>OX291540.1:9344562-10544562 GCA_946406115.1 Apoda limacodes
TGATAGTGTTTTTAAAAGAGTAACTATCGAGTTTCTTGCCGGATTCTTCTCGATAGAAATCAACAACATTGTGAACCGGCGGGAAGGTGGGAGGGTTCAAAAAATAATATTTTATAACTTTGACGATTCAAAAGTGATTGTAAAATCCTTATTTGAATAAACCATTTTGACTTTGACTTTGAAAGACCTTTTTCTATTATTGCAATTGTTGGCATTTTTTTGCCTTCTATTGCCAATTGTATAAATGAAATGGTTGCTTAGGTTGTATCACTACATTATTGCCCTTGTGTTTATAGAGCGCACACTCATACAAGCCGCATTACGAAGTGTACCTATGTATGAAGATAACCTAGTATACTTCTAGACTAATAGATTTTTATTATGCTATAACTGTAAAAATGTAGGATATTAAATTGGTTGCAACCATACCATCCAGATCCAATACTTGAATTCAATCTCTATAAGGAAATCATCAGTAGCTATTTTAAATATTAAACTACCTGGTATACATGACACAACAATATTTAAACGACTTAAAAAAAATTCGTACTTTATCCGTAGCTATATATTGTCAAATATGCACAATCTAACGAATTAGATAAGAACGAATAAGATGAAATTTGGCATGGCGATAGTTTGAGTCCCGAGAAAGAGGGTTTTTTTTTCTATTGAAATCCTACACCGAAAACAGAATTTAGGGAGGGTGGAACCACGGACTAAAGCTAGTATTTATATATATTAGTCTTTATTGGCTTATAAATGTTTTTTGTCCAAAACTCGTTATCGATGTTCGATACTTCCCTTTTAGATAAATTAGGTATCGTTCAACTGAGGAAGCAGTGCAAGTTTCATCAAAATCGGTTTAGCAATTTTTAAGATATAGACAGTTAAGTGTGTACTAATCGTAATAATAACTCGCTATGGGTTTAAAATCAAACTCGGATCTAAATATGTGAGTTTCTCGTTGTCGTCAATCCAAAAAAATAAATCCAATGAGCTGTATAGAAGATTTATTTATTAATAATATGTAGGCAGTGTATAATAAAGTAACACATTTGAAGAGTTCTGGGTTTTACCTAATTACTAAACTGTGATTATTTTTGATCTAAATCAGGTATCTTTGTGAATTTTCGGTAAAAAAAACTTTAATAGGAAATGGTTTCTGACCGGCAATCAGCCCAATAAAATCCAATTTTTTATACCCCCTAAGGTGACAAACAAGTTAACGGTCCGCCTGTAGGTAAGCGAAACAAAATTAAATTGAAGGGTCGATAATGACGTCATCGAAAAAGAAGAAGTGAGGTAAAGAGTACGTTAAACGTTTTCGAGCAGCTTGCTCTATTGCCAATAAGAGTGCATATTATGGCAAGAGAATAACAGACTCTAAGACGTGATATTCGTGCTATACACACATATAAGCAGATGAGCGCAAATGTATAAGTACGAATCGTCGGCGGTACAACTTTGCTAAGTTTCATGTTTTTTAAGTTTCATCTCATTAGGAAACACACCACTATCAACACAACTATTAAAAATTATGGCTAAGGGCTGTACTTTAACATGAACTATCAAGTGAATAGTTTTTACAGAAATTCCCCAAAAGACTGTAGTGTTTTTATTGCTTATGTTTTAAATGTATTTATGATAAACGTAGGGCTAATCTTTTTAAATACGAAGGTAACTTTACATTCAGCAACATTAGTTTTTCTTAATTTTTTGGCGAAACAACATAAGTAGCGCAAAGCGGTTTGAAAGGGTTGAAAAGTGCCTAGTTAACATTCGCAATATGCAAATAATTCGCATTTTTTTACATTTGCATTCGCATTAGAGTTGTGATTTTTTGGTGTTGTTGTAACTTTTCTAAAAGCTAAAATATTTTTATCAATAAGATTTTTTTTGATTATTTTAAGTGGATTTAATTTCGTTTCTCAATTGGCTATTAAATTATTAAATTTGTTTATTTAAAGTTTAGTTCTCATAATATATATCATAATATACTTTAATAATATACAATCCTGGCCTTAACCTTATAAATAATAAATTGTGGCAAAAAAATTAAAAACTCGTTTATTCGCATTCGCAGTAAGTACCTATGCTTTATTTTCTTCGCATATAGCGACAGAAATAATCAATTTTAAATTAATTGATTTTGCTAATATACTGACGTAACGCAAACCCAATCCGCCCTCCTCCAACATACCAGTACCGTAACGCATATCTCGACTCCTCCTTCTGCCAAAGTGGACGACCCTTTAGCCTTATAGATAAAACCACCTATAAAACAACTGTACTATCAATAAGTATAACATTGCTGTATTTCGATACGATAAGGTCACAAACATAATGAGCGAATAAATAAATGAGACGAATAAAGGTGTTTTCATGTACACTAATATCGTTAAATGACTAAATAAAGCAAGAGAGTATAGAATATCTGCACAAAACAAGACTTACTTGTCTTGCTGCGGGTTTTTTTTCAATATCCTTGCTTCGCAGGTTGTTTAAAATATTGAAAACAATGCAAAATACTAGGAAAATTTTATTCTACTGTAACTTTATTTACGTTTTAGACATTTTTGCAAAAAGTGGCCGCTTTAACAGAAATGCCTACTACAACTCAGAGATATATCTTTTCCACAAACATATGAAACTTTCTCAAAATTGCTTTTGACTAGTTTTATATTTTCAACATTTGAATCGTCGAAATTAGCTATCTTCGGAATTAAAATTTGAAACATCTTATGGCGGCGCTAGTTAGCTTCTATGTCACCCTTAAACCGGCGGCGTGATTGGTTCACACTGAACAGTCCATTACTTGATTGTTCCCTTAGTTAAACAGTACCTAACTCAATAAAAAAAGAATTATCAAAATCCGATCACCATTTTATAAGAAATTCGCGGATAACCATAGGTACATACATAGGTACACATATACTTATGCATAGGTACACTTATAAATTTGGCACATATGTATATGATAACATATAGTCGAATCGAATTGATAACCTCTTCTTTTAAAGTCGCTTAAATCATTTTAAAGTTTCTCATTATTATTTTAGGTAATTTAGAACAAGAAAAATCCAAAAAGCCACCATAAAAAAGCCATCACGGGACGCCAGGCAGATGTGAAACATTGGAATTATTTTTTCATTTTTTTCACATCAAAACAATAAAACATATCATATATTTCTAAAAAATATAATTATATATATATAAATATAATAATACGGATTAAAAGGTAGTTATTGTTTATCACTAATATTAATAAAATTAAAAAGACAACACACTTATCTAGTTAATAATTAGCTCATTAATAAACGTGAAAAGGATAATTTACTACATATAGACTGTATATATAGCGTGGCGACCAGCCGCCACGGCATGCATCGCCACGCTAATTCCTGATTACCCGCGCCTATAGATGTTCCACATCAAAAAATTACACTTTCCTTAGTGTGATTTTTTTTTAAGTAAGAGATATTTTAGAGATAGTTACATATCTTCGAAAAGTCTTCTTAATTAATTATCGTGAAATAAACATAAACAATAGACATCATTAGCATATCAACATATTTTCAACATAAGGTCTCTCAAATACGCGCCATTATGGCGTCTGCCATTCGGGATAAAGTTGAAAAAGAAAATGTTCGATTTTATGACGACGTTTAAGTTCTGTCGTGAATTTACATTTGTAACATGGCAATAAAATTTTAAGTACCCATCCTTTTTTATGCAGTCACAATATAAAACAAAATACCTATATTATACACGGTATTGGTAATAGCACTTCACGATTATTGTAAAACGTTTGCTCTAGGTATTATGAAGAAGCATTCTAGTTACATATACCAAACCAATACTTAGTATAGGGGGTCGCTCTAAATATTTTGACTAAATTAAGGCCTGCTTTATAAGGTTTTCGGTCTGTTGGTTCCCTTAGGAGATCCACTTAGGTGTCCAATAATCTTTACACTTATAATAAAATTGTAACTGGTCGAAGTTTGTGCATGAAATAAATAGTACAAGAATGAAGAGTCTATAAAAGAGCAGAGCAGGAGCCGTAGACAAAAGGTAGTTATAAAATAAGGAAGCCATCAAAGAGTTCAGCTGACTCGCACCATACGATACCTATAGGTCTATAGGTCGTCATCCGTGATCGTAGTTAGCCGACTTAAAAAAAGGAGCAGGTTCTCAATTCGGATGTTTGTCTTTTTTGTTTTTTATATATGTTCGGGCATAACTCCGTCATAAATATAGACGGATTTTCAAAATTCCTTTTTTATTTAAAAGTATATACTTTCAAGGTGGTCCCATATTAATGAAGTGAATTTAAAACTTACATTTTTGGTCAAAAACAATTATTGGTGTAATTTGTCTAACTGGTGAAACGCCTTTTATGTTGATGATTGTATAAAATTCTGTTACGATTATCGATGTTTTTAGTGTACGAGCAAAAGAAGCAATTCGTCACTCAAAAGTAAAGAATAAAAAGTCTTAAACAAAAAAAACAACCGGCTTCAAAAAGATGCACTAAAAAGGTAAAAATAATTACTTATTTCCAAAAATCTTATATGAATTCCATGTGAGACAGGCCTTAGTCATCTACTATTTTAAATTACCGGTACAGTGCCGGTACAGCTTATTGTCATCAGAATAACGATAGAAACGAGAAGAAACTAATATCCAAAGTTAAACAACGTCGGGCATGGTCAGTACTTGGATGGGTGACCGCTCAGCGACACACTTTTTTCTGTGTTTGAAAATTACGTAAATGGTGGTAGGCACGGTACCCTCTGTGCGCGAGTCCAACTCGTACTTGGCCGTTTTTTTTTTTGCGCACCTCAATTTGTAGGGCGTCATTGCATTGAATGCATTTTTTAAAAAAGTAGGTCTTTCTAAACAAAGGAAAACGGCCACAACTGTATAGAACGCGTCTCCAGTTACCAATAATAATTAATCATACATTGAAAATTCCTTACTGTAACTAATTTATTACAATGGCAATTAGTCTCAAATCACTGTAAGAAGAAAGTTACAGTGGAAAGAAAAACTGTATCGTTTTTAAAAGTAAAACATCGTTAATATGTCATTGGGAAAGAAAGAGGGAATCAACAAATTAACTTCAAAGAGGTCATCAATAACATTATTCAAAAATACTGCTAAAATAAGGAAAGATTCATTCCTTGTGAAGCTAATCAAAACCTACGGGGTACTTCCCGTTGATCTAGAATCATGAAATTTGGCAAGAAGCAAGATGTAATATGCAAAAACTGATCATAAAAACCTGTGACACTTGATATCATGAATAATGGAAGTACTATCTACATATAATAAGTCTGTAGACAACCCTGAGGCGCCAGCCAGACTCGCACCTGGCCGGTTTTTTACATTCTACGGGACCCATACTTAGGCGTTTACGATATTCAATTAATCGGTTCATTTTAGGGCCAACATAAAATTACCAAATATTAAAAAAGTGGTGCCTAAAATTTAGTTTTTCTTTATTATTTATTTATTCGTTTTATGGATTTACATAAATATATAAATGAACATTTTTTGATATTACACACAGCGCCATCTGGAACTAAACTAAGGACAACGGATACAAATATATATAAAAACCTTTTTTGTTAATAAGTACATAGGAAACATAAATGTTCATCACATAAATGTTTGTTCTGTGCGGGAAACGAACCCACGCGCCTTTCAGTTTAGCAGACAATTACCCACTGAGCCAGGGAGCCGCCAATTCAATAAATTATATAAAAGTATATATATTTTTTTAATACCACTAAAGTGGCAAACAAGCTTGTGGTCCACCTCATGGTAAGCTATCAGCGCAGCAAATGGACGTTTACAACACCTTCATCCTTTAAAAAGCTAATAACTTTTTTCTTGAAGAACCCCATACTATTATAATATATTATGTTTTATTGCTCATTCAATGTTTTTAGGATTCGCTATTAGAGTGTCGAAAAAGTTTCCGAATACCGTAATATTTTAGCGTTCTGAAATGGAAATTCTGCCTTAGCGTAGTTTACGACTTTTTCTTTACAATTTCGGAGCCCCACAATAGAATTATTTTCGTACTATTATAATTATTAAGGGTTCTCGCTAAAGAAAATAGACATAGAACATACATACTGTAATTACACATTATAATGATAAGGTATGTAAAATAGTACTTACTTGTCTAACAATAATTGAATCAATTTCAAATATTGGCAGTAATGAAACACCATGATGATAGACGTAGGATTTCATAGTTATGATTGTTTCCTTAGTTCCAAATTAAATAATCGCATATTCTATCCAAACTCTATAAAGCTGTCACGCATTTGTGAGTGTTTTTATATCCACTTTACTAATAGTCCACTGCTCGTCTCAAGATTCAACCTAAAACTAAAATTGTATGTAGTTTGTGATATGCAAATTTTATCCTTCGCGAACGAAATTAATGACTGGTTTTACAAGGTTGCTACAGTTTTTTACCTACTATTTGTAGACGTAAATTTAGTATGGATACTAATTCAATTGCTCAAATATTTCTATACATGTTAATAGGACCATTTAATATTAAAAATATCACGTTATTAGAAAAGTATTTTTTTCTTTTTGACTCTGCGCGTAACGTACGTTGGACTGCCAAGATACAGTGTCGATTCTCAGTAGGGCAAACAATATTACAATTTGTGAATTACATATATAATTGCCTTGAGGTTTACGCCTTAGAACAGCAACAATGTAGGTAGTTTATATTGTTGCATTATTAGTCATATTATATATTTTAAAATGTTATATTCCTTTGAAAGATTAAATAAAAGGAGAACAAGCTCTAAAAACATTGGAATTTTAGTTGAAACGGTTTCATTTATAATACGTAAAAGGAAAAATCAAAAGTATCATAAAGATCGCAACGCGACCTCGTAAAAATTATTGCATGAGTCTACAGTTGATAAGGCGTCGCGGTCAACTGATCGGCATGTGGCTGTGGGGTTGTGTGGGGTAGAACTAGATATGAGCGCTGATGGCCAATTAGATTTTTTATTAGGATCGATTTCTTAAAAAAAATACTATATAGGCATAACACCTATAAAAGGCAATGTCCCACCCAACTGACTCATCACCGCCCAGCCCAGACAAATTCGACTCCTAAAGGGGTGGTTGGTGCTTTGTAATTTTTTAAGTGCGATCCATAAAAAATACTATTCGATCTTTTGACTAAAAACCAAGAACGTTTTGATGTTTCTGGAAAATCATCCCATAGGGGGGTAAAATAGGGGATGGAAAATTGTATGGAAATCTTTTTTTTTTTTTTTGTTAAAAAAATCATGAAAATTAGTATGTACACTTTTGGTTGCAAGTAAAGAAGGACGTTTTGTAGCGTTTTTCGAAATTCAACCCCTAAGTTGGTGAAAAAGCGTGGCAAAGTTTTTATGGAAAATAAAAAAAAATATAAGCAAATTTACTTAAAACTGGGAATGAATGCTCTTTAACGCAGTTAAAGTTACAATTATTTCGACGTTTTTCAAAATTCAACCCCTGAGCTAGAGAAAGAATAGGGGTCATTACGGGTCGAATAATTTGTATGGGATTGCGAAATATTACTAACTTTATATGACGGCGTTTTACCAATTTCAACCTGGATAAAATATTTGTATGCTCAATCGACTTGAAACTTTGTATATATGCTTTTTATGCTATTTAAAGAAATTCAACCCAACCAAACCCCTAATGGGCTAAAAAAGGGTGTCGAGAAAGCTTGTATGAGATAAAATATTTTTGTGCTCAATTTACTTGAACTTGGTACCCATATCTATTTTTCCTTTTTAGAGTTTTTTTTCCAGATTCGACCCTAAGAAGAGCAATAGAATAGGTAAGTTTCTATTGAATTTGAAATTATTATCGAAATGTATACAAACCTTAGTATTAATACTCTCTAACACAATAAATAAATAGGTGAAAGCCAATGTAAATTTAATAAAGACTAAGGGTGTGCGCGGGAAAGCAAGTCGCGACGTGGCGCCGTATGCATTGGTTAATGGTGGTCGCCGGCGCGGTTCTCTTATCTAGGTGGAACCACTGGAATAGCTCAATTTGAGCACATATTATAGTTTTTTTTATTACTGTAGTAGGCAAGTAAAGCTATTCCCTAAAACAGTTAATTAAATAAAACTTAATAATTATAAACTAATAAAAAATGACTTCTAAAGTAGGTAGCCAAAGTTTGAAAATCGTATGATTTTTATGAGTTTTTTTCTATCGTACAAAGTTTCTTTAAACGTGTATCAATTTCATAAAAAAGCTTATATAAAACTTTAAAAAAAAGAGTCCCATTCATTTTTTCTTCGTAGCTAATGGTCAGGTCAACAGGTTCTCGTTTAGTCGAGCCACATGACGTGCCCAACGCCATTTTAACTTTAATGAATTATTGAGGTCTTCTTTCTCCGTAGCTTTTTTTATCTTAGCGTGGTTTATTTTTTTTGTATTTTTCGGATCTTCATCAAGCTTCTTTCCATGCTCCTTTGAAAAGAACGGAATTAAAATTTTTAAGATTTATTTTGAGCTTCAATATTTTTTCCATATATTTGTCACTCTCCGGTCTACTTCAGCTTCATTGTTCGTCTTATTGAATGAGATTTGTTTCCCAAGATGTATGTAAGAGTAGACGTACTACTAGTATTATATAATATATAACTATAAAGATATAGATTAACGTACTACCCAGTATTTTGTGCTGATGCTATTAAGTATTCCTACACTAATTCGTTTGCTAAATAATATAGACCACAATACTTAATTGTCAGCAAAAGTGGGGCAAATACACATATATTTGCTTTATCTTTATGCTGAAATCGACGATGTTCATCTCAAATAAAGTTAATTACTTAGCGTAAAAAGTGAGGACTAATTAATTAATTACAACTATATCACATAAATATTGAAAAATCTATTACAGTAAGTTTTTAGCTTTAAGTTCCTGCTAATATTTGACAAGGTGTTAAGGATCAGAAATAGAAAAGAGAAAAGAGAGGGTCATCAGTTTTTTTTTTTTTTTGAAGCGATGTTTGTGCACTTGATATTTTTCCAGTTTGAAGCTTGCAATAAGTCAGTGGAATTAATTTCAAAAACGGCAAAAAACTGCACGTTTGGGTAAGGTGGCTTGCGGCTTAAGAGGGCGATATAGGCCAGAAATCTAATTTCTGTAATACTAACGTTGTGTATATAATGTACTTAAATTCATTACACAATGTCATATATATATATTACTATTAGATATATTTGTTATATACTTCCTTAGTAAATTATTCCATAAAGACGCCTTAAAACTTAATTTTTTTAGTATAGGATTTAACGTTTTTTACCGTTTTGTAGTCACCTTTTTTTTGGTTTTTGCTACAACTTAGAGTCAATGGACTAGATAACAAGCTATTCTAATTATTTAATCAACTTTCATGACAATAAAATGCAACATAGGTATATCACAATACTTGCTTTCCGCTGGCTTTCCTTTTATAAGCTGTGCTTTAAATATAATATTTTTATTCGAACGTCTGCTTTTTACTTTATTGTACTTCAACAATTTATACCACCAAGGTGACAAATAGCTGACGTTAGTCGTTTGCCGTAGCCAACGGTGCGGCTTACGCAATACCATGGGGGCATTAAGTCTAACCATCCCCATCTTAAAAACCCTATATACCGTAGGATTTAGAGAAAACTATGTTGTTATAATACCTATTTAGAAAACCTTATCAGGGAGCTAATTTTACAACCCAAGCGTTTAGAGCAGACTTATTGACAGAACATTCAGCTGTATTTTTAATTTTCTTGAAGTCGGATGCCAACAGAACATCTTTATCTATCTATACTTGTCTTTATTTTTAGCAATCGATTTCAAGGGGAATAAAACATGTAGCTGAATGTTCTGTTTTTAGGTCTGCTTTAGGTAATCTGTCCTATGGATGGACTGCGCAATAGCCTTACAAAACTGGCGACACTTTAAAAAAAGACACACAGAACATGCGATGTCTTTTCTCTTTCTATGAAGGTCCTTTGTTAGTTGATGTTTATCATAGACTTCAAGTTCTGTTATCTCTCCTATACTTGATTGAGATTGTTTTTTTTTAAAACAAGTAAGAAAGAGACAAGTAACATTCGCTTTTCACCTTACCAATCTTTATAAGTCATTAATGTTGGAGAAAGGCCTACCCGCATTTTGGGCGAAGGTGATTTGGTTAACAGTCATACACACGGGCCCAGTGCTGTTTGCTTTCTTCACATATGTGTTTTTAACGCGTGCAGGTTACTTCAAGATGTTTTCCTTCACCAAAAAGCCAGCGAAGTGAACAACCAACAAATAATGTAGGTACATAATGTGTTGTTTGTTGAGAAATTAAGAAAAGACTCATTATTACACGCCAGGCTCAAACATCCGCCCTTTCGAATGCAACGCAGGCTAGGCATCAAAGTCACAATTCCACCACAAAACGCGCGAAAAAATTTTTCTAGTCAAAAATGAGCACGAGGATTTAAGTCTTAAGCCCATCATACACGTAGCCATAATATATGTTATTATACAACAATCCCGCAGCTTGAAATATATCTTAGTTTTCTATGGATATATCTTGGCATATATTAATAATTATTATAGCTTTACCCTTAAATAAAAGAGCTTAGTGTGACACTGCAATTTGGCCAGAACACAGGAACTGCCATGTTTGACAGTAAGACAGAAAGCGTAATTTAAATGAATATCACATACTTACGAGTATGTAGGTCTACGGTCTTTTAGATCAGTAAACGCTTATACTTCTAAGTCAACGCAATTGAAAAATACTCTCATTTGCATATTTTTATAATCTCAAACAAAACAGAACTTGCCGATCCATTTTTGTTTGTCTTGAGTCTGGGTGTTTTTTATGTATATTAGTATGCTTGCTTACTTTGTTTAAAATGTCCAGTAATATGTATTTATATTTATTTAGGTTTATCCTTTAATCTGATTTTGGGGGAGAAAAACAGACTTGAAAAAACAGGCAAAAACCTTTGGAATTCTTATGACCGAGAAATTAATTATTACAAGTTCGCACGGAACCCCTCGTTGCGCGTCTCCGACTCGCAAATATACCTCCCAAAATATACTCTTTTTTTGTAACTTCAGGAATATGGTATTTTATGTACATTAAAATTGCACAAATAAACGATTTGTTTAACCAAAATATAAACCGACTTCAAATCCACTAAAAAGTAAAAAAACAAGCCCTAAAGCAGACCTAAAAACAGAACATTCAGCTACATGTTTTATTCCCCTTGAAATCGATTGCTAAAAATAAAGACAAGTATAGATAGATAGAGATGTTCTGTTGGCATCCGACTTCAAGACAATTAAAAATACAGCTGAATGTTCTGTTTTTAGGTCTGCTTTAGGGTGGTGAAGGAAAACATCTTGAAGTAACCTGCACGCGTTAAAAACACATATGTGAAGAAAGCAAACAGCACTGGGCCCGTGTGTATGACTGTTAACCAAATCACCTTCGCCCAAAATGCGGGTAGGCCTTTCTCCAACATTAATGACTTATAAAGATTGGTAAGGTGAAAAGCGAATGTTACTTGTCTCTTTCTTACTTGTTTTAAAAAAAAACAATCTCAATCAAGTATAGGAGAGATAACAGAACTTGAAGTCTATGATAAACATCAACTAACAAAGGACCTTCATAGAAAGAGAAAAGACATCGCATGTTCTGTGTGTCTTTTTTTAAAGTGTCGCCAGTTTTGTAAGGCTATTGCGCAGTCCATCCATAGGACAGATAACAGAACTTGAAGTCTATGATAAACATCAACAAACAAAGGACCTTGATAGAAAGAGAAAAGAGATCGCATGTTCTGTGTGTTTGTTTTTTTAAAGTGTCGCCAGTTTTGTAAGGCTATTGCGCAGTTCATCCATAGGACAGATTACATAACTAAGTCTATGATAAACATCAACAAACAAAATGGCACATGGCAAACGTTTTAGTACAGTAAACATCACTATTCTATTATGAGGAGAAATAATTTGCAAACAAAATGATCGGATAAATATTTTTTTAATAATTAAACTTAAATTTCACACAGTTATATGTAGTAACGAACTAAGGCCTATACAATCTGACCAGAAAAATATCTTGCATTACAATAAATAGACTTCTCTCCTCCGCTCCCTTCCACTACTTGTCGCACCTCTTCTCGCCCCTCCACTTCCCTCCGCATACCAGTGCCATCTGAGCGTCGTCGCTACAGTCGGCCATCCTGAAACAATTGCGCCGCAATTGGCGCCCTAATAGTTCTACATTAGCTTTCGAGTAGGTCAATCAAGTCGTCTCTCGTAACCACATCGGCATCACTGCTGGTTTCACTAAACAGAGGAGCACTCTTATATGGCCTCTTATAAGGGATTCCGCAGCTACTACCCCTGTAAACTTTTTATAACCTCTCATGCCTATAATGCTATGAATTTCATTACAACCATTATTAAGTACCCGCGATATACTGTAAGGCCCAGCGTATAAGACCTGTAGTTTACTGTTTTAACCTCGCTACCAGTAGTAACTTGTTTCCACAATACTAAATCCCCTTTTCTAAAAGTAGTTTCGGGTCTATGGCGCTTATCATATCGGTGCTTCATAATTTTTGCTCGTTGCTGCAACCTTTTATGAGCAGACTTCCTTTTTAGATGTACATCAGGAGACTCTTCCTCCACTGCTAAATCAGGAAGAAGTCTACCCTTATGACTAAACATTAATTCGAAATGCCCCATACAACATCATATAAACATTCAGTCCACATATTCTGATCCTTGATACGAGTACGCATCGCATCAAGTAGTGTTCTATTATAACGTTCAACCTGACCATTTGAACGTGGGCAAGCTATCGCGTTCAGAGTGTGATGAAATTGGCATTCCATAGAAAATTTCTTAAAAACCCTACTAGTAAATGCTAGGTTCCTATCAGAAATAATCCTTTTTGGGTAACCAAACAAGCTAAACATGTCTTTACAGTCTCAACAGAATTTACTGTACTTACGTGTCGGACGAGCAATTAAGTACTTTGTGAATGAATCTACATTATAAGAATGTACCGATAACCTTTTTTTGTTTTTCTAAAGGGGCCTAAATGATCAATATGAATAGTTTCCATAGGTACCGAGGGTTTAGGAATAGGATGCAACTCACCAGTAGGTTAACCATCATTTCCCTTGCTATATGCATATTTAAGACATGAGCCAACGTATTTTTTGGTGAATCGCGTCATTTTTGGAAACCAATAGTCAGATTTTATGATTTCGTCACATCTTTTCAAACCTACATGTCCGATTTGATCATGAAATTTTTGTAATACCTTCCATCGCGCGAAGTAAGGCACAACTAACCGGTTACCGTTAAGAGTTTTAAGATACAAACGATTATTCTCAATTACATAATTGTTGATGATGTGACTAGAGGCGTTGTGTTTTCTAATTATTGTTTTATTATGCTACATAACTTTTTATCCTGTAATTGGACTGTCAAGTACCAATCATCACTTGAAATGAAATTGTTACTTGTACTCGTAGCGGACAAGTTACATTGCGACTGATTACTGTCGTGGGTAGTTAAATTTTTCTCCACAATTAAAAGGTTTGAAATTGTATCAACAGGTGGGTTACGACTTTTAAACTAGTGTGTGTCTGACAGCTGAACAATCCGTCACAATTGTAATTGATTTGCCCAAAACGTAAACTCGAAAATGTTTACTTGGAAATCTACATCATCTACCCGCAATTTAAATTTGACTTCTCCAAATGCTTGAATTGTAGCACCCGCAAAACTTTTTAAGAGTGTTTTACTGTGTTCCATGTTCAACTTGATAGCATCTGTGGCACTTTTAGTGACAATTACGTTTAACTCACTTTCCGTGTCTATGTAAGCCTTTAAACAGACATTATTCACATGAACATTTTTTTGTAAACGTCATTTAGGTTACACAGCAGCTGTACTTTCTTCTCCGTCTCCAATCGTATCTGTGGTACATCGCATTTACTAGCTACGTGTCCTATTTTACCGCATCTAAAACATTTATGTTTATCTGGCATTGAACAATCAGTAGCCACGTTTCACTACATCTATAGCAAATTGGAGGGTTTTTATACTACCCTCCTTACTTGAACTTGTAAAATTTTCAGTAGATCGACATGCAGTAGGTGAACGTACAATATAACTAGACATCCTTCTAGATTGTGCAGTTTGGTAATTATCAAATGATAATAGAAATCCTTCGTAAAACTCATCAGGGCTAGTACACTGGTATGCTTTAGCATTAGCGCGTAACTCTATTGGTAAACCTCTAATCACACGATACAGCAGCCTGGTCGCTTAGTTTGCATCTGTAACACATTGCGATTTTTTCCTGATAATACCTAGTCATTATTTCACAAGTAAATTTTTTTTGGCCATCAAATCGTCCAATAAACTTGCGTAATCATGATGTCTAGGGAACGCCCTAATTAACATAGATTTTCACTCGTCCCATGAATAATTGTAGGAATCTAAACGGTTGTACCAATCTCGGGCTTGTCCCTTTGACTTTGACTGTAAATTAAATGATTTTACTTCTTCGCTCCAACTGTAAATGTTCCCAAGTTGTTCCAACTTTTTAATCCAACTACTAACATTCAAATCACGATCATCTGGATCAAATTTCGGCAACAATCGCTCTGTATATTTCAATTTATTAATTTTTATGTCGGCTGATAAACTACCGTCGTTCATCAAATTTGCGAATGTTTTATTAACTTTTTCATTTACAATAGTTTCTACTCAATCAAAAACTTCGTTCCTTACTTGACAATATCGATCCTTTTTCGCACGAACGTAGAGTCCCGGAGATTGTTGACGGCGCTTCATTTTTATCCCACTTCTGATTATTACGAGGAGAAATAATTTGCAAACAAAATGGTCTGATAAATATTGTTTTAATAACTAAACTTAAATTTCACACAGTTATATGAAGTAACGAACTAAGGCGTATACAATCTGACCAGAAAAATATCTTGCATCACAATAAATAGAATTCTCTCCTCCTCTCCGCTCCCTTCCACTACTTGTCGCACCTCTCCTCGCCCCTCCACTTTCCTCCGCACACCAGTGCCATCTGAGCGTCGTCGCTACAATTCTTTAAATACCTAACGGGATGGAAATTATCATTCCATTCAATGGTTTGAAAAAAAAAATATTGTTAGTTACTGTTTTACATAGAAACTAATTGTTTTCTACAAATTTACCTACTGTAACCTAGCGTAGAGGCTAGAGGAGGCGCCACCAGCGTACTGTTTACATGGGCTCTGTATTTAAAAATATTGTGTCTTACCGTTTAGTGAAAAATGTGATTGAAGTGATTAAAATACGTTATAATCATTCCGGGAATAAGTGAACTTTCAAATATTAATCTAAGGTTTAAAGATATGTCGCAAAATATTAAAGACTCAGCTAACCGACTCGCATTTTCAATTTAGGGCATGACACACTATGTGTGTTGATGTTTTGTCTGTATATATAAAGTTTTGGTGATACAAGTGATATAATAAAAGGACATATAATAGTCCGGGAGCCAGCAATCCTGAAAGACCCGTCATCGCGGATTCTAAAATTTTTAATGAAAATTTATAGTTTATACTCACACGTATAAAATGCGCTTGGTCGGCTTGGATTTTATTAGCCGGTAATGATTTAAATAAATTATATATGGTTAAATTCATTAAATGTTCTACCATCATCGTGGATTTTAATTTTCCTATGGGTGATTTTGTGTAAAATGTTGTACTTAATTAGAAAAAAATCGGCCGACCAACATTTTTTAGCCGGAAAGGGTTCGCAACCCTATTTAAATGATATTAGAGGAGGTAAAATTTCTCCGTTATCACGGATTTCTTTTTTTTTTTTTTATTTTACGCGTTTTAATATCAGTTTTAAAAATATCTTGGTATGCCTGCTTACGCCTGCTTACAAAATGAAGAATACCAAAATATGTTTGAGCATTTGACGAATCCAGAAGACATAAATAATTAACAAATTACAGATTCAGTACAAAGGTTTACAAATGAGATGTATAAAATAACCAATAATGACGTGAATGCTGCAAGATTTGAATTATTTTTAAAATTTTTTGCAAGTACATGTGACAAAGAAGAATTTTATAAAGGTATAATAAATTTCAATTCAAGTAATATTCCTCCATGTTGGAAAACATTAATGCAAAAAATTTTACGCACTATGTTTGTAAACTCTATGCGGCAAAATGCTACTGAAGCTATTTGTATTTTATACGAACCAACGGAATGTGGATGGCAATCAAAGGAATCCAGTAAACTTGAACCATTGTGGTACATTGGCCCATCGGCGCCGTTAAAAGTTGAAGAAGTTTTAATTTGCCAAGAAGAAGAAGGTGAAGAATCATCAGAAGAAGAAAGAAGTTTTAATATGGATGATAACGATGTAAATGATTATTAATAAATAAAATTAAATTAAACGTAATCTTTGTATCAACCTTAATTTATTATACGATCAACTAAAATTAAAATTTACCTACATTTCCTTTATATAAATTTTTGAATAAATTCGTAAATAATTTTTTTTAAATAAATTTTCCTACATTTCCTTTTTCCTATATTAATCTATAAAAAATTCAAAATTTAAGAGAGAAATCAGACATAGAAAAAATTAATTACTCCAAAAGAAAAAGTCTTCAAAGTAGTACAATGCATGATGCTTAGCAAAATAATAAAAACTGGTATGCGCGATTCTTCCGGCTATTTCTAAGCAGGCATACCAAGATATTTTTAAAACTAATATTAAAACGCGTAAAACAAAAAAAAAAAGAAATCCGTGATAACGGAGAAATTTTACCTCCTCTATTATCATTTAAATAGGGTTGCGAACCCTTTCCGGCTAAAAAATGTTGGTCGGCCGATTTTTGTCTAATTAAGTACAACATTTTGCACAAAATCACCCATAGGAAAATTAAAATCCACGATGATGATAAAACATTTAATGAATTTAACCATATATAATTTATTTAAATCATTACCGGCTAATAAAATCCAAGCCGACCAAGCGTATTTTATACATGTGAGTATAAACTATTAATTTTCATTAAAAATTTTAGAATCCGCGATGATGGGTCTTTCAGGATTGCTGGCTCCTCGCCTATAAAGTACTGTGTCGCCTATAAATCTTGTGAAATTGAGATTTTTATAACTTGAATTTACCAAATATTATTCAAATATGCAAGTCATATGCCATAAACATCGCCATCAAGCGTCATTTGTCAGAACTACCAAACACGCTATTGATGACAGATCGAACGGCAGCTCATTAGGTCCGCATGATTATACTTCTAACGTTATATCGAAGAGGACGCTACTTGCACAATAAAAATGGAGCACCAAGAAAAATTGTTAATGGAAATGAAAAAAGACATGGACAAAAAATTCTCGACAATAGAAAATTCTATTATTAACATGGAAAATAAAATAACTGCAAATATAAATAAAAACCTAAATGAAAAATTCAAAATATTAAGCTGTGAATTAAATTCGTTGCGCGTACAGACAGATGAACAAGAAAAAAGATTGGATGAATTAGAAAAAAGAGGAGTTCAGAGAAACCTAGTATTCTTTGGAATAGAAGATGGTGATGAATCATATTTACAACTACAGAGTAAAAACTGTATAAAATCTCCCAATTCGGCTGGTCCCCGCGAAAAGATTAGACCAAAACCCTCCAATCAACCTTTCAAAATAAAAGTCAGGCAAAATAAATTGCAAAAAAGTATTAATATATGTACCTGGAACGTTAGATCGTTAGTTAATGAGACTAGATTCATAGAATTAAAACACAGCCTTGAAAAATTTAAATAGGTTATTATTGGTATATCAGAGGTCCAAAAAGCAGGCAAAGAAATACTAGAAACTGAAGACTATATTATGATATACCACGGGGAAAAAAGTGGAGTAAATGGTGTTGGTTTTCTTATAAAGAAAGAGCTGAAACAATATATCATAGACGTGAAAACTATCGCAGATAGAGTTATTCGACTTGATATATGCCTAAATAATAAAATAATGTACCTCATTCAATGTTACGCCCCAACTAAAAAAATTTCTTCTGAAGACCTTGAGACATTCTATAAACATCTACGAACTGCATTAGAAAACACAAACAAAAATACAATGGTTTTGGGAGATTTTAATTCAAAAATCGGAATGCCTACTTATGATGATAAAAAAGTCGTGGGTCTCTGGGGATACGGAGAAAGGAACGATAGAGGGAAATTATTGATACAATTTTGTTTTGAAAACCAGCTCTACATCGCTAACTCACACTTCAGGAAAAATCCCAAACAAAAATGGACTTGGATTTCACCAAACGGAAACATTAAAAATGAGATAGACTTCATTCTGGTAAGAAATATTACGGAAGTTTCCAATGTACAAGTTATAAGCACGACTTTCCCCACAGACCATCGACTAAGAGAAAGTATAGCACAACAAGTAAAAAAATCAAAATCACGGAAGCAATATAGTTGTAAAGTGACTAGATTAAATTTGCATGAACAAGAGTTTCTGAAAAATATAATTTCTGATCAAATAGTCAACATTGATTTCGATTACATATATTTAGCCTATAATAAACTTATTTAACACATCAAAAATGCCGTAAATAAATTGCCTAAAGAAAAGGTCAGTGATAAACCACTTTTACCACCATACGCAGAGAAACTTATAAACGAAAGTACTTAATTAAAAAATAAAGAAAATAGAACCCGTTCTGAAAGAAACCGCCTAAACGCACTATACACCCTTATTAAAAAGCAAATAAAAAAAGATAGGAAAACACATCGATTTAAAATAATAGAAGAAGAATTAGATAAGAAATCGTCGTTCAAAAGGGCACAAAAAAGATTGAACCAATCAAAACCTTGGATTTTAAGTTTGAAAAATAGAAGCAAAAGAGTGTCGAACAGAAGTCAGCTGATCACTTCTGCTACGGAATTTTATTAAACAGCTCTACGATAGTGATGAAATAATATGTAGGTACACAGAGACCGGATTGTGTGAGACTATACCACCATTCTTGGAGAGCGAAATCCAAAACGCGATTCATAAATTAAAATCCGCAAAATGCCCGGTGGATGACGGAATAACTAACGATATTCTAAAAGCAATAATTGACCCTCTTACACCAGTTTTAACTAACTTATTTAACGATGTGCTTAAAAACCACAAATTGCCAACGGTATGGGGAATGTCCATTATAACTCTATTATATAACAAAGGAGACCCCCTCGGATCTAGAAAATTACAGGCCGATCAGCTTACAGAAAACTGTGTACAAAGTCTTTGCAACAGTATTGCAAAACAGAATCTCAAACCTTCTAGACAGCAATCAAACTAGAGAACAAGCCGGTTTTCGACGAAATTACTCTACCATTGACCGCATCTTCACACTAACTCAACTTGCATTGAGATTGCAAGGAGTACAGAGCAGATAAATAGACATTCTTCAGGAAATATATAAGAACAGTAAAGATGTCGTCAAGATAGAGCGTAAAGGAGAGCCATTTAATATCTCGCCCAATCTCTTTACTGCACTTTTGGAGCACATTTTCAAGGAATTAAATTGGGATGAAATTGGTAGTAATATAAATGGCGAATACCTAAACAACTTACGCTTCGCAGACGACATTGTTTTGATAGCCGAAAGACACGAGGATCTGGAATACATGCTGACCACGCTTGACGAAGAAAGCAGAAAGTGTGGCTTACACACAAACACACAGAAAACCTTTGCCATGATTAACAGCGAGAAAAAACCAATTTCAACTAAATCTCTTTCTATAGATTACGTAGACGAGTATGTTTATTTAGGAAAAAATATATCCCTCATCGATCCAACATCTAACGAAGTCTAACGCAGAATAAAAAAGCAAATCAAAAATCGCAATAAATCTTAAAAGGAAAGCAATGGACTCTATTGTTCTCCCAACACTACTATATGGATGCCAAACCTGGACGTTTACCAAAGATATCGTGCAAAAAATTAATGTTTTTCAAAGAGCAGCAGAACGAAGTATGCTAAATATCAAACGGAAAGAAAGAAAGAGAAACAGCGACATAAGGAAAATAACAAATGTTACAGATGCCGTCGAACTAGCCTGCAGACTGAAATGGAGATGAGCAGGCCATGTAACAAGAGCAACGGATAACCGATGGAGCGAAAGGGTCCTACATTAGTACCTCCGCGACGCGACGCGAGGATGCGGTCGCCCGCGGCGGCGCTGTTGCGATGACATTGTGGAGGTCGCCGGACCAATGTGGACACGCCAAGCCAAAAAAAGAGAAAATTGGAAAAGATTGGAGGAGGCCTATGTCCAAAAATATGTACCTCACCTGTAAATATCTATAAATTAATAAGTTTTAAAGCACATTAGCTAATTTATTTTATTTGTGACATGTAAATTTTAATTTTTAGTTATAAAAAAAAAAATAATGTCAACAATTAATTGCAGTATGAATAATCTATGTTAATAACATTCAATTATTGTAATTTAATTTCTACAGTATGACTAATTTAATTTTATATTTATTATAATTTAATTATTATGCAGCACTTATTTATAATGACTCATAGAAAATGAATTGAATTTGGAATACTACTTTGTTAAATCTTGTTATTACTAAAAACTAAACTTTGTACTTATCTATTTGTATTATGTGAGGAAATAAAGGCTTTATTTCTTTTTATTTTAACCTAGCCTACATAACTTACCTACCTGCCTTAAAGACATATATAAAACATATATTTTAAGAAAAAATCACTGTGGTTGTTTAAAGGTAAAACATTTAATTTTGTGATACGCTTATTATAATCATCTTACGATTACTTTTAAAATATGAATGTGTGATATTTTAACAAAGAAAATCTATGTATAAAAAATCGGTCAAGTGCAAGTTGGACTCGCGCACGAAGGGTTCCGTACCATCAAACCACCAAAAATCACGTTTGTTGTATGAAAACCAAGGGCGGATCCAGAACAAAAGTTTAGGGGGGGGGGATCTGAAGGTATTTTTTGAACTTTGACTTTGAACTTGAACTTTGAATCTGCAAACGTAAGTTACCCAATAGACCCAGGTTTTGAATAATTAAATATGCAAACAAAATATGCAATAATAAAAGTTATTTATTTTAAAAAATGTTACATATCATTTCTTCCTCGGCCGTCCTTAGGGCCCTGCAAAGCCGGTTCAGAAAAAAAAAAGCATTTGCTTGAAACGAAAGTTGTTTAAATAATTAGAATAGCTTGTTATCTAGTGCCTGCAAAACGCTAAAAACGTTAAATACGAAAATTAGGTTTCAAGGCATCATTATGGTATAAATTACTTTAGAAATATATAACGAATATATCTCATAGTAATAAATATGACATTGTGTAAAGATTTGTAATACATTCTACATGTACATCGTTAGTATTACGGAAATTAGCTTTCTGGCCTATATCATCCTCCTCAACTGACTGTTTTACTATTTTGTATTTTTCTCATATTTTTTTGGCTGTATACTAATTAAAATTCAAAATATTGATGTAGGTTATATAGCAACTATGATTGAAAAAAATATCTGGAAAACATTTGAATTCAATACATATACCTTTTTAAACAAAAATGCATATACAATTTCTCTGATTTTTGGCTTTTATAGTAACTAAAAAGGACATTAGGCATTAGACTTTTTACCTCCATCAATAGTTTCTAAGGAAATATATTTTTCTATTGGTATTTTACAGTAGGTATATAATCTATTGTTGAAAGTTTGCTTATAACTAAAATATGACTTTGAATTAAAAATATTCTTAAGCGTTACTCACGTAAAATATCAATAAAACTCGTTTTGATTATTAGTCCCTACTTACCTACGAAACTTTACCGTTACTTTAACTCTGTTTATATCTCCACTAACTACCTAAGATATCAGACACTATAATATTTCCTTAATCACACATGACTTCGATAGTTACAATGTATGCTAGAAATTTTTTCCAGCAATAAAATATCACAAATACTACTTTCCCTTTGTCAAGATCTCGTACAAAATTGTCTCAGTACCTCGTACTGTAAACCACAAATCTTGTATTTGTGACAGGAACCTCGTATGGTTGTCAACCTTTTTTTTCAGGTTCCCGCATAGGTTTTGATATATTTGTGTCACAATATGCGACAAAAAATGGACAAAAATGATACCGTAGTTAGAGCACATTTTTTTTTTGCATTGACTTAGAAATTATTTTTTTTAAAACTTTAAGTGACCGTTTACTTTAGTATCTGATATTGATTTGATACGTGTACGCGTTCTTGGGTAAAAGGGTCTTGACAGACAAACTTTTTTTAATGTGTTATAAAACTACATATTAAAAACATTTTTTTTATTGCGTTGAATTAGAAGCTTGATATTTTTACAGCTTCAAGGGGACCGTAGTCCTTAGTATTTGATATTTATTTTAACCTTGATATCTTCATGCGTCCCTAAGAAAAAGGGTCTTGACTAACAGACAGACAGACAGAAGTACAACAAAGTGATCCTATAAGGTTTCCATTTTTCCTTTTGAGGTACGGAACCCTAAAAACTGTTGTTTTTAAAAAAAAACTGATATCTATTTTTATTCAGATTTAGATCATATTTGTATTCATGGATAATAAATTGTGGGGTCGGTGCATTAGTGTTACGTTTCGTTAACGTAAAAATAAGGATTTCGTTTTGAAATGATTTAATAGGGTTGTCTTAGAACTATTGATACACCTTAAGATATTACTTATAAGCTAATGAAAGATCTAAAATCAAATAATCAAAATATTTTATTCGTACGCTTTCTATCTCTTAGATCCATAGACAACAATGATGTACGAATGTTGAATCTGTAAGTAATCCTCTGTGGAAATGGGTCTTGTCAATACATCGATTTTGTAGAGGGCGCGTTTGTTTTGGGATGCAGAATCATTATTTTCATTACTTTTGTCACCTGTCATTCGTTCGTTTATCATTGGTATCAAAAATATCAAACTTTTAGTATCATCTGTGGCAAACTGTCATGCGTTCGTTTACGATATTTTTGTTATTTTTATCACTTTTGCCACAGAAAAATTAAACCTTAGACCCATGTCTGGAAGTGGGGTTTTTGTGTTAATCTGTCAAACTGCCTATACATATTCATTGTTTATAGTAGCTTGTGTACGTCAACCGTTCGTTTTGCAAGTTTTGTAACCAAAAATTTTGTTAGAAACGTTTCAAAGCTGTATATAGCTATACATATAATAACTACTTTCTTGAAGAATCCAATACTGTACTCCTGAGACAAAACTTTGGCAGGGAGCCCATTCCACAACCGCTCTAAAACCACACTGTACTTGACCATTTAGATTTAAAGGTGTAAGGAGGAATTCCCTGGCGATGGCGAGCGGTGCGATAGTAGTAAGTAGCAGTGGGCATCATATTGAACAATTCCTCAGAACACATCACGTCAAAAGGGCCAAGCTGGTATCCGGGTGCACCTGCTCAGAGATGGCAGCAGTACTCCATATGGGGCCAAACTTGCGACTTGTAAAACAACAACCTTTGCAACGATGTGAATTATTGCTTCGCTTCACCTTGTCTTGCAAATGTTCCCGGATCTGAACATTGATTGAAATGTCTATAATGGAACGAGGTATGTTTGCAGGACCCGTATAATAAGCGTGTCCAGTACTGTCATCTGCATAGCAATGTATATTGCTGATATTATGTAAATATATGTATATAGGACAACATGTAATTGATATGCAGTATAAACAGCGCAGAAGATAGGATAGAGCCTTTCGGGACGCCAGCATTAATTTATATGCTATCAAAGTAATTAACCGTCAACTGCGGCTCGTACGCGACTGTCGGTCAGAAAGCTAGCCACCCGTTTGCACAAACCCTTTGACAGTCTGTAAGAAGGCAACTCCGATCGAATGCCTTCGCTATGTCCAAACTAGATGCCAATACCACTGACTCTCAATGGCTCGTGCCTATCGTTGTTTGAGAGACACTAGAAAGTCACCAGTCGATTGAACGTGACGAAAGCCATAGTGACCTGGTCGTGTTTTTCTAGGTATCTTAGAAGTTGTGTGTTGATCTAACGTTTCATCACGTTGGAGAGGAGAGAGGTAATAGCGATTGGCCTGTAATTCGATGGATCTGATCTAGCGCCCTTTTTGGGCACCGGACGCACATTCGCAGTCTTCCATGAAGACAGAAAGTGACTAGTATTTTGGGTGTAATTCAATAAGATTGTTGTTTAACAAAACGCACAAGACCTTTTAATAGATACCTAATTTTGTGCTAGTTTTCGTTGTGTTGGTTTGGGTGTGTACTTCTGTTTATAAATAATTTCCGAGCTTTTACTTTATAAAGAAATACCATAGTAATAAGTTTTCATTGAATTTGTAAAAATAATAATTACAAATATATTTACTTTGTTTTAATAATTAAGATCGTAATTACTTTGTATATTTGCTAGCGTCTTAATACTTCTTATAAACTGCTTAAAAAAATTTCAATTTATCGATGATTTTGATCGACAGGTCAAGCCTTAGCTATTTATGAATAAAATGGTACCACCCATCTATCTGAAAAATTCAGTATAGTGCTATGTCTTATGCACTGTAAAAAAGTGGCATAATCAAAATATAGCACATATTAGTTAAACCTTTTTTAACTCATTTTACTTTTAAACAAAGTTATTGTTACTATATTCCCGTTGTAGCGAGTAAAATTATTTTAATTTGTAATATCAAGTGTGTAAATAGCCTTAGATTACCTTTTGCGTCTTTACGTCAAAATTATTGTAAAATTCTATATCCATACAAGCATGGAATGCCATACTTTTTACTTCAACAGATTTTTAAATTTGATTTGAAAAAGAATGACAGATTGAAAATATTCAAAGAGTCTTGTTGGGATTTTCTAAAAAGTTAGATATAGAAAACGTAAATTGCAAATTTTAAATAAAATTGCTAGAGAAAAATTATTTTATTGGTGAAACATTTTCGGCGTGGGACCATTAATAAGAAAATGCGATCTGAAATAGATTTCATCATATGGGAGGTAAATAAGAAGTTTTGATCTTATATATATGTCTACGGTTTGTGAGTTCCACCTTAAATCACACAGAAGGTACCAAAGTTCTGCTTTTCTTAATAGGGACTACTAATACCTTGATTTTTGCGGATTGGCCATTGGTGATAATACAGTCGACTAGAAAAAAATTACAACACGGTCGTCAAAAAAAGCAAAGACGGCAAAATGGATAATTTCTAAAATGAAGATGTGCAATTGTGTATGGCATATTAGAGTTTCAAATTATTTAAAATGGTGAAGTGTGATCGTACAGGAAGCTTTATTTAAATTGTATATACGGATTTCACGCATGTTTTAATTTATTTTCCCCTGAGGAATTAGTCTCTACACCGTCCCCTGCAAAAAGTGGCAGATTATTTTGTACTAGACTAAGACTCAATCAAAATCCTCCTGGGGACCGTTCAAAAACCAACAGTCCAGTAGAGTTATGACTCGCACCGTTCAAAAACTAACTGAATTCCAACTCGATGCCGTTCAAAAGTTGTAGAGTTGTTACCAAGAAGCTTATATATGGATGCCACTGGAGAGCGCAGTATGAATAATGTTTAAGCTTTAATTTTTTGACCTTGAAATCGCTTTGAGTGTATTGATAGGGTGACCATGAAAAATTAAGATAGAGATATGTTTTTTACTTTTATTTGAAACTATAGTAGGTACATAGTTTTTCTATATTTTTAGGGTTCTGTACGAAAAAAGCAAAAAAAGAATCTTTCTGAGACCACTCTCATGCCCATCCGTCCGTCTGTCACCAAGTAGGGATAGGCAAATGTGATGAAGTTTTTTATCTAATGAAATCATTCGAAAAAATCATTTTGTGTTTGGAAATTCCAAGTTTGATGTGAAAAATAATCAAGTACCAATTTTATTTTTAACCATTGCTCAAAAAATTGCTCGTATAATACATCCTTTATATTTAAATAGGCATAATTTTATTTTTAGAGTACAATCGAAGATTTATTGGAGTTGCTTGAGTGTGTCATGCTCTCTCAAAGTGTCTCTGCGGTGGTGGCGTGTGTGTCGGGTCGTTACGGTCCCTAAAACATGGTTGAGCGAAGAGATGGCTGATTCATGTGTCATACTCGTGAACGGGTGCCGCTTGTGGAGGCTGGTCTGCTCTTGCAAACTTCTTTGTATTCTTAGTATTTAGTCTTACTTTTTTGTTTTGTTTATTAATACTGTAAGACATTGATTATTTCTTAGTGATGAATACATAAACTGTCTTTTTTTTATATTAGATACTTTTTTATGTTGTGCTTGTGCTTTATATTTCATGTTTTTTATGTTTGTAATAGAAAGTGTCCTTTTATGATAGGGAGGGCATTTTCCAATATTTTAATTGGATGCTGTAAGAGAAAGGGAGAAAAGAAATGCCTTTGCTGAGTTTCTTGCCGGTCCTTCTCAGTACAAGGTCTCCCGCCCTATAGACTTACGAACCGATGGCGAAGTGACATTCATAAGTGCTCAATTATTGTAGCCTAAACTGAATAAATTATATTGAATTTGAATTTGAATTTTCTGTCATTTATAAATAGAAAACTGTAGTTTTATAACAGACTCATCAAAAATTAGGTTTAGATATATATTTATTTCTCAAAGATTACAAATCACTTAGATCGAGAAATAGACAGTAACTATTGTAATAAAAATATACATTAACATTGCACGTATCCTTATAGCGTAAATATCTAATAATCCAGTATTATTGAATAATGATTGAAAACATAGTATTTGTATTTTGTTCATATTAGTTGATGTGAATAAAATCAACGCATAACTGTCTGAAGAAATCATATTTTTCTGCAAAATTATTTATATTAGTCAGTCAGAGAACATAACACTAAAAAGTATTGATTTTATTTTATAGTTTTGTACAAGTGTGTAACTTTTAATCAAAAATGTTTTTTTAATTAGGTAGACTATGTGTAAACAAATTTTGCGCATCTAATTTAGTGCCTTTTAATTTTAAGCATTAATTTACTTATATGTTATTCAAAATCAGTTTGGCCTAGGCCAAACTAGGTAGGCTTAAAGTATTTAGGCCCAACTAGATTTTCCTGGGCTAAATTAGTATATGTATATTATATATATAGTACATGCTAAAGATGAAACCGTTTGGCCCAGGACAAACTAATTTGGTTTGGCCGGTAACATATGGCCCAAATCATACTCGGTGAGAGTAGGCCGTACCTAAACAGTAGGGACGTATGAGGCTGATAAGGTTCACATATTACTCTAAATTTGGCTACAGTAATTATTTTTATCAATTTCATACTTACTTGACTGTTGTGACTGTTAAAATGACAGGTGTTTATTGTAATATTTCGATTACCAATTTTTTTGTTGATATGAAAGAAGTGTATGGAAAGCAGGTTGTGGCATCAAATACACAGATTTGGCCTAAGCTTACTCTGAATATTTCATGTTTTTTTTTTATAAATATAGCTTTTTACTGTAACTATGACGTTTAACACGTTCCTTTCAACTTTTACAATATTGCAGAATATACATAACATTTGTAGTTTCCAAATGAATTTATTATCGATATATAGTCCTAAGTATAAATGCTCATTTACTAATTCTAAATGTTTAGAATTACGTACATACAAACTACGTACATTAAATTTTTGTGGTTTTTTTAGCATAATAGCTTGCGCTTCCTCCAGATTTTTGTGAGCCACCAGCACCCGAATAGCAGTTTGGTCTTTTTAACTCGGTTCAACGAGGGGCTATGAGAATTGTCGACGATCCCAAACTCACTTGCTGTATAGAGCAAGATGTATTTTACGGCTTGTATAATGGGATGTGTTCTGAGGAATTGTTCGAATAATGCCCACGGCTACTTTCTACCATCGGCAGGAAATTCATTCTCACACTTTGGTCGCGTACAGTGCGGTTCCAGAGCAACTTTCTCCCGCGAACGCTTGGGTCGACGCCGGCCCGGACCCGATGGACCTGCTAGTTAAATATAACTACAGGCACATCGTCGGGAAGAGCTGATCGAATAGGCCCAAAACTGGATCGGAGAACAGGGGTTCCACTCGCACTTTCTACTGTTTGCCTCTGCATGAATATACTCACACTCGGAATTGGCTTCGGCCAACCCGCAGGACGTACCGTTTTCCACAGAGGCTGATACCGCTGATGCAGCACCCCGACATATGTCACCTGATGGGTCACATCAGCGCCTTTCTAAGCCAAAGAAGAAGAAGCACTGCACTTCCGCCGCAACCACTGAATCCAATTTTGACCCTAACGTGGAAAACTCGAGCTCCGTCGCTCCTTTTTCACCGGAACAACTGGATTGTGAAGAACAAAACTTAAACTTATGCACCTTCCTGTGTTTGCAAACCCGGAAAAGACTCACAACATGTAGACGAAATGTTGGACTCAAACCTATCGTATTCGGCTCTGGACAGCTGGACAAATCACCGAAGATGACCAAATGTGGCGCTGCCGACAAAAACAGTGCGCATACCCCAAAAAACCTGCCGAGAAAAAAATCAAGAAAATAGACTCACAGGAAAACGAGAATACTCAGGAAAACGAGACCCCATGGCAAAAACTTCCTACCATCATTGTTGAAAGCCTCCCGAACTAGCCTCAACACCTAAAGGCGTTGAAAGCGGAGTTAGGGCGTAACCCAAATTCACGCATCTTAAAACAAGGACTGAGATTCTTCCCAATCGACTTAAAGGAAGAAAAAGTTGTCACCGATCAACTGATTTACCTAGAGAAGACCCAAGACATCCACTGGTTTACGTACTCGCGACCATCTGAGCTAAGTATTAAACTAGCAGCACATGGACTTTCATACTCTACTGACCCCAAGGACGTCGAAGAGGAGCTGCGCTGCCTCGGGTTCGAACCGAAGCTGCTCAAACTGATCCCAGCACGGAACAATCGCAAGGGCAGTTTATTCTTTGTCAAGATTCGACGTTCCCGAGACTTTGCCAGAATTTACGCCTTGCCTGAATTTCTTTGCTTAACTAGCGTTAAGTTTGAAGCATGAAGGGGGAAGCAACGCACGAAACAATGCTTTCGGTGTCAAGCCTTTCGCCACTCGTCCCATCGATGCCACAGAAAAGTCACCTGCGTATGCTGCGGTGGTGAGCATTCTGCACGCGATTGTCCGCGCCCTATACAAGATCCTCCCACCTGCGCAAACTGCGGCGGCCAGCATACCGCAAACAGCGGCGGCCAGCATACCGCAAACAGCAACTTGTGTGCTAATCTGCGAAAAGAAACCAGAAACCGTATAGCGGGTACGGCAGCTATGATCTGCGGTAGCACCAGCCAACTAACGGAGAACCACGTCGAAGCCAGCCCAAACAGCACTTCCCTGATGGCACCGGCGAATTTACCAAAAGCAGCCAAGGAAGTCAAACCTAGATCCAAGGCAATACCAAGAAAAAAGAGGCCAAAAATGGAAAAATGCAACAGTCCCCTAACAAGGACTTCACAGGACGACTCCAGCGATGACTCCGAAACTGAAAAAGAAAGAGGGACAAAAAATTTACACCCCTATGCTTGCTGCCAAGAAAACAGCATATAGACCCCACAGGGACCAGAAGGAGAATCTACATTCCACCACCGACAATTTTGTGGTAGAGGCTCTGCAATCCGCCCTCGATGCTATCAAAAATAACAGTGACATCACCACGGCCATCCTTGAAGGAGCAAAGAAACTTCTCCTTTATTTGTTCCCTAACGAGATCGGCGGAGCCATTCTACGACTCATCACAGCGACGTTTTAAGTCACTGCCTGTGACGTTTGCTCACCGGGCTGTGCGAAACGCGCCTATGACAAAAGGACATCAGTCCGACCTAATGCCTCCCAGATAATCATGTGCGACGATTAAAACCACAGTTGGTGGGCCATCGCCCAGATACTGTTTCCCCACACCAGAATGGTGTGAGAAGAAGATCTGGTGCTGACCTAAGTGAACGGACTCGACGAGCAATGTTGTCAGCAAACTTTTTGCAAGCCCACTAGATGCAGGTCCTAAATATTTTTTCATGATTCCTTATTTTTACAAAATTACTATCATTGAATATTGACTCTTATTGACTTTACTCGTGGTTTTCTGGTGGTTGAAAACCACGAGTAAAGTCAATAAGAGTCAATATTCAATGATAGTAATTTTGTAAAAATAAGGAATCATGAAAAAATATTTTATATTGTAATAAAATGTAGTACAATATTCCACGATACTCAAAATTTTTGCGTGTACTGTGGTATCGGCATATGTTCATAATATAAAAATATTTACGAAATAACAATTTAAAAACTGTTTTTACAAACAGGTAACGAAACTTGATTAGTTACCCAAAACAAAACAAAGTTTCGTCGATCTGTCCGTTCATCCTTTATAACACAGATAAATAATATATGTCTTTATAAGCGATCTCTTTCTTGCCTAGTCTTTATCTAGCGAGCTACGGGAGTGAGATCACGTGGACAATAGTCAATCAATGTTGCCAATGTATCATTTTTATTTTCCCTATATGTGATGAGTAACTATAATTACCGAGTTAGAGCAATAATGTTTTATTAAGCAAAATTTTTCTATGTTTTTAATAACTATCAACCTAAAAATTGCCTACTAAAAAATCCACTAGCCACCAGATACAAATTATGCCCACCAGCACGAGGTCCCGAACCACCTGATCTGGTGGTGAAATTATTTTTATCTTTTAGTGCACCTTTTGGAAGCTGCTTGTTTTTTTTTGTTAAATAGTTTTTATTTTTTTACTTTTCAGTGACGTAAAACCAAAACCAAAAGTTTTGGTTTCATATTCACTACATTAATATGGGACCACCTCGGAAGTATACCGTTTTAAGTAAAAAAGGATGTTGAAAATTCGTCTATCTAGCTAATTTAGAAGAAAATTGTGGTGGTGATGGGAGAATTTGTCTTTAGCAGGATTTTTTCTATTATAGTTGGCAACACTTTTTTTTATAAATTGATGTGCATAGAGGAAACAAATACTGCGTAAGAAGAGACGGAACTCCCATACTAGAGATTTAACGACGTTTGTAAGGACGTCTTGCCAACATAAAAAAAACCTATGCTGCCAACCACACGCGAACAATCTGTCAACACTAGTGATGCCAGCAAGATTTTTTGTTGATATCGACTTTTTTCATCGATATCGATAATTACAGAAACGTAGATATGCATTCAGCCATAATGAAATTATAATATTTTGGTAGTGAGGGGAAAATAAAAATAACCACTTCTATACTAAACAGAGTTTATTTGTTTAATCAGTAAGAAAAAAAAGAAAAAACACTTTTAGTATTGGTTTATTTACGCGTTATTGGTTTATTAACAATAATAAGAAACAGATTATTATTTAGTATCTTAACGCAAACATTTATTGTTTCGAAAATAAATAATACTGTTAAGGCTCGGTATACTGCTTACAAGCGCCCCCACTAGGTATTTGCTTCGTTTTCTGCTTTTTGCCGTGAGATCCTTTATGTATCAACCTGCTTAAATATCAACCTTCCCAAACATATTATTTATTATACCAATATTCTCTTTCTCACGTAGGGTTGAAAGATTTGCTATTGTTAACAGACTTGTCGAAGGCTTTCCAGCAGTAGCAGCAACTGAAAAACATGACAGATATAAATTTAAAATTTTATAACGATATATTTCTGTGCAACTAATTATCCTGTATTCTGATCATTGCAAAAAAATTGTTCTAGTCTTTTTGTGTCTCAAATTTTATGTAAATCCGTTCAGCTGTTATAACGTGATTGTGTGGCAAACACTTTCACATTACTACATTAACTAGTTAACTTGGTATTTGCTCTGCTCACAATGTCACCTTTGGCTTAGACCAATCGATTTACAATTGAACAACATACAAAGAAATAAACATACAAACGGATTAAGAGCCTCTACTTTTTTGAGGGCAATAAAAATTTTAATGCATACCTATAAAAAAGGTAATTATTGAAAAACAAAATACCCGCCTGCTAAAGAACAAAAAAAAGTCCTGAAATCTAGAATTATATTCAGCAATACTAAATACCTACGTAAACTAACAATAAATATTAATGCAAACATAGCGACTATAACAGTCAGAGCCCATTATTAAGAAGACAAGAGTGGGATCACGTAGAAGTTCGAGTGTAGTCAGTTAGATGAACAGGATCAAGTCAGTCTAGGCAAAATGTTAGAACTGATTTTAACCATGCATTCATGTATTTACATATTAAAAGGCACAATATTAAAAAAAACCTTCGGCATCTCACACAGCAAAAATTTATATATATTTTAAATACTATAAAAAGTTAGTGGTTCATCAGGCCAGATTTATTTTTTGAGAATTGGTTCAGAAAGAAAATTAGAAATAAAGAAAAGGTGTTTTAAAAGTAACTTGATTCTATGGCGAATACTAATAAATGGAGCCCTACAATTTAATTTCTACATACCATTCATTGACAGTTCACTGAGAATGATTCTGTGTTCTACATTTGATGTGACTTGCTGACTTGTTGATGGCTTCGGCTCAGGTCCTAAAATGATTATATGCCTTTTTTATATTGATTTTTATATGACCTTTATTACAGATTCCATACAAAGATTCAATCCTTATAAAAACAGAATCAAACGGAACAAATAAGCTTTGGAAAAATCTCTTATTACAAAATACATTGGAACTTGTTTTGCAAATTCTGAAATTTCTAGTCCTCTTACCACAATAGGTCCAATACAGACTTGATCCTTATAAGAAACTAGATTGAATGACATAAGAAAAAAGTTTTGTAAAAATTGCCTATTATTATGCTAACTATTATCTCAAGTTTATTGACCCCTTAGAACCCTATATTTGCAAAACAAGCCAAGCTGTAGAAAAAGATATTGAAAGCCTTTTTGGCTTTAAGAAGACCATTTAAGAAACACAAAAAGTATATGTTTTCAAAAACATCTATATTTCCTATAGGTATCACCTGTTTACTTGAAATAATCAATAAAAGCAAAATAAATACTTTGAAAAAAATTTTTGAATTTTGAAAAATTTAAAAGAAGGACTTGTTTATAATTTAAAGACTGGAAACCCTTACACATTATGCTTGCACTACACTATACCTTAAACATATTATACTCTAAATATTTATAAACTCTGCTCTACCCAAAGTTTGTCTGGAAGAGATCGCTTATTAGCGATAAGGTCGCATGTTGTATTCTTTTTTGTATTTTTGTACTGTTTCTTAAATGTGCAAATAAAGTTTATTATTATTATAATTGGAAATAATTATAATTAGAGATATAAGCAAAACTAATTGTCACCTACAAAATGTTTTTTTTGTTCTTATTCCCACTCATACTCACAAAACAATAATTGAATATATTTTTTTACATCATTAACTATAGCACTGAGTATGTATTACCTTGTCTGCTTGACCACAATGGTAAAGGAAATTGTAACAGTTCATCATCAGATAGTGGTTTAGACATCAAATTCAATGTTGGGAAAGCATGACTCTTCAATCAATTTCCTTTTTTATTATAATCATTTTTATGGAAATGATTTCCACATATATTTTGAGTTTCATGTAGTTTTTTTATCGGTATGTGTACAAGGTCTTCGTTTCCAGCGACTCGAACTCATTCTCTTCAACTGAAAATTAAATATTAATTCTACAATGGTGTGAAGTTAAGACACTATGATCAATGACAGTTCTTGCCCCAAATAAATTTAATGTTTTCATCCATTTATACACATTTCAGCTCCTTGGTACCATATTATTGCATCATTGTTAAAGTTGTATATAGGTTTGCTATATTTCAGCGCAAACAAATGCCGGCACGTGCTTTAAAAATAGATTACAAATTTTGAAAAGGAATTCATGTACGAACAAAGTACAAAATCTTAAAAAGTAGTATACCTATTATACATTTAAAATTTTAATAATAATAATAATAATAAATAAAATGATTTATTTACAGGTATTAACCCAGGTTTTACATGATTTTTAAGTCTAAATTAAATCCAATTAAATCAAACAAATCAAATCAATCAAATTTAATTAAATTATTCCTATACTATAATATATATAGTCACACATGTATTAATAATATGCTTATGGCAAAGAACTGTTTATCTGTGCCTATAGTAAAGAACTTATCCGCATGTGTGACAACCATAATAGAACCACCGAAGAATATATCTATATTGTGCATGCGCTGCCTGTAGCTGCGTATGTTATCAGTAACAGTGAGAAAAGTTATACCTACCTAATCCAGGGCTGCTTTCAGAAGCTTTGGACGAACGCTTTAAAGTCATTCAGAACCTCGAGTGAAATGCACCGATAGCATGGAGTTCTCACTTTCTAGTCTTCAGAACCCCAATGAAGTTTAAAAAACCTGTTTAATACATTTGAGTGTGTAAGTGAAAAAAAACAAATTGCGCTCGGATGCAGGTTCTGAACACACCGCTGGATAGATTTTGAAAGATGTGTGATGTTTAGAACCAAATGTAACTCACCGATTGACATTCAAGGGAAACTTCGAAAAATGTAAGGAGTCGTTGCCGCTTCGCTCCTTCAATTCACAAATTTCACATGTTCTCCAGCTAGACCTGCCCATTGTTTTTAAGGCAAATTGGAGTTGACTGGACCGTACGAATTTATACGTATATACAAGTCAGTTTACAAAATGTGTTAAGGCTAAAAAGTCACTGTCTTACGATATAAATTACAAATATCTGCTAACAAAAGAAAGAGTCTCTATCTCGAAATTGTACACTATATTAGGAAATATATATATAGAAAATGCTTAAATATTTACACAATAACGAGAAAAAATAACTTTAACAAAAATTCAAAATAAATAGTTCAAAAACTCAGTTATTGAGGTTAGGCTTACGAACGTCAATGTGTTGCTATATTCAAATTTATTTTCTGCTATAATGTGAAAAGTTTTTTGTTTAAGAAATGTTTCTCGAATGCAAATTGGTGTTAGTATCTTAATATTACTACTTATGATGTTTCCGAAGTGGAATATCAAGAATAAATGAAAAAATCTTAAGGAATAAGAAAATTATCAAATAAGAAACGTCGAATATTTTATACTACATTAGTTGACCCGTTTTTTTATAGCAACACTGAAACAAGTGTCGCTAGAACCTTACAAACCCATACATTTGTGTCTTTGTAAGAAGTTTCCAGGCACTGTTGATGTGTCGAGTCCGTGGTTGGTAGTCATTTTTAATTATTTTTTTACAATTGTGTTTTATTTATATTTTACATTGTGTATAACAACACGACTTGAAAAAATACAATTTTTACTATAATTGTAAAGACTTATAAGTACTGCAAACAAAGTGAATTCTGTTTCTTTTTGAAACATAACAGTTGCGGCATTATCGTTGATGTGCTTTACGTGATTATAAATTGTGACGATGGCAGATAATTCAAAATTGACGGAAGAGGAAAGGGCTGAAATTCGAGAGCAGTTTACACAGGTAAAAAGATGTAGATAAATACGCTACTGTGTGTCTTCTGCGCAGTCAAGCGGTTTTTCTTTCATGTTTAGTGTAGAAATTGTTATGTGAGTAGCGTTTTTCGCTTAGTTGACATCGCGCGTCGCACATTCAGACTATATCGAAGGTCATTTTTTCACTTGCGCCCCCTTTTATTTACTCTGACCAAAGGTTTTTCATCTATAAACAGTTAATTGAGTTCTAAAATTTCATAACCTCTGTTAATGTAGATGAAGGCTTTGTTCCTAAATGCAATGAGGAAGTTGAAGCTTTAAAATGCCCACCTATATCTTCAACTGTTCAAGTAGAATTATTTACATATATACATATATATATCATGCATCTAAATTCTACTACTACAATATACATACATATATATATATTTTTAAAGATACAGTTTGTTTTCATTAGGTTGTGACATTGAAATGTACGTATATATGTATAAAGTCATGATTTTTATTCCCCAAAGTGATTAACCAGTGGTTTGATTCTCTTTATTGACCACTTTAGTCCTGCCGCAACACTGCTTCTGATAACAGTATATCTGGACTGTTTGGTAAGTCATAAATACGACCTTTATAGTAATAAGTGGTAAAATGAAAGACCAAGAACAGAATAATATATCCCTTTCCCAATTCTAGACTAACTCAAAGAAGTAAGTTAGAATAATACCTGGAGATATTTTAGACATGGAGAAATTGAATTGACCATGCTAAACACATTTTGGTTATAGATCCATAAATTTTCATCACACATGAGATTCCCCTTTCCTACATCTTTTTTTACTGCTGCATAGTTAACTGGTACTCAAATTTGAAATAGATCTGTTTGATGCACTTCAACAGCACTTTACTTATGATAGATAGGCTGTAGTATTAATAAATTTTCTGTTACCCCTCACATGTCATCATACAAACACAAAAATACCCAATTTTCTCAGATAAACGGAATTGTATATTGGAATACTTTTATGTGATTTGATATATGTTGTTAGAAAGGTAATTTAATTTTACATCTGATGCAATATTTTGCAACTTACTTGTATAAATTCTTATATTTTATTATTTTCTAAGGTGTTCATATTTTTTTTCTGCCATACACAATTTATGCACAAGAAGCACTACTAAATCTCTTATTTCATGGTTGAAAATCCAATTTTTTACAATACTATACAAAGCAAGAGCTGACAATGAATTTTTTAGTTGATTGATCACATGTGTGGTTGTAGCAAAAATGTCAGAGGCAATCAACTTTTTTAGACTTATTAGGCTTATTAAATCCCTAAAAACTTGATTGTTATGGATATGCATGACCTCTACTGTTTCTTATAAATCATGCATGCACATGTGCAAACATTTCCTGTCTATGTAATAACTTACTAATATAGTTAGTAGTTACCTAAAATATATGTATTTATCACATAATAATAAAACAAATACCAATATAACAGAGTCCATACGCTGCAGTGACTGCTTTACATCAGGCAGACACCAAGCCTATTTGCCACCTTAGTGGTATAATAAGAACCCAAAGGTCAGATATATTATGAACTGCTTATAATATCGCCTTTATATTATATATACCTGATTATATAAACCTGACTCAAAATCTCTGTGCAAATCTTGTAAACATAACCTAACTCTACTTAATGTTAACTTTTCCTGGTAATTTAATCATAATTCATTTAAAAAACTTACATGATTACCTTTATTGCCACATTCTTTAACTAGTTTTCAAATCATGACACTGATTAAACCTAAAATCTACAGAATTTCAAATTTACAATTAGAAATATTATACATATTTATGTATATGTTGCATAGACTAACAAAGCGAAAGATGCATGTCAAGGTCATTTTTGTTTACACGAATTGCAAACAGATTCTGAGTCCGGTTATTATATACCTGAAGTGAATTTTGGATTATTTCTTTATTTATTTTCATAACAGTTTAACACTGTTTTCAACAAGTAGAAATTTTATTAGCCTGCCTTAAAGTACCATAAAGTGGTAACAATCTTGCTTTTTACACCACAAGTGTAATGTAAGATTTTGTGGTTTTTTTTTTAGTTATCTATAGAACTTTCATTGACCTTATTGTTAGACTAAATAACATCATATTTGTTTTGAAAAGCATTTTGATTTTATACTAATTAATACCACAAACGAATGTTGCATTTGTAGTGTGTTTGACTGTAATGGTAAAGGCCCTGAGTTTGAATAAAGGGGCAATAGATAATTTTAGTTGTCTCAAGTCTGATCTGTTTGTGTAAGTTAAAATTGTCACCACCTTATAGTACATTTGAGCAGCCTATCAAAATGCTGCTTCTTGAAATCTTTGTGAGAAACTGTTTTGATAATGAAAAATAAATAACTCAAAATTCACTTCAAGTAAAACTCAGAAATGTAGTTTTGGAGATTAAGACTAACAATAGTCCTTTGTTTTATTTACAAAAAAATTAAGAGGTCATTTGATACCCAACAAAATGGTTTTAGAGAAGCTAAGTGTCTTTGGAACACTACTAGGCTAAAATATTACAATAAAATGATTAGTCTTAACAACTTTATTGTCTAAATGTTTGTATGAATGCTGTAATAATTTACATTGAGTGTCAAGTAATATACATAGATAAATGTTGGTGTATGAGTGCTTTGGATCTGGTATGTAGAAAATGACACTTATACTGCATGGTCCTTTTCTTTTGCTTTAAAACAATTTGTTATTACACCCATGCATAAAAGTGGTGACAGATGATCTAAACAATTACAGACCAATCTCAGTTTAACCAGCAATATCCAAAATTTTTAAAAAAAATTAATTAATTACTTCGATAAATTTAACATTTAATCAAAATCACAATACGGTTTTAGGCAAAGAAAATCAACAGAGGATGCCCTCTTAAATTTAACTACTAAAATTATAATCAATCAGACCAAGGAAAAAATGTCTCACCGTCTTTTTGTATTAAAAATGGCATTTGACACTGTTCATACCCACTTTTATACATAAGCAAGAAAGAATTGGTGTTGGAAATATTCCTTTGAAATTATTGCAAGATTATCTGACTGGATGGAAACAGAGAATAAAAATAGGAAATAATACAAGCAAGGAACTACAAATAAATTATGGTGTCCTGCTAAGTAGTGTATTGGGCCCTACATTGTTTTTTTATATATATTAATGATAAGTACTAAATATATATAGAAAATGGACATATCGTTTTATATGCTGATGATACTGCCATAGTCTTTACAGGAAACTTGTAGAATTCTGTACAGATAGATAGATAGATACAGAAGACACAGTGGAGGTGGGGTTAGCTAAAATTGCAAAGTGGCTAAAATTTTATTTGCTAATTTCAAACGTTTCAAAAACTAATTATATATATTTTGCTATAAATAATCACACCCATTTAAAAGAGTATTATCTCAGAATCCATAACTGAAGTAATACTTTAAATAATTGTACATGTCCTGTAAAAGGAAAAGTAACTAATACAAAAATACAAAATATTTTGTCATAATAATTGATCAGAGACTCTCTTGGCACTCACACCTTGAAATTACTACCGGCAGGGTGAGAAAACTTTATTGGACATTTAAAACCCTGCAAAATATCACCACAAATAAATTACTAGATCAAATATACTTAACTCAAGCTGAATCAGTTTTGACTTACTACATAACTATCTGGGGAGGTGCATCCAAAATGAGCTTTCTCGAGCTAGAGTGAGGTCAACGATGCTTAATTGAAATAATGTATCATATGCCCTACGGTTTTACAACAGAAAAACAGTGAGAAAACTTTATATACTTAATATACTGCTGAGGAAACATTAATCTCTAACTTAAGTAAAAGAAGAAGAGACTTCATTGAAAAATCTGCTGTTAAAACAACATTTGGTAGCCGGCAATAAAATAGACAGTCAGTCTTTTTATACAATAAAATAAATAAACTTAATATTAATATTTATCCATTACCAACATATCAACTAAAGAAAAATGTTACTATATGGTGTAAAACCCTCAACTATAATGATGTGGAGGCTTTAATGCAAGTTATTACTTAAAGAAAAAAGATAAAATATTTTTAAAAGAGCACAAACTCATTACACATCCACATAATTGAGTATATTATGTCTGGAACTACTGTAACAATTTAACAAATACTTTCAACATTTAAAAATTAGGTATATTACTCTTGATGAAGATAAACCTAAGTTTTATTTTAAAAGCTATGGGTTTTTGGTATGGTATGGTTGGACACAGGTTGAAGAACATCATTGGGATTTTGAAACGTTTGAAGTTTTATTATTATTGCGTTGTCCAGGGTTAACCATTCATTAGTTAAATTTGTTTCAACATCTCAGCTGCAAGTAGTCCACTTCTGGACATAGGCCTCCTCCATAGCTTTCCAAAGAAAATGGTTGGAAGCGGCCTGCATCCAGCGTCTTCCTGCGACCTTCGCTATGTCGTCTGATCACCTTGTGGACGGTCTTACGACACTGCGTTTGCCAGTCCGTGGCCTCTATTCGAGAACCTTTCAAACCTTTTAAATAAATATGCGAAACGAAATATACATTAGTTTTTAATTAAAATAAAAGTCTGGCTCAAATTCCCAGAGTTGACATGGTATACTTTTGGGTGTTTGTACATAAGGGAGGAGGTTGTGTTATACTAGTACAATGATAAATACATATAACACACTCTCAATCATAGAAGAGGTCTTCTGAGAAAACAACATTTATCTGCTACAAATGTAAATATGACTGGTAAGGATTGCCTTTTATGACTTTCAATGTCCAATGCCTTAAAAGATAGGTTCAGGATAGGTGGTGTGAATAATCAATAAACTTGAGAAATTAGGAAAAAGCGAATTGGTACACGCCTGGCTCGAACCTCCGCATTTCAGGATGCGAACTGAAATCGAAACCCCTATGCCACCACCGACTATGTAAAATGTTAGTGCTGTGTGATATAATTGAGTGTAAAGAATTTTTGTATTGTGCAATAAAAATCTGAGAAATCGATTTAGAAACAGGTACACATTACGTACTTTGCGTTATGGTCTAAAATGGGTTTAGTTTGATATTGTAAGTTAGTAATTAGTGTTATATTATTTGTTAGTCTCACATTTGTTGGCTTAAATATAAAAAGTAAGCTAAAGGTGGCATGGTTGGAAAGTTGGCTGACCCAAAAATTTATGAAAGTGCCAATAAGTCTCTTGATGAAAATAAGTCTTACTCCTATATTCACCTTGCAAACTTGTGAATTATACATGATTTTACCACATAGTTATTACCTATATCTACGTACATATGTATGGAATGACGTGTCAAGGCAAGAGCCGCAGACGTGCTCTGAATAGCATTATCATTAAATACTTCATAGGAAAATGTTATTGTAATGCCCCATGAGAAATAACGAAATAGGTACCTACATATTTTTGATGACATACAAATAAACATTCAAAGTGCGAGTCGGAGTCGCACACTCGACTTATTTATCTACATTTTATTCTTTCTTTCAATTTTCATAAAATATTTCTTTGAACTGTTATTTGATTTAACCATATAAGGAGGTCAACATAATACATACATACAATTTAGAAAGCTTTCTATCTTCCGTGTCTAAGCATCAAGTTTCTAGATCCAGTGGGGCGACCATATTTTATTCAGCCAAGTAACTAACCTAAAAACCCAACTAAAGTGATCCTGTCCTGGTCCTGATCCTTTTTACAAATCTGAGGATTATGAGGTACGAAACTGTCTTAATGTAGATAGTAAAAATAACTGTTTCTACGGTTTTTGTGATTTAACTGTTTCTACGGTTTTTGTGATTTAACTGTAAACAAATTTGAAAAAAGGGGTTACTTACTCAGCTGATTAACGACCGTGACGAAATACAGGGCAAGTCATGTAAACATGCTAAGTCAATGTTTATGTGAGACGTTACTTACAAACGCGATCTGTTGTTTCTTGTTATCTGTAACCAGCTTACAAGTCATTCACACATATGTTTGACTTCTTCAAGGAGTTCTGGTTGTTATTAAATCATCAAAAAGTATTCTAGTTCAAAGAACATCATTGCGGTGAATAGTGTATATCGTCGGCCCCGTAGCTCAGTGGGTAATGACCCGACTGCTGAATCAAGGGGCGTGGGTTCGATTCCCGCACAAGACAAACATTTATCATTTGTGTTTATCTTGAGAGTGGGTGTTTTCTATGTATTTTATAAATATATATATATATATACATATATATATATATATATATTGTTTACTTTGGGACCTGACGGCGCTGTGTGTAATGTTCAAAAATATTTATTAAATCTTATTTTAATCTTTTTTTAATGTGCTGATTCCTCTGCACGTGATTTGCCAGCCACCTGCACACTGCTTCTTAAATTTTGAGATAAGTTTATAAAAATATGGCTTTTTCAAATATACTGGTCGGACCAACAAAAAAAATCACCACTGGTGGACATGAGACGGCCGTCAAAGTTCATTGAGCCTTAAACAATTCGGCGGCTAGGGCATGAATTTACCGGCTATTTTGCATTTTACCTATACCTAGTTTCTATAGATAAGTTAAAATAACTTTAAATACCTGTTTCACCCGCCTGTACAAATATACAAACTATATCAATATAATATGTGTATAACAAATTGTCTTTGAAACACCTTTGTTCTACAAGGTGACTATAAATAATTACAGTTTATTAAACTTACAAAGTAAATTTCTAACTAATACGGTACAAATAACACCAACCTACGTAACATAAATATCATGTTCACAGAATTAATTCCGCTGACGGAAACATAATTTATGCGTCGGTGTTGTCCCAGCAGTAAAAAACAACTGACCCTGTCCTTATTTGATCAGTTCCTATTTCAGATATTCATTTCGATTAATTAGAATTTAAAATCATTATTAGTTGAACATTGACACCACCACTTAAGGTTGCATAGGTAAGTACTTTAAAGGTACAAAAGGTACCTTTATATTTACAAGCGAATAACATTTCACTTTAGGTTCTCGGCGTGCTGGCTGAAAAAAATATCTGCACTTCAAGCACATTAGTCATAACACGTTATTTGTCTATACTACAACAGAATTACTATGTATAATCATATAAAGTCGTTGTGATATTGTTAGCACTGTCATTGAAAAGTTAGTTTTATCCTTGTAAACAATAAACACACCTTCATAAAGCTCACTGTCTCTAGATTATCATTAGTATGTCTTACTTTGTAAATACTTGATGGTCTGTACAAGCATTTACTCGGTCGAAAACGTCAGTCCGATGTGCAGTGACCTTCGCTAAAGAATGTGGTTGCAACACTCAAGTTCCTTATATAGTGGCATATGTGACGTAAGACCTAGGCCTCAAAAGGCGGTATTGCCACACATACTCGGTAAAACACCAGTTTCCTTAATCTGTACTCACATGTCCTAAACAAGCGGTTAGGTGCTGGAAAGAATCCAGTTTCGCCTTAAAAGTATGCAATATGAAACCAGTCTTGCGACTTAATTTGAACCGTATATTTAACTTTCAATTAAAATTATATATGAAATGACATTCAATTAGTTTAATAGTTAAGTGTCGGAAAAACTTGTAACCCTATTGAACCGACTATGGTCTTCACCTTATATGACAGATAATTCAATGATTTTAATATAATTATTGTTATTTATTTTGTACTCTTAACAGATTTTACAGAACAATCAATTATTCTTTGTTTTATATTAAAGCAGCTGTCTGATATCATGATAAACGTTATCTGTTGAGCAGATTTGATAGCAAAATTGATAGGTTGTGTATTTTATGGTATATCGAATTATGCATGAGCAGGCGAATGTGCTATGTTGATTACATGCTTTTAAAATTTATTAAATATACTATTAGGTGTTCAATCCGCGATATAACGTGTAAAACATATTTTCGTAGAATAAATTATTTAATTGACGATTTGCTACACTCTTATTGCTATATACGCGAATTTTAACGAAAAACGGGACAAAACAATAAATACAGTGTGTCGATTACGTAAAGTTGTTGCTATCAATTCTAACTTACGTAATCGAGGCACTGGACTAGGTTCAAATATGGTGTTGGTGATAGTCCCGCATATGCGGGATATAAGGCAACCCTATATATAGATAACTACCTATCTAAAATTAAAACGCACACAAACGTTTGTTTTACGGTAAGATACATTTCTTATTCTTTCTATTATAATATTCTTAGGTTTGAGACTATAAAGTATTAAATCACAGTTATTATGCTAATCACATACCGTGGCTTGGTGTAAAATAATGCTTTTATACTAGTATTACCTACGTCTTGAAATGGATCAAAGGTCAATTGATATGCAATTTATAGTCAAAGTTATAGCCGTAAAATATCTACGTCGTTACAAATAATGAGTCATCACATGGTCATCACTCATCAGTTATGACTATATCAATGTACGGTCCAGGTTTTCATCCAACGACTTCAAGTCGTGGTTGACTTGTCTACAACTTGTAGTTTATTTCAAAAATTTTCTCATTTATCTATCACCTTAAGCTTTGGTGAATTAAAAATGAAACTACAATTTAAATATAGCACGTATAACGATTCCGGGTTTCTAACATTAACTATAATTGTTTTATAATACTTTTTGTATTGACCTAAAAATTAAAGCGAGTATGTAATTAATTACACAGTTATGACTCAGTGTGAACACGTTTGTTTATTTTCGTAATAAACAGTTACGACGGAAATGGAGAATCGAGGTGAATCCCGACAAAACCTCTGCCGTCCTCTTGACCGTAGGCTGCCCTCCGCGGCCACCTCCCCTCTCTCTTCGGTCGTGCCATTCCCTGGCAAAATAAGACCAAATATCTCTGTGTGACCATGGATAGTCGTTTGAACTTCCACGCTCACACCAAAATAGTCAGAGACCGAGCCGCTTTTGTCCTAGGTCGTCTTTATCCCATGATAGGCAAGTACAGTAAGATGTCGCTTAGAAATAAGCTAAATCTTTACACAACTTGCATCCGCCCTATACTAGCTTATGCTAGCGTAGTCTTTGCGTTATCCAAGCGCAATCTCCTCAAACTACAGACCCTCCAAAACCGCTTTCTCAGAGCGGCCTCTGGGGCCTCTTGGTACGTTCGCAATGCGGACCTACACAGAGACTTCGAACTCCCCACGATTCCGCAATATTTTAAAGACTTGGCAGTCCCCTTTTTCGAGCGTACGCAAAATCACCCGAATCGATTAATGGTGCAATCCATAACGTATAATCCCCCCGATCGACCCGGGCACGGTCGTAAAACTATAGTTTGGCGGCCTCGGCACGTACTAACGGCCTCAGATGACGATCTCGCTGTCCGGATAGCGAGATTAGTCTCTACGACCTCCCCGAATAGGGCCCCCTCCAAACACGACGCCGACGTCCCCGGGTTCGTCGGCGCCCACAAGGATACACGAGGTATCAAAGACTCAACTCAATCGCAACCGTACCCGCGTAAAGGGGAACTCCCCTCCTGTCGGTGACTCACCTTCGGGTTCGAGACCCACGCCGGTCGAAGGGACGCCCCCGAGAGCGACAACCCAAGCCGAGGCTTCCCCCGCGGGGAGCCTTTGAGCGTTGGGCGCTATATGGTCTGAGGCTCCTTCAGAGTCCCGCCCCAAAAGCCCGGTGAAGCAGTAATGGCTGCAACAGCCAACTGCATAGACAGTTCAGAAAAAAAGAAAATAGTTACGACTATTTTAAAGTAGAAGTAAGGTAATAAATAATTCCTAGTATCATCGTGGTATTTCTAGTATCATAGTTTGAGTAATTTTATGCGCAGCAGTGTGTTATACGTCATAGGAGAACATAATTGCAATGGAGATCAAAGTTTAGTAGGTACATTATCTTAGTGCATATTCTGAATTACCTAAAAAAAATATTTTAATCATAATTTCGTGTATTCAAATTTTAACATAACTATATATTGATTTTCACACTAATTTATACAAGGATCAAAACTCTTAAAGTTCGATCAATAAAAAAGCTTTACACACTATATTTTGTTATTTATAAATGCTACAACTGTAGCATTTTTTTTGTATAACCTTCTTTGACGTCCTAACGGCGATACGAACGAGAGAATATTTATACCATAGATATAACATAAATACTCATATACAGAATAGACACTTTTTATCCTAAGCTGCAGTTTACACGGGAAGAAGTTTAAAAGAGTTCAACCGCATTTTCCAAGTCTTAACTTTATCCAATAATCTCAGCTACGCTCAAGCTCAAATACCAGGCATGCATAATCTCCAAGGAGCCATTCCATAACGCACACAATCACCAGCCATTTGTTCTTATATTCACACCCCACCCACACGAACACAAACCACACATACCACAGTTTTGTACGTTTTGGTTAGGTCAATAGTCTATGACTCATCGACTGCGCATTATAAAGGTGAGAGGGGCTTTGAATGATGACAATGCCTTACTGTTACTTAAACGCTAAGTGTGTTTTCACTAAAAGATGTTTAAACTATAGTCTGTTCAAAAATTATGCATGCAAATTATGAACTTACTTTTTCGTGCAAGATCGCCCGGGTAATAAATATTCTTTAATTTGGTTGCCCACCTCGACCCACGTTTGGGCAGGGCACGGTTTTGTTTGGAATATTTATAAAAGGTTTGTTTCGGTTGGTTTCGGTTCCGTACCAAGTTTGTAAAAAAAGAACGTATGGGAATACCTTAGTATCTGTCAGTATATCGGGCCGTTATTTTTAGCAACTAGAAATTCTATGATATAAGTATACTAAATTGGTAGGTATTTTAAATAGTGTCTGCCATGCAAAATCATCTTGGGTTACTATGGCACAATTAAGGTGTCCCATGAACTGATTGCACGTTCAAAGCCTATTTATTTTTTAATTAAGAGGGTACACTTAGTTGCGCCTCGCAGCGGGCTTCATACAAACGAATTTATCATTTATTTTTGACACTTGTTGATCAAACACCACGAAATTTTGAAGACATGTTCTAGTAATAAATATCTAGTTTTCTCAGTTTTCTATAAAATTTTATAGATTAATAGTTATACAGGACTCAAGTTTTTCATACAAATGGTTTTAAAAAGATTTCTAGTTAATAGAACGTTTTACAAGATTTTGGAAAAACCACAGACCTCGGTATTCGAATTGGAATTATGACTAAGAAATTTTACAGTGATTGATCAGGAAATGTCAAAAACAAATGTAAAATTCGTTTGTATGAAGCCCGCTGCGGGGCGCCGCGAAATGTATCCTCTTAACTAGCGGTCCCGGCAAACGCTGTTTCGCTTCAGTCCCTCTCTTACCCGCGAACGCAGTTTTTTGCTATAGGTAGTCCCTCTCTGACCCGGCGAACGCTGTTTCTCTTTAGTACCTCTCTGATCCGGCGAACGCTGTTTCGTTATAGTTCCTCTGACGCGGCAAGCGCTGCTTCACTATAGTCCCTCTCTGACCTCGTGAACACTGTTTCGCTAGTCACTCTCTGACTCGGTGAACGATGTTGTTGTTGAAACGACTGGCGTGGCCCCTACATATTGTAAAAGTGTTGTACTTATACCTAATGCTCGGTGTGCACAATAATTTACCAAAATGTCATTACAATCGGATGAATGGCTTAAACTTAGTGCGCGGGTCCGACTCGCACTTGACCGTTTTTTTTTCTATTTCATACAAACCTTGTCCTATTAAGAACATACACACAACCGTACTTAAGTGATGCTTCGTTGTAAGAAATAACTTACCCGTTCATCTTGAAATTTTACCCTATGTGCCCCAACTTACTGCCAAAAAAGATTACCACTCAGTATACAAAACTTCCAGAGCTACAGCAATTATTTTCAGTTCGATATGGATGAAAATATTAGCCCATTGTTGTTTATTGTTAGCCATCAGCCTCCTGCAACCTGCATCGCATAGCACGGTCCTGCGCCCCTCGTATCCAATTATTTTTCCTCTAGTATTTTTTCTAGTTAAAGAGTTTTTGAGTAATTGAAAAAAAAAGGCTACAAAATCCAAGCCCTACTCGCACTGTACCGTATTTTAGGACTAATGAAGGGTTATCCCAACTTTAGTCAGTATATCGTATGTAGCATATCAAAAGAATGAGTGCAAAAATCAAAATGTCTGACTTAGTCTTACCTGGTACTTTAGGCGTATTTAGGGGGGACGCTGGTAACAGTAAAAACTTTTTAACAAAAAAAAAGCCAACCGGCTTCAACAAGATGCACTAAAAGAGTAAAAATAATTACTTATTTCCAAAAATCTGATCTGAATTACAGTTTGAAGTTGGACATGAAAGTGAATGTGTTATAAACTGTTAGGTTACTTCAAACCAACTTCAAACTGTAATTGAGATCAGATATTTGGAAATAAGTAATTATTTTTATCTTTTTAGTACATCTTTTTGAAGCTGGTTGTTTTATTGCTTAATTTTTTTTATATTTTTACTTTTGAGTGAAGAACTGCTTTTTTTTCTCTTACACTAAAAACATCGATACTCGTAACAGAATTTTATACAATCATCAACATAAAAGGCCAATTTTTTTGACCAAAAGTTTAAGTTTTAAATTAATTACATTAATATGGGACCACCTCAGAAGTATATCCTTTTAAATAAAAAAAGAATTTTGAAAATCCGTCTATATATGACGAACGTACAAAAAAAAAAAAACAAAACTACATACATCCGAATTGAGAACTTCTTTCTTACATAAATTCGGTTAAAAATAAAATACTACTGTTAAAATATAATGTCCGGTCCATAAAAAACTAGTATTTCACAGTTCAAGATTATATGCATATACCTAGAAATTTCTAGTATAGGTACTATGAGATCTAACATTGTCGCCTGCAACACACAAATGTTGCTATCTCTTGTAAACAGACTTAGCTTGACCAAATACATACTAATAGAATAGGTACATACAAAGTACTTTACACCATATTTTCTAATCAGTAAAGTTTATTTTCTGAGAAAAAGAGAGCTATTAGAAAACCAAACGCATGCTCCAGCCTGCCTTTGTTATCTAGTCTGTATTTGGAGTGGGTTGAACCCATATTGGTATTTATTGGCGCCAAGGTTGGTGCGTAACGGTATGAAGATTGTTAAGGGATAATGACTATTGTTTCGTCATGAGGTATCTAAGGAAATGCAACGGTAAAACCTGGGTTGCCGTTAGTCCTCTTTCCCCCTAAAACTGTCCAAGTTTTAGGGATGTCTGGTGTTATCCAGGGTTTTTTTTGTTAAAGGTACTTCATCAAAATTGTCATTTCTTATATTACACCGAAAATTGACCAAGTTCCAAAAAACTTTTGGTTGTATTTGAATTTGACAATTTCATTTACAAATGTCAAGGTTATAACCATAACGTTCGAGGAGCTTCGACCAGGGCTGCAAGTTTCCGAAGCATACTACTAGCAGTATCCACGACTTAGTGGACTTTAAAGGTCCGAGCTATTCTGGCTCTATGCCAAGTTTCACAAAAACCGTCGAGCAGTTTTAGCATTATGAATGTACAGTAAATTTTGCTTAGTTACATTGCTGCCATACAGTATTTATACATTGCTGCTAAAAATCATTTTTTTTTTTGACAAACAAACAATGTAGAATGACCTAATGTACGATTAAATATTATCTTGGAAAGGGATTTTTTATTGGCATAAGTAAGAAGACAGTTCTATCGTGATAAATTAGAAATCAAGAAAGCCAAATTAAGAAAGTTAGTTTAGCACGAAGATAGGAATCATAAAGTATATATCTATTTACAATTTATGTGTAACGGAATCCTAAATCAGTACTTATGATGGGGAAAGCTCGATCTTTACAAACTTTGATTCGACCTTCAAGTATTTCGATGTGGGTCAGTTAAGGCGTGTTATATTTAATTATGTTATTGTTACATGTTATTATATTATTACCATATTTCGACAACGAAACAAAAGACTTGAGAACCTATTTAGTTATTGTAATTTTGATTCGAAACATTAAAAAACACTTAGTACATAACTTCAGTCCATAGTGAGTAATATTAAAATAATACGACCCATAGCTCGGTGCATGCAAATCGTAAATAACTCTCTTATCTGTCTGTATGTCTACTCAATCTCAGCAGCAACGGTTAATTATTAACCGATGGAATTAATTAATAATTATTGCACATGTGAGTCTGACAGCGAGCAAGTGAAGGCGAGCAACTTTCAGCACTCATTATGCTGATGGAAGAAAGATAACTCGCTATAGATTTGTGCAGATGACTTATTATAAGATGGATGACCGACTTTTTGTGATCAGCATTAATATTGTTTTATTATTCGTGAACAACACTTATACCTGCTACACATTTAACGAAGTATCGTAGCGATTTAAATCTGTGCATATAAATTGTGTGGCTCTAGTACCTCCACACGCCTCCGATATCTACGCCAATCGGTATTTCACTTTAAAACCTTCGCGAGAAACATGTCATCCACGATTGAAGAGGACAACGCACTTGCGGTTTTGGGCTCGATTATGTGTTTAAAGCACGTTAAAGAAAATGTTACATAGCATATGCAATGGCAGTATCTTTATATGGGTAAGCCGAAAAGTCTGGCTTGCCTTACTAAATATAGGCGAGAAGAGAATATAATATCTGCTTTAAAAAACCTTATCATCTTTCAAACTATTAAAATACTAAAAAGCACATAATTTTATTAAAAGACTTCCTTTCGCTCCTTCGTTTTTTTTTTTATACCACTAAGGTGGCAAACAAGCTTACGATCCGCCTGATGGAAAGCGGTCACCGTAGCCTATAGACGCTTGCAACAACAGGGGTTTCACTTGCGCGTTACCGACCCTTCAGAAATCTAATAACTTCTTTCTTGAAAAACTCCATACTGTAGTCCTTGCAGAAAACCTTGGTAGGGAGCTCATTCCACAACTTAAGCGTTCGCGGGAGGAAGTTTCTCTGAAACCGCACTGTACGCGCCATTTAGGTTCTAAAGTGTGAGAATGAATTCCCTGCCGATGGCGAGCGGTGCGATGGTAGAAAGTAGCCGTGGGCATCATTTCGAACAATTCCTCAGAACACAACCCATTGTACAAGCGGTAGAACACACACAGTCTCTCCTCAGACTTAAGGGTTCGATACCGCAAGTGAGTTTGGAATCGTCGACAAACACTTATTCCTCCTGGCTTTACCCACTCTGCTAGTAAAGATAAAGCCAGCATAATGAGACAATGAATAAGCCTGAACTGAGCGAATGATCGGCCGGCAGGATGAACGGCTATTTCAACTACCTACCGCCGACGGACTGTGCCAACAACAAAAATTGCAATGATGTAATATACACATGACAGATAAATCTGTACAGATACAGATTAACCGTTACTATTCGTATCGTTACGTGTTAGGAGGCATTAGAGCTAATGTCGTGATTCTAGAGATGTGGTAGAATACAGGTACCGTTATCATGTATTTGATAAAGAGAGTCGTGTTCAATTTAAATTAGTGTCTTCGAGAAAGTGTTAAACTCAGCTAAGACTGTACATGACAATGATGCCATGAACTTAGATGGGCTTGCCATTGTAAAAACAGATCGCACTTTAAAGGAAATTTAAGGATGTCCTAGCCATACGTTAGCTCAGGAACCTATAAATCTCCCACAAACTTGCAACGGATGTGGAGAAAGTGATTTAAACCTTAACCAGGTACTTAATTGCAAAAAAGGGGGTCTAATAAAACAAGATCATAATCAACATAGCGATGATTGCAAACATTCGGCTGAATTAGCCTGGGGACTTAGTACAACATAACCTATATTGCGTGATGCAAATACAAGTCAACCATAGCATTGATAAGTGACTTATTATTAAATGGTGTTTGGGAACCTGCAAGGAAAGCGTTCTTTGACGTTCACATAGTAAATGTTGACGCTTCCTCTTACACTAACCTCATCACCTGGAAAAAAACAGCACAAAGGCATAGTAGAGAAAAACATTTAGAATATGATCTTGCTGTTTAAGACTTAAGAGAGTCACTCACCCCACCAATTATCTAATGTGACGGAGTCCTAGCATTGAATATAACAGTTCCCAAAAAAACTGCATCTTAACTAAACTCTCAAATAATTTACTGGGTGAGAATGAAAGTGCAAATATCTTATAAGAGCAGTCTCTATAAGGTTAAGAGGCACAAGGAGCCGGAATCCTTTGAAGAAGACAATGGAGCATCAATTTAAGCATTTATACTTACTTACTTTAACTTATTATAATAAAGACTAATATTTTAATGTTTTTTTTTTCAACAAATATTTACGAAATTAGTATTAATAATTTTTAGGATTATCAAAGTTATTTGGCTATGCAGGTCTTGCCCAAAAAAGTTTTGTAATCCCTGGCTTAGAGAATTTCAGCTTATCCAGGTTGTCAATAGTTATGTATATACCTATACCACTTCTTTATATATTAATTCTTTATATTAGAAAACCAAACGCATGCTCCAGCCTGCCTTTGTTATCTAGTCTGTATTTGGAGTGGGTTGGACCCATATTGGTATTTATTGGCGCCAAGGTTGGTGCGTAACGGTATGAAGATTGTTAAGGGATAATGACTATTGTTTCGTCATGAGGTATCTAAGGAAATGCAACGGTAAAACCTGGGTTGCCGTTAGTCCTCTTTCCCCCTAAAACTGTCCAAGTTTTAGGGATGTCTGGTGTTATCCAGGGTTTTTTTTGTTAAAGGTACTTCATCAAAATTGTCATTTCTTATATTACACCGAAAATTGACCAAGTTCCAAAAAACTTTTGGTTGTATTTGAATTTGACAATTTCATTTACAAATGTCAAGGTTATAACCATAACGTTCGAGGAGCTTCGACCAGGGCTGCAAGTTTCCGAAGCATACTACTAGCAGTATCCACGACTTAGTGGACTTTAAAGGTCCGAGCTATTCTGGCTCTATGCCAAGTTTCACAAAAACCGTCGAGCAGTTTTAGCATTATGAATGTACAGTAAATTTTGCTTAGTTACATTGCTGCCATACAGTATTTATACATTGCTGCTAAAAATCATTTTTTTTTTGACAAACAAACAATGTAGAATGACCTAATGTACGATTAAATATTATCTTGGAAAGGGATTTTTTATTGGCATAAGTAAGAAGACAGTTCTATCGTGATAAATTAGAAATCAAGAAAGCCAAATTAAGAAAGTTAGTTTAGCACGAAGATAGGAATCATAAAGTATATATCTATTTACAATTTATGTGTAACGGAATCCTAAATCAGTACTTATGATGGGGAAAGCTCGATCTTTACAAACTTTGATTCGACCTTCAAGTATTCCGATGTGGGTCAGTTAAGGCGTGTTATATTTAATTATGTTATTGTTACATGTTATTATATTATTCCCATATTTCGACAACGAAACAAAAGACTTGAGAACCTATTTAGTTATTGTAATTTTGATTCGAAACATTAAAAAACACTTAGTACATAACTTCAGTCCATAGTGAGTAATATTAAAATAATACGACCCATAGCTCGGTGCATGCAAATCGTAAATAACTCTCTTATCTGTCTGTATGTCTACTCAATCTCAGCAGCAACGGTTAATTATTAACCGATGGAATTAATTAATAATTACTGCACATGTGAGTCTGACAGCGAGCAAGTGAAGGCGAGCAACTTTCAGCACTCATTATGCTGATGGAAGAAAGATAACTCGCTATAGATTTGTGCAAATGACTTATTATAAGATGGATGACCGACTTTTTGTGATCAGCATTAATATTGTTTTATTATTCGTGAACAACACTTATACCTGCTACACACTTAACGAAGTATCGTAGCGATTTAAATCTGTGCAGATAAATTGTGTGGCTCTAGTACCTCCACACGCCTCCGATATCTACGCCAATCGGTATTTCACTTTAAAACCTTCGCGAGAAACATGTCATCCACGATTGAAGAGGACAACGCACTTGCGGTTTTGGGCTCGATTATGTGTTTAAAGCACGTTAAAGAAAATGTTACATAGCATATGCAATGGCAGTATCTTTATATGGGTAAGCCGAAAAGTCTGGCTTGCCTTACTAAATATAGGCGAGAAGAGAATATAATATCTGCTTTAAAAAACCTTATCATCTTTCAAACTATTAAAATACTAAAAAGCACATAATTTTATTAAAAGACTTCCTTTCGCTCCTTCGTTTTTTTTTTTATACCACTAAGGTGGCAAACAAGCTTACGATCCGCCTGATGGAAAGCGGTCACCGTAGCCTATAGACGCTTGCAACAACAGGGGTTTCACTTGCGCGTTACCGACCCTTCAGAAATCTAATAACTTCTTTCTTGAAAAACTCCATACTGTAGTCCTTGCAGAAAACCTTGGTAGGGAGCTCATTCCACAACTTAAGCGTTCGCGGGAGGAAGTTTCTCTGAAACCGCACTGTACGCGACCATTTAGGTTCTAAAGTGTGAGAATGAATTCCCTGCCGATGGCGAGCGGTGCGATGGTAGAAAGTAGCCGTGGGCATCATTTCGAACAATTCCTCAGAACACAACCCATTGTACAAGCGGTAGAACACACACAGTCTCTCCTCAGACTTAAGGGTTCGATACCGCAAGTGAGTTTGGAATCGTCGACAAACACTTATTCCTCCTAGCTTTACCCACTCTGCTAGTAAAGATAAAGCCAGCATAATGAGACAATGAATAAGCCTGAACTGAGCGAATGATCGGCCGGCAGGATGAACGGCTATTTCAACTACCTACCGCCGACGGACTGTGCCAACAACAAACATTGCAATGATGTAATATACACATGACAGATAAATCTGTACAGATACAGATTAACCGTTACTATTCGTATCGTTACGTGTTAGGAGGCATTAGAGCTAATGTCGTGATTCTAGAGATGTGGTAGAATACAGGTACCGTTATCATGTATTTGATAAAGAGAGTCGTGTTCAATTTAAATTAGTGTCTTCGAGAAAGTGTTAAACTCAGCTAAGACTGTACATGACAATGATGCCATGAACTTAGATGGGCTTGCCATTGTAAAAACAGATCGCACTTTAAAGGAAATTTAAGGATGTCCTAGCCATACGTTAGCTCAGGAACCTATAAATCTCCCACAAACTTGCAACGGATGTGGAGAAAGTGATTTAAACCTTAACCAGGTACTTAATTGCAAAAAAGGGGGTCTAATAAAACAAGATCATAATCAACATAGCGATGATTGCAAACATTCGGCTGAATTAGCCTGGGGACTTAGTACAACATAACCTATATTGCGTGATGCAAATACAAGTCAACCATAGCATTGATAAGTGACTTATTATTAAATGGTGTTTGGGAACCTGCAAGGAAAGCGTTCTTTGACGTTCACATAGTAAATGTTGACGCTTCCTCTTACACTAACCTCATCACCTGAAAAAAAACAGCACAAAGGCATAGTAGAGAAAAACATTTAGAATATGATCTTGCTGTTTAAGACTTAAGAGAGTCACTCACCCCACCAATTATCTAATGTGACGGAGTCCTAGCATTGAATATAACAGTTCCCAAAAAAACTGCATCTTAACTAAACTCTCAAATAATTTACTGGGTGAGAATGAAAGTGCAAATATCTTATAAGAGCAGTCTCTATAAGGTTAAGAGGCACAAGGAGCCGGAATCCTTTGAAGAAGACAATGGAGCATCAATTTAAGCATTTATACTTACTTACTTTAACTTATTATAATAAAGACTAATATTTTAATGTTTTTTTTTTCAACAAATATTTACGAAATTAGTATTAATAATTTTTAGGATTATCAAAGTTATTTGGCTATGCAGGTCTTGCCCAAAAAAGTTTTGTAATCCCTGGCTTAGAGAATTTCAGCTTATCCAGGTTGTCAATAGTTATGTATATACCTATACCACTTCTTTATATATTAATTCTTTATATTAGAAAACCAAACGCATGCTCCAGCCTGCCTTTGTTATCTAGTCTGTATTTGGAGTGGGTTGGACCCATATTGGTATTTATTGGCGCCAAGGTTGGTGCGTAACGGTATGAAGATTGTTAAGGGATAATGACTATTGTTTCGTCATGAGGTATCTAAGGAAATGCAACGGTAAAACCTGGGTTGCCGTTAGTCCTCTTTCCCCCTAAAACTGTCCAAGTTTTAGGGATGTCTGGTGTTATCCAGGGTTTTTTTTGTTAAAGGTACTTCATCAAAATTGTCATTTCTTATATTACACCGAAAATTGACCAAGTTCCAAAAAACTTTTGGTTGTATTTGAATTTGACAATTTCATTTACAAATGTCAAGGTTATAACCATAACGTTCGAGGAGCTTCGACCAGGGCTGCAAGTTTCCGAAGCATACTACTAGCAGTATCCACGACTTAGTGGACTTCAAAGGTCCGAGCTATTCTGGCTCTATGCCAAGTTTCACAAAAACCGTCGAGCAGTTTTAGCATTATGAATGTACAGTAAATTTTGCTTAGTTACATTGCTGCCATACAGTATTTATACATTGCTGCTAAAAATCATTTTTTTTTTTGACAAACAAACAATGTAGAATGACCTAATGTACGATTAAATATTATCTTGGAAAGGGATTTTTTATTGGCATAAGTAAGAAGACAGTTCTATCGTGATAAATTAGAAATCAAGAAAGCCAAATTAAGAAAGTTAGTTTAGCACGAAGATAGGAATCATAAAGTATATATCTATTTACAATTTATGTGTAACGGAATCCTAAATCAGTACTAATGATGGGGAAAGCTCGATCTTTACAAACTTTTATTCGACCTTCAAGTATTCCGATGTGGGTCAGTTAAGGCGTGTTATATTTAAATATGTTATTGTTACATGTTATTTTATTATTACCATATTTCGACAACGAAACAAAAGACTTTAGAACCTATTTAGTTATTGTAATTTTGATTCGAAACATTAAAAAACACTTATTACATAACTTCAGTCCATAGTGAGTAATATTAAAGTAATACGACCCATAGCTCGGTGCATGCATATCGTAAATAACTCTCTTATCTGTCTGTATGTCTACTCAATCTCAGCAGCAACGGTTAATTATTAACCGATGGAATTAATTAATTATTACTGCACATGTGAGACTGACAGCGAGCAAGTGAAGGCGAGCAACTTTCAGCACTCATTATGCTGATGGAAGAAAGATAACTCGCGATAGATTCGTGCAGATGACTTATTATAAGATGGATGACCGACTTTTTGTGATCAGCATTAATATTGTTTTATTATTCGTAAACAACTCTTATACCTGCTACACACTTAACGAAGTATCGTAGCGATTTAAATCTGTGCAGATAAATTGTGTGGCTCTAGTACCTCCACACGCCTCCGATATCTACGCCAATCGGTATTTCACTTTAAAACCTTCGCGAGAAACATGACATCCACGATTGAAGAGGACAACGCACTTGCGGTTTTGGACTCGATTATGTGTTTAAAGCACGTTAAATAAAATGTTACATAGTGTATGCAATGGCAGTATCTTTATATGGGTAAGCCGAAAAGTCTGGCTTGTCTTACTAAATATAGGCGAGAAGAGAATATGATATCTGCTTTAAAAACCCTTATCATCTTTCAAACTATTAAAATACTAAAAAGCACATAATTTTATTAAAAGAGTTAAAATTCGTTCCTTTCGCTCCTTTTTTTCTTTTTTTTTTTTTATATCGCTAAGGTGGCAAACAAGCTTACGGTCCGCCTGATGGAAAGCGGTCACCGTAGCCTATAGACGCTTGCAACAACATTGGTATCTCTTGCGCGTTACCGACCCTTCAGAAATCTAATAGCTTCTTTCTTGAAGAACTCCATACTGTAGTCCTTGCAGAAAACCTTGGTAGGGAGCTCATTCCACAACTTAAGCGTTCGCGGTAGGAAGTTCCTCTGAAACCGCACTGTACGCGACCATTTAGGTTCTAAAGTGTGAGAATGAATTCCCTGCCGATGGCGAGCGGTGCGATGGTAGAAAGTAGCCGTGGGCATCATTTCGAACAATTCCTTAGAACACAATCCATTGTACAAGCGGTAGAACACACACAGTCTCTCCTCAGACTTAAGGGTTCGATACCGAAAGTGAGTTTGGAATCTTCGACAAACACTTATTCCTCCTGGCTTTACCCACTCTGCTAGTAAAGATAAAGCCAGCATAATGAGACAATGAATAAGCCTGAACTGAGCGAATGATCGGCCGGCAGGATGAACGGCTAATTCAACTACCTACCGCCGACGGACTGTGCGAACAACAAAAATTGCAATGATGTAATATACACATGACCGATAAATCTGTACAGATACAGATTAACCGTAACTATACATCGTTACGTGTTAGGAGGCATTAGAGCTAATGTCGTGATTCTAGAGATGTGGTAGAATACAGGTACCGTTATCTTGTATTTGATAAAGAGAGTCGTGTTCAATTTAAATTAGTGTCTTCGAGAAAGTGTTAAACTCAGCTAAGACTGTACATGACAATGATGCATGAACTTAGATGGGCTTGCCATTGTAAAAAACAGATCGCACTTTAAAGGTAGAATAACGTCAGCGCCAACGGTTGTTAACCAGTGGTTCCCCGAAGTCATCCCACAAGTCACACGTGAATTTAAATGTATAATGTACATACCTAAAATGGGGATAAGCATAGAAGTGACGGTAAAAAAGGGAAAAACAAGCCAGGCAATTAAGGGATATCACAACAAGTAATGAAATAATATCTAAATTACCAAATAAAATGCAATGATGTATCCAAAGAGTTGTTTGAAACGAAATCATCACAATGGCTAACAATTATTCCCATTATTGCGAATAATACAGATGTCACAGTTACCTAATTTAAGGATTTCCTAGCCATACGTTAGCTCATGAACCTATAAATCTCCCACAAACTTGCAACGGATGTGGAGAAAGGATTTTAACCTTAACCAGGTACTTAATTGCAAAAAAGGGGGTCTAATAACACAAGGTCATAATCAACATAGCGATGATTGCAAACATTCGGCTGAATTAGCCTGGGGACTTAGTACAACAGAAACCTATATTGCGTGATGCAAATACAAGTCAACCATAGCATTGATAAGTGACTTATTATTAAATGGTGTTTGGGAACCTGCAAGGAAAGCGTTCTTTGACGTTCGCATAGTAAATGTTGGCGCTTCCTCTTACAGCAACCTCACCTGGAAAAAAACAGCACAAAGGCATAGTATGAGAAAAACATTTAGAATATGATCTTGCTGTTTAAGAATTAAGAGCGTCACTCACCCCACTAATTATCTAATGTGACGGAGTCCTAGCAATGAATATAACAGTTCCCAAAAAAACTGCATCTTAACTAAACTCTCAAATAATTTACTGGCTGAGAATGAAAGTGCAAATATCTTATAAGAGCAGTCTCTATAAGGTTAACAGGCACAAGGAGCCGGAATCCTTTGAAGAAGACAATGGAGCATCATTTAAGCATTTATAACTATGTATTTGTTTTATTCTTGTCATAAAAATTTATTGGTTTTTCTAAATATTCAAGATACTTTATAGGTTGTGTAACTTATTATAATAAAGACTAATATTTTAATGTTTTTTTTTTTTTCAATAAATATTTACGAAATTAGTATTAATAATTATTAGGATTTTCAAGGTTATTTGGCTATGCAGGTCTTGCCCAAAAAAGTTTTGTAATCCCTGGCTTAGAGAATTTCAGCTTATCCAGGTTGTCAATAGTTATGTATATACCTATACCACTTCTATAATTTTTCAGTTTCTGTTTTTATGATACTTTAGTTTAAGTAACAGAGATGAAAATTAATATGAATAATTTGAGATAAATAGTGTTATATGAAACAGTTTTCTGGAAGTTGTACGTAAAAGGCTCCCGCTATGCTAAATTCCTGCTCCTAATAAGAACTCTGATAAAGCAAAAAGAAATGGCTGATAAAACTACGGACTATGCTATATTTATTCGCAAACATTGATGGCCTGAGCTCTCCCATAGTAATATTTGTTACAAATATCATCGACAAAGACGGACAAACTCGAGGACCTTTGTAAAAAAAAACAATTTGTTTTCCTAAAATTTAAAAATATGCTTTGCTTTGCGTTACTGTATAATTTGCATTTGAAATAATCTTGTGAATAACAAACAACCCTAACCTACCTAAACCACGTGCACGCCAAACAGTTGTTGGCCCATAGCCATGTGACTTTTAGAATTTATGACCTACTACCTACCTTCATCGGTAAAAGGTTAAGAACCACTCCAGGGGGTGATCGTCCTACACTGCATTTTACGGGTTACAATTTCGGCACAACTTTTCCCAGCTTTCATTGTTCCTGGAATGTAGGTCATATAAGTTCTTATTTGATTAAGCATTATGTTGCTCGGAGCCAAGTTGGCTAAAAAGTAGCCCAAAGGTAATAGTGTGGTATATTTTTAGAGAACCGGCTCATGAAGTCCTTTCATTTGATACACCCCACATACAAAAAATTGATGACATCATAACCCCCCCCCCCAAGGGAATTATGTTGAAGAACTGCGGCTCAAAATTATTGTTTTGCCCTAAAGGCTGTGTGCCAAACGGCTAAACTCTACATCGATTTGCAGTTTTCGAGCGAAATTGCCGTTGTACACCTGCCACTACTAGCATATAGCTCTTTTCCCATAGCCCGCTATGCGACTTTTATATGTGGCCATAAATTGCGGCGTTGGCTCAAAATTAATTACTTACATAAGTTTAGATGCATATAGTAATTAAGAAGTTTTTTTATATTTTTCCCTTTTTAGTTTCTTTCTTCGGTTTAATTTTATACTAAAGTTTTTATATACCTATGCGATATCATAGCCTTATATGCCAAGGTCATGTTATTATTAAACCGTGGCTTTAGTATTTTACTGAGAGCTGATTTTCCTGCTCCATTAACCACTAACTGGCCATAAACTAATTTAGATTAGTTACACAATTTTTCAAATAATTTCTTCATGACTAGACATTATTATCGATTACAACGATTACAAATATCATGATTAACAGTTGTTTGGTAACAGTTTAATGTTGTAATCGGGTATTTAATTGTGATTCGTAATACTCTAGTCGACTATAAAATTTGTGTTCGACTGTATACAGGCCAAGTAATTAGTATACCCCGTTATCGCGCGCACCAGGAAAGTTTGTCCGACTGATATTACAAGTTATACATATATGGACGAGACTCCAGAAATTTTAGTGTTTTTGATACGATTGCGTCCTATAAGCTTTTAATGAAATATTTTCGCGACGTCACACGTAAACATCAGGTGTTCCATTTGAACAAAAAAAATCGGTTAAGTGCAAGTCGGACTCGCGTGCCGTGGGTTTTAGTACCACCATAATATACAAACGCAAACAACATAACAAAAGTACCTCTAGGTGGTCACCTATCTAATGACTGAACATCCTGTTTTTAGGCGGCAAGATGATCTGTGAATTCATTCATCTTTAGTTACAGTTGTCAACCACGTGGCTATCGGACGACCTCTGCCTTTCTTTTTTCTGGTATTGCCAATGCCCTCCTCACAGGTTGTTCTTCGCCCCGCCTCATATCACATGCCCAAATAATCGCATACGAATTTCTACTAACTTATCTACAATGTTAGCGACTTTGAAGAACTCTCTAATTTGTTCGTTGGCCACTTTGTCATGGTCAGCTTCCGTGGTATTCTATCCAAGGTCTAGGTCTGATCTAGAACAGATCTACGTCTATAAATCCATACTTATATTATAAAGAGGAGAGATTTGATTGTTTTTTTGTTTGTATTGAATAGGCTTCGAAATTACTGAACCGATTTGATAAATTCTTTTACCATTAAATGCCGAAATTATCCCTGATGAACATAGGCTACTTTTTACCGCGGGTACCCACACAACCGACATTGAATATTCTGACTTTTTTTAAGGAAAAAAACTTTGAGAATAAAAACAGGATTTATGGGTAAAAATATAAATTGTAATTCGAAAAAAAAGCTACTTATGTCATGCATAAAGATAAATTTAGTCTACGTTTATCCCAAAATGCTAAAAAATAAAAGTTCACGTGTGCGAAATTAATAGTTTATTCCTTAGGGTATATAAGTAGTTAATTAATATATCGGTTAGTACAGATGCAGCTGCACTGCTCTCGCACAGCTAACATACCGCATCTTTCTCGTTTTTACTTAAGGTAACTTACTGCCAAGCAGCACTGACTCTTAATGCCCCGACACACACTTCGCATCTTTCTCGTTTTTACTTAAGGTAATTCACTGCCAAGCAGCACTGACTCTTAATGCCCCGACACGCACTTCGCATCTTTCTCGTTTTTACTTTAGGTAACTTACTACCAAGCAGCACTGACTCTTATTGCCCCGACGCGCACTTTGCGTATGCTTATCTGAATCTAATTCAAACAACTCCATGACATGTAAGCTTATTGATTTGAATTCACCTTGTGAAAGGATGAAGCCGCAATAAGTCCCAGGCTCGAGTCTAGACTAATTCTGTTAGCACCTGTAAACCTTGGTCTAATATTGTCATTACAGTGGAGCGTCGATTATCCGAACGTCGCTCAACCGAACGACCGCTTATCCGAACAACTACGCCCGCCCGACCCACGCGTTCCTCTCTCCCGCCTTCCGCGCTACAGTGCTCGCGCACGTGTCGCGACTTATTGACTTGTTAATTGTACTCGTATATAACATCAAGATTGCCTGCCAGAATTTTTGTTTGACTGCAATGAGCAACAAGCGACTAAACACAGGGCTCTGGTACTGCTTCACCATGGCAACGCGCCCGCATAGTCAATGCTCAAAACGAGGGACTTCCTTGACATAACACCGGTCACAGTCTTCGCTCACCCTCCTTACAGCCTTGATCTGGCACCGTGTGAAAGGGATACAGATTTCATTGCTGGAAGACGCGCTAGCAGCGTTCGAGAAGCCGTTTAAGAGGTGTCTGCGGTGGACTGGTAATTTTTTTTTCAAAAATTGGTTCAGACGTTGTATACAGGCTGGTGGAGAGTTCTTTGAAAAGATTTAATTAAAATATTTTATTCATAGAAGTTAGTATTTTAGTTTCTCAAAACTTTCTGAGTGTCTCACGTATATGTAAATGTAAATATAGTTTTATACTGAATACACATTGGTAGTTCGATTATCCGAAAATACCGGTTTTCCGAACACCCACGTCCCCCAATTAGTTCGGATAATCTGTCTGTCTGACGCTCTACTGTATATTAAGCTTCCCTGTCAGTCATCACTATTGTCCAGTATGATCATGAACACTATTGGCCCTTCCAGTTTAGAGATACGTAACCAAATAGTAATTATTATCTACCTACCTAATTCGCCGAGGTGTTACCTGCAGAAGTCACTTTTTCTGTCCCATACATTCTTAACATACCCTTTAAACTCCCGCGAAACTTTCTTCTCCATCCATACTTTGGATCGCTTAAGAGATGATTTTATAAAATTTGTTTTTTTTTTGCGAATTAAATAAAGCAAAACATTCATCATAACATCTAGAACCGTCTGCTACTTTTTTCAATTTTCTAACGTGAATATTTAGTTTTAAAAATATCTATTTTAAGCTTTATAACGTATTAAAAAGTTTTTGAATTTTAGTCATCAAAAAAAATATTTACATCTACCTTTTTTGACGAGTACAAGTATAAACATAATTAATAAATTCAAGATGTTACAAATCTTCAGAACACTGTATTTTTTACGTGTGGTTTGCACCAACAATTTTGCGTAAGCACTTCCGTTTGAAATTAAATTCAATGCATTTTGTCGTAGTGTCGTAATCGGATACTGTATAGCGTAAGGGCGGACAGCGTGCAACATTACAGTTTTCGCTCCAGAAGCAAATGTCGTCTGTTCTGCAACAATTGCATTGTCTTATTCTGCCTTGACATTTAGATTCGCTTCGTTGCCTTGCCCTCTATGTTCTATAGTGGATGGGTGTTTTGTAACTTCCTTACACCCTGTTATGTTGTTATTGTTTGAAAAGAAAAGAAAGCATCAAAAACTCATGTGATTTATTCTGATCTTTTGTTAAGGCTGGTATAATTTGACGTCTTTAATTTGTATCAACACATAATTAGGTCCAATGGTAGCCTTGATATCATGTATTTCATATATGTTGTAGGTACCTAAGTATTTATTTATATATAACTGTGACTATTGTGGCAAAACTTAGTATCTTAAGAGCTGTTTTTTTTTTAATTCATTTTATTTTTTTTGTTGTGGACCATCATAATAAAATATATACCTATATTATAATAATATTAGGTGGGCATTTTTGTGCTCTTTATACTCATGCTTGAGGCTGTTTCCAATTTAATCTATAAGGTTATAAAAAAGAGATTATGTCTGTCGCGCTCGGTGACCTCATAACGTATGGTATAATTAACTGCCTTTTAAACAAGTCGTATCATATCATATATGTAAATCTAAATTTTTTTAGAATTGTCTGTACTTTCAAAAAATTCGTGTACATATATAAATTTGAAATTCCATGTGTATATTGTATATACATGCATGCAAAAGCATGTGGTCCGTGCATATAGATATGCATACACTCTGTTTTTTCCTACTTGTTTTATTTTAAAAATCAAGAAAACTATTACTTTTGCTCAAAATATAAAAAAGCGAAATGTACAATTCAATAAAAACTGAGAGATTGAACTATATTCTACCTATTGCTGTTTCTAATTTAAGCCTAAATCATAATTTTCTTCATCAAAATTTTATAAAATAAACGCAAAAACTTAACACACGCTATGACATTATTATACTTACCAACACAAATGTATGTAAAAGCATTGACATGTAAAAGTATTAGCGGAATTTTAGCATAAGTACCTAGTATTTTGTTCTATATACTTTATCGTAACTCATAACTACAACTAATGTTTTCAAACAAGATGTCTACCGTGCTAAGTTCCCGTGTGGACCGTTTGATCATCATACCATGTTGGGTTCGCCTCTAGCTCCCATGCCCGCCTTCCCAGGGTCTTCATTGTTTGCTAATCAACACCGGCCTGATCACTTTACCATTTATTTAAAGCTGGCGTTTCTGTGTCAAACGAGCGGACAACCTGCATTGAGAAAAATTTACGAACTGTAGGTAGGGTTGCTAGATCATTGCTAGATTATTTCCTAATTTGTCAGCACTTTTCATCCCCCCTTTTTTTAATTGCTGTCAAGTGTTGTTAGGTATATTAAAATTATGTTATTTTTATCTTTAATTATAGGTAGCTTCTTAACTAATTTATTCAGCGTTAACAACGTATACCAATATTGCAGCATAATACATAATTCTAATAAACCAAATATTCTTGAATTAGGAGCGAAAAATTTATATGTGAAAACCGAACCGAAGCCAAACACCCCAATAGGCACGATAACTTTCAGGCAGTGTTTAAATTGTTTTTGTATTGAGCAAAAGATTTTGGCAACGAAATAGAATTTTACATGCATTTGTGATAATACTATTGAAATCTAAGAAAATTTGATTCCGTAGCTCTATTCCTTGTACCTACGTAACGTAAGAACATAAGAAGTAACTGTTGATAGCTAAGATAATAGCTTGAATCTGTTGATCCCACGCATGCTATCAGGTCTGTGACAAGTTAGTCATTGTTGTTATTAAGTGAATATTGATTATATTCATTCAATAAAAAGTTACAATTACCCCGAAAGTTTTGAAGCTCATTTTAAGTTTACGGTGTAACTTTATCTTTCGCCACCTCAGTCACTGGAAATATAAAATTAACAGTTTGTATGTAGTTTAAATGAGAATAAACGAAGAACGAAAAGAAAATTCCTATACCTTCTCAGAATGCACAGTTATATCACCAATTGACTGGACTATTCAGCCAATTCTTAAGACTTATACGTACACATAGTATAATATAAGGTACCTTAAATATCACCTATATTGGGTACTGGTCTCGGACCACTAAGGCCGGCATATCCTGGCTGACATTTGGTCACTTTATTAGTCCCATCCGGTCCACAAGCACTACCATGGAGCAGAGTCAACACAATTGATACCATCAGGATATGCGATGTTTGGCCGCTAGTTTTATTGGTTGATTGATGCTTTATGACTTGCTTTATCTAATCAAAATATAACACGGCACAACAAATTGGACTTTCACGTACATAATTTTTTTTAGTATCGTGTATCAGTAGCGTTCTTTGGTCACTGCATCGTGCCTGACATGATATTATCATCATCACCGCTATCACTGTCGGAAGACGGTCTGAACGACGTCTTGAACCTTTTGCATCTAGTGGCTTTGTTCTTGCTTGGTAGGGAACCATGTCACACTGCGTCTTCCAATCCATGGTTATTGGTTATCGGTCCGGCCAATATGGCCTGCCCATCAGTGGCATTTTGACTAGCTTACTATTTGAGCTGTGTTAGTGACTATTCCGTAAATTTCATCATTTAGATTGTTTGAGCTACTTTGAGGTTATTTAGGACGCCAACAGTTAGAGGCTACGTTTCTGTACCGTAAGTCATCACTTACTTCACATGACATACTATACAGAAAATAAGTCGTCGTCAGTTATTTCACCAGATACCCGTCAATTTGGTAAATTATGTACTCATTAAAACAGCATGTCTTCAAGTCAGTTCTCTTAAAGTTTTTTGAATGACACATGTGTGATTTTTGTACCTTGATTTTTGCCTCCGTGGTCATTCCCTGGGTCACTAGGTTAATGAGTCAGTTACTTATGTGCGTTATGACCGCATTCTCTTTTATTTAACGCAGAATAACTAACTATTCTTTGAAAAAATTGCCTATTAAATCTGAAATTGGTGACGTTAATAGTACATAATTTATATTATTTATCAGGGAATGTGACATACTTCGTTCAAATAGTTCAATTTGCCTCGGGACTTAGTTTGCAGACACTCTGTAGATTAGTTTCTTACGATTGTAGATGTAGAATAATATAATTATTACTGGAAGCATTTTTTTTTCTTGAAAGGTCGTGTCGGTATTACAGGTTTCGCTCAATTTTGGAGGCTATAAAATCCCTACCGTTTTTCAAATTAAAAGTATTTAAAATTTATCAATAATATACGCTATTTCATCAAAACTATCAAGTAGTTTAATAACGTAATTTAGTTTTATAAGTAATATTTAGATACTGATTTCCGCTAGCTCATCCTTTTAGTAGAGGCTAATGATGACTTATGATCATGAGATACCCATTTCAAGCAACTTGTTGTGGTCTTAGCCATTTTAAGTTTCCACAATAGAGGCACAGGACTCCTCTTGGAGAAAAGAGGCTTATGTCATTTGTCTACTGCACTGACCCAATGCGTATTGGTGGACACAGTAGAGCTATTAGTCACTTGACAATCAGAATTTTCAAGCTACCCGAAATAGTATAATTAAGAGATAGCAATGTCGCGAAAGAGAACATTTATAGGTCAGTTTGTGATTTGATATGTCTTTCCTTATTGAAGCTTGGTATGTATGAGGCACGTCTGGCAACTGGGAGTTGTTACGGTTAGGGGTACACGGTAGGTCGTTATATTAAAATGCTGTGAACTGAACAACGCGACACTAGCGGCGCAAACCCGGGGCAGTTTAAGTTTGCGCCAACACAAATGGGATACGCACAGGTAAACGCTATCACCCTCTGCTTCCAAATATGCCCCATCCCGACCATGCTTCAATTAGCTAATGTATACAAAAACGCCAGCTGACCCAAAATTATTTCTCGAAAACGTGGCCATACTATTTATCATCTCGTACTTTATTGCCTCCGACGCCTAACGACTTATGACGTATATGACATTGACAACTAGCTACTGACACCTAACAATTTTAATGCTAAATATTGGAAGTTTTTTTTTTTAATTGTAACTATGGTAAGACATTAACTTATTTTTTAAGAAAGTGCCGCCCTTCGAATAACTTTGCTGCACTCATACTTAATACTCCATACAAAACAGGATTAAGCCTGGCATAAGCTTGACTGAGGAGACAAAGTACTTGCATACTACAAAAGCATGGCAAGGTCATTGATCTCCTAATCACATAACCATCAGTTCGGGGGTCCTTGACCTCGACGTGCTCTGTTCATTTTAAGCTCTAAAACACGAACGGTGTTCTAAGTTTGGCAAACTATATGGAGGGCATTGTGAATCTATACCGTATTTAGAAAGAAAAAACTATTATATGAATTCCATTGAACATTTAAGGTTATATCGTCCTGAAGACTTCAACCGTGTCTGGTGTTTCAAAATTCGAGTTGGATGAACCTGTTTTGTATTTAAAAGTGTGTACCCTTAAGTTTGTCTCATATTTGACAACTTGGTCTTCACCAGTCATTATAATATTTTTTTAGGAGATGTTTCGTGCCTGGAAGTTAATACATTGATATAAAACAGAAACATATGCCAAGGCACATAAATAGTGCTTGTTGGCGTCCAGCTACGATTAAAAATCGGGTATAGATTCAGGATAGATCGGGTATAGATTATCCTGGTTAATATATTACGTAAATTATAACTTTTCTTCATTAAAGCATGCACCAAATTTCTGCGCTGTAAATGTCTATATAGAAACAAACGCACACGGTAAAACCATAGGAATCGTTGTTTGACTACGGAACCCTGAAATAGATATATACGCATGGATCTCTATATTTTATGATCGTGTGCAATTCTATAAAATCAAGTGCGAGACGCAAATTACTACGCACTTTGCGGTCATATAAATAATAATGACTTCATCTTTACACTTCCTAATGAAGCGAGTCGAACGTTACTCATATATTCGTATATGTATCTATGTATATAAGTGAAGGAATATACGCTTATATTCATACATATTCACTATAATAAACTTTTGTTTCGCTTTCTTACTTTTCTTTTTTTTTTTCTATTTTATGAAAAAAAATCCTGTAAGACAACACCACTGCTTTATTGATCCACGTGTGTGCGTGTGTCTTATGAAGTTATAATCCTAGAACAGTGGTTCTAAACCTTTTTAGCTCCGTTACCCTTATGATCTAACTAGGGTTTAACTGATTTTACCCTTCCTCCCAACGACGAACTGAAACAATACGTGTTACGTAAAAACAATTGCGCATGAAATATTGAGATATTTTTACTCTATATTACATTTATAAGCTAGGTTTAACTCAACAAATATATAATACCTAAAAATTAAATAACTTAGGAGTGATTTTACAATCGTCAGTTAAAAGTTCAAGACAATGCTTATGATTGGTATGATGAATGCTTGTGTTTGGGTGTTATTTATCTGCATAAGTATGTATTTAAGATCTTATGTTAGTAGGTGTTGGCTAGACACGCTTTGACTTGTCATTTTGAAATTCGGCGTTCGAGACAACAACCAGCTCATTATTACCCCCGTGAAATACAAGTTTTTTCTTTTATGTCCCATCGTTTTCAGTTAGCAACGTTTATCAAGCAGTTGGCCGAGAACACCTAAGTTACATTACAAAAAAAAATCAAACAATGAAGATATGAGGGATATGTGAAGTATTTTTTTTTTAATTTAATAACAACGGCCTTGGCACATCAGCTATTAGCTTTTGTTTCCGGCTAGTACGAAAAATAAATATCTGATATAGTTTTATATTACAGATAACGTTGTAATAGTAGTGATAACGTCCTTAATCATGCGCCAACGATTATGTTATAAAATATTCAATATCAGCTCGGAACGATAATATCACCATCAGTATTTTAAGTTCTAATTTAAAACATGTTTTTTATTTAATGAATACTGTTAACCAAATTCAAAAGAAGACAACAATAATATCTTCTTATATAAATATTAATTTTTTTACGATATAAATATATACATATATTTTACCTTAGATTATATTTGATAAATTTATCGGAATCATTTTGGTTATGATAAACCAGATTTATACCAGGCAAAGGAGCGAATTATTCCTTGCTACATCTAAGGATTTTAAACAACCTCTGCATTTTATCTAAATCATTTCGGTTGTGAGCAATCTCACTATGTATGTAGTGGAAATTTATTTCAGCGCAGCTAGAAATAGCAATATACATACATAATTCGATCATACCAGGCGAAGCAGCGAGAATAATTTGTTTTTACTTACAAGTAGAGCTAAAGGGTCGCCAAATTTATGTAACACCCGACCATTGCTCATAAAACGTTATCTGAAAGGGTGCATGCGTATATAACACATAACAACACATAGCATAGTGTGTTATGTAAATAGCGTCGTTCGATACTGACTCACTCGTGCCCGGAGTGACTCACGCTGTTGACACTGCTGGACTGTTATTAATCCTTTACACAAAACTACGTAAGCTGGCTTGTTTGTTACCTAGTTACTGACATATTTTGCATTAAATGCTTAAATGCATTATGCATTAAATTATGAAATGTAGAAACGTTATAGTAGGTGACTCATAATAACTTTTAACGAGGTTTCATCGATGGAAACTATAAGGATTTTGACGTCCTAACTAAGCATTTTATGGTATTGAGCCAATTTAAATAAAATTAAACTATTTTATTTTATTGGCCGAGTCTAAAAACTTAAAATATTTAAACTTATAAGGAAATCGCAAATAAGAGCGCACCTATACAGGAAAACATTACATATCGACACAAGCTCCGTTTACGTGCGAGTGTCAAAAAAAAAGCACATAAATATATACTGTGTCTTGTTTTTAATATAACATGTATTGTGTTTTGGACATGATATATGTATGTTTTAACAAAACAGAACAACCGAAACATTAACAAAGTTCTTGACACGGTACAAATAGGAAACTGAAGTTAACTTGTTTATAATAACGAAAAAGAAAACAAAAAAGCAATTATTTTAAATGTGATGAGGTCGCGAACGAAACTGCCATATAAACATAGTAGGTACAGCAGAAAATATGCTAGTCACTGGCCAACCTTTAGGCCAGGACCTTCTACTTGAAATAAAAGGTCGGTTGGGTTCATGAATTTATATTTTGATACTGCATTTTTGTATGCTTTATATGGTATTGCCATAAACTTTATTGCAATGAACTTTAGTTTCTCCAACGCGATATGTAGGCTGGAAAAAATGCATAAGAAGTAATTTTTATACATTGCCATAAACTGACAGTTCGATTTTTTGTTCACTTTATGAAAAATATTTAAAAAATAGTTCTAGTGACACGTCGTTTATGACTTTCTATTAAAAACAATAAATGGCAAATGACGGACTCTGGACTCTGGAATTCCAGACAAAAAAGTATTGAAGTCTGACTAACCTCTCGAAACCCGAGAACGAACTTGCATACATTTTGTTTTCGAAATCCAGAGTCCGAATAGCTCGAGTAAGACCAGTCTATTGCACATGTACAAAAGAGTTTTTTTATTTTATTCTTGATGCATTTGGGTGTTAGGTGTTCTCGAAACGATTTACGTATTTACTGATATCAGGTTATCTGAATTAAGTACGTTTGCACATTGATATAATGTAGGGCAATAATATTTGATGTGCAGATTCTTCTATTGTATCACATTTTAATGCTGAAATAGTACATTATTTACCGAGGGGTGAAAATGACTGAACACTAGCGAGGGTCTAGTTTAAATACACACGAGATAGAAATCGCATTTTACCTCGAGTGATACAGAGTACTTTATATTACACCTACGAGAAAAATAAATATTTTTACCACGCTTTGCACTTTTTACCTTTAACAAACATCAAAATTTATTTGAAATGAAAAAATAAAAATGAAAGTGGCCAGTAACATTTTTGGAACACATTAGAAAATATAGTTCACACATATTATCACAGATGGTTCTGTTCAAAATTAGAACGATGTAGATTTTCCGTTCTGTAGTATAGATTAGTATATAGTAAGATTTTTATGTAACTTGCTGAGCAAATTAGTAATGAAGTATCTCAGCAAAGACGTTCTTTCAACTGTTCTTTCAGATATACGAAGTTCCTCTCCGAGCAGGTGTAGATGTAGTGTAAAGTTGACACTCTAAACTATCATTACCAGATACAAGATTATTTAGGACAATGCAATTGCAATACATATATCATTCACAACAGTCAGTATATTTGGTCAGTCAGTCACTATACTGCGTCCAAAAACCAGATTTAGCCTCTTACCACTGGAGAAAAATAACTTTTTATTTCATTGTAAATAGCTCGTTTCTAACATTTGTGTAAATATCATATGTTTGTGAGGCCTTGTTGAAACAAGTAACCAGTTAACAATACGCGGCCATTCATAAGTATGTTACGACAGGGGTATTAAATTTACTCCCTAACGAGCCTCGTCGCGCCCTTGTACTATATATGTGCCTTGTTATGTAAATGACCACTCGTACTAGACCTTTTAAATTATTGCTTTTAGGAGACTAGTTAATAGTTGTAAAAATATTGGACTTGTCTTTCTGTATAAGTCCCGGATTCATTAGAGATAGGATACATTGTTATTAAATCAAAATTTTTTTTTGGTTAAAAAGTTAAATAATGAATTGTTAAAGTTAAAATGTGATATTTCAAAAGTTTATTTGGATTATCTTCATATATCTATATAAAAGACTAAACTCGCTTAAAATATCAATTCCATACTAATATTATAAATGCGAAAGTTACTCTGTCTGTTTGTTACCTCTTCACGTTTAAACCGCTGTGCCGATTAAGAAGAAATTTAGCATGGAGATAGTTTGAGTCCCGAAAAAGGACATAGGCTACTTGAAAATGTCAAGTATCATTTGTTTTTTTTTATAATTGAGGAGTTGCCGTTAAAATCATACACCGATAACTGAATGAAACCGGGGGCAAAAGCTTGCATATATATATATATATATATATATATATATATATATATATATATATATATATATATATATATATATATAAAAGACTAAACTCATTTAAATTATTGGCGTTTGGTTAAAAATAATAATGGACGTGTTTTGTCGTTTTTGGAGAATCATCCCTTTCTTTTCTAAAGTCCATGTAGAAGAAGTCGCGAAAAAAAGCTAGCTAAAATTAATCGCTTGAAATAATTTTAAAATTTGTTTTTTTCAAGGCATTTTCAAACTTTGAAAGTTATTTTGTGTTTTATATAGGTATATATCTGGTATGATCAAACATCTATAACTTTAAGGGTTTAAAACCATAAAGTATCTTAGCTTGCTGATGCAAAATTTAGATTTTACCAAACATAAGATCCAATCTACGTATCATTTTACCAAAATTCCAAGCGAAAAACTGTTCTTACTTGACAAGAAGATATGAACCTTTATAGCCTTAACTTTTAATTACAGTTAATTTTAAAGTCCGTAAATAAACTAGTTTGCGTACATCTGGTTGACCTTGCTACTACATTTTATACTCAACTCGGTTAAAAATTAATGTTATGTTCTTACTGCAACGGTTCCGGTACACAGTTTTAATTAACTCAATTGAACCGTTCTACGTATTTTACTTTTGATGAATATTGCATAAAATGCTTGGTAATAAAACGGTTCGTTTTCGAGTAATAGTTTGTATATACAAATTTGATTAATAGGAAAGTTTAAAATTCTAAAATAATAAAGCTAAAGTTTTTTTTTTGTTTGTACGCGCTAATCTCTAGTACTACTATCTGTCGGATTTGCAACATTCTTTTTGACAGCCCAATTCTTAGGGAAGATTATAAGCTTAACATATCGCTATGATTCTTAAGAGCCGAGCAAAAAAAAATAACCCGAAGCGAAATCGAAGTAATAGCACGGGTAAGCGATGCGACGGGGGTAGGCAGCAACTGCAAGGGGTCTGTCAGGTCATCTGGTATTAAATATTCCTGAACAGTACAGGCAGCGTCATCTAGTCCTAAACTAAGCAAATCTTGTAGTATGGATATCAGACAACGGACACAGAAACATATATACTTATTCTTGTAAATACATACATATTGTGCCTAGATAACACTCAGACTAAAGACAAACACAAACTTTCATAACAAAATATGTTTGTCCTCTACGGGCATCGAACCAGTGCCTCTCGATTCTTCAAGCATCGTATCCGTGGTAGTATATGACTTAGTACCACGAATATTAATCTTCGAAAACAAAAGTTTAAAATTAGCACATATTATTATGATTATTTAACGTGGGATTTCTCAAGTCAAGGTTTCCACTTCAAAAAAAAATTTAAAGTTAATTAGCATATGCAAGAAAACACCGACTACGCATCATTCGCTTAATTTTGGAAGTTCTACTTTTTGTTTGCGATACCTAAACCTAAGTGTTTATCGATGACGTCACTTTATTTCCGTGGTCATTAGAAAGTTTATCTTATACTATTTTAAAAATGCATGTCCTAAACTGCGATATCGTACTGGCTATAGAGAGGTGAGATCTATCCTCAGGGTCTCTTTATACAATATGATTCACATTTGGACATGTTGCGAAAGTTACCGAAACCGCTTAAAGAATTATCTCGCAGAAGTGGCACTGAGCATGCCACGTATGTCGTAGAACCAACAGGCATTAAGACAGACAGGTTGGGAAGTAGACCGGGTTTTGGAAAGCGCTATATACAACATACCCTTCTGGACGTTCAACCTTTTTCAGGTTCGAGTGCAAGGGTTCGACAAGTGGCTCTAACAAAAAAAGTGGAAGACTAGTTTTTTTTAATACTAATACGGTCACCGCAGCCTATGGATGATTGCAACACCAGAAGCATCACTCGTGCGTTGCTGACCCTTTAAAAAATTAATAACTTCTTACTTAAAAAACCTTAGCAGGGAGCTCAATCTACAACCTGAGCGTTCACAGGAGGAAGTTCCTATTAACACGCACTGTAAGTGACCATTTCGGTTCTAAGGTGTAAGAATGTATTCCTTGCTAATGGCAATAGGTGCAATGGTAGAAAGTGGCCTGGGTATAATTTTGAACAATTCCTCAGAACACATCCCATTATACAAGCGATAGCATTGGTGTGGCAGCGATGCATTGACAACATATGCGCAATAGTATATGCTAAAGTTGTAAAGCTAAATAAGAGGTCCGATAAGGCCCCCCGACTACAAAATAGTTATTATGTATGTAATTAGAACTGCTTTTTTATTAATTTATGTTCATTTTTTGGAGTTGAATGAAACAGTATTGGAAATTTAAAGGTCATGTAAGAAGATCAAGAACTTCCCATGAATCACTTGCGGTTACGAATGACTAACGATTTCAGTTGCTTGTACTAGTACTTATAAACATACGATTGTGCGAATCCGTATGATGGTCATATGGCAACGACGTGTTTGTCATATCTTGTCCGTATCCAAGTATATTTTGTTATTATAATAAGCGATTCAAGGATTGCTGCTGTTGAACTTGTTATGATTAGTCATTGGTTGTTATTACGTTTTGCTAACGTAAATAAAGGTTTCGTTAATTTAAGTTCAGATATGAACGATATTTTCGTCATAAATTTTAGTCATTTTTAGAATAAAAAATAAATAAAAATACAAGCTTAATGCCGGAGTTTATTTTTGAAAGCTATTGGAAGGGCAATCATGAAATCTGCAAAACTGCATTAAAAAAAATATAACAAGTTTAAATGTGTGTGTGTGTGTGTGTGTGTGACCATCGACAGAAAAGATCACGGCCACTTCTTTCTTGGATTTACTGGGTATATAATCTACATTGACTATTTTTAGAAGAGAGGGACAATCGATCTGCAGTACGTTGTTGAATAATGGGCCAATTTAAGCTGCATTAAAAGAAAACCGCCCGCATTTGGCTAAGCGAAAAGTCTCCCATCACGAAAAAAAACCCGCTCTTTCGTCGGAAGATTGCCCCGAAAAAACTAGTAGAGTTAAGCTACGAACTGCTGCCTCATTCACCAGATTTAGTTCCCTGTGATTCCTTCTTATTCACCAGTTTGAAAAAGTAGGAATTCGCTGGGTGAAGTGAATCAAGGAGAGAACGTCGATAAATAAATATAAATAATAAAGAAATAAAACATTTTGTACTCTAGAACACGGGCAATTATCAATCTGCCCTCGCAGCTACAGCCATAGTTCGTACTAGTGGAATTCGGTTTAAGTTATTCCCGCGAGATGATTTAAAAAAATTTAAAACTTTTAAAAAAAGTATTCTCTATACTATGTACTTCTCCGTTTCTTCAACTATCTCTGTGCCAATTGAATGCTCCGTTGCGACGTTGATGAGTAACAAACTTATAAACTTGCATAATTATAAAAGTAGGAAATAGGGATTGAATTTAATGAGTCTTATTAAACCTAATCTATCAATAGGGTTTTACTATATCTATATTATTTACGTACCATTGTCTTATTGAAAAGTTGAACAATCTGACGCATGAAATGTAAGCCCAAGGTCTGCATTGTATTCAACTCTTCATACGTACAGCACAACGCCAACAGCTGTTCAAGCAAGTTGCTAACAACACAAAGTCGCTTAAGCAGCCTTATAAATTTATAGCAAATTGTTTCAACCTCTGTAGAAGCACAATTTTTGGACTTAATAAGCAGACTTATTAGTTATAAATACGGAAAATGTTTATAAAGAGCACCCTTATATTATACAAAAGCGTTAACCAAATCAATCTTGAATATTATGCCACATTTTTATTACACCACCCAAAGCATACTGATTGATGTTGAGTGGTCATCGTCTTCTATGGACGCATGCACCACAAGCTGCAGAACATCGTACTGTATGTAATTCCTAGGGAAATTTGAATGGTTACCGCTGATTCAGCTACAATAATTGCTTCAACTAAAACTGCAACTGCACCTTGCACGTCTCAGTTGGTACCGAAGTCGATCAAATATAATCCAAGAGCACTGCAGCTGTACAATAACCACCTGCAAATAATTAATTTGATAAGATTATTAATTGTTAGACAGAAAGTGCTTTACTAGCGCTCACCCTCGTTGGGGGCTCTTCGCTTCAGATAACACGACCATGTGAATTAATTTAATATTTTACGAATGGCAGTGTTGAAACTGAAAGTCTTACCGAATGTGTGTAGCAATATAAACTGTAATAATTGTTTTTGTTTATATCATGGTAGACTAGTTTTCATATTTGTGTTTATGAATACATGTTATATTTTTGTTTAAAATCCTGGATATTACACGCAGCGCCATCTGGTCCTAAACTAAGTAAGTCTTGTATTATATTTTATTATTGTATATGTATTATAAAATTGTGTCCGTTTTTACAACAAAATCCCTGCAGAAGTTTGTAAACTGAATTTAAAAAAGTTTAAAATTTTTGTTAAACAGTAACTCGTCAAAAAAGCTTGCTATTCAATTAAAGATAAATTATTTTATAGATAAAACGCATGGGAATGGGAACTTAAATGTTGTTATCATAGTACTTCAATTTGGAAATTTACCAATCGTTATATAATTAAAATTGAAAAGAGCGACAGCTGGAGAGTTTCTTTCGCCGTTTCTTCTCCCCAGAACGCTATCTTGATTCCGAAACGGTAGTAGTTTATGAATTCCTTGCATATTACCTTTTATATTACCATTATATATATATTTAACTTTTTCACAATATGGCGTTTGGCTATCGCCATATTGAATTTTGATTTCTGTCATATTAAGAAAAGATTAAGACGAATCGATTGACGTAAGAATTATCAAAATCGATCCATGCATTGGGTCCTGAGAGCGCCGCGCCACAAAGGAAAAAACCTTTACCTTTTTATCAACTTCCACCTATTAAGAATTAGTACCTTGGCGACTTTTTAAAATATTAATTTTTAAATTTTTTTTCAAAATTAGCATATTTTAAAGAAACACTAATGTAGGTAAACTTAAAAAGCTAGACCATATCTAAATTCAAGATGCCATCCAAATAGAGCCGTTTCTGAGATACGCAAATATATAGACATTTATATGTACAAGAATCGCTCGTTTAAATATACATACATATAGATTAAGTACAGATTATTCGCTATTTTTGTTCAGTTCACACACAGGAAGTTGGCCGGTAGGTATATTAATACTGGTATCATAATTACGATAAAATGCGAAACTTTACTGTATAATATATGAGTACATTTCAATTTAAATATTTACTACAGCTACTTCCTAACTGCAGAACAAAATCGAACATTTTATAGAATATACATATTCAACAAATAACCAGAAATTCTAGTTAGGTTCTTGTATAAAAGAATAAAAGCAATTGAAATTACAAAGTCTAACCACATCGCGTTTCGGCTCGAAGGACTTATCTTGACAAGTACTAGGCTTAGACGAACTATTCAATTAAACAAGATAGTCCGTTGTATTTGTCTTGACAAGTACTACAGTCCTAGCTGGATCTAGGGTATGTTGATGTAGCTAGGACAACATAGTACGGCCGTTGTCTCAGGTTTTGTTTGATTTTTCTGTTATGAACAGTGTTTCAATGGAAAGATATATAACTTTTGGACTTTTTTCCTGTGTAGGCTACAGTAAAACAAGGTTTTGGTACTGATCAGCTTTATAGTTGTGTATACCAAGAAAAAAATGGAAAATGAGTAATGTAATAAATTACAACTCTACCAATTCTATGACTGATTCTTAATTACCTTTTTCATTTTTTCAGTTGGATACGAGCAGCAATGGCTTCATCGACCTCGCAGAACTCAAGGACGCTCTTGACAGTGTTGGATACAAAATACCTCATTGGAAGGTATTTAATGTATTTTTATCATTACTATTCGAAAAAGTACATTTAATACGCCGGGTATCTAACATACATACATACACACCTGTTCTAAAATCTACGCGATCAGATTGGGACCTGAGCCTTTGCCGCTGTCCAGTTTTAAATAAATTTGATGCTCTCAAGGTCATTGTCACGTGCGTTCCTTAAATGTGACTGGAATTGTAATTATCTTTTGTATTAATGACTAAACAACACACCCACCTACCCTCCATACCTACTGTTCAGTCACTTGGGATCATTGCTTAAATGAAAAATAACAGGCCTAATGTTCCCTGTTCGGGTTCGTTCGGGAAGAGCGAGGAAACACTCTCTTAGGTTTTTTAGCCAACCGAGCCCTATTACTAAGTCTATGCTGTCTGTGTCTCCGACCATAAAAGGGCCCTATCTTTAAGACCGAAATAGGTAGAAGCGTAAAATTTTTACTGAATATGTCTTAAAATGGCGAACCAATAAATAGTAAAAAGTAAAGATTTAAGAGGGGTTCCCGTACAAGAAATAATTTTTCGTTGTTTTTGCTCTATCGTAAAAACAGTAATACATTCAAAGTTCAAATTGAGCTTGAATTGAATTGAGTGAGAAAATACAATAGCCCTTAAAGTTGCCTGTAACCAAAGCCAAAAAGTTAGTTGTACAACTTCGCTATAAATCTCTGGAGTCGTAAGGGTGCCGGAAACGAAAACCGAAGTTGATCCAGCTAGTAAAATAGAGACGGACTTGCATGCATTCCAGCAAATCATATTTTCGGGGCGGCCTTTGACGAGTCCTCTAGCTTAGCACTTTTTATCATTAATGTAATATAAAAAGCAAAAATGTAATATTTGCGGCAACACCATCCCACTAAAAGTGCGAAGGAGACTTGCGATAAATGTAAATTTAATGTCTATATATTATATTAGGTATATTTATGTTTGTTAGTGAAGGTATCTGTCGTCACGCCGCTCTTAAGGCCTTGAAGAAAGATAAAATAAAATTGTAGGTGGTCTCTGGTCACGACAACCATAAGTACGCGTGTGTTTTACTGATTTTACAGCAATAACATGCACACAATTCGAGCCATCGAGCACGTTTGATTGATAAACTATGCAAGAAATATTCCTGTACAGATTGTGTTTTTATGGAAGACTTTAACGTTCAGAAATTTGTTCTCGATTTATGGACTTCCAAAATAGCATTAGAATTCTTGGTGTCAACATCTCTAGTGACGTTCAGAGATCACTTACTATATATATAAGGTCAAGCTGCCATCCTATACTTCACAAAAATTATGAGATATGTTTCAGTGCGTTGATACAAATGGGGGCAGTTAAATCATAAAGCATTGGGTTAAATAAGATAAAATTAGTCTACGAGAAATACCCAAGGCATTTATTCAATGACATTATGACGAATTTCCTTAATATCTAGACGGGTGGAGATACAGGCATTCACATGATATGATTTTTAGGTGCGCTGCATGATTGAGGAGTACTTTGACAACGGATCGCGGCATGGGCGCGGAGTGAATGGCAGCCTCAACGGCGATGCTCGCAAGAACGGCATCTCCCTACCAGAGTTCGAAGAGATATGCGCTAACCTTAAAGCTCAACAGGTAAAGTTTTCTATACTTGACTAAAACTTTGTTCTTCCGAGGATGTGCTTTCTAATATTACGGATTTTTTTGTGACGTTATTTATGGGCGACCCCTATATTTGTATCAAATAATATTTTTGATTTTATTTCTTTGATCTTTAGCAATGCGATGGTGTTCAGTAACGATTTATGCGTGATTCAAAGTTTTCAAAATTAGTTCTTTTTGCGATTTCTATATCTTTTATATGTTTATCTATTTGTTTTATATTTCTTTATGTTAATATGACAATTATTATTTTCTCGACTTTTGTCTTTATGATCAAAATTAAGAGTTGTAATATTTATAATTTAAGTGTTCCCATATCTTAAGTCGCAGCTGAAACTTGGCAGGTTAATTCCTGATCACTAAGCGGTGTAGACAGACTTTGAAAGGGAATATTACAACAGCAAGGGATTACGGGGGCTAAAAGGTGGCTAAAATTTTACCGGCATGAACTTTTGTATTAAGTAAAGACTTAATTTATTCCGTCTGGTATTCGGGTTACGAATGAAACAAGAACAGAAAAAAAAAATATCTATCCCGACTTTAAGGCGGACGAAGTTGCGGGCAACAACTACTTGATGATAAATGCTTTTGATGTGCGATTTTCTGCTCTTTATTTTTTGTGCTGTCTCAACTTCTATGATGGTTATTTTGCGAGTTTTGCTTTTATATCATAATACTGGCATATTGAATAAAGTAATATTTATGTATTTTACTTATATAGGTTTTCTGAATATTTCATTTAATTTTATTCAGCACACATGCAAATAAAGCGAAAGTTAACATGGGAATATTTTGGCAACTTTAGTAATTTTCTTTCATAAAAGCAAGCGACTGTCTTTAATATTTAAAGGCTAGGTTCCTAAATACTTGGGACAACACGTACGCAATACGCGCATGCTTATAACTGTCAAGCAGAGTCTTAAATGTGTAGTTGTGTGCAGTCAAAACACAATGTATAGTGTACGAATGTATAATAATTTGTCAAAAAACCTTTGCAATATATATTTCTTTGTGTACTTAGGGTTAAAGAGTTCTTTATTCTCATAAGTATTACAATAATTCACTTAAATGAGAATAATTACAACAAGTTCAATTAAAATAATGAGGCGATACGCAGTACATGACAGCAAAGTATAAAGTAAAAATATTGTAGGTATAATACAATAAGTGAAAATGCATTCGGTTAAAAAAAAGAAACTTGTAGATAACAGCAGCTGCACTAGGAGTTACGTGATTAAACGCCGTGTGGATGCGGCATAGGAGACATTAGTACTTCAATGTATTTACTGGATAAACACTAAACATAAAGTTGCTACGATTATAAATTGTAACCAATTGATAACCTAAATAGGCGCAGGGAACCAATCAAAACGTTCACATTAGGACAGGAGTCAACTTATTTAAACTCAATATATATACACTAATGGGTTAACAATGCTTACTCATATTTGTCGAGTGATTAGGTTAACTTTGTCATAAGTCAACAATAGTAATTGTTCTAAAGACTGTAAATAGGTCGATTAAGACTACGTAAGGGCCATTAAAGATATTTATAAAGCGTACGAAGATTATTATTATTGTTTTGTTTTGTTTGTTATTAAAAGTCTTTTGAGCTTGTTTCTATCAAAGTTTTTATATTGCATAAATTACAGCGATTTTATAATTGCGAATGATATACTATGTTCTAGAAAACATAATACTTACCTTACATTTTGTCCAACTTTGTACCTGTTATCCTCTCCGTAAGAGAAGTGCTTATTGTTAGTGGGTTACAGAGCAATGTTTAAAATAGCCAGCGAAATTTTAGACCCACATGATATTGCATTATAGGTTTAGTCATCTTTTTGTCGCATAGCGCACTTTTCTGGTGTAGAAGCGTGTGACCCCCCATATATGTAGATGTATTAGTATAGAGGACGGATACATCCTACCCTTGCATCTGTTACTTTTACTTTGTCTGCTCAAGTACATAATTTTCAATCCTCGTTTAGAAACCTTTCAAAACATACGAGTTAAAAAATATCTGCTATTTGGCCAACTATTACTTATTCAGCAACTTAGCTTAAAAATACAAATTTAATTTTATCGAAAAACGCAGATACATAAAACTAAATTTCCTTATTGTCCAATCCTGATTTACTTCTTATAGTTTTTTAAGAATTGGCAAAGAGGATACATTATTGTAACCAATTATTGCTCTAAAGTGGGAGATTTTTGTCTCATGGAAAATATACGCAGTCTAGCGGCGATGGGCTAACCACCTGTCATGCGGGACTGCAGTGGTTTGGACTAAGAGGATCTTCCCCACATTATCATGTGGGTGTGTATTTCACTAGGGATTAAACCGTGATGTTATCACACATATACTAATATAATTCGAGTTTTAATTTTCTGACCTTCAGGAATGCATGTCGTCATGGTATTTTTTCACTTTCTGGTCAAAATACTAAATTGACTTACGTTGGAGATGGGAGACCTATCTGTTCATGTGTCGCTCGCTGTTAAATGTAAATAATTAAAAGAAATTGATGCTTGATTCAAATGAAACCTAATAAATATGACATTGATCTGTTCATGTTTGGATTGTTTAGATATATTGAACTGTTAAGGAGTATATGACACGTATTGTTTTGCGATGACGTGACGACGAGTTTTTTCAAGGACAAATTGTTATAATTTTTATATTTTTTTTGGCGAATTGCCATCGCATACCATTTTTCCAGTATGATTTCATGAATATGTTTTTCGTCACCAAATACTTCAGCAAATATAAGAGGTATTTATATGAAGATCGAACCCTGTTTTCCAGGATTTTTGTCGTTAAAATGGAGGGCTTGTATTTCGTGCAAATGCAAAGTTTAAAATAAGTTTGTGTATACGTGTAAATTGTTTCCAGGTTTCCAGCACATTCAAACAAGCTGTCAGTAAAAAAGAAAACTTAGAGCACCTGGGTGGGATGAGTGAAGCTTCCAGTGACGGTGAGTTAAAGCTAATAATAATAATAACATACTTCATTGCACACAAAAAAACAAGTTATTTCTTAAATAATAAACATAACATACAAAAGTACAATATGCGGTCTTATCACTAAAAAGTGTATGGTTTGGCATATTATCTAAAAAATTTATGAGCTTATAATCAGGCACAAGAGACTCAATATTTGTATCAAACTTCTTTGGTAAAATTTGTAATAATCTTAAGAATATGTAAAAATCAAGTGTGGAACAGAATTCATACAGTCCAATAGAGGTCAGTAGCAGACATGGTAGACTTTTATTTAATTATGTTAAGATAATATAATACGATTTTCAGTTTTTTTAAGTGAAAACTTATTTAGCGGCGTTGTGCACTTTTTTTAGTATGGATAAAAAATTATAAACTTGCGTCAGGCTGATCGAAAATTCCTAAGACGGAAACCATAATGCCACGCCATAAAAATTCGCAAGACGGAAATCATAATGCTGCGCCATAATAGGATGATTGGCAAAATAAAAAGATTGATTTTGAAGTGAAAACTTCTTTAGCGGCGTTGTGCACTTTTTTGTGATGGGTAAAAACTGTTAAACTAGGACGAATAAAAAGTAAGAGGAAATTGGGTTGGTGAAAAGATGAAAGTGCTGATTACACATGTTAAAATGTTGTATGTTTTCACTTCTGCCGGCACTTCCGGAGTACAACCCGTTTTTCGGATTTGCAGTTATTTCATATATTATATATCCTCCATTAACATTTAAAACTTTTTAAAAGAATCAAACCATCATACCCTATTTCAGGTACAACCCATTCAGTCAGACTGGAGGAGCAGATGGCGTTCTCTGGTTGGATCAACAGCAATTTGGAGCACGACCCAGACTTGAAGCATCTTCTGCCTATCGACCCAGAAGGCAAGCAGCTGTATGAAAAGCTGAAGGACGGACTTATCTTGTGGTAAGAAAACTAAAGAACGTAAAGGATTACATATTTTAAATGTGTAAATATTGTGATTCGATCACATAACTATGTCGGTGACCCCATGGCACAGTACGATACTAACGTAGCATCGATATAGCAAATTCTAAGATCTCAAATTTAAAAATCGTGCAAATTAAACACTTTATTTTACAAAAAATGTGTTGGTTTTGTAGATCAAAAATACTGCCATAAATCTTTACTACACTTACATAAACTTTAGAAACTTTGCAGTATTAAAAAAAAGACTTGGCGAGCTTTCTTAATGCTGTCCTACCAAAAAGGCTCCTCTTAATGGCCTTCCTTTAACTATTGGTTGTCCGGGTTAAGCATATTCTTAAACAACTTCAGTGAGAGTTCCATCGACAGTAATATTAGGTACTGCTAGGAGACATTAAGCAACTTTTGCAAGCGATTCCGCCACGACAACAATATGTTAAATTTTTACATAAAATCTGGAACAGTTTTGAACTATTATTTATAAGTATTAATGTATTAATGTATCTATTATATTTAAGTATTAATGTATTAGTACACTAGTCGTTGTACAAATTGGCTATGCTGTAAGCTCCAATAATGTAATTAATTGAATAAATAAATATAAACGGAAATTCGTAAATGTGAGATGTACTCTCCTTAACATAAATATGCCTTGTACTTATAATCAACAATTCCTAAAGACATCTTCCGTTCATGAGCACTTTTGGGGGACATCACACCCCCTTGTTTCTCCCCTTTTTGTAGCTGGATACACACAATCGCCCACATATATATATGTATATATTGTCCACATATATATTGTCAGGAGAAGGTTCTTATGAAAAAAAAACGGTCAAGTGCTAGTCGGACTCGCGCACTAAGGCAAACTCGAAGACGGTTGGACCAACTCTGGTTATTTTTATTAGTGTTAGGGCAAGGTTTTTGTGAAAAAAAAACCGTCAAGTGCGAGTCGGACTCGCGCCCTAAGGAAAACTGAAGACGGCTGGACCAATTCGAGTATTTTTTTTGTTGTGTTTGTTAGTGTTAGGGCAAGGTTTTTATGGGAAAAAAAACGGTCAAGTGCGAGTCGGACTCGCGCACTAAGCAGAACTCGAAGATCACTGGACCAATTCGGGTAATTTTTTTTGTTGTGTTTGTTAGGGCAAGGTTTTTATGAAAGAAAAAAAAACGGTCAAGTGGGAATCGGACTCGCGCACTAAGGGTAAACCGATTTAAATAGAATTTTTGGTAAGTTGTTATGCACACGCCGGGGAAGGTTTCTGAGAAAGAAAAAAAGGGTCAAGGGCGAGTCGGACAAGGTCAAGTGCGAGTCGGACTCAAGGGTAAACCGATTGTAATGGGTGGCCGGGGAAGGTTTCTGAGAAAGAAAAAAAGGGTCAAGTGCGAGTCGGACAGGGTTAAGTGCGACTGCAATAAGGGTTTAAATACAAATTAACTTGACATATTTAGGTATATAAACAATACATCTATATACATACATACATGCCGACTGGGAGCCTTACAAAGCGTATGGCGATTTAAGTTTTAGTTTATCGACAGAAGTAAACATGTCCGGGTTCCATACACTCCTAACGGATGGCGGTGTCTGTTAGTTTATCCTTATAAATGTCCGGATTGGGTAAGTATCTAATAGAAATCCCCACGGGTGTAACCGTGGGTAATAGATAACCCTTGGTTGTAACAGTGTGCTTAGTGTGAGTTTTTGCGTATTCGTAAATCTACGCGTTCGCGTATTTATTAAAAGTCTTATGAGAAAAAATAGTCTCGAAACGCGTCCGCTAGAGGCGCTCCTTCATTTCCATTCCCATTAAAACTCACACTAGGCACACGGATGGTGCTAGACTAACAGACTAGACTTCGACATCATCGCTCCCATGACGCCCACCTACTTTCCCCATAACGCTCGCCTCAGCCCTGACGTGCTCGACATAGCACTTCTAAAGAATGTAAGGCTAAGCTTTCGTTCTATAGAGGTGCTTGACGAACTTGACTCGGACCACGGCCCTGTCCTCCTCCGATTAGGTTCCCCATCGGAAACTCCTCCCGACACTAGAACCGTGACGGACTGGGATAAATTTGGGCAATTAGTCGATAACCCGAGCTCGACACATCTAGATTGCGTTTCCAATTATATTTCTTCCGCGGACGATATAAACGTAGCTATTGACTCACTCACTTAAAGCCACCTGACCACCACCGTTGGTGAGTGCTCAAAACAAGTGCCGCTTGGTGACTACCACCACCTAATCTTGCCTTAGCACATCAGGCAGCTAATGACTGAACTAATGGCTGTCGCTTCAACGACTTCCACCGCCGTGTAAGAACAGCTGTAGCTGAGCTTCGCGCCTACCGTTTCGGTGATGTTTTTCCTTCCCATCAAAATTAAAACCAGACACCTTCAACTCCCTCCCTCCGTTAACTCGTCCTAACAACGTTCCCGCGTTCGATGACGACGAAAATGCGGATTGCCTTGCATGTAGCCTCCAATACCAATGTGCCTTAAGCACACAACCTTTCGATCCAAATCACGTGCGAGAGGTAGACGGTGAAGTAGAGCGCAGAACTTTTCTGCCCCACAGGATCCTCTACCCCCCGTCACAGTCGACGAAGTCAAACAGGTCATCAAAGACCTACGCCTCCGTAAAGCCCCCAGCGCGGATGATATCTCTAACGATTTCCTAAAGCGCCTTACTCTTCCACTTCTCTGCTTTCTAGTAGCCATCTTCAACGCTGCTATCGAAAATTGCACCTTTCCTTCTCAATGGAAAGATGCAATTGTTATAGGCATCCGTAAGCCAGGGAAAGCTCGTACCGAGCTGTCCTCCTACCACGCTATAAGTTTACTAAACGGCCCTTGGTAAACTTTATGAACGCTTCCTCCTCACTCGCCCACGGAACGCTATAGTCTCCAGAGGCATCTTAATCGACGAGCAGTTCGGCTTCCGCGCCAAACATTCGTGCGTCCACCAAGTCCTCCGTATCACGGAACACATTCTCACTGGGTTCCAACCAGTATTAGGTAAGTCCCGTCACACGGGCGCTGTCTTCTTCGATGTAGCGAAAGGTTCGTCAAAGTCTGGCACAACAAAAATTTATTAATTTATTAACTGTACTCATCATACGAGACTATTTGTCGAACCGCAGCTTTCGCTATAGAGTCGAAGGCATTCTCTCTTCCCCTCGTCCTATACAAGCAGGAGTCCCGCAAGGGTCAGTTCTCGCTCCTATCTTGTACCTTCTGTTCACAAACGACATCCCTAAAACGATAGGTACCCAATTAGCCCTCTTCGTGGACAATACCGCTATTTACACCACCGATAGGCAAGTGAGTCGAATCACTAAGAGAAAATCAGCAATCACTGCCCTAGGCGAATGGTTTCGGAAATAGAGAATCGAAGTGAATCCCGACATGAACTCTGCCGTTCTCTTTACCACTGGCCTCCCTCCGAGACCATCTTCCCTCTCAGTTTGCGGCCGTTCCATTCCTTGGCATAACAAGGACAAATATCTAGGTGTGCAAGTACAGTAAGATGTCGCTTAATAAACTGACTCTTTACGTCACTTGCATCCGCCCCATTCTAGCATATGCTAGCGTCATCTATGCGTTGTCTAAACGCAACCTCCATAAACTCCAGACCCTCCAAAACCGCTTCTTTAGAGCGGCCTGCGGAGCCTCCTGGTACGTCCGGAATGCGGCCCTACACAGGGACTTCGAGATCCCCACGATTTCCCAGTATCTTAAAGACCTGGCAGTCCGCTTTTTCGAGCGTACACAAAATCACCCGAACCGATTAATTGTGCAATCCACAACCTATTATCCCCCCGACCGACCTCGGCATGGTCGAAAAGCTATTGTTAGGTGGCCTCGGCACGTACTAACTTCCCAACTCGCAATAGCAACTGCTTAACGGGTAACTACCCTCCTGGCGCTGACTCACCTTCGGTTTCGAGGCTCACGTTGGTCGAAGGGAGGACCTCATGAGCGACAACCTAAGCCGGGGCTCCCCTCGCGGGGAGCCCTTGAGCGTTGGGCGCTATATGGAATGAAACTCCTTCAAAGTCTCGCCCCAAAAGCCCGGTGGAGCAGTAATGGCTGCATCAGCCAACTGCATTGTCAGTTCAGAAAAAAAAAAGCCTAAGTTTCTCTCTAGCCGTTTGAAGTTTTCATGTTTTTGAAAGTCATTTGAAATTTGGTTTTTAAGCAACTTTTTGTATGGTTTTTATAAAGAGATTATGAGACTAGATAATTATGCATGTTTTATTGCGTCAATTGTTCCTATTAAGCTTTTGATTGATTATGAAAGTAGACTTAAACTTTGATAACATTGTTAAAAAATGTGTTAATAAAAGCTGATTGATACAAACGTCGTATTAATTTCACAATTCAGTAAGTCGAATAACGAATTAAAGGCATTTAAGTCAAAATTATTTAATCTTTGAAATAGATATGCAACTGGTTACGGCTTTTATGCTTTATGAAATGTGTACTAGTCTTACCATCTCAGTACATTTACCGCGTTACGAAAAAAAGAGTACCATTATTGTAAGCGCCACTATACCGTAAACTATCCACTTATGCCAAACTTTGAACATGGCAGTTGATAGAAATTTATAAGTTATAATTTAGATCCAAATTACAAGTATTTTTGTTCATAAATAAAGAAGTTATTTTTTTTTTTTCTCAAAATCGAAAAGCTTTTTGGCTCTGGTGAAAAGTTTGCATTTTGGCGTTTACAGCAGTTCCGCTTTTTGCCATCGATATTATCAAACATAGATCATGGTATCATAGACATCTACGTTTTACGAACTGTAGTATTACATCTCGCTTCACCAGTTGACTATTTCGCAAAACTAAAACTAAATCTTAAAACTAAAATAGATAGAATATGATGTTACAAAAGTATGTCTGTATGTTAGTGAATGTTTTTGTATTGCAGGTTACACTGTATCTGTATGAGCATGCCTATGTAAATGTGAACAGTTGTCTAATGTGATGGTTCCCAAGTTCTTAAATCTATTTATATTATAGATGGAGTGAAATATTTAAAAATTCGAAATATAAATCACTCATTGATTTTCATATTACGACAATGGGTAGGTACTGGAAATGAGCTATTGCGAAAAGATCTGAGGTAGGTGTTAGTGATTATTAAGGCGTATATGTAGTTATTTCTCCTACCTAAAATATAATTTATAAAATTTTTAAGTTTATTATACTGGTTGGACCAAGAATGTTCGCAAATAGCAAAACATAATTTTTCAGAGGGAGGGGCGCACGGCAGGCGGAAAATTACGCGTCGCTTCATGCAATTTTAGTCATGATGGAGCGATTCATGGGACAAGATTTTGTTATTGGTGTTAAACTATTTTAAAAAAAACAACGATTCCCATGTTACTGTGCGACTCCTATTTAGAACTGAAAATCGATTATGATGTTTAAGTGAATGTCCAAGTGGTAATCTATTTAAAGCTTGGGTCTGGATATTGGAGCAGGGAAAAGCCTCGCCTTAAACACCGAAGGTCACATCATTCACCTAAAGCGACAGTATGAGCTGCAATATCAGCAAAGTGCATGATTGGTCCGTATTTCTTAACTCAACTCAAACAAATATGTGAAAATGTTGAGAGAGTTTTCGACGCCACAGTTACGTGAATTTTTAGGATATAATAGCAGAACCTGGATGCATCAAGTTGGAGCAACACGCCATATGTTAAATGTGACTTTACCGGTAGTTAAAGAAATGTTTCCCAACAAATTGATATTTCCCATAGCCTCCGAGAAGCCCGGACCTTACACTTTGCGATTTTTTCTTGTGGGATTACCCCAAGAGTCAAGTTCACCTTAATACACCGACGACAATACCTCAATTAAAACAAAACATTCACGAGAAAATAGCCACGATCCCCCGCAGCATGTGTCAGCGAGTTTTCTAAAGTATTCGTATTCCATCGATTGCAATAATTCCAAATTATAAAAAAAATTACATTTGTAGTTTTATTTCTATTCATATTTCAAAAGTGCAAAAATTTATGGACAACCCTGTAGATTTAAGATTTAGTTTTAGTTTTGGGAAGTTTACAACTGTTGAAGCGTGATGTAATAACCGTTGCTACAGTTGTTTAAACGTAGATATCTATGATACCATGATCTATCTTTACTAATTTGACCTGATCATGACAGGAAATCGATTTAAAAAAAAATTATTGTTATATTTTTATTTAATAATAGTTAGCCCGGCAGACGTTGTTCTGCTGTTATACGCTAATCCGACTTACACTTGACAATTTTGAGGTAGGCTATGTCCTTCCCAAATGTATGGCAGCTTGTAAAATACAAACAAATATAGTAATTTTTTTATATATTATATTTATGAAATCATACAAATCAAACTAGTTTCCTACTCTAAATATTTAAATGAAAGTATACCATGGTTTCAATGAAAATTAAGAATACTATTTTTGCTTTTATCGAGTGCTATGGTAACCTCATTCGTTTTGTAATCATAACACTATAGAAATAGCCTTGGCCATAGTCTCGAGAGTACCTTTTAAATTTTATTTCCCTAATATTAGATGAAATTACATATCTACTGTTAACTACTATTACTCAAATTAGATTTAATTGCTTTTGACGATTTTTTGAAGTACTGTCGCTTTGGAGGTACGCCATGCCTGCCTGCCATAATAACATTCCAACATCTTTAGGTGTGTGTTTGGTACATTAATACATTTGCTTTATGTTTTACGGCCAGTTACTAAGCTCTGATACTAAGACCTCCACAATGCGTAAGACGCCTTTTAATCTTCGGCGAGTTCTTCCGCCGTTATTCCTTTTGAAGTCCAAACCAAGCGTACAGTATTATCTCGACCTCCCTCGCCTCCGAATACGTCGAAAATGCTCAGAACTTTTTGCCCTTCTTTGTTCTTTAAATAAATACACAAAGCATTACCGTATTCTTCAGTTTGGGGACACGATTTCCTCCAGGTTGAGGTCGTCCTTTGGAGTCCCGTCCGAAAAAAATCGCGTAGGCAATTAGTACTTACCTAGGCGAGTCTCGCATGAAGTTACATATCAGTAGGAAAGTGCTTTTTTTCAAATAAGATATTTTTAATAAGATGTACGCATGACGTCAACTGTTAATTTTCTATGATTTCAGTAAGGTCATAAACCACTCGTGCCCAGACACAATTGATGAGCGAGCGATCAACAAGAAAAATCTTACTCTGTACACGAAACACGAAAATCTCACGCTGGCGCTGGTATCTTCACAAGCCATCGGATGCAATATCGTCAACATCGATGCTCACGATTTAGCAAAAGGTAAAACAGCTATTGTTCAATATTGGCTATATTCTAGAAATAGCTGATCAATAATTCAAAACGAAAGAATCGTGTAGCTGAAACGCAAAAAAATAGTGTTTGTAGTCGTGACAGAAACTCTTACATACCGTATTGTCATATACGCGTTTCGTATAAGATCTTTTGACGATTCTTACACGACTTTTATACAATGTTTAAAAGACGAATATTCAGATTAAGATATAAGTTGTTGTTAAAAACATTCTGATCATTTAAGGGTTTTGTCGATGTATTTTGTGCTATGGGTTTTCATTTACGGCACCCTTTAAAATGGCGTACAATAAATGAATTCAAGTCGTGTAATATGACCTATTTTTTTAAGGGGTCAAATGGGAATAGGAAAATACTTCAGTTTATAGTGATTTTCAATATGGCTATCGTTCTTTTCTTTGTATAATCTATCGTCACACAATGATTATAATATTTGCTATTATTTACAGGGAAACCTCATTTAGTGTTGGGTCTACTTTGGCAGATCATTAGAATCGGTCTGTTCAACCAGATTACACTTGAACACTGCCCAGGACTCACGGAGTTGCTCAATGACCAGGTAAATACAACTTTAAACTACAGTGGAAATTGTAGCTAGGTGCTAATCGTACCCCATGGAACCCCCCACCCCCCCTACCCCCTTGCAACATTACTCGCGCGTTGTCGACCCTTTAAAATAATAATTACTCCTTTCTTGAAGAACCCCATATTTTAGTCCGTTGAAAAAACCTTGACTCATTCCACAATCTAAGCGTTCGTGGAAGGCAATTCCTCTGAAACCACACTGTACATGACCATTAAGGTTCTAAGGTGTGAGAATAATAGAAAAAAAAGTTTCTAAAAAACCTTCTCAATATGCCGGCCGACATCTATACAAATTATGTTAGCTATCATTTTTTACTTAAATCCCTATTTTTTTTCACAGGAACGCATAGAAGACTTGCTCGCCCTATCACCAGAGGCGATTCTCTTGAGATGGGTGAACCACCAATTGCAGAGCGCTGGAATCACCCGACGATGCACAAACTTCCAACAGGATGTGTCTGACTCTGAGATATACTCCTACCTGCTGAAGCAAATTGCACCAGAAGATGCTGGCGTCACGCTTGACGCTCTTAGGGTTAGTTTTTGTCTACTATTAGCCTTTATGCTCTTAGGATGAGTTACGGGGTAAGCATAATATCATTTTCGACATACCAGTTACTTTTGGAAAGGCGTAGATAATTCCAATATATATTCGCCCACGAGAAATGAATGTTGCTTTGAAGATCGCTAGTACGCGTTTGCGAAAAGAGAGTTGAGTCGGGTGTATGCCCTATGTACAGCTACAGGCTTTCCCTGTAACCTCGTTGAAATTGAAAACATCAACGTCGACAAGTAATTGCTACAGAGGTTTAAACGTCCGTCACGATAGTTTATATCGTACCGATATATAGCTTTTGCCCGCGGTTTCGCCTGCCCTAAATTCGGTTATCGGTGTAGGATTCCAACGGTAACTCCTCAATTATAGTAAAAAAACCGACTCACACTTGACGTTTTAAAGTAGCCTATGCCCTTACCCCGCACTCAAACTATCTCCATGCCAAATTGGGCCGCGGTTCCACCCGCCCTAAATTCGGTTATCGGTGTAGGATTTCAACGGCAACTCCTCAATTATACAAAAAACTACTCACACATGACGTTTTCAAGTAGCCTTTGCCCTTTCCCGGGACTCGAGACTATCTCCATGCCAAATTTCATCTTAATCCATACTGTGGTGTAAGCGTGAAGAGGTGACCGATAGACAGACATACAGAATTCGTGATCTTAACAACTTCTAGTTCAAGTGTCATGAGTTTGTTTTTTTTTTTGTTATTTGCACGTCGCTACGGAGGAACCAATAAAACTGATTTTTGGCACAGAGACTGTTGAAAGCACAAGAAGAACATAAGCTACTTTTTGTTACGTCTGTGCCTAAATATACAAGCATTCTAAATTTTATAATCAAAGATTTTCTGTAGAATTCCGACGCCGATTACCAAATATAGCAAAAGCTTTTGGCTCTTTAATTTTATTGCAACCAAACAATGCTCTAAAGCAGAGGTTTCCGGATCTTTTTTTCTCATGGACTACTTTTAAAATTTAGCTGGTTCTGGAGGACAGCTACATTTCTTCCATATTCCCAAAACTCGACAAAAAATGTGAATATTAGATCTAACTATGGAAAATTCCTGCTTATCTAAATATTGAATATACAAGTTTTTACAAGTAGCAGTCAGTCAGTTCTTAAAATATTATGCCTACATTGATTGGTAAAGTCAAGCCAACATTTTAGTTCTTCACTATCAAAAGCAGATAAATTTTCGTGGATCCCTGCTTACGAATTGTGAACCCCCATGCTTTTGTCACGCCAAAGAAGCCCCCGTCAAGGCTCCTGTTTACCCCTGGGGGACCACCTGGACCACTTTGGGAACTTCTGATCTAAAATCATGCATGATACTCTGAGGCCGCGGTTAGAGTGTTCAAAAATAATCTGTGACGCACGCGTTAGCCGACTCTACAAACAAACAAGCAAAACGTTTCAAAAGATACATAAGCACCTGTGGATAGATTTAGTTTTTAAAATTGTTAATAGTGTCATTATTTTTCAAGATTTTTTTATTACCAGATACACCCGACATTTAGATTAAAACTACACCTTCCTAGGATATCACAATGTACAATAGACAACTAAGAAACAATTTACCGTAACCTTTGGTGCGCGAGTCCAACTCGCACTAGGCCGGTTTTTACAGTTGTTTTCAATACTAAAAAAGGAAAATATAATAAATTCAACATATTTAAACATTTATTTGCAGTGAGTTGACAGAATAACAGTTAGTATGATACAAGTATTTACGAGACTAACTAATGAGATTGTATTTTAAATATATACTTTGACTCTCTCGGCAGAAACCATCATGTACACTTTGGTACGAATAAATTAGAGACTTAGTTTTATCATGGCTCTTTGTTTGTAGGAGCAAGACCACCTTCGTCGTGCTGAACTGATGTTACAACAAGCTGCTAAACTGCGCTGTCGGGCTTTCGTCACACCTGCAGACGTAGTAGGAGGAGTGTACAAGTTGAATTTGGCCTTTGTAGCCAATCTGTTCAATCAGCACCCTGGTCTGCAGAGGGCACCAGACACAGAGGAATACCACCAGCTTGATGAGACCCGGGAAGAAAAGAGTAAGTGTCTGATTCCTATAACTAGTCTACTTGAACAGCTGAATGAGTGCCGAGTACAAATTAAGTTAACTATTACTATCTCGTTTGCGTCAGTAAGAAATGTATGTAAAATGAGGCATATAAGACCAGCATAGAACTGATATCAACAAACGCGATTAAGCCGCCCACTTGGTACTCTGATATCTGAAGAGCATTAAGTCGAGAATACTAATATGATAAAATGAACCTGGGAACTTCCCAGTGGTAAACAATAACTTGCAGTCAGGCTGTACTTCATAATCCAATTATTATTTTTTAATATAACTAGCACTAACCTTGTAGACTTATTTACAACCAGTGAATATGGTCGTTAGACAGAACTGACGTTTACGGTGTAGTTACAGGCACTAAATGATGTATGATGTATTGTCAATACTCCAATAATAACTGTAGTTTACATAATAATACAAACGGATAATCAAATAAATATACTGTAGTAGTACTTATTAGTTGTGCAGGCTCCCAGCGTTTAGTAAAAAAACCCACGTTCAAAGTTTCATATTACTGTCGGTGGTCGAGTTACACTTGCACTAGACTGGTGTTAACTTTACCTGATCTGATACTCTTTTTTAGCATACCGCAACTGGATGAATTCTATGGGTGTGGCACCTCACGTGAACTGGTTATACTCTGACCTCACCGATGGGCTGGTCATCTTTCAGCTCTATGATATCATCAAGCCCGGTATCGTCAACTGGAAAAAGGTACGCTACCCTTCTTAACATAAAAAAATTAATGGCATAACTTGAAATCGAGCCCATAAGTTGGCTGAATTATTCTTTTATCATATAAATTTTATCGGTGTTTTTTATATATTTATTATTTGTAAAAAGTTGTAGTATCAATTTCTTACTTTGCAAGTGTACTAGTTTAAAAAAATTAAATAACAAATATTATATTTCATTATTATTTGTTAGTTAATCTACTCCACATTATAATGTATCATTAATTTATTTATAGATATATTTTTATAGGCATACGTATAATTGTCGATTTGGATGAATTATATGCAATCAATGAATGTTAGTGTCGAGCTGCTGTTCTGCAGCAGGCCTTTGTCCAAAAATGCTTACTACAGAACAAAAAAGCAATCAACACTTTTATTACTTTTAGGTACATCGCCAATTCTCAAAGCTTCGTAAGTTTATGGAGCGTCTTGAAAACTGCAACTACGCGGTAGAACTGGGCCGACAGCTGGGCTTCTCCTTGGTGGGGATCGCGGGCGCTGACATAAACGAGGGAAATGCGACGCTTACACTTGGTTATTAATAAATTTTCACTTTGAATTATTAAAAAAACTTAAAATATTCCTCTACTTAGGATTCGCCGAAATCTTCGGGATTGAGTCTTAGCCGCTGGCGTCCGGCGCTTTCATGTGAAGCAGCAGATCTTGGCTCCTGCTAGTGGATAATAGAAATTTAACACATTAACTTTCCATTATATGGTTGCTATAAAGGAATGTTAATGTACCAATTACCAATTATTTTAGTTACATTACGTTACCTTGATTCTTCTCCGAATTTCTAAATATAAGATTATTTTCTATACAAGAAACAATATAGATAGCTTGAATGTCCACAATTAACAAAAAGAGAGATAATAATTGTGGAGATAATATTTATTTATTTATTTAACTGCTAAATAATCATTATATTATTGTGCTTATAATTTATACATCTATGCATTGTGAATAAATTGTTTATTTTAATATAAACCAATATTTTTTACAGCCCTTATCTGGCAGTTAATGCGTGCATACACACTATCTGTTCTTACACGACTGGCCAACACTGGCAACCCCATCATTGAAAAGGAAATCGTGCAGTGGGTGAACAACAAACTGCAGAGCGCCGGAAAAACGTCTTCTATCCGGAGCTTCCAAGTAATCATGTTTTTTTTAGATTTGTAACGGTTTCCTCGCAGCCCTGCTTGGATTTCTGTAACAGAGAACCTTTACTTACTTTTTGGCTTCTCTATCATAATGCCCAAATAGCGGCATAAGAAAAAGTCTAAACGTCTTGACCTTAGAATGCCATTGTTACCAAATAGTCAAGAACGCTAATCGTCCTAGTAGCGAAAAGTTTGGATCCTAAAATGTCATAATTTAAAATTCCCTATTAGCAAAACCTCGGAATATTCGAAATGTCATAATTACTGGCTATGAGGGTTAAGATAATGACTTAAGTCACAAATAATATTCTGGTTACCTAACAGATCCATCACTCCTATATAAAACGCAATACCTACAATTTTAATGCACGATGTGGAGCGCAGTAGCGCTAGGCTTGACTCATTGAAATTAAAACAAAAGCGGGTAGTAGGTATTTTTACCGGTACATCAGAAATGGTTGGATACAGATCTATCTATATAAATAAAAATCAATTACCACGTTTATGACGGAGCATGACTTGAAAACGGCTGGACCTATTTGTCTAGTTTCTGTTTTTGTTGTGTTCGCAATTGATCAATAGAAGGTTTAAATAAAAGATTTTTTTTTGGAAAATCTATGGAATTAAATAACTATTAAGGCGTTTCTTCTGTGCCGCGTTGCTATTTAATAGTAAAACCGCATTTTAGCACCTACTACCCGTTCCGTCTGAGCTCATCTGATAATCTCAGCGGCGCTTTTATAGTTTAAACGAAACGCGTTTCCCGTCATTTTTGAAAGTTCCGTGTGTGTATATATTTGATTATTTTGTAGTTATTAACAAGGAGAGTTCATAGGAGTTCATAATATGAAAATAGACTTATCTTGTAAGAAAAATAACGATGTGGAGCGGCGTCAAAGAGGAGATCTCCGTTGCCAGGCGACGTATTATTATGCCTGGTGACCGCCGTGGGCCACTTAACTTGTACTTTGGTTTGTTTATATACTGAACTTTGAAGGAAACTTTGATAGCGCGATGAGGACGTGTAACGTCAGGCCTTGCTTGTAGCGGTACGATATGGTTCGCTACATCACTCCCTTCCCAGACCGAAGGTCGATAATTCTTGCAGTGATATATGCATGCGTACGATCTTGAGAATGCCGAGTATGCGCCTTCCACAGTGAGTCGGGAGGGCGTGTAGTGTATGCCGAATATCAGCAGTCTGCGGTGGGTCGAGACTACGTTGCTGGCTGTGTGTCTGCAGTGAGTCGAGATACTGGCGAGTGCTGGCATGGAGGTTGCGTATGGCCACAGTGAGTCTGGTCCATAGAATGATTGGCTGTGTGTCACTTTGAATCGAGACACTGACCTGAATTAGCGGCAGAAGCGACGAGCAGAAAATGCCACGCTGGAGTGAGAGTTACTCGACAGGGTTGGTGTGATGCTGTACAGTGGAAGTGCCAAGCTGGAGTGTAAATACTCAACAGGTTGTGGTAGAATATGCTGTACACTTGCGTCGCCGGAGAGGAGCTGCAGGAGCTAGGAAGCGCTGAAGTGCTGCGATAGGTCCTAATGAATGCGAAGCGTAATTTTGTTCAGCTTGGGGTCACCAATGTAGAGCGGCAGCAAAGAGGAGATCTCCTGCCAGGCGAGGTGTTATGTAGGACGCGTGACGTCAGCCTTGCTTGTAGCGGTACGATATGATTCGCTACAACATTATAACTATTTTTTCAAAGGATTCACTTTTACATTATGCCAAGTACTATGTAACGCTAAGTTATTACGAATACACCACATGAGCGACTGGTTTATTTTATTCAATGTAATTAAATAACAAGTTTCAAATGAAATTGTAATTATTATCTTAATTCATCTAAGTTTTTTTTTATTTACCAGGATGAAGTGTTGGCAGACGCCAAGGTCGTAATAGATTTAATTGACGCTATCAAGCCTGGCTCCATCAACTACGATCTAGTATTGTCTGGAGGAACCGACGAGGTAAGTTTACTGACTAACGTTGTCATGTTACTACGTAGGACTGTCTCTAAAGAATATTGTGTTCTCAAGAGCAGTCGTAGATGTAAATTCTATTTCTGTAGCATAAATACTAATATAATTGAGTAGTACTTTAAAGATCCGGCTTATTGCACAAATAATTTGTACCTGAGATAAAGACTAAGTTTTTGCAGATTTAAACAGGTTTAAAAGGTTTTTAAAAGTCTACTCAAAACTGTCCCTTAGTATTGATGTAGTTTTAAATTCACATGAATATTAATTAATATTTCTGGACATTACACACCACACCTGGTATCAAAATAAGTAAAGTTTGTACTACGGTTATCGGACAACGGACACAAACACAAATATACTTTTTTGTAAATACATACAGAGAACACCCTGACACAAGACACACAAATGTTCATCACATAAATGTTTGTCCTGTGCGGGGATCGAACCTCACCCTGAGTTTAGTCAGCACGTCATTATCGACCATCATCATGCCATTAGTGGCATGTGTAAAAAGGCACTGTAAGCATACTTTGCAATGCTTTATTATGTAGTACAAGAAAATCGTGACATATTGTGTCATTATGCAACAAAAAAATATCCTAACCCTCCTACCACTGAGCGTCTCGTTTTGAGAAAGCAATTATATATTAGAAATAGTTATGCTAGCTACGACATGCTTCTGCGTAAGATGTTATAATCCTACTGGAAGTGATGTACAAGAAACAGAATTGGCATGATTTATATACTTTAAATGGCTCTATTACAATCACTATCTATACTTATATCAGCAGTGATACTTATACAGTGCAGTCCTAAGTTCTGTCTTTGCGCATTTTTACGCTTTCTAACTAAGGTAATTTCCGTATCCGTGGAAGACTGCGTATGTGCAGCCAGTGCCCTAAAAGGGCAATAGATCAAATCTATCGTATTAAAGACGAATCACTATTACCCCTCTCCTCTCAAGATCTCACAATATTTTTGGATGCCCTACTGCACTACAATCGCAGTCTACTAATAGGACCCAACACATGTATAGCGAGCAATTATTAACCCCATGCTGTTTTCGATTTATTGGGAAAACCTAGGCGGTAAGCTCATCCAGAGTCTATAATATTTCGTCGGTCTGACTACTCTGAGGCCTTTCTATAATTTGTTATCGCAATGTGGTAAAAACCTGCAGCATAACTGGTAACTGGAAAGACAACACTCACACAATTTTATAAAATACAGTAGTTTAAAAGATCTGTCTATTGCAACGATTAAATAATACAAGTTTGTTTAAATAATTCAACAATTACCTCACTAATACTTATTTAATCATAAACTCGTCTAAAAATAGTTAACAAAATTAATTACAGGAGAACCTAGCAAACGCGAAATACGCAGTGTCAATGGCACGTCGATGTGGAGCGCGCGTATACGCCCTTCCTGAAGATATAACTGAGCGAAAACCCAAGATGATAATGACCGTATTCGCCTGCCTTATGGCCCTCGACTATATTCCTACCATGGACGCACCTGTCAAGCCGTAAGTCATTAACAAAATATGCCGAAACTGACCCGTCACTAAGAACATTCTAGAATGTTTTTAAACGCAGATAGGGAGATATTTTTTATGTTAATCAAGTGCTTTCATTACATATACATCAACTGATAACTTGTGCACACTCAACCGCTATGAATCTATTATGAAAACCTAGGCTAGCCCAAATTAAATTAATGATGTCATTTTTGGCAAATGGTATTGAATGAAGTTTTATATCTTCCAATAACACTTGCCATTTTACATGTGAAAGAGTTTTTAATAGTGACGGGACTGTGGTTTGGGTTTATTTTAATGCCATCTTGTGAAAAAGAGGGAATGGATATGGAAAATGAGATTTACAAAATTAAAATCATAACGGGAAAAAGAATAAAAAAGATTTACGGTCAACAAATCCAAAACTAAACAATTTTTCAATACTAGTTGTTTTGAATTTCTTATTCCATTTCATTTAGTTTGAAATAACTCATAATCAAAACATCTTTTCTCTACTAGAACAGATAACGTCATTTGTATAGACTACCTTTGAAATATGTTGTTAATCAACCCTTGCTAAACTATATTTGCTTTTAGCTACAATTGAAAAATATAATTAAATGCATGTGTTTCGTAAAACCATTTTCCTTACCTAGTGCATTGTTTTTATAACAAACAGAAAGTATTAAAGGAGGGCATAGTTTTTGGGGATAAGGAATACTTAAACTGACATAGAGCGGATAAGTAAAAGACGCGTGTATCATTTTAACTAACCTATGTTTTAAAAGAAATGTTTTGTATGTCAGTTTTTGTGACGTATTTATGTTTTTATTGTAAAAGTGGTTTGTGAATGGTGATTTTAAGTTGAAAGCCCGGTTAAACCACTGATTGATAGGTGATTTTAACCTATCAAAGGTTTCTGTTTGTTTGACACATAATATATTTTTAATAATTAGTCACCTAACCCTTAGTGGTAACAGGCCGGAAGATATGTTATGACTTTATACTGTAATATTTGTATGATTTAAGCTTATTATAAGATAAAATGCCTATTACCTTATATCCTCCAATATTATCCATCGTACTTATGATATTTAAATGTTTTTTTTTTATGATTGCCCACCTATTGTCGTACAATTGTTAATTTAGGATGAACATTTTTTTTTGCTGTATAAAAAGAGGTAACTTATGTTAATATACACACTAAATTATTTTATTTTGGATAATCTATTTCATTATATATATTTGCGATATTACTTTACATACTGTAGTATTACTACATTTTTTTATTTTATAGTTTACAGTATATATACATACACATTTATGAGTACATACGTAATCATAAGCAGTAAAATATCCACATAAGTTTTATATTGTATATTTATATGTATTTATAAATATAATTAGCATTTATTGACACATTCCAGAGATAAGGTTTTTGGGCGAAGGTTTTGTGTGGTCTCGTGAAGTCTCAAGCTGTGTTGCTAGGTGGGAATTTATATATATATATTTTATAATCAACCAATAATATATGTACGTTACTAAGCTACTTGTATCTAACTGTAAGAATAACTTATTGTAGTTTTATACTACATCATCCTAAACTATTGAGCAGTGATCAATTTGAATACTATTCCAAACTCAATAGTTAGCCGTTAGGCCTAGTTCTACTACTGGCTGATAAAATTATCCACCAGATAAAAACTGATATTTACTTCAATTAAGTATCTACATAAATGAACATTTTCTCTGCCAGTGTTGTAATTGAAGTTAATAAATGAATTCATAAATCTTATGGGAATGGCAAGCTAAAGTCGTATTTTTTCAATTGGTTTTTTAAACGTTTTAAACTTTAACAAGATAATGTTTTTTTTTTATGCGGTTTCAGAGTAACTTAATCTTAAAATAATAATATTGTATTAAAAAGTAACTTGGATCTCATCAAAATGAGGACTGCTTGAAAGTTAACGCAATGCTTTTATGAATAACAGAATAAAGCACATGGTAATATTTTTTTTCTTTTATAGCACTTTATAGTGTAGTGTAATATGAAGTGCTCTTTCAATTATTTTGTAATTTTAATTTTCTTTTAAAACGTTTAACAATTTGTATCTCATATATTAATGGCTGCATAACATTAAATTTAATCCTGAAATTAGTATTACGGCCTAGATATATAGTCACCAATGTTTTTATACATTTTTACAACGAAACTTAGAAGTCGCTAAATATGTTAGTTAATGAGAGTAGGCTAAGTGTGAAGATACGTAAAGGTGATATAGCGTGCTACTAGAACTTTCTCCATTTTAAGCTTCAACAATTTCTTAGGAAATTTTATTTTCTAGAAACAACAATGAATATCGCTTTCAATTCGTGATTTGGCTTCCAATTTTTAAAGTTGACTTTAAAAGAGACTTTATTTCGTTAATTTTTTAAGAAGTATTTTGAAATAATAGCTACGATTAGCAACTATCTTTTACAAACGAATAATTATATCGGCTGGAGAAAAATGGAGCATATGGACTATAATGTGAAATAGTCTTAATTCAATAAATTTTGGCCCTAAAAATTTATCTTTATATGTTGTACATTCCTTATTCTTGCATTCCTGATTGGCATTTTTAAACTGATTTTGTAACCATTTGATCACTTAAAATGGTCCATATCTTTTGAAAGTTTTTTAAATTATTTCTTTGTAACTTTAGTTAGTTTTTGATTTCATTTTTGTGGGAATCAGAGAACACATTCCTTTGGAACACAAATACAACGACTTCTTTTTACATCATATTTTTATTGTAAATTTTTATTTTGTTAGAACTTTTTATTGAATTATTTGAGATTTATTTTTAAGTATCTACTATTATTATGATTAAATCAAATAATCAAAGGTTTTAATTTTTTAACATAATACGAATATGTGAACTTTAAAATTACTAGGCGTATAGTTACATGAACTATGCTGTATAATGTACTTAGTAATACGCTAGCAGTCCATAACGTGACAAATGTAAGCAAATAATAAATAAATAAAAAGGAATTGGTAAATTAAAATTATATTTTTATTTTCATCCCAATAACTTATTTAGACGTATCAAAAAGTCATTCTATACTACTAACACGTCTTAATCGCTAATTAGATAATATATAAAATAAATACTGAATTATTGACCCCAAAAAAATATATCAAAGAAACTTTTACGAAAAACCGTAAATATAAGTAATTTATACAATAAACTGAATCTACGAGCGTGTGTGCTTCACTATATTTATTGGCTTGGAGTGCTCATTATGTGTTTGTGTCTGTCTTGTTTACTTCTGGTGTGACGTCAGGTGTGTTGAATTATGGTGTTGGTAAGTACATTTCTAACTTAGTATTATTCGTATTTTTTTCTATTTCTTGGAGAACACGTTAACAACGTCATTATCATAGTTACAAATTGTTTACTAATTTATAAACTTGTTTTCCTTTTTGTGCCTAAGCACCTTTGTTTACAATGTTTGTTCATTAAGTTCAGGCAAAAACATTAAAAAAATTGCTGCGTGTAATTGTGGTCGTAGAAAAGGAAAGGAGGGTGGCAGGTCAAAAAACACATTTTTACCCTATCGGCGAATAGGTCTTCAAAATCATTTAAGGTTTTCATATAATTTTTCTCTCATGTGCACACTATACAAATTATAATCTTTCAAAATAAAATGTTTTATCTCACGGCACGCCTTCCTTTTACTACTTTTTTATCCAGAGTTCTAAGAATTTGAAAAATTATTGTATATAATAATCGAATATTCAAATAAATTACGATCAGATGTATTTTATACTTAATTATAGCGTTTAAAATTTGGACAAGTGCTGAAACAATCATTACTTCCAGATATTTTTTACACTGAATACAATAAATAAAACTTAATAAAGTTATGCACTAGACAGCAGCAAATTTTACAACTTACATATATATTTTCTACAATCCTTCAGTGCTTTTTTTGCACAAAAACTGCGTATTTATGTAATCTAGCCATTGATACATAAAATATCTGCTATACTGTATCTATGTGCTATAACTATTGCGTGCGGGACAGTACTCAGGCGCAAACATCCCCTCCACGTTACGCTCACCGCTAGACTTATGTGCCGCGGCGACTTAAGGGATAGATTTAAAGAGATCAATATACTAACTTTACCTGGTCAATATATATTTGATAATTTAATGTATGTTCATAAGAATATTATCTTTTTAAAAAAAATAGTGATGTTCATAATCTAAATACAAGAAATAGACACAACTGGCTCTGATCCACACAAGGCTTGAAAAAATTGATAAGTCATTTAAAGGACAATGTGTCCGTTTTTACAACAAAATCCCTGCAGAAGTTTGTGAACTGAATTTAAAAAAGTTTAAAATTTTTGGTAAACAGTAACTCGTCAAAAAAGCTTGCTATTCAATTAAAGATAAATTATCTAATAGATAAAAACGCATGGGAATGGGAACTTAAATGTTGTTATCATAGTACTTCAATTTGGAAATTTACCAATCGTTATATAATTAAAATTGAAAAGAGCGACAGCTGGAGAGTTTCTTTCGCCGTTTCTTCTCCCCAGAACGCCATCTTGATTCCGCAACTGACGTCAAAAAAGTGATATTGTATACTATTTTTGAGAAATAAACTATTTGAATTTGACTTGTCGAAGATATCGATAGTTTTTTGTAATTGTGCATGAATAGCTGACTTTTGATTTGAGGCACTAACCTTAATCTGTGAAAACCATGAAAATGTAGAACTAACGATTATATAGAGAGTTGCAATATTTTTTCTCGTTTTGCGTAGACGGCAGTGACACTGCCTGTGCAAACATAAACTTGTTTGTCAGCTCGTTTCTTTGTACATATCAATATTATGTGTCTTTGTCACGGAAAAATATATCTAAGCCTTCTGCTTCTGTCACCGCCGTCTACGCGAAAAGCGTATAATGTTTTATTCATAATTGTAAGTTCAATACCTACTACGTAAAGTACTAGATGAAAACACGAGACGACGTTTATTAGACTGATATTTTATACTTTCTATTATCTTAAAATGCTAAATGCTCAAGAGAAGGCAGTGCCTTTCTATATATATATCGATTGCACGCCACCGCTACAACGACTCTTTTAACATTGCCTGCAAGAGCTATTGACTTTTCGTCATTGAAAATTATTAAAGAAAATTGACAAAGCGCCACCTTCTGTATTTGAATTGCTTTCCAATATGTTTTTATCTTTCATTGGCAGATTAAACATGTTATAATATATATATATATATATTTACACATTGCTCACTAATTTCTGTCATAGATCGGACTTAGAACCACTAGACATCATCGACGACTCCGTAGAGTCACTGGAGATCGTTGACAATGAAGATTGGACTGGACCCAGTTCCGAAGAACTGGATGACTCAGGACTAGGGTCGCAGAGTGAAAAACCAGCGCCTCCGCCCAAACCTGACGGATTAACAGTTCTACCTAGATCTATATCCGTTGCTTCCAATAACTGATAAGAAACTTGTGTTTATTTTCGTCACAGTTTAAGTATAAAATATGTTAAAAGAAATAAGTATTCATTCCGTTAGTTTTTGTGTGTGTAAATTCGCGAAACTCCTTCTTTTTTGATTTTTGAATGAATATTATCTCTTATATTATTAGTAGTTGAGCCGTGGGGAAATAAAAACGCTCTCAATTCCTGAAAGCACAACTACTTAATCGGAGGGGGAAAAAACGTTCAAAATGCCCCACGGCGCGGTTCGGTTGGTCGGTGGGGAATAAACGTGTTACTGCTTTAATACCATACTGCTTTTAAAATACCATATTTTTTAAACCAAAAATTTTAAAAAAATAACTTAAATAAATACCCAAGCACTTTATCTATCACATTACTTTATGTCAAATGAATCGCCAGGAAATGTCTGCTATACAATAACATATTCATTAGTATAATTTAAGTATTGACTAGCAATGTTTTGATCGATAAATGAAGTGATAATCCCAGTAAGCTCTTTTAGACTGATTAATTAGAAGCATTTTGCAGCAGAGTTAACCTCAGCGCACACGTCAGATACATGATTAGATTTGTCAATTGGGTTACCCGATCGATTATTTTTATTTACCTTTAGTACAGTCAAATTAGATACATATTTAGGCTAAAAAATCATTGATACATGTTCATTAAAACCTCCCGTTGAACGCATACTAAAGATCCCCATCGATAACTGTTGCGCTCACGTCGCCGCCGTCTTGGAAAAAAGGGACCTTTCATTAGTATTTTGCTTATGAGATATAATTATTGATATCAAAAAACAAATCATGTAATAAATATAGCTTATAAAATTTCGAGTAAAAGAGCAGATAGAATTTTTTTTTCATCTTTAATACTTTAGCTCAGATCAGACGTTAAAAATTAAAATTATTTATATATTAGTTGTTGAATATTTTTTTTGTTTGTGAACACTCTAAAATCTTACAACTTTGTTTTATAATACTCATACGTAAAATACTACGAAAAGAGAGAGAGTATCAACTCACTAAAGTCAAATTTAAGTAGAAATCCCACGCCAATGACCGAATTTCGCCTTGGTGGAGCGGCGGGCAAAAGCTAGTTAAAAAAATCGATAGCGCCGCCATATTGGAAAAATTGTATACTCTTTTGTTTTGGTGACTATATCTCGGCAAGAATTGCTGATACGAAAAAAAACAATTTAGAATAAAATATAGTTTACTAAATTTCCTTATAAGTCTTGTTTTTTTTTTCTTTAAATTTTATCTATTAAACTTACAACGTTCAATAAAGACTGTTTTACAGCTTCATGACCTGTAAAATAAAAATCATGAGCAATTTACAAATCTATTGAAAATTGTGATAATATTTCTCACATATTTGATCTTATCAGCTTACAGCAACTAGTTTCCATCCTCGCTCTCATTAGATCTTCCGGCAAATTGACGTGCTCATCGAATCTCGTCACTAAGCTAAGCTACTTTCAGCGGGTGCTCTAAGCAAACACCAGTGGAGAGCGATCACCGGTGCCCGAGGACATTGAGGAGTTACTAATAAGAGAGCGAAACGCCGCACGCTGACAACGTAACAATTATCCCTCTGCCGAAGACAGAACCTATTATAACGCCTTGTACAAAAGTGTCAAGAAGGCTACAGGTGAAATTTGTTAAAGCAGTTATAAAAACCTACTGAAAGGGATCTAGCCCGGCCTCCAGGCTAACTAGAGCTATGAAGCTATTCAAGTCGATACCCTGAGCGCCATGCCTCCCTTCAAACTTCTAAAATAAATCAATCCCTGGGTTTGACGACGACTAAAAGGCAGACTGCTTATAAAATCTTAGTGTCGTTATGCTTGCTTAGCACTAAACCAACAATCGACAACCATGTCCGCGGGGTAGACAGTGAAGTCATAAGGAGATGCGCTCTCTACCTCCTGTCATTATAGACGAAGTCCTGCAGGCTATCAAAATTAATGTTAGCCCTGATCGTTATATTGATAAGCGTGTTCACCGAGGTGATGTAAAACTACATTTTCACGCGGCGTAGTTAGGGTAAAAACGTCCTGAGCCCTCGTCAATTTTCGACGTAGCAAAAGCATTCAATAAAGACTGACACAACGGTTTTTAAGGTGTTAGATTTATAAGCTATTCCACTATACACTCAGATCGCTCTAAAGTGGTTTAAAGTGCTAGTGACGATGGTGATATACTCCATGGCCACATCAATATTAGAGATTATCTAATGAGAGCAAGGATGAGATCTAGTTGTGGTAAGCTGATTCCTTTTCGAGCTTTCTTGAATTTGTCCAATTTTATCACAGTCTTTGCCGCAGTGGCTTCGAAGGCCTGGGACCCAAAAGACATAATAACTGAAAAATTGTTAAAGCAAAGTTCAGCTCTTCTAGTTAGCGTAAAGGTAGTTAGTGTTTTGTAGAAACGCTATGTCGTGTATGTCCAGCGTATGGTTATCATTACGGGGTAATTTTTAGCAGTCATATTGTTAAAATAAAGTTTGTTCTTCAGTCTGTCAGTGTAAAGTGGTCTAAGTCTTCATCAAAATCAGATGCAGTGATGATCGGCTGATGGTTGGTCAGTCTGAGCTACTGGCTATTCTTACCACCAAGCAGACCCGAAAGACGTTTCACCCTGCTATACACATCATATCCTATAATGCATCAGACCCTTAATTTCTCTCCCCTTCTTTTTATCTCTCTCTTTCTCACCATCCCTGTCGGTCTTTCTTTATCTAGGTGGTGTCACGGAATGAGTTTTTGAAAATATATATAAACGATTTTGGAGTAAACAAAAACAAAACTGTATATCAACAGCAAAAATATAAAAAATTTGTTTTTCAATATCGGAATATTATATCTTAGCTTTTTTATAGGAAATTTTACAAGTTACAGTTTTTGTGTACTTGATTTTACCGTATTAACAATTATTGCCGAGATACAAGCAAAAAACTAAGAAAGGGTACCTTTTTTCTAAGATGGCCGCGCGAGCGCAACAGGTATTGATGGGGACTTTTAGGCTATGTTCCAAATCACGCCGAGTAATTATCGCACGGTAAAGTTGAAGAATCAACTCGTTCTGGAACGAGTGTTTGACAGTTAATTTTTACACTGACAGGAGTTAATTTCAACCTTTTCTATGGCAGTGTAAAGAATTTAACTTGACAGTTAGAAAATTACTCTACCCCGGGCGTCCCAAAACCACTTTTTTTAGTTCCTCGTTGCGATTTGGAACGCACCCTTAGTATGTTGAACCGGTTTACCGATAGTATGTTTAAAGTTGTAATGAACATGTACACAAAATAATTGAAACTACTAATGAATGTTTTTTCATTTTCTAAATTGATTGGACTAATTCGGTCTCTACGATTCCAAGTTGTGCGTCAGAGCTCGCCACTATTGTGTTTCGTGATAAGAATACGCGACGCTATTAGGTTCACCCTTTACCCTCTCCGACATTAATAACTAATAGATCATATCGCACATACATGAGCACAGACTTCATGAGAATGTAAAATGAAAACCGAACGACCGAATCATGCATGTGCTCTAGTGCATACAGAAGGTATAGCGAGCGCGTCTTCAGGTACCTAGTGCTCGACCTGACGCACTGACCGTGCTTTCTTACCGAGAGTTAGGTTTTTAAACGAATTCATACGTGAGTTGACTCCTTCGGATGCCCCGATTCGAATCGGGGAACCTCATGGTCAAACCTGACGGGTGCGCTGGACCTTAATATTTAGAGTGTGGTAAGTAAATGAAAAAGACTAAGTTTTCTGTTTTGTAAACATACACAAAAAATAGGGTAGTGTCATCATTTATAAACAGCACTACCAGATTATAACAAACGGATTAAAATAGTATTTACCTATGTTAAACAGTTAAAAATAAGAATAAGTAGGATGCTCGATCCTCGTTATCACGTGAGTATCAAAGTTTAATTTATTTATCGTTTATTTACACATGAAAATTTGTTTTAACGAAGTCATTTTTAGATTTACTTTTCACACTGTTATGTTTTAGTAAAATTTCCGATAGTACCTTTTATGTAAATAAAGAATTGATTTTTTACATTTTTAATATCCTTTAAGTATTTTTTTATATTTTATGTATGTTATTTGTATAATTTTATATAAATTGAAAATGGTGTTTTATTTATATGTTTTATTTTGGTCTACCGTATGCAAAACACAAAAACGGAATTTTGTTTCGAAGCTATGAATGAGAGGTGCCATTGCTGTACTACGTCATACACGTTGATTTGAAACTGATATTTTAAGGTAAAGGAGTTGATTTTAATTTACCTAAGTAGAGTATGTATGTTTATTATTGAATTACATATGGACGCTGAGTTGTTATTGTCCCAGCCTTTTTACGTTTCTGTGTTCAAGCCTCTCCCTGAAAAAAGAAGCCATAAGATATAGTCTTCTACGCTGGCCCACTGTGGCTGGACAGACTGATGCAGAGTGGGGGCACGTATAAGTTTTTGGGTGATTTGTCAGCCCCCTAATTCAGCCACCAAAACCTGGTTCCAAAATGATTATGAGCTGCAGACCCTGTAACATTTGTACTGAGTATACAGCATACGTCAAGGACCATAGAGCATTATTTATACTCGTTAAATCGGTAAATCAAACTTAGTTCGCCGAGTTCAAGGTTTCCAATGACCCGCTAGTTGCTGTTGTTGCTTTAGCCATTTTACGTCCTCATTATGAAGCACTGAACTCTCCTTTAGTTAAAAATACGGGTACAAATCCAGGAGCCTGTACTACAGTCTGTTCGGCGACGGGTCGGGTGCAGTCGTACCGCAGTCGGTTCGGCGGAAGGGGTGACACACGCGTCACGTGACCACACTTTTCCTGCACGTTAAACGGTAGTTAGACGGCCTGTAGTTAAAGCCGCACGAAGTCACTGAATGCAAGCGGCTCAATTGGTTCGTTTTGAAAATCGGTGACCCAATCATCTAGGGCCTATTCCACGAAGCTCTTTGCAAACTCTGTACGCCACAAATGTCATATTTTGTAGTTTCGATTCCTGGCTCAATTTTAATCTATCTTAAAAAAATTAATGAAGTTTAAGCAATTTAAAATAAAGAAATGTTTCCTTTCAGTAGATTCATCATCTATTGATAGTTCTTCCGTCCAAACTTTCTTTTCCATCCTGTATAATAATGTTATTTAGGTTTTTAAAGCAGAATTAGTTGTCATGATTTAATTTTATGTTAAGTTTGCTGAACGTTAATTTTTTTTTATTAGACGCCAGTAGGTGTTTATTGGGCATTCTAGCTCAATTGGAGCAGTGAAGATGCGCTAGCTGCTTCTAAAAATATATATTTTGGTTGGTAAAGCGTTTTGGAATATAAATATATATTTTTATAGCATAAACCATTTTCATGCAAAAGAAGTCCAACTATTAGGTTTGTTTTTCCACAGTTAGATGGTCCGCAAATCAAACATCGAATCGAATTAGGTAATAGTTTACCATGACGTGATATGCCTAGATTAGATTCAGAACATATTTTTTCTAAATGTAGCTTTAGTGGCTGCTTTACAAATTTCATGATGTCTTGGTGATAGAAGTTTATTATGCAATGAAATCTCTAATCGATATGACTCCATATTTATATTAATTTGAGAGACATTGTCACACAAGACTACCGAAAGATAAAAGAAAGGTAAGATTTTTATAATTTATTAATGAAATATTATTTGCCCGACAGTTGTAATTGGGTAAAACATTTTTCTACTAGAACAGAACAGAACGGTTTGTATATATTTGTAAGTTTATGCCTTCTTCTCTCGTAAAACGGAATGATGCTCTCCAAAATACCTTGTGCATAGAGCTAGAAGAAGGTTGGTCGGTATCAAATACGTTAATCTATTTACATTCACCCAAATTGAAAACTTTACGTAATCAATTCCAAATTGGAGCAGTGAAGATGCGCCAGCATCTGCGCTGCGGAAAGTGAGCCAGAATGCCGAATAAACACCTACTGACGCCCAAGCTACTAAAAAATAAATTATAATTTTCTAGTTCAACGTATTAACTCGGGAAATAACGTGAAACTAAGTAAAGCTTGTATTGTGGGTACCAAATAAAGAACACATACATTATACATAATGTTTGAAGCCCGCCTTTGCAATAGCAGGCAGCCTCTACTTAACCAACTTAGCCACGAAAGAGCCTAGTTATGTTTGAAGGTTGGAAAAGGAAAGGATGTTTTGAAATAAAATACTAAAATAAATTGTGATGATTTAATACAATCAATAGCCGGCGACAAAAAAACTAAAATATAACTGCGTTACATTATTTTAATACTACGAATAGCAAACCCATTTAAATTTTGCATTTTTGAAGATTTTTTTTTAGTCAATATAAGCTTTTAGAGCAGAAGCAGAACAAGATAGATAGCTTACTCCAAATAGTAACAAAAAGAGTTGGTCAAAAATTAAAGTTATAATTGGATCTTGTACAGCGCAAGCTGTATCTTGGATCAACTCTAATAAACAGATCACATTTATATCCGCGTAAGTGTCTCATATGACACTCGTGACCTTATACTCATAACACACCCATTGCTCAGTTTCATAAAATTACAATAAAATACGGCAATTTTCAACCAATAATAAAAAATAAAATGTTTCGTAGCTGAATTAAAAAAAAACTATTTACACATTTATGAAACCGGCATTAAAAAATAAACCAGAGTTCGTATTTGTTTTGTTCTTAAATAATTCCTCACTATTATACTTTCTACATTCATAGTTATTTTTGGAATGTACTTTTATTAAGATATCAATAATAAATAAATAATAATTTCTACAATTTGATCAATTGAAATTATTGTAATAACAATATCAAGTGCAAAATATTTTTAATTATTTTATAATTATTTATATAGTAAAATTGTAATAAATTGTAATCACAAAAATTGGCTATTAATAAGTGATTTCCCATTTCTAAAATGTACAATATTTTAAACCATATTAACTATAATAGTTTTAACAAAGTAAAACCAAACGCAAAAAGACATTAAAAACTAAAAAATATTATAATACTTCAAATAATAAAACCATTTTATGACACCTAAAAAAATTCTTATCTACTAGTGGCGTGCTAATGTTATAACTACCAACACCTAAAATAAATACGTTATCATAAATTAAATATTGTCCAAGACAGACCACGAAAAGCCTTTTCATTTAACAAAAAAATGATCACTTTATTGTTGATTGTACTAATAATAAATAATTCGAGATTTTTTAACTATTTTGTGATCAGCCTTAAGAATAAAAGTACGTGGAGTACAAGAATTTCTAACCTAAAAGTCTTAATCGTTTTCATAACAGAAATACACGTTTTTTTATTAAGATAATAATTATTGGATGTGAACTACTGGGGCCCAGCCCCTTTTTAGAAAATTCATTTTCAATAATAAACAACTAGCAAACTTTAAAATACAATATAAATTTCGCAATAATAAAATAGCGAAAATGTTATTGCTTTACAATATCACTTAAAATTTATAATGATAAATTTAAATAAATTATATTCTTGTGATATAACAAGTTCAAATAACAAGAAAAAGAATTCTAGCGTAGTTTACTTACAATTATTAGATAATTTGCACTATTTTCGTTAAATTTAAAATGTCAACCACAAAGAGACTTGCATTCATACCTGCAGTAAAAAAGAAATAAAAATCAAATTAAAAAGTTAAAAAGTTACTTTTTTGCTGTAGAAGTTATAAAACAAAAGAGGTTTTGTTTGGATAAAAATATTTATAAAATAAAGCATACATTTATAATTGAAAATAATGCTGATCTCGAAACTATATCTTAGTGTCATAACATATTCAAATACCATATTTTTATTATAATCAGCAAAACTAACATTTCTAATTTAATTTCTTCACAATTATAATTAAAGGCAATTGAGTTGTGTATCGATCTTGAATGTCTATTTACCGCAACTAATTACTCTAGCAAAAAGCTTAGACAACATGCAAAAATTTGATAAAAACTATTTTAATTATCAACATTATTGCTCCTATAGTAAAACCACCGTCTTAAGGATAATTTAAGAAATATCTCTTATAATTTCTTAAACGATCCAACTAATAAAAAAACGGGAGCACTTAGACCGTGAAATACTAAACTAATAAGGTCATTATTTAGAATATACATTTTCGTTCGATGTTTTTGTTTATGAATAAATATTTCGCAAGTGCACATCGCAAAATAATAATATTGAGCTAAACAATTGACAAAAAAGCGTATTACTTCTATCGATCGATGTTTCCATTTATATCAAACTAATGTTTAATTTAAAATGGGGATATAAGAGAATAAAGTATTTACTATTCGTACATATAACATTGAAGCTGAAATAACTTTAAGGACACTGCAATATTAGTCACGGCACCAATTTGTAAAATGCTAATACACTGATTCATAACATGATCTTTTGAATCACATCACAGGACGATTTGCTCATTTGATAGCACTTAAAATTCTATTTTCACACCGAATGAAATGTCCTACAATCGCCACCATTATCAACTAATGTAAAATGTGGAAGGTTTAGTTTATGAGGACGTAATATATGATAAAGACGTAGATGTTATAAATATAAATATTTATTGACATGGTTTTGATGAATTAAAAAGATGAACGAACATTCAATACATTTGAAATTCGCCCTAAAGAATTTGAATAAATCCTCTCGCAACTCTACCAATTTAACTATTACCTGTCGTGGTGTTTATCCAGTAAATATTCTTTCAACCTCCTAACCAGATGTTCCGACAGTTGTGTAACTTCTGGCCACTGTTTTAACACCATCACTCCAACCATAACTGCTAAACTAGTTGTTAGAACCCGAACCCTGTGGACAAAACTTTGTAAATAAACGATTTGCCAAATATAACAAGTCACCAATGCGTTCTATTTTCCGACGATTGTATCAATTATTGTTGAAATAAAACTAAAATAAATTTTCAAATTGAACTGAACTGTTAAAACTGTAGTAGAATGGCTAGAACAAAATAATCTGTTTGCCAACTTAAGTAATATATACAATTAACTAATTATAAATCTAATCAGAGCCGTATGAAATAAGTTATAATGACCTAATAATAGAAGAAGTCAATAAAACGATTCTTCTGGGAATCCCTCTGGATAAAAATTGCAATTGGAAGTCTCAGATAAGTTATGTATCCAAAAAAAAATCATATATGCACTTAGAAGAGTAAGGATAACAAGTAGTCAAGACACGGCACTGACAGCTTATTATGGTTATGTAGACTCTGTATTGCGATACGGACTTATTTTATGGGGAAACTTCACAAACATAAATGAGGTTCTTACAGCGCAGAAAAAATGTTTGAGAGCCATAAGCGGCGCAAAACCGTTAGAATCATGTAGAGCATTGTTTAAAAAACTGAAAATATCGACATTAACCTCTATGTACATATTAGAAATTGGATGTTTTATTAAAAAATACCCACATTTGTACAAAGCCACAAAACAATTCTCAAATTATCAACCAAGATACCCGTTCAAAATAAAAATATATCCCTGCAAAAATCATACTGCATTTTTTGAAAAAAATTGTGCATATAACATAATTATATGTCTATAAAATAAATAAATATAAAAAAAAAAAAATCTTTTCTAGTACAATATAATTCTAGCTAACGACAAAATTTAATTCAAAATCGATTCCCTAAACTAGATTTAGTAAATACAGAGCTGTAAATAATCTATGATTTGTAAGTGAACCTCTACTTCGTCTCTTCGGTAATACTTTACTTTCCAAGAATGGCTGATTTTTGCGTAATAAAATTTTCTATTGATAGAATACCACATTTATATAGAAAGATGAAATTCAGAAACTCTCGGAGGACACTAGTTTTTCCGGAAAATAAATAAATTCAATTTATACAAAATCAGCCATTACACAACAATAAATATCTACAAAAGCAAAACACATGAGAGAAAAAAATTACATGTTGCCTGTATTCAACAATCGAGTACTTACTCTGTAAAGTAATTATCGATAAAAAAAAATCTAAGTAAAATTTTAATAACTACTTATTTAGTATAGTCACGGCGACCCACTTTGGAACATGAAAACTTACGCACGGAGCACATTAAAATTAGCGCGCGAAGCCGAGTGGAGCGTGCCGCGGCAGCAGCCGGCGAGCGCCAGAGCCAATTGGTACTAATTTAGAATTGTTTGGCAGGAATAGGGGACAGAGTAGTCACGGGTTTATTGATCTGAGTGAAGCAGGTACAATTTCTTCTGGCACTTCACCGGCCTCTGCCGCGGTACACTTCGCTCGGCTCGTGCGGTGTTCACCATGTAACCTAATGGCTCTTCGCTTCGCTCCTCACCACCTAACCTTGGCAAGGTTTGGATTCGCTGCCAGTTTTTTGATTTTATTCGAGTATATAACTATGCTTTTCTATCGATTAAAATTAGACAAAAGTAAAATCGATTGAATCCGAGTTTATATTTTTGTTTAGGCTGTCAAGTATTTTCGTGAAAAAAAAAAGTTTTGTATTTTTAAATGTTGGTGTGTAATGGCGGATTTAGTATGAAATCGATTTAGTTTTTTCGTGAAAATCTTGTGTCCTCCGAGAGTTTTTAATTTTATCTGTGTATATAAATGTGGTGTTCTATCAGTTAAAACCATCGTAACGTAAAAATCAGCCGTTCTTGGAAAGTAAATAATTACCGTCTCTTCTTCTACTTCTATTATCAGAAATAATGTACAAAAAGACAGTAAAAGAAATTTGACAATATACTTGAATGACCCGTCTATGGTAATACAATATAAACATACCTGGTACGTAAAAAGGGCATGGCGATTCCTGCGATGGTGGCTACTAATAGCAGCGCTAGTTGTAGCAGCGTCAGCGCCACATTCAGCAGCTTGACGAGCAGCAGCCGTGGCGGCAGCGCTGCATCCCACAGCGCACCCGCCTCACCCGCACCTCCACCCCCCGCCCCACCGCCGCCTCCCGATGACATCCATTGCTCCACTTTGTTTATCTACCAACGTTACATTTACACTTCTTAATTATTTACCAGCTGATATGTGCTATTATTTTGATGATTTATTAAATGTAGTGTACATATACAAACTTTTTACAATGATATTACTATATCGGCACATACATATTAGTACAACATTATGATGGTACAACTTAGCTCAAGTTGGTCAAGGCAGAATTGCAGCCCGAGATGCTATGCTAGGTCAAAATGGACCCAAATCTGAATCATCGGCTTTATTTATTTGATTTACACTTATGTCTAACTCAAAGGTATTTCATAGTTGAATACAATATAGACATATTTATACTTTTTTGAAGATTAAATAGCATGTTCAATACTTTTTCATCACATTTACTCGCAAACAGTGTCATTACGTGCAGGTAAAGCGGATGCTAAGACTTAATTACTCCCACGGGCTTTCTCTTTGTAAAATTTACTTTTCTCAATGCAAAGCGCGCGTTCATAGAACCCACGGGCGGTAATTCTGTAGATACTAGCTAGATATCGTTTTTTTATTATTTAGATGATCTAGTGGTGGCGTTTTTTCTCTACTTCTATTCCCATCATTTTAATTGTGCTTTAGTGAGTTTATTCATTTATTCACCTTATATTTTTATTTATTTTCTCGCAAATGTAATGAAAAACATTGTGTGTAATACGGGCGGTACGGAAATTACAAACTCGAGTCATTAAAGCCTTCGGTCTTCTGCCTTAGGCTTTTAAATAGCCTCTAGTTAGTAATTTCATCCTTACCGCTCTTAATACAAAATGCAATATTAACCTATCGCCTTTTGTTCAAATTGTTTCTTTTTATATTTTTCGGGTCTAACTGTGACTTTGTGTAACAACACCGTAAACGTAGGTAGTTTTAATACTGCTCACTCCTGTCTAACTCGCTACTACGCACAGTATGTTATTTATACCACGGTATAAATAAAATACTGCACCCGGTAATCTCTTCCTAGATCAAAGGGTCACGTGACTGATATGAAACTAATCAGCGGACAACGAGCGAGACCAGTTGGGCAACTCAAACATAATCGAGATGACGATCAACGGAGATATGGTTGGTTAGTGTTGTAGTCATGTGTCACTTTCCGGAAAAGGAGAACTTCTTTTCAGATAATATTTTATACCACGGGTACTAGTCTTTTCGTTACCACGGCTAGCTTGGCCTGGCCGAAACGCCGAGAGGCAGAAATCCGACAAATATAAATATAAAGTGGCTTCAGACAACTATCTATACTATTTATTATCTAAGAAATTTTAGGACAATGGCCGTAACTAGATATTATATCAATTTTGAATTTCTAACACTATTTGAAAGCTACATAACTCTATATGGACATAAGCTGTCTATTCTAGTGTAAAATACGGGGAGATAGCAGAAGCGGAGTGCTAGTCATTGAACACTAACCTTGGTCTGACATAAGTCGAGAGCTTCGTGTATATCCCGTATCCGCTCTTCGCTTTGATATTGCACTTTTTCTTCAACGTCAGTCAGAGCTTGCTTCAGGTTCTCCACCTAAAATTACATTTTTTAATACAAAATCTCTCAAGCCGGAATTGTACCTTGATTTGCCTCGATTGCTCAATCGGTAAAGCACTCAGAAGTAATCTTAGGGTTATTGGTTCAAGTCCGGCTCGAGTTTTCTTCTAGGTTAATAAAAATAAATGTTTTCATTTACAAAGAAATAAAAACAAATATGACATTACTTCATTTTGGTGCAGTTCAGTGAGATCATTGATTTGTTCTTCGAGTCGCTCCGTTTTAAAACGCTCCTCTTGCAGCGCAGCTGACAGGAAAGTCACTTCTTGCGAAAGATTCTGTTAATTAAATAAAATTGTGCTAAATAAAGCCACAGTTTGTGATTTCACTATAATTATTATAAATAAAATTAGGTTTATTGTCTGGTTTTTTTAATCGAAAAATCACTTTTTCGAGGAAACTGAACAACATAATGTCGAAATACCACATAAACAATAGTAACCTCAACGAGGAAGATTGCATAAGAGATTTAGGAGTTTTATTTGATGAAAACCTAACATTTATACCCCACATCGATTTGACACTCAAAAAGGCTTCGGCGATGTTAAAGGTTTGTAATAAGAACCTGTAAAGTTTTCCGCCAACCCTCAACTAAAATATACTTTACAATAGTCTTGTACGTAGTACCCTTGAATAAGTGTTGTATGGAGGCCACATTATTCTGTACATGTTTTGCCTTTAGAAAGATTGCAAAAGATGTTTTTGTAGCATCTTGATAAAGGTCAAGCGAAGAAAGGCAACACCCACACGCATAGGCTTGAAAAATTTGGAATGTTTTCCCTGACGAAGAGAAGGGTGCTTGACCTAATATTCTTGTGCAAAATTATTAGACACGAAATAGATTGCCCACAAATTCTCTACAAAAAAACAATTTTAAAATTCAAGATAACTATTCAATGAAACCTTTGACTTTGATCTCGCTCGCCAGAGATGTAAAACGTCTCTTGGCGCAAATTCACCCGTAGAAAGACTAAGCAAACTTTATAACCAGCACAGCAATGTCTGTGACTTTAATCATGGCACAATAGCAGAATTTCGTAGAGCTGTAAATAGTATTGTATAATTTTGAATTTCCATTTACCATTAATTACTTATTCAAAATATTTGCTCAAAAAATGCAAGTTCAAAATTACGCACCATACAACGGAATGTGCGGTAAAATAAGTACTCTCACAAGAAGTACCTATTTTACTGCATGCTTCGTTGTATGGCGCCGTGCGTATCCTTTATTGTTTTTTTTTTTAATTTCAATCGAACCACCTTGGAAGCGCTTTAAATCTATACGTTTGATTTACTTTATGGCGTATTTGAATGAATTACGTGTCAAGTATAAGCCGGCCTCATTATGGTCAATATATTCTATGTTGGAAAACACTCTTAAAACCAACAATTACATAGACATACATGTATATACACAAGCAAAAAATCTAAAGTATTCACTGCAGCTAACGTAGAAAAATTCCTATATGACGTGCTAGTTGACAAATTAAGGTACGTTTTTGAAAACTTTGTTTCTTTTAAGCTTTAAAGTTACCAAAGCTTACCAATAAATTATACTCTTTTCTTGCAAATGTGTTGAAAAACGTTGTATGACATTCGTGCGGTAGTGGTCATTAGGAACACGTGACTATGGTAACATTCGTCTACTCGTTTGTAATAACCAACTTACCACACTTATATCATATATAACTATTATTAATCAATTTAAAGATTATATTATTCTTATTTTTCGTATATTTAATAGTTTAACTCTCAATGAATTACTGTATTATGTTGTGATTCGTTTTTTCGCTTTAAAATATAAATGCCAAACTTAATTTTAATGCATGCAGAATTTACCTTTAAGTAGTGGTACAGTTAGTTTTAAACTGCGTCTGTGTACCTAACCATTATTATTGTTACAACTGTTGGTAAATCAATAAATAAATAAATATTTTTTCAAACCATATAAGTAACATGACATTACAATGTTTCTCATTAGTGATTCGAAAAAAATATTGTACTAACCTATCATGTCTATCCGCTTAAAAAATACTTGTCCTTACTTTCAGGGCGTCCATTTTTTCAGCAAGTCGCTCGTATTCCTCTCGCCGCTCCCGCAATTCATTTATAATAGGTTTTATGTTGAATATAGCGTCAGACATATTGTTCGAACCGGATTGCGTTGGATAACTGAAATTGTAATTCGAAATTTAGAAATTAATTCTTGGATTTGAGTTTAAAAACTTTAAAAACTTGAATGCTCGTTTACGTTCGATATATTTTATTCATCCTTCAATTATTCTATCATGATCACTAATTTCAAGTCAACTAAACTTAAGTCTACATAAAATTATTGTAAATACTACTAGTTTTAACTTTGTCGAATGTTTTAATCATCACTAAGACTATAATGAGTTACTAATTAAAATGATTTCCATTCCAAACAAATTCAAGAGAACTGCCTACAATCTGCACAAGATCAATAATTAAATCAATAAGTGTTATCTGCAGATAAAACTATATCATTTGAGATGGGATTAATTATCTTTATAATTATAAATTAGTTAGTTATGAAAATTAGTTTTATTTGTTTTCTTTTATGAATTACCGCATGCAAATAATAATAAAATGTATCTGCAAAAGTTTTACTCACGGTGCTCCTTCACTAGTTACTGAGGAACTGGGCGAAGCATCTGGCGAAAACTTAGGAGCGGGTGAAGTAGCAGCTCGGGGAAGAGTGGAGCCACGTGGCGCTGCTTCGCCTGCTTCCGACGCTCGGGATCCTTCAGATGACGCGTTCGCTGCGTTGTAGCAATACTCAATACGCGTACGATATGCTTTACTTTGCCTATTTTTTATGCGACGCGATTTCAGAATTAAATCCACATTGACAGCACATACTATTTTGATACAGGCTACACGAAACTCTTTAAAAATATTATATATATTATATTTTTTCACTATCAACCACAGTCGCAAAACCAGATAAATTTTATGAAACGCTAGTGAATTATCAAAAAACCAGTTTTTGTTCTATTCATAAATTTAATAATTAAAAAAAACTCTGGTTATTTAATATAATTCACTAGCATTCCATAAATGAAAATGCTTTTTACGACTACAAAAAATTGCCATATGCGATGCTAACGCATTTTGAGTAAATAAATGTTTAATGTTAAAGGTATTTAGTGTAAAGCTGGTTGTATAAAAAAATTAAGACGGATTCACCTTAACTGCATATTTAGCAAAAATATTGTAAATCAATAAATTCATATGATTAAAAAAAACTATGAATCCTTATATTATTCGAATCAAGTGGTTATTCCATCTAGGATTTAACTCTGCAATCTCTGTATTAGTCGTTAGCATTACTTGTAAAGCTAAGCTTCCTGGCTGCTCTTTATTATGAGTTAGTTCAGCGCTGGGGAACGATATTATTCAGTACTTATTTCCATTTAAATACATAATTATTAAATACTTTTCTATATTATATCTTTATCTATATTTTTCTATTTTATAATGTTTTAGAATAATAGTGTTTAGATTCCAATTGTCATAATAGGAGTACTAGAATGATGTTTTTGCCACTGAAATACTAAAAAACATTTTTACCACTGTAAACACAATGAAGCATTGCCTTTGATATCTTAAATTTAGAATTGCATAAATAATTTCAAAACAAAGTGTAAAAATACAGCAAAAGCTAAACGAAACGTAAATTCGAAAGGTATGTTGTCGACATATTCGTAAGACAGCCGAAACAAAAAAAATTTTTAGGAAACAAAACAGTAAACTAATATTCGCAAAATCGTCGCTTACACTTTATTTTAGCGAGCAGTGATTAGTGTCAACGTTTAGTGTGCCGTAAAGAACAATGTATGTAGGTACTGATATAAGTGTAATGTAGTGCCAGCAACATGGAATTGTATTTTATTTATGAGTGTAGTGTAGTGCCAGCAACATGGAATTGCATTGTAACTATAAACAGAGTGGCTGTTGTTAGACGCAGCCGTTAAACTAAATAAGTGACCCAATGTTTTGATTCACTATCACCTCAGCTTAATTATATGCCCAAATCCTCCTTTCTCCAAGCAAAGTCTTGTGTCCCTAAAGTAACGACGTATAAAGGCTGAGACAAAAAAGCTATAACAGAATTTTAAATATTACCAGTCTGTCTGGCTGTCTATCTACAGGTAAAGTGTGGTAGCAAAAATTTAGTTTGAGAATGTAGTAATATTTTCATGCAAACGAAACTTTTATTTACATGTTTACATTTCCTATCTAACTAATATCACCTACTAAATATTTACCTCTCAACTCCACGTGTTGTGGGGCTAGCGTGCAAGAAAGAGATATACGATAAGCACTTATAGACACACAAATAAAGTATCATTGAGATGAAGAAATATCAGCAGCATTATATACATAGTTCAGCATTGGCAGTTAAAACAAGTGCGTTTGAATGATGGATGGTAAGTCGTGAATGAACAATTTAGGAGTCAAATTAGCACAAACTCTAGAAAAAGCGTTTAGCAAATGAATAAATGTATGCATGTGTCTGAAGTGGTACGATGTTTTTTAAGACAGCCATTAATATAAAAGTAAAGTAAAAGTACTCTCGGTAACAAATTATTGAATGTTATAATAAAAAAACTTTTATGAGAATAGTAGATAAAATGATTGAGTAATATTAAATATAAAATTAGCATTATATTATTTATTGACTAACTCGCCGCAAGTTCGTCAAAATAGTCTATGTTCATTTGGAGTTATATCTGACTATATTTAAAACAGTTAAAGAATTTTTGAATCGGTATGGAGTTCCCAAGATCCTGGCCGTATGTACACAATACTTACATTCTCTTTGTATAATATGAGTAAAGAAGTGGCAATTTGTATTTCGTGAGTTTTTCCTTGAATGGTATTGTTTGGCATTAGCCTTGTAAAAGATAATGATTTAAACTTGTTCCTTAAAATTGCTATATAATTAGAAAATGTATGTACAAACAGCTAACTATGTATGAATATCAAAAGATTAACGTCTTTTTAATTTTTTTTTTTATGATTTAATTAAGATTGACAGAAAACGCACCAAAACATATAAATAAATAGACAAAAATTATTACATTTTTTCCGGCACTTTTGGCATTTCTTGAAAAACATTTTCTTCACAGATACACAATTTTATAAATAGCTCACATGCTGCATTCTAACATACTGTTGTTGCTAAACCGTGCGTCACGGTCCGAGAGCATTACGTGACTAAGTACATGATATAACTGCTCCTATGCGCAAGAGCACATTTTGACATTGAGCGATATTATCTTGGCTACACGTTTATCTAACTGCGATAGTAAATCAAACTATCGCTATGTAATTATTTACTAGATTTTTTCGATAAATAGAGATCTAAAATCGATTTATTTTCAATTATAAATTACGGCAAAATAGGGTGGGTCGACAGTCAAGACCTAGAATTTCCGGTTTTCTAGAGCTAAACAGTATTGTTTCTCTTAACTGAATTGTTTAGTTGCTAAATCCTAGGTCGTGATTAAAACCTTGTTTGACAAATTTGGTAAACTAAACATGCTAAGTAAAAAAAATCGTATTCGATTCAATCACAGACACCCTATTACTAGTACTACAAAGTTATATGAAATCACTAGATATCTAAAAAATACTTACTAAATATTGAACTATATTAGTAGTTAAGTATTACTACGTATAGGTATGAATTTAAGACTTTTAGTGTGCTGGATCATGTAAATGGAACAAAATTGTGAATTGAGTTGTTAGTTTATTAGAAATAATGTAAAAAAAAAGAAACGATGTTAGAAAAGAAATTAGTTAATTTGAGAGAATGCTATTTCAGACAAAATACTTACAAGGAGCCGTGTTTTCTGCCACAGAAAATATATAAATTTATATTAATATATATATACAATATATGTAAATCTCTATAAACAGAAGATATATGTACTGTGTTATGAGTGTGTTAACATTTAATTTTATTCTAATTGACGAGTGTTCCAAAACACTTCCAAACTCACATTATCGAGTTTAAATTAACGAACATATTTATATACAATATATATTTCAAAAGCCGAAGTGGTTTAAAGTGGCTTGAAATCGCATATTTTTTAATAGGTTTGTGCTTGTAAGATGCATCCATGAAAATAAAATAATTGTTTATTTAATTACTAATTCGTCTTACGTGCACGAAAACGTCAACATGATAAGAAGTAACAAGTAATAAGGAACATCAAGTAAAAGCATTTACATCTTTACAAGACAACAAACTGAAATATTTTAATTAAGAATAATTAATTGGGTGTTATTAATAGTGTGACCAGGCTATAAAACTCCACGTAATAGATTAAAAGGTAGTTCGGTGGTAGTGAAAGGTATCCGTGGTAGTACCAATTTATTTAGAATTCAGAGTATGAGAAGCATAGTAAGAAAAGAAATTAATCTGTGCATTGTGTGCATTGCTTTTGGGTACAGTCCATAAAAAATTTAACATAGATAAGGATCAAGGTGCTTTGTAGTACAGGCAAGTAACTTTTTGAAATGTGCATTTGTGAATTGACGAAATTGATTGTAACTAAGGAAAGTTAAAACATAAGTGTGTACGACAAAATTATGTACAACTAGCTTACCCGGCGAACGTTGTTTCTTTTATTTTAAAACAACTGCCGCAGCAACCTATTGTTAAAGGGTTGTACTAATTCAGAAACCTTCCCCGGCGTGTGCATAACAACTTACCAAAATTTCATTACAATCGGTTTACCCTTATTACGTGAGTTCGACTCGCACTTGACCCTTTCCGAAAATCATTTCTTAATGGATGCCTACGTCATACAAAGAACACACCCTCCCAGTTTCAGGTCTCTACGATCAGTGGTTTAGGCTGTGCATGGATCCGTCAGTCAGTCATTCAGGACAAAGCATTTAATATGTATACATAGATATCACAGTTAAGTCCTTACAATAATTAAAATATTTCAGTTACAAGAGATATGAAAGTTTTTTACGCTGCTCTCCCGTCACTGATCCACCGCTAACGTCACTTACCAGATATAATAGCATAAATACAAACTAGCCCACTGTGCGATATTATACACACACCCAAAGCGCCAGTACCACTAACTCGTTACTATTTAGTACTGGCATCACTGTTGACTACGTCACTTACACCATATAATCATTTAGTTCTATGGCTGAATTATGTCCGCAGACCCAATGTGGTTTAAACGCAAAAAAGGAGTCAAAACTCTTGACGCCCCCACCTTGTCGCCATTTTCTTTATTGCTTATTTCATCACTTATGTCATAGATATAAAAGTGTTGCAAACCAAATGGCGATGCGATGTTTTGCACACTGACCAGGCGTTTCTATAGAGCTACGAGATGTCGAAGCCCTTGGCGCAGTCACTACGGTTTCCTAGAGTAGCTGACGTCACCTCTCACGATTTTTTTCAATAAAATATATATAACTGATACAGACCGGCCAACTGAGCGATGTTGTCCGCTGATCCGAAGCGATTGGACCGCGAGAAGAGATGCGCGAACTCTCTCGGCGCTGCCATCACACTGCCGCCTAGTCCAGTGATGCCATCACGGATATTGCCACCCACATTTCTGTTGATTGTCTTTCGTTATTTTGATTTTTTCGTATTTTTCAATAATTAGTGTACTAATATCTCACTATTGAAAAAAAACAATTTGGCGCAATAAAAAATAATTTGATAGTGTATTTGCAAAAATATTTTTGTACTTATTTTAAACTTAAACTTACTTCAATCCCTGTCCCATGTCTCTTAGAACTTCACGCGGCTGTCGATGTTGCTGCCCACTGCTGCCGTGTTGCTAATCAAAACATAAATTTCTGTTAAGTTTCTTTGTTTCATTCGATAAGAAATACATTGCAATAACAAAGCAAGATAAATATAAAACCTAACCTTATTTAGGTTTCGATTCATAACTAATGTAACAAATGACCAACAAACAAATTAAGACTTAAAATTCACTAATACTAATTATCATATCTGAAGTTTATTATGTTGGTTACCTTTTTATAGCTTTTACATTTAGTTTAAACTTAAACTATAAATTGCTATGTAAAAAGTAATATTTGTTAACCCAAATAAAAATTATATGTCTGATAGACGGGGGATTTCTTTTCAACCACATTTTGATAAAAGAGAAATAATACATGTAAGTAAATATCGTTTATTTTCGTTTTGGGCCGCCCTTTTTCTTCAATGGTGTTTATTTTGAACCATTACCTCAGTAATTGCCAATATAAACAAGTGCGACTGACATACTGATAACAAAGTATAATTATTTAATTTTAAGCAACGATATAAATGCAACACACTTGTATCAAATTTATAGGAGTAAATATAATAAAATTAAATTACTTAATAAGATCGAAATCATTGGACAAAATCAAGTTTAATAACATTTTTTGAACTTAGGAATATTCTTAAATTTATCTACCTGACCCTGCATACGTTCTCCGACTATACCTAAACCTTCCTCTTAAAATACTTTGTCAATTAAAGAAAACCGGAACAGTCCGTCTGATAGTGGAACTACGGTATGGGGTTCTTTAAGACACGAGTAATGCCCCTGGTGCGCAAGCTTCCAAAGACCAAGTATGCTGGCTTGACACCTTAAAGGGATATAAAAAGAGAAAACATGCACATCCAAACAGACAGATACAGTAGAGTACTTTGTTTTTTACTAGATATATAGAGATTTCTTACCTCCCAATTCTTGATTCTCTTATTATACCCCTCAAGTTTTTTTTGTAGTTGAGCAATGTAAAGGGCACTCTTTTGGTTCTTTTTTTCGAACACAGCTTTAATGCGTTGCAACTGTTGTTTATCCGCGTTTGCAGCTAACTTCAGGTACTCATCTACATTGTCTGCAACGTGAAATTAAGGAGATTAAATGAAGATTAAAATTTGCGAAACTCAAGGTCATAACGTAAACGAGAAAATTAGGGAAACATTTAATTTTTTTGTTATTCTTGACCCAACATACAAAAATCAAAGTTTGAATCGAAATTATATGATAAGTCCAGCCGGTAAAGTTCAAAAGATCTGAAAAACTTGGAACAGCAATTTTTCTTCACAAACCATAACCATTAAAATATATAAAAACGGTGCTGGAGAAGGTGCCGCTTCCTTTTAAAACTACTGTGGGGAGAAAAGCCTAAATTCGCTTGTATCTCCTTAATGGTTAAAGAAATCAAAAAAGAAGGTTGAAGTTTGATTAATTTGCTAAAAAGAAATTTGTTTTGTTTGTATATGCTGTACTTTTTGCTATCACTATCAAAGAAGTAGCAAAACTTTTATTACATTTACATTTTTATGTCATTCACGCGAATGTAGCGTTAAAATACTTCAAATTTGTTTTTAAAAAAAAAAATATCTAAACCCATGCAAGCTAGGCAAGTCAATAAAGAATTATTGAGTCTTGAACAAAATTTAAAAATTAGTCTTTCCTAAATACCAGTTTTAATGGTATTGCATGCTTATCTACACTAATATTATTAAGATTTAAAGTTAGTGTTTTCCTTAACTACTTTTCTGATTGAAAAAAAAACTTTTACCAATATAAGTCAAGTCGGAAGAAAAAATGCACTTTTCCTTAATGTTGCAACGAAGCAACGGTATGATCTGATTTAGGCGCAGGGATATCTAGAGGGATATCAATACAGAATTAATGCAGAACAAAAAATACAAAACTTTTGATTCTGATCAATAGTTCCCACGGTAACAATTTTTTACGTCACTATTCTTAACGTCGTCGTAACGGTAGTTAAAATTAACTTAGTCTAGGACACAGAAATAGCTGTAGGGACCGCGAAAAACAGTATATTATATATAATAATATAAATTCCTACCGGAATAGATTTTTCCGTGGGTGAAACTCCGGGGATCATCTAGTAAGTATGTAGAAGAACACACTAATGCAGGAATGGCGAACCTTTATTAATAAATGTGCCATTTTTTATGAAAAAAACAATACTGTACCTATGACGTGCCGTCAATAAATCTTGGTTAATTAATAAAAATGGAGGAAATTAAACGATATGCTATTAACTTAAAGCTATTTGGATATTTGCAGCTCGAAATGTTTACAGCAATCGAAATGTTTAATATTTTATATTTATTCAAATTAAAAAAAAATTAATGTTATTTCTGCTGTTGCAAATAAGGTGCTAAAAATCTCACATTAGCGTCGTACTTTGTTACTAAGCAGAATGAAAGCTAAACATTTCTAAAAATGACTTGCAAGCATAGGTAGGTAAAAATAGAAATTTCATAAATTATTTGCGTTTGCCATGGGTTTGCCATCTCTGCTCTAATGTATCTTTTTGCAATTGTGCAATATTTAGACTCATGAAAAATATTTTAAGTAAAAGGTAGTAATTTTAGGCACGGAATATAGGAATTACAAGCAAAATTACTATAATAACCTAAAAAAAGGCTAAAAAACCATACATTAGTCTATTATAACCGCCATAAAACTTCATACCATCTCGTATAGTTTGCTCCAATCGTATTAGTTCCTTGGTTCGACTGATCTTGCTGTTCAGGTGGGCAATAGCGGTTTGAGCTTTTGATGACGTCACGTTACCGCTCCCATCGGCATCATCTGATAACAAAAAAAAATTATTAGCTACTTAAGAGCAATAAGACAAAAACCCGTTCACATTTCTTCTTTAACTATTACAATAACTAATATAAAATAAGACAATTTAAAGGCAAATCTTAATTTTAGACGAGGGAACCAGAACAAATTTTTGAAAATCGGTTAAAAAACATTAAAAATAATTTAGTTTGAAAATTGCTTTTCGCCATTGAATCATAAAATTCAATAAATTAAAAATATATTTTTAAAAAATTTGAAGTAAAAACAAAAAGACCACAGGTACATGAATAACTTTCATAGTCGCTAAGCAGAACAAATGTTTATATTCGTACCAAGTCTAACAAATAAAATATTTAACACTTCATCCAGTGTTTTTCAAGATTTTCGAATCTTTAATATAATTAAAGTATGGCAACCCTTTTTGCTTATTTCATTGGAGCTAAAACCTTTTTTCAGCCAGCTATCTTTTAAATTTGGCAATAGAAAACCGTCGCAGGGGCCTGAATCTGGCAAATATAGTAGCCGAGACAGAACAGTACTGCCAAAACCGTAACCAAAGCAGCAAAATTAATAGCCAGTATATATTATTTTACCTTTTTCACTCTTATGTCTTGTGGTAGGAATTGTGCGGCAAAAACATGAGAATATTGTGCTTTTGTTTCTATCCCGTTTCTGATTCAAACACTTTATTTCTTATTTATTTTACTCTGCTATACAAAGCTATTTTCGCAGCAATTTTAAGTAAGTGGTGTAAATATTGACGTTGTCGACGCTCCATCGATAGCGAAAGAGTACTCGTATTAAATTGTAAAAATACATAGCTCGTGGAGCATAAAAAAAATTGATGTGTTGGACGCTCTATCTCCATCACTAGAGACAAAGAGTACTCGTATCGAATTGTCTACATAAACTTTGATCTTGCTTGCGAAAACTTTGATCTCAAGTAGATTTGAACCAGACTTTTCATTCCTTCTAACTATATCTATGTACATATATTTATACTACTTATTTTACAACAAAATGACCAGACAAAAATAATAAATAATAAGTTACATACCAAATATCTCTAACTGGTTTTTTACTATTTTCTCTTCGCACATTTTATTTTCAAAGTACACAAAGCCTCTTCACTGTTTAAACACTAAATGTGAAATACATAATTGCGTTGTTAAATTTAAAGCACAGTCTAATAGCTTATTAATATTTTGTTTTTATGTATGAAGATAACAACTAGTGATTAGGTTGTATTAATTAATACTTTATTATTTTTCATCACACTTGCATGTAAACAGTGTAATTACATGCAGGCAAGGCCGGTACTGAAACCTTAATTACCTTTACAGGCTTTTTCTTCGTAAATTTTACTTTCTTTTAGGCGAAGTGGGCATTCATAGAAGAACCCACCCACGGGCGATAATGACATATAAAAATCTGTCCTGCCGTCTGTGTTTCAAGATACGCCAAGCGAGCAATAACAAGTTCTAACAACAACCAAAACTGTTTACTTTTGCACAGCTGCCTAGCCTCTTAGAGCATCGAGGATTACATTGTGCTACGAATACTATCCGAAAACCTAACCTACCACCTAGCCAAACGCGACATTTGCTTTTTTAGCTGCGACAAGTGCGGCAGAGGCGACGGAGCTGCACGCGCATGGCAAAAGGCAAGTGTGAATGTACGCGACAACTACGGGCATGCAAGTAGCTAGCATGTTATTGTGAAAGCTACTGGTATGTGTATTATGGACTTCCAGCGAATAAGCCAAAAGTCGAGGACGGTGGTAGACCACCATAGATTGTGGTTTATTCCAACTGTCAAGTATAACAGTCCGCCCGTTGTCTGTGGATATTTACCTTGATTTAAATAGTCCCCCTCTTGACCTGAAACGTAAAATAACTCATGTTAATACTTGATTCGTACATAACGAACCCTCGTGTTGTTGTAAAATATCTTGAAACTAATCAGCCAGATTAACTTACACCTGGTATTTTTAAGAACCAGGGCAGAAAAACAATAAAGAAGTGAAGCTAGACGTTTCTTTTTTAAAAGTGATCATTGTACGAGTACGTTTATGTTTCAGGTCAACAGACTATAAAACCAGAGCCGTCAAAATAAGTGCATTTGCTAATCGCAAAGTAATCTAATCTATTGTGTACTAATAAACTACAACGCCCAGTGTTCCTAATGTATTGATAAGATAGACAGTACAAATGTTAGTACATTATTAATTGTGAACAGAGAATAATTTTACCGTTAATTTAAAAGGTATCTGTTTTCTGAAAGAAAGTGGAGATACTTATTATATACTTTTATAACTTATCAAAATAATTCAATATAATCGTATATAAATAAAAATCAATTGCCAAATGTATGTCGGAGCATTACTTAAGAACGGCTCGACCGATTTGACTGAATTCTTTTTGTTGTGTTCGTAATTGTCAGGACAATGTTTGTATAAAAGAAAACAACCGGTCAAGTTTGAGTCAGACTCGCGCAATAAGGGTCTGACTGAATGAAATTTTGGTACATTGTTGTGCAGACGTCAGGAAAGGTTTTTGAATTAGTAAAACCTCTCGACAATAGGTACGCCTGACAGGTGGCGCTGTGGTTGAGTTATTATTCTATGTAAATAAATATGAATTAGCAACAGTTTATGTTTTCGGAGTGAATAAGTAGAGGGCCTCTCCGTCCTAGGAAAGTGGGAATAGGGTAAAAAAGATAGGAGGCTACGTTCGCGGGTTTAACAAGTCTTAGTAATATCATAAATGCGAAAGTTTGTGTGTTAGTAGTTTGTGACTTTGACTGCACAACTAAACTGATTTGGTGGAAATTTGGAATGGAAATAGTATTTAACTCAAGCAACATATAGACTATATTTTATCATAGATTTGTGATCACTTTAAGCACATAGTCACATGGTTATTTAATTAGAGATATAATTTTTATGCATATAACTATTTTTATTTGTTTAATTTATACATAGACATTTTAATACATTAAGTTTAAATTAAATTTTGTAGGTATTTTGAGGTATTCAATAGTATTTATTTGAGAGTAAGTTTTTAGGATTATTAATATATTTTAATATGATAATTATAAGTATGTTAATCTATTTTTATGTGATAATCTGTTTTATAAATATATTACAGTTGTTATAATTACCATTTTTAATTGGCAATAACAAATAATATATTATTAATAGGCTATTCATCCATTTGTCCGTAATAACTTTGAAGTGTTTACTTTTCTGGAAAACAGCGAATAACATTCATGAATGAATCATTTATTTATTTTAATTCAATATGAAAGATGACAACTTAATATGCAGTTAATGCTGAGTGGTAAACAATAGCTTTGTCAAAAGAGTTAGAGAGCGGCCCGCCCGTTAAGTATATCTTTTCTTCGCAATGATGTCTTATTTATACTATTCTAAGTACTTTGGAATGGTTGGTAAGTGTTCTGGAAAAGATTGCAAGAGACGTACGAGCACTTGCATGTCTCTTACACCATACTGTTTCTCTTAATAAAAACAAGATGGCGCTTTAACGATAATTTAAGATAGTATTGGCATGGGCCCGTCGCACACTTGGCAGGTTTTTATTATTTGTTGTTATACTTTAGGGTTCATACTATTTTTGTATGTATTGCTGTTTTAACGGTAGAACAAAAACAACAAAAATGTGTTTCTTTCTACACTTGTGATTTTAATTTTCTAATGTTTTTCATGAAGCAGTGGTAAAGAAGTTTATATACCTACTTTACATATTACATATTAATATTCTTTATATATTTTGTGTAATATATTCTTATCTTTTTATACTCCACATTTTTTTTGCTCACAGCTACCTATTGTGTAAGCACGCTACCGGCAACACTGCTTTTCGACTTTCTTTTTCTTTATGTTACTAACGCCCACAAAACCAAATTGACTGATAGACAAGAGATGTTGCATTTTCCAATATAGGCACTTAGTTTTACAGAACTGGCACACCAGTAGGACAGTTTAATAACTATTATTAATCCATTTCATTTTCTAAGTAGAGTTACCTCTATAACCCGGAGATCCATATTCGTCAGTGGAAGAGAGCGCGTACGACACGTTAGGACTAAAAACCGTCCCAGAGAAATCCCCTGTACCTATCAGTCCAGATAGCATCTTCTTCTGTGGAGAATCTTCCAGGCTGCAACAAAGGTGATGCTTTTAGAATTTAAAAAACTGGGTAAATTCGAGTCGTATGTACACGCGTAACAAAGGGGTTTGGTGGTATGAGAATTGCTAGAAATCTATTTTGTAAAATAAGAAATATTTTTTATCTGTCTAGATGTACAGGCAGCTACGATGCAGTTAACTTGTAAGGAACTGATTTTATTAAAAAACAATTATTGTTAAAAATATTTATAAAGCTTTATTCTCAGTTATTGTGATATTATAAATAGAGTTTGAGAACAACATGGTAAAAAAGGTCACAAAAGATAAGAAAATAAAAAAGGTATTTTTACAACTATCTTTTAACATATACAAGTCGCGAACGTTAAAAATATTAATAATATTTTAACAACATTCTTGACAACAATATAATCGTTTAAGGATGCCTCCTATTATATTATATTGCTAAGAATGTTGTTAATCTATACAAATATTATAAATATGGATGTGAGTGTTTGTTTTGACTTCCTTTGCACTGCAATGGAGTATTCAATTGAGCTAAAAGTAGGCTCAATATGGGTTAGTTGAAGAAGATAGACGGAAAAGGAAATAGGTTACTTTTTATCCCGGAAAATTTAAAAGTTTCCGCAAGGATACCAAAAAATACAACTAAATTCCTCGACGACGACGAGCTACAGCAAACTTTCTACTATATTATTAAAAAGTTGTTGTGGGAATCCCATGTCCACAGAACTTAACGCGTTTCCTGCTGGCAAGAGCTAGTAGCATATAAAGTCGAAGAGTACATCAAAACCTCCAATTATTTATTTCTAAATTTAGGTTAATACTAAGAGACTTGTGGGCGAGTACCTCTACAGCATACCATTAAGTATTGGGTCCTTTAACGATATCCCTATGTGTTTCGATAAGATAAATTTACTATAAGTAAAACATATTATAAACATGGATATAATAAACTTGATTATTTATTGAACATATTATGCTGCAATGGTTTCCACTCTAAATCCTAAAATAAAAACCCCCCCGAGTTTTCCTTGTTTTTCCTGACAATTTATATGAAATAACCTCACCAAAAATATTGTTCGTAAATTTTAATTTACACCTTTAAACCGACCCTAAAATAGAGGATCTTTGTTTGACTTATTATATTTGTTTTTAGTCTCGCGACGTCTTTAGTCATTTGAACGATAAATCCATATCAATATCGTACACAAAAAAAAAACTGCGAACTTAATATTTTTGGAGTCAGTATAGTTATTAAATTTTATTTTTCACAGAATGACTTTACATTTGAATTTGGAGTCAGTTGGAAACAATATTAGTTTCATTTCTTGATTAATTATGAATATAGACACATAACACAAAAATTACACTTTTTTGCACTCAATTTGCCATTTGTTATCACTACAAACGAATAGTTCACTGTAATAAACGGAAACGATGTTGATTAAAAACTTCTATTAAGTAGTTTACTGAAATGGAGATTTCTAATTATGTTGCATAGAAACATAATTATGTCCCTCCAAAAGACTGAAAGTAAAATGCTTCTTTAGATTATGGTCACCTAAACTCAGCCAGAGCATAAAAATATCCCACATTTTCAATTACTGGGGTAGTACCGTCTTACCATGAGCTTCCGAGACCACTATAAACTTCCCTGATTTTTCAGGAAGTGGACACCCTGTGCTGTAAGTATATCTGATTGTTTGATTACGTCAAGTCAGTGTTCATTGCCTATCGATCCTATAAGAATAGTTTAAATGTAGGTAGGCTTTGATTTATTAAATTATTAATCTTCATAATGCTTCGGAACGAAGAATCAGTCAAAAGCGATTGAATTTGTGACAAACACGTAGACAAAAGTTAATTTATCAGCAATTAAGGGGGATAAAACTTACTTGAGGCCTACTTGAGGATACTTGATATTATCATCATAGACGCCATGATCTCTGCTTAATTGTACCACTTGGTAACATTTGGATTTGCGAAAAAATTGAACAAGTCTATACTTACTCCCTTGAGGCATTCCCAGTGGTGTTGGCAGACAGTGGACTACTACCTAGATCCCTTGAATGCGACTTGACATGGTGTGCTGTGCGCTCTCCGTGGCGAGACGACGCACTTGACGAAGGCTCCTGGACAAATATCGAAACATATACGTATGTACAAATAAAACAAGCCACCTAAATTGCAGGCAATGACCTAATAAATTTGATATAGGAAAAACATTTTTATTTTGAGACTACGTAGGAATAATTAGCTAATTACAGACATGGGCAATTACTAATACTACTTTTCTTTTGATAAGATATATATTTCAAACGCAAGTGGTCAATTTGTTGTTGTTCATCGTGCAGCACCATACCAACTGCCACAACTAAGGCGCAATACGAATCGAGATATTTAGAATTGCATACTGATTAGAATTAGAGATGTGGTAATGCATATAATAGATGATCTAGGTGAAGCATCGGCACCAAGGCATAGTAATATTACTGGTCTGGCTATTTAAAGGCACAAACACGTCAAACTACGCACACAGCTATTTCTTGTTAAGAATGTTTTCATTGATTTTCCGTTTGAACTATTTTAAAAGTTTGTGGGTTGGGTGATTAGACTTGGTATTACTATTTAATCTACTCCACGGTTACGGTTGCAGTGCAATAATAAAATTAATAGTACAAACAGCATGATATTACTATGCAGGAGACATAAAAGACAAACTTTTCTTTTTGATTAAATAGTTTACAGAAGAGTATGATATTTTTTTAATCCTGTTTTTGTTTTTAAAGTATTGTTAATATTGACTTGGAATTTTTATCTCGATTTTTTTAGACGGCTATCTTTGCAAATTATTGTAATCATGCGTCTGACAACTCAAATTATCATAATTATGCCACTGACAATTCAAATTATCATATTCATTCCACTGACAGCTATATCATTAGAGGTGCTACAAGCACAGTAACATACCTCGCTTGGCACTTATCAATAAGCCTTAAGAATAAGGAATAAGGAACATTGATTGTGCCTTTAGAATTCTAATGATCCCCTGATTAGTATGCTATACAAATTAATCATAATATTAAGCAAATTAGCTACTGACTGTTAATTATGATGCCATACCATTCCTGCTTATGTTTTGAGTTATAATTTTTTTTATACTAGCCACCAGCAATGCATGCCGATGCCGAAATCATTATTAAAAATAATCGTTCTGCAGTCAAAGGAATACAAAAAACTTTGACCACCTCATAATAAGAAGTGAAAATAATGAGTCAATTGTGTAATGTATTCAATAATGAATACTTGACGATTCTGCTTCCAAAGTTCTTAAAGAACATAATTTAAATAAAGTTTATAAAAAGCATTTTAATAAATGCATAAATTTTTTTGCTACCTACATTGAGACAAAAACTGAATAACAAGCACTAAGGTCAATCACAAATACAACAAAATAAAAATCATTTCAATCATCATCAATGTATACTGGGAAAATGAATATATCTAAACTATTCATATTTATTATATATTATTCATATTCGTTACACTGATTTTCAATCACCGCTGAATGGAACTCACAAGCTGTCATATGCTATCGATATGATTCAGTACCAAACAAAAACATTAAAATATTTGTAAACATTACTCACACTCACGACATGATGGACCGTAGAGGGAGACTGCACCCTGGATCTGATGACGGCATCGTCTGTCACAGCGGGGTCCCTCGCTAAATCAGCAGTCGAGGGGGACTGGCTCCTACTCGACCCCTTACTATGCAAATGGCCAACTTGCAACGTATCCATTGCCGAATTTATCACAACACAATTATTACAAAGCTAAATTAAAATGATCACAGACATAAGAGTTGTTAGGAACTCGCTTTTAGCGCTATATTGCTTATCTGGATGGGATTAATTCAGCAGTTCATAGCAGGCTCGATAAAAATATGTCAGCTGTTGCTGATGACATCGCCATCGCTTCGAGTTTTATCTGAAATTAAAAAAAGGTGGTTAAATTAATAAATTATTGCTTAAAAGAGTAATCTTTTAATCCCAAAAATTAAAAGGTCGTCAGTTCTTATTCAATGGACCACCATGCACCTTCTATGCTAAAATTAAAAAACTTCACTCGAATAATAAATGAATCACGTCCAATAACGTTCAACAAAATACGTAATTAAAAATAAATGTTATTTATGGATAAAAACAAGGACTTTTACAATATAAAATAGTTTATGTTACAGAAGTTTTAAACTCGACCGAACAATAAGGTATCTCACGCACACTGCACACGAAACAATGTAGCTGATACAATTATTATATTACACCTGACTTGGGAGTCGTCTCTCGACCACCATAAACAAGTTGGAATACCTTCTATCTAGATACTGTAAGCTAATTTACAGACATATCAATTTATGAGAAACAATCACTGTGACCTAGATAGCTGTAAGTAAAAGGTTTTGGCATTGTGACCTAAATGCCAACACCGTTGACTTTACATCTCCAAGGTTACAGAACAACTCCTCGAATTCCCGCCAAGTCGTGATATAAAGTTTCATTTTTTCGCCTTTCTCTATATTAGGTTTAGTTGTTATATGGCTCTTAAAAACAGAATAATTCAGTTGATTGCGTAAAATCATTCATTCAAATATAAAAAAAATGTACTTCAAACCACGGAGGTCCATGCTTCAAACATCAAAGTTCAAGAACTAAAAAAACAAAGTAATTATTTTAAAAAAACTTGTGTCTAATCACAAATTCACTATCGTGTCATCATTCTTTTATTATTTCCTATAGATACCTGCACTGTTGCGTGCGTTGTGTTTTACACAAACAAGACAATTAATTAATGTATTTGCTACGTAGTTAATTAGAACAGTGGCACACAGGTTGCGATGATCTGCGTGTTCATCCAGATCAAACATAAGGAATTAAATGCACACCATCAGCTAGTTAAAATACTAAGTCAATTTCAACAAAAGCCATTTAGAAAACAGATTAGTATCCATATTTAGGTTCATTTGTAGGGATGCTGTATTTGTCTTTTTGGCGGTCAATCTTGATTTTGGCTGTTGGTCAGCTTGTCTGTCCATTTATCTGTCACAGGGCTGTATCTTGTTAACATCACCAGGTAACCGGTGTGAATTTACCAAAAAAACGCATTTTTTTTAATTAGTGACCACTAAATATAAAATGGAATAATGGGACAATAAGGGTGCGACAAATAACATAACAAAGGCGTTTCTTTGCGCATAATTATTGAGTGTAATCTAAATGTTTTAGACTATATTGTGGTAGAAGTGATGGTACGAATGCTTTAGTTCTAAAGTACTATCGGCATATTATGTTTTCTTCGGCATCGGAACAAAAAATCTACAATGTTAATCAACTATTGTTTTTACACAGTTATAGCCCATGGAAAAGGACCTACATTGAGATAGCTAACGCAGAATGTGTACGGACCTTCTTATGCTTAAGTTTTGCTTTGTATGGTTTCATATGACTTTACATTTGTGTAGTTAATTTTGAAATCGCGTGAGAAATCATATAAAATAGACAATGCAGGTGTTCAGATAATATGTGGCTACGCAGTGTGTGAATATAATGATTACTTTTATCGTTAATTATATATTGAAACTATGTAGTGGTGTGTAAAAGCTTCATTCGTAACATTTCATTCATCAATAAGACATCAAACAACGAACCTTACCCAACTTTGTTAGTCCCATATATTCTTAAAATATGTTATCTTACATCTGGTATTAAAATACATTACCCACTACATTAAAGCACAGTTTTATAGTATGCATAAGCTTTGTTACGTTTAAGCTGCTTGATGTGCCACTTTCCTAACTACGCTAAAGTGCATGAATCATCTCAAAGTACCTCCGCTTCACTAAGTTAACATAAACACATATGAGTCACGCAACAGTGTTAACGCACAAAGTAATGTAGGAAGGTATTGACGAGATAAAATATATCCTTTATTAAGTACCAAACTATTATCGTCATTCTTGTTGTGTCCGACAGTTTCACCCGGCTAATATGATATTAATAAATGTAAGACTATCAGACGCAAGCTATCTCTTGCCAGAGTTTATTGAAATAGGTTTACAGGTTAAAAAATAAAAAAGCAAAAATCAACCGAATGTATATTTTTTTGATTTTGGATTTTACTGATTTATTGATAAATTAAAACTAGATCCACAATCCTATGCACTTATTGGTGCAACCTTAATGGTATCATTTCCACATAGAGCACGCCGCCATTCACAATTATCATATTATCAAGCAACACGATAATTCTAAGAAAATGGTAAAATGTACAGTAAAAACATTTAAATCTCGGTCCAAAACACGTTGAATATTTTTAACAAGTTCGTATCTATAATTTTTATGTTTGTTTAAAATTGTTTGTGTGTTTAATCTGGACGATATTCAAGATTTAGACTTGCCCACTTCGCGAAATGTGGTTGTCTGAACTACGTATTTGTCTTTTTATTTAACGACTGTCCTGCCGAATCATCATCGAATTCCTCTTCGCAGTGATCTTGTTATTCAATGTTGATATTCGATGTTGATTGAGCGGCATTCTAGATGACACCAACATCTCCGTCGTCACCAGGTAGCTCCTTAAGCACAGTAACTTCATTGCATGTCTCACCAGTGCACCTCTGGCATACAACAAAATCGTTGAGTCCTGCTTTACGACAACCGCACATTTTGCCGCAATTTGTCTTACTTATGCAAAAAATCATTTTCAGCAACTATTATGGGGCAGGTTCTGAACAAGTGAATAGAATAGACGGGGATAGACTAGAATCGACGCGGAGATTTTTTCCAACTCCACTTCATGGCATCCATAGCATATTTGCAGCCAAAGGAGAATGGGACAATTGGTCCAAAATAAAACAAGGTCTGTCCCCAGAGACGCATGATGGAAGTATGGAAGAGTTTATTTGAATGGGCCGTAAAAATTTATCCTGCAGAAAATCAGGTATGCTGCTGTTCATATTTAATACAACTATTCACAATTTCTTCATTCTGATAACTTTTTAGATTCGTGATCAGGTGTTTCTTCTTGTATCTAAAATATATCTATATTAAACACATGAACTTGCTTGCTAATAGATAACTCTTCTGTCAGTAACTGTTGCAATTTAAATCTTTTTTTTTGACTTCGAACCGGTCGAATGAGAATTATTGCAGATATACAAAAAACTTATTGAACCGATTCTGTCCAAAAAAATTTTCGTCGGTAGTTTTTTGAAAACTCTATTAATGTGATTTTTTTCGATTTTTAGATTACGCGGTTTTTAAGTTAAAGGCGGAAGGGACACGAATTTTTTTAATTTGGAAGCCAATAACTCGCAAAATAATAATTTTAGAAAAAAAGTTTTTTAAAACCTCAAAAAAAAGGCATTTTAGCATTAAGGCCTTGACATACAAACAAACGAACGGACACGACGAATAAATATGATTTTTTTTGTGTTTTAATACTTTTTGGCAATGGTAAAAACGGAACACTAAAAATATGATAATGACTTGTCGAATTCATGGCGGTATAAAGGACGGTAGTAACAGTGGGTTAGTTTTACCTAGTACAATGTACAATATCCAGACAACACAAGTAGCGTTTTAAGTTAGGTACCTAAGTTGAGTTAAACATACAAATTTATAAGAAAACATAATTTGATTGTAAATTTATAAGAAATATAATTTTATTGTAAATATCTACAAAAGTATTAGCTACATTGATTCCTTTGGGAGACCGTATAAAGACTAGTTACTAAAAACTTGCTGTCATATAAATGCCTAAATAGAGCGCGATGGTTCTATAAAAAGCTGTAACTAATAGCAGCTTAATAGCATCAGTTTTGTTTTCAAAACCATACTTGGATTTCGTATATAAACTCTTCGTAATAAAACTATGTGGTTGTGTATTCACGCTACTGTTTCGTAGCTGTACGCCAAAGAGTTTAGAAAAAAAAGAGTATAGAAGAGTCTTAATCTAAATATATGATACATGATAGCTATGAACCTACTAGAGGAGTAACAAATTCACAGGTCAAAGCGTGCAATACATACTAATAGCTGAGAAATAATAAAAAAAAACGGGTTGGACTCCGGGAGTGCCGGCAGAAGTGTAAACTTGAATATTAACTATTTATTTTTTCCTATACTATCTATTTACTTCCCATCACTTCGTCTACATATTTGATTATTATAAATAAGATACGATAAGATAAAGTTTATTATCAAACAATTTTTAAAAACCTTAAGTAACATTGTTGACACTACTATTACTACACTAATTTTGACTTATAAATATATGTTCTGAATAAACTAAAGTGTCATTTCATTTATTTTAATACCAACAGCTTAGGTTTGTTGTCTTTTAACATTTGTTCTTGACCTACCACCACTGCGAAAGACCGATGGTGACTTGGCCCATAGTGCTAAAGAGAAAGCCGATCTACTGGGCAGTCTCTTTGCCTCGAACTCGAATATGAACGATGAAGGCGCTGTACCACCTACTATACTGTGGTGCGGTAAGACCATGCCGGAAATCTCCATAACGCAGCGGGAGGTCAGGCGGGCGTTGCTCTCTCTAGACGTTCATAAGTCGAGTGGGCCAGACGGTATACCAGCAGTGGTGCTTAAGCAGTGTGCTCCTGAGTTATGTCCTGTACTCACGCGCCTCTTCGCGCTTTCCTACCACAATAGGCAATTTCCGTCTTCATGGAAGACTGCGAATGTGCACCCGGTGCCCAAAAAGGGCGATAGATTAGATCCATCGAATTACAGGCCTATCGCTATTACCTCTCTCCTCTCTAAGGTGATGGAGCGTGTGATCAACACACAGCTTCTAAGATACCTAGAAGTACACGATCTGGTCAGTGACCGTCAATATGGCTTTCGCCACGGTCGCTCGACTGGTGACCTTCTAGTGTATCTCACACACCGATGGGCACTAGCCATTGAGAGTCAGGGGGAGGCATTGGCATGTAGCCTGGACATAGCGAAGGCGTTCGATCGGGTCTGGCACCGCGGTCTTCTATCGAAGTTGCCATCTTACGGAGTGCCCGAGGGTTTGTGCAAATGGGTGGCTAGCTTTTTGTCCGGCAGACGCATACGAACCGTAGTTGACGGTAGTTGCTCTGATAGCATGGACATTAATGCTGGTGTCCCGCAAGGCTCTGTGCTGTCTCCTACGCTGTTTCTACTGCATATCAATGACATGTTGGACATCAACAACATACATTGCTATGCAGATGACAGTACTGGAGACGCTTTTTACACGGGTCGTGCAAACATCCCTCGTTCCGTTGTGGAGGAAAACCGCGGAGAACTTGTGTCTCAAATCGAGACCACACTGTCCCAAGTCTCTGATTGGGGACGGGTAAACTTGGTCCGATTCAACCCTACAAAGACACAAGTGTGCGCGTTCACCGCTAAGAAAACTCCATTCACTGTAGTCCCACAATTCCAGAACACTCCCCTCTCCATCTCCAAGAGCATTGGGATCCTTGGTGTCGACATCTCCAGCGCTGTTCAGTTCCGAGATTATTTACAAGATAAGGTGAAGCTGGCGTCCAAAAAACTTGGTGTACTCAACAGAGCGAAGCAGTACTTCACGTCGGGGCAAAGGTTGTTACTTTACAAGTCGCAGGTTCGGCCCCTTATGGAGTACTGCTGCCATCTCTGGGCAGGTGCACCCGGATACCAGCTTGGCCCTTTTGACTCGGTTCAACGACGGGCTGTGAGAATTGTCAAGGATTCCAAACTCACTTGCGGTATCGAGCCCTTAAGTCTGAGGAGAGACTTTGCCTCACTGTGTGTGTTCTACCGCTTGTACAATGGGTTGTGTTCTGAGGAATTGTTCGAAATGATGCCCACGGCTACTTTCTACCATCGCACCGCTCGCCATCGGCAGGGAATTCATTGTCACACTTTAGAACCTAAATGGTCGCGTACATTGCGGTTTCAGAGAAACTTCCTCCCGCGAACGCTTAAGTTGTGGAATGAGCTCCCTGCCAAGGTTTTCTGCAAGGACTACAGTATGGAGTTCTTCAAGAAAGAAGTTATTAGATTTCTGAAGGGTCGGCAACGCGCAAGTGATACCCCTGGTGTTGCAAGCGTCCATAGGCTACGGTGACCGCTTACCATCAGGCGGGCCATAAGCTTGTTTGCCACCTTAGTGGTATAAAAAAAAAAAAAAAAAAAACTCTAAACTAGGTAAACCTGTATTATAGAGTCCAGTGTTCCTTCGCTTAGTTGAAGATCAGTAAAAGGAACTGAATTTGGCACAGTCATTATCTGTACAGTATAAGCATATAGTTACTAGTTATTTTAATTTTTTAGTTTGTACATATATTTTTTCATTTTTCATTTTTATATATATACATACATATATATATACATACACATACACTCATTAATATATTATAAATTGTATATGTTCATAACAATACTGCAATTTAAAATATATTTATTTAGGTATATAATATAAAAAATACATAAACATACATGTCATAAGTATATACATAAATACAAGGAATGAGATATATATCTATATATACGCACACACAAATACATACACATATATACATACATATACACATATACATTTATTTATCTGTACATAGGTATAAGCAATAAATCAATAGAGCATTAGGATTTGGGTAAAATATTTGCAAAAATAACGGATGGAATTTAAGCAAGAATCTTTAGTAATTCTTCTGATCCTTCGTAGGACAAAGTAAGTAAGTATTCAATTAATTTCTTTTTGCACGTGTAGTAGTTACTACTATAGATATTCAAAATATTGTCAATTTTCTTATAAACGTATGGCCCTAGAAAAGGGTGGTGTCTTTGTGCGTAAGTTGTTTTGTATTGGGTGACAGACTCTTTGATTTTTCTCCTACATAGTGTGTGGTCAAGCGTAAAGGTTGTTTTAGTGTGCTATTTTAAAATTAAAGTAAGGAGGTATAATTTTCGAACTGAAAGTACACCTATTTGATCGTATAGAGATTTAGTGGAAAACCTAAAAGGTTTTTTAAGCATTACCCTTAACAATACACGTTGTGATCTTTCTAGCTGTAGTAAAATAGTTTTGGCAGCTCCGCTCCACGTTAAGACACAATATTGCAACAAAGACTGACAGAGTACATAATAAACTGTTTTTAGGATAGTTTCTCCAGCTACCTGTCTAAGCTTTTTAAAGACACTGATGAGTCTTCTTACACGACCACTCATATGTGCTATGTGTTTCTGCCATGATAGTTTGTCGTCTAAGATTACTCCCAGGTATCTAATGTCATTAACTTAGTCTATAACGGCACATGAATATGAGTTTTTATTATAACAGGTGTGAAGTTTAATGTCACATAAATGCAGAGTTTCTTGTGACACAGTAGTATTTTTGAAAATAATATATTTAGTCTTACTTATGTTAAGAGCCAAAAGGTTTGAATCAAGCCATTCTAAAATTTGGTTCATTCCCGATCAAGGTGTTTTTCGACTTCTTGTTTTGATTTACCGTGAAAAGTACTACTGTGTCATCAGCATATGTTATTATTTTTGCGTTATCAAGCTTTAGCTTGCACAAACCATTTATATAGACGAGAAAGAGAGTCGGTCCCAAAATGCTACCTTGTGGAACACCGTATGAGATGGGTAACTCATTACTTACTATCTCTCCTATTTTTTACACATTGTTTTCTATTTGTAAGATAGTCTGTAAGCAAAAGTAACGGTATGCCTCGGAAACCGATTTCTTCTAGTTTTTGTTTTAGCATTGAAGTAGAAACCGTGTCGAAAGTAGAAATCAAAATAATATTTGTTTATTTACTCTTTTGACGTAGTTTATTTGGCATGTTAATCTGTCATAGAATTAAGATCCCATATCCAACCTCCCTGTACTACTTATAATCGACGAATACTAAAAATAAAAAAAAAAAACATACAACCTGGATATAACATTTTAACATGTGTAATCATCAGCACTTTCATCGTTTCATCAACCCAATTTCTTCTTACTCTTTATTCGTCCTATAGAGTTTAGCATTTTTTGCCCATCACAAAAAAAGTGCACAACGCCGTTAAAGAAGTTTTCACTTCAAAATCATTTTTTTTTTATACCACTAAGGTGGCAAACAAGCCTACGGTCCGCCTGATGGTAAGCGGTCACAATAGCCTATGGACGCTTGCAACACCAGGAGCATCACTCGCGCGTTGCCGACCCTTCAGAAATCTAATAACTTCTTTTTTGAAGAACCCCATACTGTAGTCCTTACAGAAAACCTTGGCAGGGAGCTCATTCCACAACCCATCGTTCGCGGGAGGAAGTTTCTCTGAAACCGCACTGTACGCGACCATTTCGGTTCCAAAGTGTGAGAATGAATTCCCTGTCGATGGCGAGCGGTGCGATGGTAGAAAGTAGCCGTGGGCATCATTTCGAACAATTCCTCAGAACACAACCCATTTTACAAGCGGTAGAACACACACAGTAAGGCAAAGTCTCTCCTCAGACTTAAGGGCTCGATACCGCAAGTGAGTTTGGAATCGTCGACAATTCTCACAGCCCGTCGTTGAACTGAGTCAAAAGGGCCAAGCTGGTAGCCGGTTGCACCTGCCCAGAGATGGCAGCAGTACTCCATATGGGGCCAAACTTGCGACTTGTAAAGTAACAACCTTCGCCCCGATGTGAAGCACTGCTTCGCTCTGTTGAGTACACCAAGTTTTTTGGACGCCAGCTTCACCTTGTAAATGATCTCGGAACTAAACATCGCTGGAGATGTCGACGCCAAGGATCCCAATGCTCTTGGAGATGGAGAGGGGAGTGTTCTGGAATTGTGGGACTACAGTGAATGGAGTTTTCTTAGCGGTGAACGCGCACACTTGTGTCTTTGTAGTGTGAGTACAGGACATAACTCAGGAGCACACTGCTTAAGCACCACTGCTGGTATACCGTCTGGCCCAGTCGACTTATGAACGTCTAGAGAAAGCAACGCCTGCCTGACCTCCCGCTACGTTATGGATATTTCCGGCATGGTCTTACCGCACCACGGTATAGTAGGTGGTACAGCGCCTTCATCGTTCATGTTCGAGTTTGAGGCAAAGAGACTGCCCAGTAGATCGGCTTTCTCTTTAGCACTATGGGCCAAGTCACCATCGGTATTTCGCAGTGGTGGTAACTACGACTGACAAAAGTTCCCTTCGGCAGCTTTGGCAAGCGACCAAAAAGCACGACTATAGCTCGCAAGTCGCCCACCTATTTTGCCGATGAATTGGAATTTTGCTCTGGCAGTTGCTTTCTTACTGAACCTCGAGGCAGCATTTAATATGCGTTTTAACTCAGAAATATTCGGATCCTTATTATAACGAGCCGTTGTCCAAGCCTCATATGCATTTTGCTTAAGAATTTTAGCTTTTCTGCAAGACCTATTAAAACCACGGTCGTTTTTTGACGCCGGCAGCTACTTGCGGGTTAGGAATATAGCATTACATACCAGCAAGGATTGTCTCAGTGACTGCGGCTGCGCAGACGTCAGGATCTTCTGAGTTAAAGCAGATCTGCCTCCACGGGTACGATGCATAAAATTCTTGCAATCCATCCCAGTCTGCCGACTTATAGTGCCACACACGATGCCAATTAGCAGAAGGATCGGGTTGTGTGCATGACACTTGAGTCCGAACGAGACAGTGGTCCGAGGAGCCAAGAGGCGCATCCACTGAGACGGAGTATCCGTCCGGACGAGTAGTAAGAAGAAGGTCCAGTAAGGAGCTCGTATGTTCCTCTATATCTGGTATTCTCGTTGAAGAGCTGAGAGAATCCATAGGTCAGACTAAATTCATGAGCAGATGTCCCAGCATAGTTATTGGTTCGAGACGTGAGCCACTCGCGATGGTGGGCGTTAAAGTCTTCTAAAATAACTAGTTCTGCTGTGGGATATTGCTCTAGAACTTTGTCAGTCGTCAAACTCAGGTGCGTGAAGAGTCGAGTAAGGTCCGTGTCACCGCTATGAGACCTGTATAGGCACGCATAGATACGAGTGTGGCCGCCGTAATCTACGCGCACCCACAATATCGACAGGTCCCTGTCTTCAAGGCTATGAAGGCGGCGACAGCAGATATCCTCCCGGACGAACATACATACACCGGCACGACTCATAAAATTGTGTTCGAGTTTGCAGCCGGGATAGTGAAGGTATGATGTGTCGGCCGGGCAGGATATCTGCGTCTCCGTTAGAAAAAGAATGGTCGGCTGCGCAGTTTCAAGATGGTGGTGGACTGCGTTAAGATTTGCGTGAATACCCCTGATGTTGCAAAAATCCACATTATATGTGGATGGAGTAGCCGCTGTACAAATTTTTTTCTTTTTCGTTCTCATGGCCATAATATATCAAAAAAGTTACTAAGACTAAGGATAAGGATTCACTGCACAGACAGCTTAGAGGACAAAAGGTGCGGTTCTAAGTCTGCCGAAGCTCGCCACAGATGATACGGTTGCTGGCACGGCGGGCGGAAGGGCCCCTGATCCCCCTCTGTTGTAGTAGCCGGGTCCACTCCGGTCTCCTTCTCCGGCACGACTACCACTTCAGATTCTTTACACAGACTGGCGGATCAGCCTCCCAGGGCGGAGATTAAGTGATCCCTGGGTTCGGGATCCCGTTCAACTTGCGGGCGGCCAGCGGTCAGCCGTTTCATCAGGTCTCCCTGACCGCCGAACCAGCACGCCGCGTCTACGCCGAGAATGACAGCAACAAGCACCGCCGGTCCTCCGCTGTCCGCGCAGCGAATCCTCAAAGAGCTCTGGCAACCTTACTCACCGCCAGGAACACAACACTACTCAATGTTAGTGTTATTATGGCCGCGGTTTTCTGTAAGGTGGAGGTACTTCCCCAGTTCGGGCCGCTCATTCGAGCAAGTACTCGCTCAGTATAGGGAATACTTAAACGGGTTCTATTATGTAACTGTGTCTTTTTAAAAGCTTCTATTTAGTTTCATCTGTCCCGTATCTGTAATCAAATCTTGTAAGTTAAATTTGATCCACTTCCTGGTGTTAGATTGAGCTGAAATTTTGCATACACAAGTAAATCAGATGACAATGCAATATAATGATGTCTAGAGCTGGTCTGAAGATGGGACCGGAAGGTGGCCATAGGACGAAACGACGCTACCCTATCGAGTTTGGGCTTGTTTGATTTGTCTTGACAAGTACTCTTGTAGAGTCTGATGAAAGCTTATTTGTAAAATTTTTACGTATGTTCTTATATTATTGTTTTAAAGTAACTCCGTATACTTTTTTCATTGTTTTATTTAACAGACAACGAGTTACCTAAATAATAAAAATCGTAGACATTTTTTTCCAAGTAAACAAGATTACAGAAGAACGTAATATGGCTTTCACAGGTATGTGTATCTGATTAAAACACGTGAACAGACCGACAATCCGTTAGTTCTATTGTATAGCAACCGCCTAACTGACATTAACAAGATACCAAAAAAATCAGAAACATAATCCGCGGACAGATTAAAAGTGCTTCTTCTATAACTGATGCCAAATTTAACGTGAATTACATTCATTTGTGACACTGATAGCTGTATTATCCGGCAGTTTGCTACATGCGAAGTGGCGAGCGCCAGACTTGGCCGACTGCCCGATGATGTTTACCTACCAACCGTTATCGAACAAAGTGCAATCACGTGCATATTTCTGCTGTTTTAATCAACCTAATTTTACTGTGAACTTCCAGGTTGCCAGTTATAGAGTAAGTTGGAAATGTTTGTTGTCTCAGCCGTAACTGCAATGGCACAGGCCTTTTATTCGAAAGAGAAAGCGTAGTTTACGCTGGCCTAGAGCGAATTGGTGGACGTTGTCAAGCTAGTGACCAGTCGGCTCACAGAGTTTTGAAGCCGCCCATAAGGTTGACGAGACTTGGTTTAACAACTGCTGTCATACAATATCGACGGTTTATCATGCCTAACGAAGCTCGGAGGAGCTTATAAGCGTGTTCCAGTAGAACAGTCATTCTTTCAATAAGTGACCACGCCCGTCGATTATTCACCAAAATTTGAGTATAAATAAATAAATAAATATTTTTGGACTTTAGTCCCAAACTAAGCAAAGCTTATGCTATGGACACCAGACAACGGATACAAATATATATATATTTACTTTTTTTTTGTAAATACATACATATTATACATAGAAAACACCCAATCTTAAGACAAATACAAATAATAAAATAAAATAATAATAGACAAATATTTAATATTTGTATTGTGCAGGAATCGAACCCACGCTCTTCGATTCAGCAGTGCAGTCATCACCATCGGAGCCGTGTATCCTTTCCGGTGGAGTATTTTCTGAATGATCAATTCCTATCAACTTTTCATTTTTTTGTTTGTTAAGTATACCAAGTTGTAAACCGTAGTTTTTGTTGATTATACTAGTCAGTTATTTTTTATTATCAAAACAAAGAATTTTATTGTATTCAGAGTTCATTTTATAATAATTCAATGTCGAAGATGATTTATATCCAAAATCCTAGTATTCGCATCACCTACGATTAACGATACGAAATTAAATCCAAAGTTTCTGTTTCTAATTTAACTTAATTATTCGATCATAGTTTTTGTGCATACCTGCTATTTTCTACTAAACAATATTATGCAATTACTGTTCAACGCGCCTAGATATATTTCAATGCAAAACATAATACATAATTGCAATTTATAAAACAACTGCAAATTATTAAAGCTACTCAGGAAATCGTAATACAAAATAAGTCATTTATTTCAATCGATTCGGGCCGTTGTTTATTTTGATTATCTTCCCATTGTATTCAGACGCAGTATACCTGTGTCGTACCTTTGCAAACAATAATAACACTAAGGAAAGTAATTAACCCAGTTTTAATGCGAACGTACGATAAAATTATTTACGATCAACAGTTAATATTTATCGACCATCCATTTACGATAGTTTAATTTTCTGACGGTAAATGAGCAATAAAATATATTAGTGTACGGGTAATGGCATTATATCAGTTAATAAAGAACTGTATTGGGAACTGGTCCAGGAATTTGCTTACATAACAAACAACCAACAAACATGCTACGATATGCAACCATATCTTGCACAAGCTTCTTTGAGATAAATCGTACTTGCACTACAGTATCAGGGAGCGGCTCGCAATGTTTTAGCCGGCCGCTTAAGCGCTCGAATATGTAATATGATAATGGAACGATTTTTTTAAGCCCGAACGTTGGTAACTAAAGAGACACTTAATGTATTATACATTAAGTTTTATTTAAATTTTGGACTGGCACAAAATAAAGATCGCCATTAACTTAATTGAAAAAAAAAAAAAATTAGGTACACGCGGCAAATTGGCGGCAAAATTACCTAAACTATTTTTATTATTGTCAATATATATATATATATATAGTTTTTTAATAAACAGGTACGTTATTATGTTATTGTTTTAATTTACACGCATATTTGAGAAAAGCACTATATAAGCCTTGGCCACAACTGAGAATAACCGGACTTTTTGATACTCACGCTTGCCCGGTTATGTTGCATTTGCGGTAGTAATGTACTATTAGCGAATTCGGACATTGCAACTGATAATATACGACACACAAAATTACCTAAACTAATTTGTATTGTTGTCAATATAATTAGTTTTTTAAACAAACATGTATGTTATTATGTTGTTGTTTTAATTTACACGCATGTGTTCTGTAATTGGACTGCATAGCATTACCTAAAGTAAGATTTTTTGTGACCGGATTGTTTAAGTTTTACGGTTACTAATCTAACTTTCCATGAGTTTTGACTCTTTATTTGAATACAGCAAGTTCCAATACTTACAAATTTTATTAAAAATCGTTAGTTATTGTTAGTAAAACATTGCTATTTCTCTTTCTCAGACTAAGTTTTAATTTAACCTTATATTAAACATAATCTACTTTATCCACAAAGAGCTGAAAAGTTAGCGGTTCTCTATTGGGCACTCCACAACTAAGTAAATCGCCACTTCATTTTGTGTTCAAAGTCTATTGTTTATTCTGAGCTCAATTGTATTTTTCTAGCCTATAAACGCCTAAATTATGTTTTTTACGAATTTTCTCGAAAATAGTTAGGTGTCGTCATTACTCAATACCAGGCCGGACCTGAAAATAGTGCAAACCGCTTTATCTTACTATTGTGAATAAAAATAATATTTTTAGGAGGCTCTTAAAGATTTCATTAAGTCACATTGAATCTAGTCTTAAGAGAGCCTACAAGCAGGCCTAAAGAAACTGCTTTGACCTTTGGCAGGCAAGTTATGAATATAATAAGTATGTAGTTCACAACGAATAGTAAAAATAAAGATATATATATTCAAACTAGCGTTATTACAGCACAAAAATATCTGTGGTTCAGCATAATGAGTATGAACACTCACGACGAGTTACACATCATCTTATTACGACCCACATGCTTCAAGTATGACTCCCCCTGCTTATCCATCCCGTTACATGTATCGTACGCCCAAATTGTTCAATTGCAGTATAACTCACTCACTCCACAATAATTCTATCCTTAATAACAATAGAGAATCATATAATGAGGGTTCGATTGAAAACAAAATTAAAAAGGGTTGTCGTTTTCAGTTAACCATATAGTTAGTATAGATAGATATGCCTAATATATACAAGTTTCTTCCCGGTGATGTTACCCGCTAACCGCGATATAACTTTTCAAGTAGTATCAGGAGGTGAAACTCGTTTGCCCTTTCTACTCGTATTTGACCCACTCATGAGAAGATTTACCAAAAATACTTAATTTTATACAATTTAATAGGTCACGCAAATTTTAGACACCCCGCCCCCCTCGTCACGATTTTTTCCAAATAATTATTAACAAGTACTAAAAAGATGATCCATAATCATATTATTATTATTTTATAACTGAAAGTCTATAAATAATTATATTTTAATCATAACCGGATTCCTATACAGAATTTGATCCCTTATTTTGCCCCCTAGTAAATTTTATTTCCAAAAATGGTGAAACACGTCATTCTTGTTTTCAACCAGAAGGCCAAAAATTAATGTTTCTTTGTTTCTGCTTAAGTAGTTTGGCCTCAGCGAATATGAGTCAGTCAAGAGATGTATTTTAAGGTGTCTTTTAGATTTATGACAAAAAAAATATCTGTAAAAAAGTGGAATAGTGGGTAATATACCTGATCTTTTATTATATTATAGTTATCTATTATTATATATATCTATCTGTTTTTGTAGTCAAGAAATTTTTATTCAAATTGGGTTTTAACAAACACTCTTGAACCGCCAAAATTATTATGTGGCAGTTCGTTGTATGTAATCGATACAGATATCCCCTCGTCAGCAATTACCTATATGCTATTTTTTACAACTTAATTAAAATATTTTTTTACAAAAAGGACGCCACTATATAATCTGTGCTGATCAGGTTATTCGATATATAAGGAAACAAAAAAACCGGCATAATTATTATTTTGTACAGATAAAGCTTTGATAGAGTTTAAACAAAAACCGTGTGACTCGTCTGGGTCACATTACTGTTATAGGAACTAATTTACACTTCAAGGTTTTGTCAGTTTCTTAGAGAACATCTAGGTACTGCTTATATAACTTCGACAATGAAATATATATAATTTTTAACTAAATGGTGAAATGGTGACTAAACACATTCCTCGATCATGCTTCTTCTACAACCTTTATATATCCGTTACGAAACTAGTTGATTCTCTCTCTCTTTTCCTTGCCTTGATGTCATTTTTATAAGGGTCGGTTACCTGAAAAAGCAGTGATTCTCTCAACTTAACAACCTAGTACGTAAATCGTATCTGATCTCAAGGAGGACTTAGGTCAATGACCAAACCCGACTGGCTATTTCCAATCTACCCGAAAATCTCTATCATAATTATGACGACAGCAAGAATTAACAAATTTAAGTGTACAGTCCTGATCATAACATAACATAAACTGATGACCGATCCAATGAATGACCTCGACAGACGATTCTCGATATACTTACTTAGCCAATTTTAACCTTCTGGCAGAAATATGTAAAGTGCTTAGTAAACTATAGCATAGACTAAAACAATTTACCAGCAATGTGTACTTATTTCCAAAACTATGTTGTCCTAGAATATCCTAAACTAATTAAAATATTTTACCGCGGGGCAATAATCCTTACACAATGGAGCAGGTTTGACTTGGCACAAGAGAACTGTGGCTATGCCTGTGCCAAAAGGAAGGAAGAGAAGTGAAAGAATAATTTTTATCCTGATCTAGAGTTCACAAAGGAATATTTTTTTCTCGGATGATACAATGAGCGGGGATCTATTTCTTTGTATGAAAATTATTTAGGTTACGGGGTAAGCTAAAGGGAAGAGATCATGAAATTCATAACCTGGTTAATCACAGATTCCTCGTTACTTTACCATTTTGGCGAAATAATCTAAATTACAGTGATAGATTCCAACCATCCATTGTTAAATTTACAATCCCTGAGCTAAAGAAAGGTCTCATCTTGCAGTGTGTGTCCACCTTAAGAGTTTAAACGGAAGGGCTGATTGCATTAAAAATAAAACATATGTTTTGAGTCCATATCATTTTAGTTTTGTGGTATTTTATAAATTATTTTCATATGATATTAAGAACATTCTATGAATAAGTAATTATGAGATCAATCATCAAAAAAAACATAGCAAAAAATCGTTATAGGGGTGCCAATTTCTATTCGCCATCATCTATCATCATCAACATTATACAAGTAGCTACCGTGATATCATATTTCCTTAATTCTTGCTTATGATTTTTTAGATATATACCTACGTGTCGGATCAAACCCCAAGCCCCTGAGAGAGAAACTGGGTTATCACACAATGACGCTCTAATCAATATTGATTGATATAAATTGGTTTAATCCACTTTAAGTATCTCCGCTACACTCCTTCGCATAACTATACAATACATACCGATTTCATGATCTTTGTTACCTTTTAACTAAATGACAGAGGTGGACACAGTGCAAACGACTTTAAAGCTTTATATTTTATAATCAAAGCATTAAATGTAAGCTAGTAAATTAAACCTCTTCCTGAATGATGTTAAAAGAAATATATTTTTATATGACTGTGATGATCATATGAAAATTATAAATAAAAATAGGATGTTTCTAAAGTCGGTGGTGCGAGCACGGCTTTTTTGAGACTGACTTTTTTTAAATTTACGGGTGAAAATAAAAAATCTGGCTTTTCAGTTAAGGAAAACATCGTGAAGAAACCTGCATACCTCAAAAAAAGAAGACGGGTGTGAAGACCACAATCCGCACTAGGCCCAATGTGGACCAACCCCCCTTGGTGAGGAAAGAAGGAAAGCTATCATTTCGTAAAATTAGATTAACATCGGGCAAAACTTTTAGATACCACGAGAGAAAGAGTTGTACGGGCTTGATGAGACTATAAAGATTCCGTTTCTGCCATTTAAAATCGGGGACTTGCAAAAAACGGAAAATTTGTTTTTATTCATATTATCTTAAGAAATTTAATAGCCTACATGTGCTTTCATGCCCATTTCGATTATTTAGCATTTTACAGTTTTTTTCAACATAAGTAAAATGGCTTGTTACTTTGCCTTTTTTTTATTTTATAACAATATCGTTATTAAGTTGAAAAATGGAAAATGTTTTGAAACACGCACTGTTACTGCTGACGATACTTGTAACAACTACTATTTTTTTTTTTTTGATGGTATTAAGTAATAAAATTAACAGACCTTGTCTCAGACAACTGACCACATTATATTAATTACACAAACTTGACCCGCTACTGGCCGATTGGGGCCATTAGAGCCAATCTCATGATGATGCTGGATATTCGGAACAACTTAATTTATTTAATTGTAATTACGTAATTAAACTCCATTCTAAATTACCCTTAATAGAAATTGTATGTGTGTCGAGTGTCACAAACTATGAACTACACCTAATAATATGTGCAGAATTGTCATAATTTGTAAGAGCAACAGTATCAATTTTGTATATTGTATTGTATATATATTTTGTATATAATACACTAAGAAGCCAAAACGTGTTAGTATTTTTTTGTAACTACAAGGCGATATCTTTAATTTGAAAAGCTTTTATTTAATTTGCTACATTGTCTGTCCTTTTGAGTCAAATCCTTAGGAGTCACTTTATGCACTATAGTGCGAGTTCGCGTGACAAAGAAAAATTCTATATTATCAAATGACGTTGCAATATTAAAGAAAGAGTTTTTTTTTTTGAGCAAACACAGCATACTAAATTAACAAATTTTACAAAAGAAACAACAAAAAAAAGGCCAAGTGCGAGTCGAACTCGCGCACGAAGGATTCCGTACCATTATCTATAAAAAAACGGCCAAGTGCGAGTTGGACTCACGCACCGAGAGTTGCGTACCTACCACCATTTATGTACTTTACAAACACAAACAAAAAAATATGTTTGTTGTTTTTTATTTTTATATTTGAGTTAGTTGAATGAAAAGTAAATTGAGGTTTACGATTTAAAAAAAAAACTTTTGAGTTCCAGTTCTTAGTATGGGGAATCCTCACAACTTATTGTTTTTTTTTTTCTATATTTGTGTGAAAATCTTAATGCGGTTCACAGAATACATCTTCTTACCAATTTAATAGCCAAATTATTACAGTATTAGCAAATCGACTAAATTAAGATTTGAACTATAACATAAATATTTTTTGCGTCGAAGTGTACGTAACTGTAACAAAATTAATCAATTTCTTGCAAACGTAACTTGCCTAGGTATGCCATCACCTTAAACCGATATTCGGGTACTATACAACCAATCGTAGTGATGCACCATTTGTTATTGACCTACGTTTATCGTTCATAATTCATGGTTGTACTCAATTAAGACAAAATTAGCAACTTTATACGAAAACATACAAACGGCCCAATTAATATAAACTACCCAAACAATTACTGTTAGTGAATAACGAATCTTTTATGGATTTTTACAGTGTAGTATTTTCACATCATTAGTAACTAGTACTAGCAAAAACATATAATTAAGTTACTGGTCTTTCAATCACTGAGTACTATGACTATGACATTTTCTGCGGCAAGCGCTGCGGAGGTTAATTGCAAATATCCTGCCAACATGTCGAGTTCCGGTATCGAGTTTATCATTATAACGTTGGCGACCGACAAGCAACGCCTTAAACGCAGCTGCAGCCTGTCCCGGACTGATTTAATATTATCTCGTTTGTGACAAATACTAACTGGGCGATACCTATACATATATAAAGACTTGTCCTGACTGATTCATCAACGCACAGCCTAAGCAGCTGTTACAAACCTAAAGTTTGGAATAAGTATAATTCATTTTATGCCAACTTCAGATTCTGAGAAGTTTAAACCATCGAATGGAATTTGTAAATCCGCCTTTCTGGAGTTAAATCAAGTATTTATATGCTTAAAATTAGTAATTGGCTTTATGATTAAATGTTAACAATGGCTTGTTGCAACGTTTCTGAAAAACGAGGATAATTTTAGGGGATAAAACTATCTATAGAAACACAGTTAAACACAGTTATTTTTGTGACAGTTAAAAATGCTAAATAGACTTTTAGTTAGAAATAAATAATTATGGCAACACGGCAGTAGGGCATTAATCCCGAGACTACGAGATCACATATTCTCTTAATTATAATACCTGGTATTCCAAGAGCTCAATACCGAAATTTCGGTATTTCACAAAAAATATTCCTGGGCGCTGTTATTAACGATTATACTTAGGAAACCGAACGAGGAGAACATGTCTCATTATTGTAACTTATTCACTGATTTTTTTATTATGTTTTTTCCTACAGTAAAACACAGTGGTCCCCTTAAAAAATCACTTGCTTAATTAACCCACATTTGACAATGAAATCAACCCCCCCTCCAATAGGTAAATTCAGTTATTAACAAAACTTTAGTTATTAACACAATATTAACAAAAAATGTCTACTAGAGTCTCTACACTACAGGTTAATTTTTGTTAATGTTGTGTTAACTGTCCGATTCCGGAAGTCTTGGTTCAAGAACTAGAAAAATTGCGTAGACAAGCACCAAAACAAATAAAAAAGTGGTTTAAAAAAATTTAAAGCGTCTTAAAATAAATTATTTAATATTTACATTAATACTCTTTTTTAAAAATACATACATAGTTTACATACAAGAAAAATGAAATATAAATGATTGTCCAGTGCGGGGATCGAACCCACGCCTCCGGTTCCGCAGGTCATTCCGTCATTACGTACTGAGCCACAGAAAGAAATTGCCGTTTCCTATTATGCCTATATGCCTCACAAAGAACATGGAACAGCAAATTGAGCAGGTACTTTAGGTATACAACGGCGGTCAGCCACATGGTACAAATCCAAGAAATACTTCTGCAATCTAATCTAAATCTCCAATAAAAATGATGATTTTTATTATTCATTCATTAATATTCTAGGAAGTGAACACTATCACAATGGCACAGCGGGGAAGATAAGATTGGTAAGGACATATGGAGCGTAGCTATATTCCAAGAAATAAGTATATAGGTATGTAAGTAGAAAAACAGAAGGAATGCTCAAGCCTTAAGTACGTAAAGCGATGCTTTTTCAGCACGAAATCCTACCTTAAGGCGCATATAGCAGCTAACTATATGAAATATTATTTATTTCTTCTTTGTACAAATGTTATTTCAAAAATGAAGGTACTACATAAAAATTGTAACACCAGCTATAAGCAATTTTAAAAATGTTCTTTATTATTCCTAAAATACATCTGTGAGTTTTATTTGGCAGTTAAGTGGCCACGTTTAGCAGAAAAGATAACTAAGGCTCACAGATGTGTTGTAGAATAGATATAAAACATTCTAAATATAGCATATGACTAGTTTCATAACTTCTATGCAGTACATTTTCGAAATATGCTTTGTGCAAGGAGGAATTAAATAATATCCAATTGCGGCGCTAGACTATAGGGCCTAAAATTAAGGCTAAATGCTGCAGATTGTTTTTCATACAAAATTCGAAGTTCCGTCAATTACACTTTGTATTTTGATTTTTAAAAAAAGAACAAAAAAATTAATTGCTTGCGGTTTTTGGTTTCATGAGATTCTGATACGTTGCTTCATACACGAAATTGCATAACCTTGGCAAAAAAAAATTTAAAAAAAAATAGGTTTAGCAAAAGCTCATGAAACCAAAACCGGCAAGCTCTTAAATTTTTGTTCTTTTGCTTGATATCAAAACGTAAAGTAAAATTTAGGGAATTTAGGCAACCTGCGGCCTATTCCCCTTAACACAATTTTACCCATACTGCGCGTAAAATGGACTGTTATAAACGTGTTAGGTGTTTACGTAACTAAACAAATGTCTAGTAAAAAAATTGGCATTAACAGCGAACTTCGGAAATCTGAACAAAAAAAACAGGGAAAAGATTCTTTGATGTCATCAAAAAATATTTTAGGAACCTAAATTTAACACTATCCAGTCATAAAACTTTAAGTATTAAAAAATAAACTCTTTAAAAAGGCTTTTGGTCAACAAAATATGGTTAAAAAAAGAAAATGTTTTATATTATTGCTCACTATAATCAAATTTTAAATGTGCGTGCACATTTACCAATTTAAATCAAATGTTTGCAAGTCTGGCCCCATATGGAGTACTGCTCCCATCTCTGGGCAGGTGCACCCAAATATCAGCTTGGCCCTTTTGACTCGGTTCAATGGCGGGCTGTGAGAATTGTCGACGATTCCTAACTCACTTGCAGTATCAAGCCCTTAAGTATAAGAGAGACTTTGTTGTACAATTGGTTGTGTTCTGAGGAATTGTTCGAAATGATGCCCATGGCTAATTGCTACCATCGCACCACTCTCTATCGGCAGAGAATTCATTCTCACACTTTAGAACCCAAATGGTTGCATACAGTGCGGTTTCAGAGATAGTCAGGGGTGGCTCAATTGCTGTTCATTAAATATTCTGTTTGTTTTAAAATTATAATACTGATTCTATAATTTTAGTACAACAATAGGCCTCTTGTTATAGCAGAAGGCTTAGGCCTACCTAGTGCGAGTTGGTGGATGTTGTCAAGCTGATGACTGTCAAAGTTTTCCTCCTCCAACTCCAACTTGGCTTAATGACTGCTGTCTATATGACAACAGTCAGAGCCGATGGTTTAACATGCTCTCAGAATCACACAGCTCAGAAAAATGTGTCACCCATCTGCACTGACCATGCCCCACATTGCCCAACTGCTTATATTGTTTTTGAAGTTCGTAACTACAGACAAATTAATTTAATGGCTTAACAATTGCATTCAAACTTGCATTTGCAATATCTCTAATACTAAATCTGAAAAACAGCTTGTACTGTAGAATACAATAAAGATTTTGACAGCTCTTTATATCTAATTGTGTATAAATCACTAGCTGCTTGAATTTAAAGTGAAAGAGTTTTTAAATTTTTAGAATAGTCAAATACACTGCATAAATAGATCACTGACTAAATCAATTAATACATTAATTATGAACATCTACTAGTGCTTGCCCAGTGCAAAACACTCAACTCATGGGCAAATTAACAAATTAGTAGCTTATATTAATAAACTTATATTACTATCCATGAGCATTTTTGATTCTATACATATATCTCTTTTATGTGTGCTGGCTATTGGAATACAGGTGTAGCTTGTGTTCATGGTGCTCTGTGTTTATGCTGCACCCAAGGGATGTTCACGGATCTTGTAACTAACTTTGTCTAGCTTTTATCACAGGGCTTTTTAACTGTAAAAGTTGGCCAGTTAAATTTTTAGCAAAAATAGGTGTTTATAATAAACAAATTCAAAAAATACTAGTTTTCAATATTTTTTATTTTGCTTATCTTAATATTGGTAATATACACAATTGCTACACTTGGTCTCATTCAAGTGCATACTCTACAGTTAATGTCAAAACTCCTGGCAACATGTAATGTTGCACAATTATTTTATAAAGCTCTATGATTCAATTTCCCAGTCACTCAGTGTTTATATGTGGTAGGAAAGACCCTTAGTCCTATTTGCACTTGACCATTTTTTTATTACTAGTGCATTGTTTACCTGATTATAAATGAACCAATAGCTGATAAGCCACATTGTGTTAATAACCTTGTTAAAGAACAAAGAAAACAATCCAGGAAACACTGTTTTTTGTTCAAGACAAATTACTATTTTTCCTTTAAACACTTACAAATGCTTAGGAATTTATTATTATGTATACTAAAAATAATGAATCCTAGGAAACTGTGACATTTTAACTATTAGTTTTTGACACCTTAGCAAATTTATTAAAGGAAGTAACTGATCAAACTCAATTCTACATGGTTCTTGTCTGCTCTATCAGTAGAGTGTTTTTAGGAAGCTATTGGTGAAGAGGACAGCACTTTTTGTCAAAGGAAGCATGGTTACCATTGATTTGTTACGCAAAAGCTTTACAACTGTGGGTAAAAGCATTACAAAGTATTTCCAATATAAATTTGCTAGTACTTTACCATACCTAACAGCATGCTTATTTTCATGGGTGGATCACCTTAAGGGACACTGGAGCAGTACACTTTCACAACAATAATCTCATACACAATCATTTATAGGATAAAGTCCAATATAATTGAATTAGCGAGCAAGTGCAGTCTTGGTAGTGAGATGCTAAAGCGTTTACATCTTTATAACTTATTTGACAATAACTTGAATATCATTTCTCTCATCTATATTATTCTAGTTTGAACATGATCAAGATCCGTTAAGAGATTACGACGGTATTGGAAAAAAATAGGGATGAAAATATAACTTGAATTTCACAGATTGGATACATTTCGTTTTATATATGATGGTAAATATAGAAAAATAGAAGGTGTTGTTTGTTTAACCAACAATGTGAATAGATTTTGTATCACATTTTCCATTTTATTTATTAATGCCCATGTCACCCTTACTTATATTGTTAAGAGGGAAAATTTAGTCAGGGTAACTAAAAAAACACTAAAAAGGCTAAATTATTCTGATTTCCACTTGGGTGTGACCCTGGGCCAGCCAATATTTTACTATTAATATGTGGTACGTACCAAAGTACATACTACATAATAAATAGAAGAAACTAGATAAGTTTTGACAAAATGTATAGGTAAAAAACAGTTACAAATCATTATTCCTCTTATTATCAAATACAGCATTAATTAATCAATTAAGTGCAAAGTTTATTAATGCAATGATAGTAATAATTTTAGCTCCCACAAAGAACCTATATATCTATCAATAAATAAAAATAATAACAATAACTATTAAAAACTAATAATAGTAATAACTATTACGTATGTACCTATTTGTTTAAATATAGGCAATATTTAATGTAGCAATTATACAATCGAACACAAAAAAGTACTCACAAATTTAGAGTACGATAATCCTCTTGCCTCCTTTACAACTTTATCACATTTCTTCCAAGTATCACAGTATAAAATTAGAATTATGTAGTTGTTAATACGAAAATAGAATTTATGTATGAAACACACAGTTTTCAATAGCAAATGATCATAATAGGAAAAACAACGAAAGAAAAGACGTGTCTGTCTACAGAAGTTAAAAAAAGTGAACAAGGAGTGAGTGAATGGTGAGTGAATGAATAATAAAATAAAAAACTAAAAGACAATAAAATGTTTTTTTTTTAATTGTCCAAGCTTCTTTTGACACTCTGTGAAGGACGTTAAAAATTCAATCCAGATAGCCTGCATAAACATATAAGACACATGTGCCAAAAATCATCATTTTTGGAGTTTTAGGGTCGTTTAACGTTTGGAAACGAAGCTCGGAGGTTTATGAATGTATAAATTTAAAAGATAATATCTAACGGTTGTGATCAGCAATTTAAACTGATATAGTTTTTTACCTCTGGCAATGATCAGAAAATAACAACAAAGAAACATTGTAGAAAATGAAACAAAACAAAACTGTACCATTTTATCTTGTTTTCTTCAATTCTGTGTATACAATAAAATTAATTTGATATATGTGATTATGTTTTCCATGTAACTTTTTTACAGTTTTCAGTAAACATTTATCTTTGGCATTGTCAGATATTAACTAATGTAGTTCATAATGAGAATGCTGAATGAAATTCTAGCGAACGTGACTAATTTTGTAAATTTTAATTTTTTTATTATTCCTAAGTGTTTATAGTTGTAAGATAGTGAAACTTTGTAAAAACGTATAATATTTATCTAACAGGATCTTAATAAAACAGAAATATTAAGAAATGGACAATGGAGCGCCAGTGTAGCTCTTGTTTGCTTCTTTATCGTATGTACTTCACCTCGAGCTGCACCGCGTGGTGAATTTTGAGCTCTTACTATAATTTGCATATTTTTATCTAGTAAACAAGGTCCATTATGTGTTACTATCTCAAAAATGCCTCGTCGCGTCTCGGTATGAGCTAACCCTTAATGTGAAATGACATCAAAATTCGCCGGCTATGACCACAGGCATACTTTTACACCCTATGTAACAAATCGCGATGTATATATCACACATCCCATTATACAAGCCGTAGAACACATACAGGGAAGCAAAGTCTCTCCTCAGATTTAAGGGCTCGATACGGCAAGTGAGTTTGGGACCGTCGACAATTCCCACAAGCCATCGTTGAAGCAGATAAGCCCTGCGAAGTTTCAACAGAAGGAAATAAATTTGCATATGTAATTTAACTGTTGAATTGAATAAATTAATAAAAAAAAACCCGTAAGTAAGTATGTTGAAATACATCATTCAAGTACACTTATTATTTAAATCACGGCATAACGGTGACGAAATACATCATGAGGAAACCGTCATATGTCAAAAACATATAACCAACAAAAGATATACCCAGTCCACCATCCGCGTGGGGCCCGCGTGTGGACTACGACTCAAAGTATGTTGAAATACATCATTCAAGTACACTTATTATTTAAATCACGGCATAACGGTGACGAAAAACATCATGAGGAAACCGTCATATGTCAAAAACATATAACCAACAAAAGATATACCCAGTCCACCATCCGCGTGGGGCCCGCGTGTGGACTACGACTCAAATCACCCTGGTTAAGAGTCAACCGTGCCCAAACAGTGAGATGTATGAGGCTGATAAGGTGCATATGTTACCCTAAGCTCGGGTTCAGTAATTATTTTTTTACATTGTCACACTCACTCGACTGTTGTGACTTTCGAAATGACAGATGTTTGTTATGTTTACATCGATTTCCAGTTTTCTTGTAGATTTTTGTGTGAATTTTACGGCTAATTTTAAAAATAGGGAAAGTGCAGTATGGTTCGTGGTTGCGAAAGCGTATGGAAAGCAGGCCGTGGCATCAAATTCACAGGTTTGGCTTAAGTTTACTTATTTGAATATTTCATGTTTTTTTTGATAAAAAGATCTTATGCATAAATATTATGTAATGCACTTGAAATACATCTAAGAATTCTGCAATATTGTAAAAGTTAAAAGGAACGTGTAAAACGTGCTTTTATATAATATAAGGATGGGATGGGACATATTCTGATCGATGGGATAAGGAGGTTTAGGCGGGATAACTCAATAATTCAATGATAAAACACTAACAAGAAATTCGGCGGGTTCAATTCTACTAAAAGTGACTAATTACAAGTGCATTCATATGTTTTAATGTTACTTTTACAAGGATATTTTAGTTAAATCAATAAAACTGGTTAAATTAAGAAAAAAAAAAACTTTAATTTCTATATTTCCCAGTGAACTTGAATTAAAGAAGGGCATGTATGTGCATGCCTACAATATAAAAAAGAAACTAAATGTAGTCCTTTACAACATACACGAATATGCTCTTACATATTGAAGATTCTTGTTTTCATGAGGGATATTGCCAAATAAATCTACATTTGCAGTGTCAACATTTCTAAATCAGCAATTGTGTCAGTTCTATGTGATTATGGAAGTAAAACATACTTATTTTAAAATATATAAGTATATATTCATTAATTCGGCGTATGAATGAAAGTTTGACTAAATTTTTTTTTTAAATGTACACAATGTTTTCAAAATATTTCACATCACACAATATTTTTATTTCTTTAGCGGCGTTGTGCACTTTTTTTGTGATGGGTAAAAACTGTTAAACTCGCGTCAGGTCACGTGTCCTTATCGAAATTTCGTAAAAAAATTTAAATTTTGCTCAAATGTTCCTTAAGAAGTAATTTTCGGAAATTCATCCCCTAAGGGGTTAAGTTGAGGGTTTAAATTTTGTATGGAAACCCCTTATTTTTAAAGCTAAATAAATAAAAAGAAAAACTTGGTTTTTGGTGTTATAGTTATAAATTATTTTTATGTGTTTTACCGTTTTTGGAAACTCATATAGTCTTCTATATTTATGGCTAGGGAGGGGACTACCAAATTTATTATAGATAACTCTCAAGATTATCAATAAGTTAAAAAAAACTATATTTTGGTGCCATATACAATTTTTGATTAAATTTACGATTTGTGACATTTTGCTGCAGACGCGTATTTTAACGAAAAACGGGACTAAATATCAATACGGGACTAGATTCTCAAACATGGTGACAGTCCCGTATACACGGGACGTATGGCAACCCTATCTATGACTTACAAACAATTACATAACAATTCTTAATCTCAATCTTACCTTTCACTAAAGGTTTAGTCAAATCAAATGTAACGTTATCGTTTGTTTAAAAATACCTACAAATAATGGAGTGCCTCGCAAATTTTCTTAGACATTTATTGATGTATGGCGTTCTTCAAGAAAGAAGTCATTAGATTTTTGAACGGTCGGCAACGCGCAAGTGATACCTCAGATACCTGTAGTGTTGCAAGCGTCCATTTGCTACGGTGACCGCTTACCATCAGGCCGACCGTGAGCTTTACATTAGTGGTATTAAAAAGTATTCAACGTGTTTTTTATTCCTGAATGTTTTTGTTACAATTTTTATTTGTTATTGTTACAAACTTTTCCTAGATATTTACTGACGATATTCATACATTTTTTTTCAGTGACCAAGAATTGTCCACATAGACAGCTATTATAATTATTTTGCTCTCACTTTTTCTTTATATACACACATGGTTCATTTTTACATATTTTAAAACCTTATATCTCTATTTATACTTTTAGTGCGTACTTAGCCCCGTATAAAGATTTATTTGAAAGACAAACATAATCTCCTTTACTTTTTTCAATAAGATCATCAGACTGTTTCATGTAAGCTATTTCATTTGCCTCAAAGTGCTAAACTCTAACTACTGAAGAAAATGTTTCTTGATAATCCACAATTTTCCGCTGACTGAAGACTTATGCAACAAGTTGAGCTTCGAATCTCTGTCTATGGCTTACTTCATTTTTGACGCAAAATAACCATTTCGATTTAACAATATAAGATAGGGTTGGGTTTCACGAAGTCTTATTTTTTAGAGCTTCTATCCCTAATTAACGGCTTTATTCCTTTTTTCTTTGTCTTTTCTAGATACTGCTTCTCGTTACCATTCTCAGGAAGAATCACTACTGAGCTAACTTCCTTTGTATTCTGTATATTATTTTTGGTTTTCAAAGAAAAGCGCATCTCTTGCTTTGTGCAATTTGCAGTGCGTAGTTATATCAATCTGTAAGGTTTAGAATTATCGCAGTACAACATGAATAAGTTCTTTACACTTTGGATCCAATTTTGTCCGTTTTGCATTTGTTACATGCATGATATTAATCTTGCGCCCTGTCGAAGTCTCTTCAGAAGTAATTTGCTGCACTGTTGTTGGAAAATTATTTTTAAAGAAAACAGCAGTAATAAATGCTCCAGCCTAATAACGCATATATCATCCAGCTTCCTGTAACAAGTTTCTTGCATTTTCTTTTAATGTGAGATGTGTGCAACAGCAAGTGTGGAGACATTGGTACTTTAGTTTATTCACACCTTTTTCTCAACGCCTGTAATTACTGGACTACCTTCTATAAAATATTTGTCAGATTTAAATATTTCTCTATCTTTCTATGACAAAACTGAACTGCAATTTCTTTTAACAGAACTAAGATTCTTACAATCAAAAGACTAGTTGCTGAGCTAGGCTAAGGCTAATTTCACGCAAAAATGGAGTAGCAATGTAAGTTACATTGCATCTTATAGAATAATTAGAATTCTCACTAACCACATCGGAAAATTTGTTTGAAAGCGATTGCAAAATTCCACCCACAGATAGATATCAAAGCGAGTTGACGTAAATGTATGAATTAAAATTAGCTGCGTGAAAAACAAGTAATGAATAATATTACCTACTATATTTACTTCTTCCTATATTTCGGAAAAATGCATATAGTAGAACTATGTTGTCCCCCGGATAAAAAGTATCCTTTCTCCTTCTCCATCACATAGAATATGCAACCCTGTATATTACATGTCATAGTAATCTGCTACTCCATTTTTGCGTGAAATTAGGACAAATTCACAAACCCACTTTCGTACTCATAATATTTGTATGATTTATTTACTTTTCTATTGGTTTCGATCTTCGCTCTTTATATATAATAAGTTAACAGTAATTGGAAACAACTATATGTTTCTGTAACTATGTGGTCTACATATTAACAATAAGTGTATATTCAAAGTGACATTCTACTCGTTTCAACCCACTACAGATACTGTCCTTTTCGCATTGCAGTACGGTCTTATGATTTTTTTTTGGTGTAACAAAATTAATATAATTACTAGGGTCGTTTCGAAGTAAATTATTGTTTTTCTTTATAATTTTTTATAGGTATTGTGCACGTATATGGATACTCCACCACTAAAACACTATGGATTATACATCTGTTAGTTATATTCTCTTTGCTATTAGTTCTCTTTGCGTTGTATAGTCAAATTAGTAACCTTCAATTATTATTTTATCAGGAATTACAACACCCTTCTTGGGATCATACTAAATACTATTTATCTAGTTTTTCTTTATCTTTGATGTAGGTAGGCAGTGGCTGGGCATTTACCCGATCGTAAATGAAATGAATAAAAGTGTAAAAAGTATCAAAAATATATTAATTTATATCAATGAAATTTTTTATTACCTAAACGAACGAACCCCTTGTCGACGATACCCTGAGGCGCGTTCATAAACCCAATCTCGGTGAATCCGGGTATCACTGACAGCAGGATAGTAAAATACATGTTTATACAATATAGAAAGAGACAGCAAGAAACTCTGCTCTACACCAGTAGTTTTATTCTTTGAACGCGACTCTAAACTGACTACTGCGGTCGTTTTGCAATAAAAAATCAATATATTTGTTAACCAACAAAACATTCTAAAATATAATTTTACTTTCTTATTTAGTTTTTATTAATCTATATTAGTTTATTAGCTAAATCCCTATAAAGCTTTTTAATAACGTAATGTTTATTAATAACGTTTCAAAGCTAACCGAATTAATTATAGAATAATTGCGTTATCAACAATGGAAAAATTATCAAACGTGAATATTTTTTATACTAAAACGAATGCACACTCATTCTCTTTAGGTCTTTAAAAATACTTCAAGTGACTTCTACAGCGCTATCTAACGGAATATTTAGCACTTAGCAAATATTTTATCTATCTCGCTTCCACTCGTTTCATTTGCCTCAATCTCGGTTCAATGACTTTGACGACCAGTTTCTATTTTCTCTATGGTTCGTTGTCGGACAACCAGCCGACAACTAGGTTCGTGGTCCTTTGTTTGCGTTTCACGTTCGCGTCGTGCGGTTTACTCCGAAGCTGCAACTGCATCGTGTCTTCTCCGAGACGGAATGTGCCCTCTTAAGTGGAAGCGTGGGTTTCGCTCCTCCGGTTAATGTGAGATGTTGTGCAGTGTGCTGAAATTGAGCTTTTGACTAGTCCAAGTGCAGTGAGGTGCAGTGGTGTTTTTATTTACTAAGGAGCGTGGGTCGGCTCTGCCACGGCGAGCGAATCGCGTGGAGGTGGCGGTGGCCGTGCGGCCATGACCGGCGATATGCCTCTAGGGAGCGCGCACGCTTTTGGACGCGCTCTGCTCCGGGATGGGGCACTGCCACCGTTGGAGCCTGGGCCGAATGCGTCCCCAGCGGCCAATGCACAGCCACCCGACAAGCGCCCACCGGCAGCCGCTGCAAGCCCCGAGCAGGTCATGAAGCTTTATATGAACAAACTTACTCCATATGAACATCGTGAAATATTTGACTACCCTCAAGTTTACTTTATAGGCGCGAACGCCAAGAAACGACCCGGTCTCGTCGGGTTCCCTAATAATTGCGAATACGATAACGAGCAGGGATCTTACATTCATATACCCCATGACCACATTGCATATCGCTATGAAGTATTAAAAGTAATTGGCAAAGGTAGCTTTGGTCAAGTAGTAAAAGCTTATGATCACAAGAAACGTGAAAATGTAGCACTTAAGATGGTCCGAAATGAGAAACGTTTTCATCGTCAGGCTCAGGAAGAAATACGTATATTGGAACATCTTCGTGAACAGGACAAGGATAATTCTATGAATGTGATTCATATGTTTGATTCATTTACATTTAGGAATCATACCTGCATAACATTTGAGCTGCTATCAATTAATCTTTATGAGCTTATAAAGAAAAACAAGTTTCAAGGATTTTCTTTGCAGCTAGTTCGCAAATTCTCCCACAGCTTGTTGCAATGCTTGCATGCACTGAATAAGAACAGGATCATACACTGTGATATGAAACCAGAAAATGTACTGCTGAAGCAACAAGGACGCTCCGGAATTAAGGTCAGTATTGTCATGTTACATTACTGTGCTGTGTTCGAGACCCACCCTGTGGCTGTTCAGATCATAACCCTAGTTTTAGTGTTTCAACACTACCTCATGTTCAGAATTAACCCTATGTTATGACACTAAGCCATTTAGAAACTGTAGTTTTGCAAAATTGGTGTTGACAATTGACCCCAACCTCTATTAGGGTTAATACTGTTTAACATCACAAATGCATTAGTGGACAGAATTAATACTGGTTACAATCTGGTTAGTGCAATACACATTGGTATTGTAAAGTAATACAAAAATTTCAAACACAGCCCCAACTGGTATCAATTTTTTTATGTTGAGTTTCCAGACACTGTCCATGTTAGCAATATTAATTATTAGGTAAAAACAAAGGTGCCATGAATATTTTTTAGACATCATCCTACACTCTGTGACTCTGCCGCTGCTGAGCTGATGTTGCTGTTATGGTATTATAACTGGTTTTTAATTTCTGTTTATTTGTGTTGCTGTCTGTGCGAATTGAACTTATCTACTTGAGCTATGCGAAGTTTGTTCAAACTTAATCAATGTGAAGTTGCACACATAATTTTAATATAGGTATATGCACTTCAAATTTTGAATGCAAAAGAAATGAAATTTGAAAGGAACATTAGAAATGTTTGCTTATATTAGTGAAGAAAAATGTGTAGCAGCAGAAAAGAGATGCTACAGTCTTTCCATTTCATATTTTGAAACTGGGGTACATAATAAACTAAATAAAACTGCCTCACTAAAATGGCATAAATGTAAGTCATAAGGAATGTTTTACAGCAGGAAATTCTAATTCAAAGGCATTGTAGGGCCAAATGGATAAAGATTGGAGCATCAGTAAGCTGCAAAGCTCATAAAATCTCATTGCACCCATTGTATTACTGAATTCCTTGCGCGAATTTTTAACTTTTGCTGCCTGTCTGAGAACATATACCAAATAAATTTATGTAATCTAAACAATGCTCCTGGAGGATGTATTTTGAGCCTTTTTTTTCTTAAAGGACTATTATATATAAGCTATTATTTAAACTGTAGCAGGTGGCAACTTTCACATGCCTGCTTTACAGTTTGTCATAAACTAAAAAAAGTTACATCTTACAACATTTTGCTTTATACTATAAGATCATTAAGTAAACATGTATATAGCCTTTGTCCTTCTTTATTAATTTTAGGCAATTGCATTTCTTTATTTTAACTTTTGTTTACTATGCAGTAATTCTACCTTATACACTTAATTAAACTCCAAATGAGATAGCTTCTACTGACAACATTGGTTCCTAATGAAGATTAAAGTCAAAGTGTTCATAAATTTAAATAATAATAATAATATAATAAAAAGATTTTTATCTATCCCAATTTTTAAACTTAAATTTAAATAAAGATAGTAAATCCATTATCATCAATGATGACCACTGCTGGATAAAGGACTTCTTTTCCAATCTTAATATAATATTCAAATAGGTCTTACTACAATATGTTAACAACCACGTCAACATTATTTTAAAACAGTGAAGTGAAATCAAAGGTTAATATACAAGTTTACCATGTAATGTGCTATTTGCTTATTTGGCCACATAATAACATTTCTATTAATGTTTAAGAAGCTGTGCACACTTGGCATTTTATGGAAATCAATGTGAGTGGTTTTTGTTTTAATTGTTTTTTTAGGGGTTTGCCTTATTTGATTTACTTTTGACTTAGGCTCAGTAATATTATTTAGATTTCGTAGTGGACTCTGACCAAGCTCAAAAATGTTTAACTACTCCTTGTCTTGTTTGAATACAAATAAAATAATTGACAGCACTCAAAAACATTGTAAATGTAGTAGATCAGGTTATTTAAATAAAAATAATCTGGCTAATTTAGCTAAAATACATATTAAAAGTGTAAAACATATAGGTACAGAGCTGTATATTATTACATAAATTTGCAAACTAATTGGTAAAAATATAACTTTCTTGCAGTCAAGTTAACAGGAACTCCTTGTGATTAGGCTTTGTGTATTCTGTCCTTCGTTCATGTAGGTATCTGTTTTACTCAGCAACTTCAAATGTTATCTATTGACTAGAGTTGTAGAACATGCTTGCCTCAATTTTGTAAGGTTAACAGATAAAATTATTACTAGAAATGCGACCTGAAATAGAGGTTGTAAACGCGGGCCCAAGTTTGTAGTGTTGTGGAAACGAGCCAACTTTTTGCACACACATAGGTAAATTTTGTTTATTTTATGTGTCATAATTCTTTTATGGGGTGACAATGTACAAATAAAAACAAATCTGAAGTTTGCAAGTCAATAAGTTGGAAATAATGAAGACATGAATATATGTAATCATAATAAGAAATGAAAAAAATCCTGATTCAATCAGTTTTCAAATACATATTAAAAATAAGATTACTAAAATTTCTATTGCATTTTGCAAACGTAACTCTTGGTGCGCGAGTCTGACTTGACTGGTTTTCTGTACTTTTTCAAAAAATTTCGAAACAACCAATAATTCTAAATATATTTATGTACACTTGCGAGCAAAACTGGAATCACTGACTTGGAACTGACTCCTCACGTCAGTCCTTGAGTACTTTATAACTAGTTAATAATAATAAAAATACCATTTTAAAGGTTAAACTGTTGAATTTAAATTGATACCAAATTTATTTCAATCCCACTAGTATTTAATGAGCTATCCCGGAGTACGTGAACTAGTTAGGAAAAAATAAGGAATATGGGAAAATAATAATAATAATAAATGAAGAAAACAACAAAAATTTATTGCAAAAATTTTTATTTGGCCTTAAAATCAAGTTCCAATATTTTGTGTTCCCTCCTCTCGCCCTAATAACTGCTCGATGACGGTTCCTCATTGACCTAATCAGCTTCTGAATCGATTCTTGCGGGAAACCTTTCCTCTCCTCCATTAAAGCCGATTTCAGCTCATTCACACTTGAAAGAGCAGGATTTCTGGAACGAACCCTCCTCTTCAGTTCATCCCACACGTGCTCAATTCAATTCAAGTCCGGGCCGAGCGCTGGCCAGTCCAATGTCCTGCGATACGAACATCTTCGAGGTATTCAGTTTTGGCACGGGAAGTGTAACGAGCGTTAACGGGCATAAGGAGGAAGTCATCACCGATAAATCCCGCGTATGGAACGACATGTTCCAGCAAAATATCGGAAATGTAGCAGTCTCAAGTAAGACGGCCTCCTCGTCCCCCGCCAGGCACGAAAACAAGCTCCGTTTTACCGTCGAAGGAAATGCCGGCCCACATCATATAAGAACCGCCCCCATAAGCCACCGCCTCAGCGAAACAGCACTGCGCAAATCGCTCCCCAGGCCGCCTGTAGACCCGAACCCTTAGGTCGCTGCCGTGTAAACACATTCTGCACTTGTCGGAGAACAGGACTCGCCTCTATTGCTCAACCTCCCAATCAAGATGGTCGCTTCCATCGCCGTAAATTAAGGGGGGGGGGGGTTTCGGTGACCTGCCGTTAGTTTCGGGCCTGTGGCAGGCCTGTTTCTTATCGAATTAGCTTGCTCAAGTCTTCGACGAACTGTCCACTCGCTGGCAGCTACCCCACGCACATTTCGGAGCTCCTGTCGGACGTCGACATCAGTCAAATGTCACGGTAAAACGGTACCATAAAACGGTCACCCCCCTCCGATGTGCTCCGGCGCCGTCCAAATCTTGGTCTCGGGATAAAGCCACCAGTTTGGAAACACAGGACTGGCTAATGTGGAGCTGATGTGCGACTGACTGTGTGGCTGAGCCCTTCTTGCAAAAGGGCTGCTTCTGTAGGTGTAGTATCCATTGTTGTCCAAGTTCAAGTTTCAAAAGTATCTTGGATGTGTACCGGTCAACGTGAGACAGCCGACTAATAAAGATAATACGATAACACGTGCTTTTATAGGGGGTCAATAGGCCGCAACTCTCTTAACTAGTTATTAAGGTACTCAAGAGCGCGCGGAGTTAATTCCAAGTATATATATCATTCTACTGTACGTCTGTATGTCACTGTACTTCTAAACGGATGGACCGATTTGAATGATTTTTTTTGTATGGGTTTGTTTGGCGGCCCTGGATGGTGTAGATTCACAAATCAGCCCGGCAGAGGGCGCTGCAGTCGGTATCATGCAGGACAACGTCTGTCCGGTCAGGTAGTATGTATATATAATTCTACTGTACGTGTGTATGTCACTGTACTTCTCCTAAACGGCTGGACCGATTTGAATGATTTTTTTGTATGCGTTTGGGTGGCGCCCTGGATGGTTTAGATTCACAAATGAGCCCGGCAGATGGCGCTGCTGATAAATATTCTGACGGTATTTTTTTTAACTTTTGTCTATTTTAAATTGTGGAATGTTGACATCACCACAAGATATTATTTGGTATTTAATTTGCATTGTATTTATTCAGGTGAGACCTAGATCGCAGGCACTTCAGATAATGTGATAACGCTGTTTTCTTTCCTTTCTCAAACTGTTACACATTTGTCACATTCATATTACAATTTATACATATAGAATAGAATGTACATGGACTGTTTTATGTGATTAACAACTTTTGCCTGGTGCTTCGGTCGGCGTGTATTTTTGCTTGACAATATTTTACATACCTATTTTATCAAACTCGAAACTATGTAATTTGGCTTTTTGACTAGAGTCCTCAACTTGCTTATGTTTTTAATTTACTATAGGCAGTTGGAAATGTTATATATGATTGATTATAGGACAAAAATCTGCAAGAAAGATTGTTGTATTCCTTTAAATATATTTTTCTCGTCAGTTAAAAACCACAACTTTAGATAACCCTTAAAAATTATTGCGTACCTTAATATAATTTTAATCATCATATTTACCCCGTGTTCTTTTGTAGGTAGGCAACTTTATACATATCGACCTCGTACTAAAAAGCACAGTGTAGGACGACTCCAATTCGATGAAGCAATAATGACATACTTGATTACGAAATGCATCTAGTACCTCAAACCCAAGACTCGCCAAGAAACTTGTATATAAGTAGGTCACACTCAACCCCCATAACCCATGAAAGTACTTGCACACATTTTAATCGTATAGGGCGCACGCAGCGCGGTAAAATTATGACCGATAGGTAAGAGCATTTTTTTTATTGTTGTAGTTAATTTTGTATCAAAACTAGTTCATTAATAATTAATTATTAATAAACAATTTTAATACGAACCCAACTAATTTTTGTTTGCCATAAAAGTGATATCCGCCTTTAACAACATTTGTCAGGCTCTTAGGGCAACATGTCCGCCGCGTCGAGTCCAGGTTTTTTATATTAGGACTTTGCAGGTACTCTACCCGTGACAGTACCTGTGTACATTTCACTCTGTGATTTCCGAATCTAGAGTACTCACTAGTGACACCTATTGAGACCAGTGAGACCACTTGCATACATTTTACTCTGTAGTCCCCAAATCAAGTGTAATCGAGACAATACTAAATTAAGCTTCAGATGGCAGACCACGAAATGTATTGAGAATTCGCTACTTTGGAATTATAGAGTAAAATATCTTCAAGTAGCCCATGAAATGATACTTGACTGTTTTATGTGATTATAATCAATCCTGTGACTGCCCGCATGGAACGCGCACACATTTGCCCGTACGGGAAGGATTTTTTTGTACATTTCGATGTCTGATTAAATTATGAATTAAATAGCTTTGAAAAAGAAAGTACTCCACTTTTACGTCGTAGACTCCATTTTCAATAAAAAATTCCAATAAAATTTATTGGAAATAGAGTTTTTTTATTTACCTCAGATTAGTTCTGCCTATGAAAGAAAGTAATTTTGACAATTGCATTAAATTTCGAATTCATAGCATTTTGTACAACAATTGCTAAAACAGCTGTGACATACAGAACCGAAGCGTGGGGCTTTTTTTACCATTTTGTAATACGAAACCCTATAAAATATGTCAACAGATACGTTTTAAAGCCCTTTTTAATAAATATAATAGTGTTCAAGTACTTACGAAAAATGTTTTAAAATTCTTTTAAATGTTTTTTTTTTTAAATTTAAAAGTTTGAATTATTTTAGCAAAATAGTTACATGGGTAATAGAAAATCTATTTATTTTTTGTTTGTATTGGGACAGTTAAGCGAATTTGTCAAACAAGCGATGTGATGACGCAGAAAAAGTAGTAGCTGGTGGGTCTTAAAATTTCAACTTACTATTTCGTGGCGTTATGCGCAGGATTGAGTAACGTACCTACCTACGTTGTAACTTGCGGTCTCGCTGTCACGCGAACTGTGCAATTTGTTGGTTAGCGAGATAATTACAATGCGACGAGAATAATATACTTACTGAAATTATTTCATCCATAATTGCTGCTCAGAAAAAATAAAAAGCTTAATTTTTTTTTTAAATACCAACAAGGTGGCAAGCAAGCTTACAGCCCGCCTGATGTTAAGCGGTTGCGGTTACCGTTGCCTTTGTTAGCGTACCCCATACTGTAGTCCCTGATTTCAAGATATACCAAAAACTAAGTACTAAACAAGAAAATGTACCAATAATAAAAAATAATAAAAATAATGTTGTTTAGTACGGTTATAGTAGACTCATACTGCAAATAGATACCTACAATTCGAAAGAAAATTTCAACGACTTTAAATTACTTATTAACAATTTTGATATATTTTGCTGAAATTTGCACCGACCAAACAATAAAAAAACTTACCCATTTGAAAAACATTAGGTAAGTATATCGGAAAGTCAAAATCAATCGCCACAGGATATGGCGTGACCTCGGGAGTCGGGACTCTCATCTCTATTGAAATGTGTGACTGCAATAACTAGTTGGACTCAGGTAACTTATTTATAAACACGTAGCCACCTCGGCTAGAACCGGTTTTTGATCAATATGAGAGTCCAGCTGGTCCCAAGTACTATGAAAAATCTTTTTTTTTTCATTAAAGATGTTTTGACAGGTATTTTAAAATTTGCGTACTTAATTTTTTTTTTAGTATAACCGCAATGTATTTTACATATCTTCCACGTTTATGTAAAGGGCGTTACCCCTGCCGCCAATTGCTAGTTTTAAGTTCCTCATTGTATAAAATAAATTTCAAAAATGTGCTTTGACATTAATATATAACTAGTTAGAAACTATAACTAGAACGTTTTTTATTGGTTCTAGAAGTAATCTGTGAGTTTATCTGCTAAAAACGGCCACTTTTAGCAGAAATGCTATTTACAATTCAACTCACAGGTTCATATTTCTGTAGAAGTACATTTTTGAATTAGCTTTGTAAATATAGCAAATCAAATATGCTCATTGGCCGCGCTAGTGGACGTCAGGAACACTATGCTTAAAATAACGGCAAAATGTACACATTACTATGGAAGTAGTAGTTCGAGGGCCAGTGGTCGGCAGACAACACATAATTTAGGAAAGCCTGAAATTTCCTCAATTTGTCTGTTGTACCGACAAACCATAAGGTGGGATAGGGGCTAGCTAAGCGCAGTCGCTGTAGGTTTAGCGTCAGTCAAGTGTGTGACTGGTGTGATATCTAATTTGACAAACTAAAAAAGTATTTTAGAAGAGCTGCCATTTTGATATCTAAATATACAATTGTAGCTACTTAAAAACAAAAAGGCAGACGACTATCACGGTTATTACGTGGTGTCAGAAGCTTTAAAAACTATTAAAAAAAAATTTGTTTTTCTGGATTCAAGTTTCGTAAAATACTTTTTTCAATTTTTTTTTTATTTTTTGCTCAAGTATTTACGCGATCTAGCCTATGTCTAAAGTTGAAATATCAGGCGTATGACATAAGTAGATTTTCGTAATTCATCCCGTAAAAGGAGAAACAGAAGGGTCTTGAAGTTGAGAGAAAGAGAAAATAGAGGAAACACTACTGCGGTGTGCCATCTAGGACGTATGATATAAAAACCGTCAAATTGCTTAACGTTAGGGTTTTGCAAAATGAGAATTATTGATATCTAACAAAACTTAAAAACCGATTGTGACAAAATGTTCTCAAAATTTTCATTTTACGTTTATATTTTCACGAGTAGTATTTGTTAAGTAAATGATCGTGAATTGTTTATAGACCACGTTTAAAGATGTGGCAGAGTTTGTAGCAAAGAAGAAAGGTGGCACACGGTTTTTAAATTTGATAGTCAATAACTCGCAAAATATACATGTTGGAGAAAAAGGTTTTAAATGCATTTTTAAAGCACTAAACAATGATATGAACAAACAAACAAAAGCTCTGTAAAAATTTCATTTAAAACTACCCATAGACAACATCCCTATGTGCCCTATCCCTACGGACATGACGAATTTATACGGGTTCCGTTTTTTGCTATTTCACTACGGAAAACTAATAATTATACAATTCATTTACCTTTGATGTAGACTGTCGAAAAGTAATGTGTACGTTAGCCTTATGATGCATATTACAACAAAATTTACTTCATCATGACAGTTGACGTTTTTAATATCTCTGACCATCATTTCAGGGATAAGTGTCGTGATGGTATATGTCTCCTTTAATTATGATACAGAACAGTCGGTTGTGTTAATGGGTATAAGGTTTCACACTGATTGCTTTTATTTCACCTCGCCTTTGTTATATAAACACTCTTTAAAATTTCATAATGACTGAGCGAGAGTAAAAAGTGTGCAATAATGAGTATATGAATGGAGTCATTATAATTATTAAGATAAGTTATTAATGCAGTTGGGAAAATTAATGATTTATTTATAACTTCGCAGTCGTTACAACATTGTTTAAATTTGTTCCTTATTAGTGATAATGAACCATTAATAAAATCATTTAAATATGTTTGCTGTTGATGGTTGTGGTCCGTTTATTAAGTAAATAACGTAAGAATTGTTTTGTATGTGTAGTAGTAGTTTTTCAGGACAGGTTTTGTTTGTGCCACTTAAACATACCCATAGGTAATAAAATATTACGCCAACTATCATCTTATATGGTTCCAACATCTTAGCTTTCGTTAAATCGTTTTCTCGTTAAATCGTGTTCACAAATGACACACACTTATTTGGCACAAGGTGAAGTAAGTTTTGTATGAAGATACGTAGACGTTTATCGGGTCAACCAAACCTTAATAATATACACATTCCTTGTTTTTTACCGTCTGTAGGCAATGCATTTCATGAAAGGCACAAAAATAACATAGGTCATGTCCTTTCTACGGACTCATACTATCTCCATACCAAATTTGCCCACGGTTCCAATTGCCCTAAATTCGGTTATCGGTTTACGATTACAACGGTAATTCCTTAATAATAAAAAAAAAACGACTCACGTTTGATGTTTTTTTGTCCTTCCCTGGGACTCAATCTATGCCAAATTTCATCGTAATCGGTATAGCGGTCAAGCGTGAACTTTCGAATTTATAATATTAGTATGGATGTTCATGTATTAGAGCTATTCCGTTTGTAACAACGACCAATTTGATTCTGGGATAGGTAAATGTGGCACTTTTATCTCATCTAGGAAAAGATGGATTTGCCGTTTTGAAATTCTATAAATTAGTAGAAATAACAATCAATATCCGTAAAATAATGTGCATAGTTGCACTTCACCAGTAGATGAGTACCAGTGTAGATGAACTTCTTTTGTTTGCACTACAGTATAGCGTTGCATAGTAATTTTATTGTTTGTTATTGCAGCTCATGTAAATGCATTCATAACGGAAGCCATCTTGTGCTGAATTAAATACAATGTACTCACGATGTGGCGTTTATGTTAAGATGTATGCGTTAATTAAGGCGCATGAACTTTGAAAGACCTATATAAAAATATATTACAAAATGGAAGACATAAATAATCCCGACATATCTTATTAAGAAATTTTAAAATATAAATGCAAAAAAAAAAATATAAGAATTGTATTACCATAGTAGTAAGTACCGTAGTTACTAGGTATCGAATACAATCGAGGTACTCTTTCACCGTTTTGAACAAAAACACACTAAGTACGAATTTTGCGTAAGAGACGAGTATCTTCTATAACAATTTTGCAAGGAAACATTATTAAATGTTCAAATTTAAATTTGTCTATGTGTCTATGTTAGGTACATAGAGAGAGAGAGAGAGAGAGATACAGTTTATAACACACTTCAATTGCATGAAATCAACTTCAAACTATTATATGTGGTCAAAACTATTAACCTTACCTAAAGTAATCAAATCTATTGACATGTGTTATAAAAAATAAAGATAGTTTAACTCGTATGTTGTACTGTAACTACAAAGTTTCTCATAAAAAAATGCCTCTTAAAATCACATTGTAGTTTTATAATTCGATCCTCTGTTTTATATAATTTTTAAGGTATGTTTAAAACTAGCCTGATTATGCCTAGGTTTCGTAAGGTAATAGTTTTGAAAACAGGACCAAAATAAATTTTGCCTATGGACTTTTACAGTATCATACATACTTTAAGTAGACCTGACATTTTGGAGCTAGGTAGCAAAATATATGTTTAATGTGGCTCTTGCTATCAATGTCAATAAATTCTGATTGTTTTGCAAATTAATGTATAATTATGTACAAATATACAATATCAAGTATGTAATAAGAGTAATTATTTTTAAGCAGCGGACTGTGAGATAACGTTGAGATATAATTGGGTCATACGGTTACGTTCCAATGCTATTGATTTCCATCTTGTATAGATGATAGGTGTGTGGTACAAGTGAAAAATTCTTAGCGATGTTTTTGCCCTATTTTTACTAATACGCCGTGTTTGCAAAAATAGTAATATTACGTACTTAGTAGTAAAATAATTGTGTCGAGACACTAAGATACTATTATAGTTTGTTTTAAAAAATATTATATCAAACTATATATAAAATACTAGCTTCTTTTGCATTGCAAGGTTTAGAATGAAACGAGACTTAGACTTAAGTTATCAAACGGCGACAACTGTACCAAAATTAGAAAAAATGGAAATTCAATTAGTTAAAATGTGTGTTTGTCTCTCTGTCTGTTTATTTTGTTTCATAAAAAACGTACTAAGACGACATTTGGCAAGCTTGCCTAGCTTTTTTATTTCAGGAGAAAGACAAACAAAGTTTTGAATACAGGTTACAGGTAAGAGTTGATAGTGTTAATCTTTATTCTTAAGTTTTAATGAGTGAATCGTGAAAACTCGTATTTGACTGGATTGCAGAAAAATGGCTTTATTAAATTTGTGTATGTCTGTATTAACAAAATAGTCTACTCTTAATGTTATAGGACATAAGAACCTTTGAAGAAAGCTTACAAATAAGGTAATTGTAAAAGTTATTCTTTTTTAAAATAACTGTCAATTGCTTTCTGTTTATGCCTTATACCGTTCGCAGTCGAGAAGGGATCCTAGAAATGATATTGCTTTAACGCAGACGTGATCTCAGAGGTTGCGTTATGGTATGTAGAAATAATAATTGATGTGATATAATACTTAGTTACTTGACGTTGTACACATTAGTTTAAGGTGAATCCGACTTAATATTTTTTTTTCATAGAAAATCTGCATCCAACAAAGTATCTTTATTACTATAAACATTTCGAAACACATTATCAACACATATCGCCATTCAGATAGTTGTAAAAAACATATGTATTTGTCTTTAAAATGCCTGTGAATAATTAAATGAGTTTTATTAAAAATAATAATAAATAGTTTTGGACATTACACACAGCGCCGTCTGGCCCCAGAGTAAGCAAACGTTGTGTTAAATAGGTACATTTTTTTTAGTAAATACATACATATCATACATAAATACACCCAGACTCGAGACAAACACAAATGCTTATAACATAAATGTTTGTTCAGTGTGGGAATCGGACCTACACCCTATGCACAGCAGCTGGCCACACTACCAATTATGCTACGAGATAGACAGATTAACTCAATATTCAATAAAAACGCTCGTTATTTAATATTATTTATGTCGTAAACTGCTCGCCTTCAGAGACGCACATTTTACGTATTTTGAGTTGCACAATTATATGCCTAATTACCTATATTCCATTCCACCCGAGTCCATAAAAAATAAATTTAATTATGCCATAGACCCCCCCCCCCCATTCCATACATATGATTTGTGAGATATCAAGAGTTTTAATTACATTGCAGTTACTGATGACCACAATGACGTTTAAACTAAGTATGTTGTTTGAAAATCTAAATCATATCTTTATAGGTTACGTTTTAACAATAATATTTTTCAAGTATATTCCATTTTTAGAAACATAATTACAAACGCACCATGCTTTGTGAAATGGAATATAGAACAGTAAAATGATTTAGAGCTATTTAAGCTCAACTATTATAATGCCTAGATACTTGATACCTCACAAAGGCTAAGTGTCGACGTGGAGTCCTCTTCGCTCCTGCAGCGATCGTTATTAATAAATCTTCAAATTTCACGTTGCCTTGCAATTTATTTATATTTCACTTTTTTTTTACGATAATAAGTACTTGAACTTGGCTGTTGTTATTATGAGAGCAGTCGTTAAGCTAAGTCAGAAGCTTTGTGGAGGGCTAGAAAATTCTGACAGTCAAGTGGCTACTAGTTTGACAATATATGCCATTTCGCACTGGGCCAGCGTCCTCTAAAGAGAGAGAGAGAGAGACAAGAGAAGAGTGTGCCCCTTTAGTTTGGCGAAAAAACGGCTGTGGATTTGCTGCAGTATATTATAAAAAAGGACTTTTATTGATTAGCTTAGCCTTTTATGGTTGGCAATAATTTACTCCTCCACAATGTAATACCGGTAGTTGCAATAAATAATGATATTTCTTGTTTATGATATTTTAAAATATGTATGTACGCTGTGAGTGCAATAGGCGACATTTTATAAACGGCGCGGTACTTCTGACTCCCGACCTATTCATCTGTGGGACAAGAGTAACCTCTGGTACTTTAATACTTACAAAATGTTTTTATTAAAAACATACACATAACGTAATATTGAAAACTAGCTTGCTACTGCCGGTATATAATGTTTTATATCAAAAGTAAGGTAAGGTTTTGTTTTCTAAATGAACTAATGAACTCTAAATTAGGGAATTGACTGCACTATAAAATTCCTTATTGTTTTAGGCGTTCGGTGTTTGTTTATATCAAGACAAAATTTACAAAGACTATGTCAAACACGTGTCTGATAAAAATTCAAAGACATTCCTTAACTGGTTTTTGTGAAAATTGTGGTAACGTAACTTCTGATAATAAGTACATAGGACCAAGAAGCCATAACTGTTAAGTGCTTGGAGCATGAAATGAGGAACTTGTCATGTCCTGGTCATAAGTAGGTCACAGGGAGTCGGGAAGGGGCGATCGATTGCAAGGCACGCATAAATATCGAGGAGTTTGTACTTGTATTTGTTTTTGTTTATTATCTACTTCTCTGTACTTGTTTGCTTTGTTATATTTTGCGCTGAATCTAGTTATGATACAATTTAAGTTGTTACCTCTTGAATCATTGACTTGAAAACATGTGGAAAGGTCAATGTCTGTTTTATTGAACCTTGTCCATTAGGAGGACATTCTGCATCTGTACGCACTTGCGTATTTAAAGGAAGGCTTTTGTTGTTGTTTAAAAATATTAATGCTGATGTAACTGTTTCTAAATTGTCACTTAAAAAAAAATATTATAAGTGTAACAAGTTGGAAACACTACTAAAACCTTTTTTTTTAATATTAACTGCATAATTAAAGTAATTCGATCTAAAGTTCAACCGCGGTCTGTAGGACCCATGTCCGCGGACTACGTAACTTTTTTGTACCGTATTGAATTTCAAGTAATTTATTTTTGCGTAAATGTATGACATTTGTTTTAATTTTATTTCAAATTAATCTCAAGTGTAATGTCACTGAATTTACGGGTCCAAAAATTTTGTGTCATTTTTAAATATATAATGAATGTTGATTCCTCACAAATTGTTTTTATTTTTATTTGTCATAGTATAATGTTTTAAAAAAATATATACCAATAGACTTATATCTAATAAATTTTTATTTTTTAAATAAATAAATAATAATATTCTGTGAATATTTCAATTGTCTTCATGTTGCCGTTATCAATATCGAGCAAAAACGAGCAAAAAAATCACGTTTGTTGTATCGGAGCCCCCTTAAATATTTATTTTATTCTGTTTTTTAGTATTTGTTGTTATAGCGGCAACAGAAATACATCATCTGTGAGAATTTCAACTGTAATTTCTATCACGGTTCATGAAATACAGCCTGGTGACAGACGGACAGCGAATTCTAACTAATACGGAACCCTAAAAATACGCTTGGGTACGGAACCCTAGAAATCACGACATCAGTTAAAGGTTAAGAAAAAACAGTAACACATTTGTTTGTAGGTTCGTAGGTACGTAATTGGATGGGAGACCGCTTAGCGGCATACCTTTTTTTTTGCTTGTATTCGTAAAGTACGTAAATGGTGGTAGATACGGAACCCTCGGTGAGCGAGTCCGACTCGCACTTGGCCGTTTTTTTATATACTTACATGGCAAGAAAGGTTAGAATCTTATAAATATTGTTCAACAACGATTACAGCTAGCAGACAGCTTTTCAGCATTGTGTTCATAAATGTAGATCACTACACCTGTCCTTATATAAATAATATTACGAAGAAGTCTAGCTAAATATGGCATTACGAAATTGAGTTCAAGCCAAAGTACACAAAATTGTTATCTGTCCACAAGCAAGCGCGGCTATCTTTATACAATTTGATAACCCACTTCCCAAGCTTGAATTTCAAGATTGCGTGTCCGCGTTCAAATATTTAGCCTTTTCGGCAGTTCAATTGTTATAAGTGGTTGTATACAGGTCAGGTATTAGGCATTGTGCTAAGTGGTACGGGTCAGGTATCACTCATAAGATATTAAGAGTTGAGAGTCGAGAGTACGAGGGTTCAGGACCTTTCATAATTCGCTTTTAAATACTGGTGGCTTACAGCGGTTTTCACAGTTGTATTTGCTATGATTTAGCGCAGTACGTTATCCAGAAGCTAAGCTCTCTCAAGCTGAGACTTGCCTCACTGATCAGGCTCAACTTATACCGGAGGTTGTATATCGACTAACATGTTAACTTAGGGTACCTATTCTATATTACACTACACGTTCCAAATGTGATAGAGTTGGTAGCTTTTCTCTATGCACAAACCAGAACCGAGACTAACCCTTATCTGTGTAACGAGGTACCCAGGTACATATTTGAGACGACTTTAACCCTTATCTGAGTAACGATAGGCATATAGGCATGCTAAGCGGCTGTAAGTTTCTAAGAGCTTCTATCATTAAAATTACTGTTTTCATGAGTGTTCAATTTTTAAAACTTATTGAAGCTACTGATATTGACCAAACTATTTGCTACACATGAAACTGGGTGACAAGGTAGCTGAGTACCGCTATGTATCGTGTAGGAATGAAATCAGATCTAACAATGCTTTTGATATAGGATTATCAACTAAGCAAAATAATATTATTTATAACAATATTTATTTAAAACCAAAACTAAACATAATTTTAAATTATTTTTTTTAATTGGTTGTATAGACTTTGCTCCGATACCGAGTTGGTTGATTAATTCCTCTTTAACACTTGTATCTGAATCATACAAATCTGTATCATGTTGAATTCTAGCTTCGAATACAATATCTTATATTTCCAAGGTATTATTTTCGGTTGGCAGGCTATAAAATTCGACATTATCAAAAGGATTATAATTTTCTTCATCACTCGAACTTTTTACGTAATATTTCTCTTATTTCTTCAGAAATATACCTTTGAACGCGTGATTTTGCACTGTAATAAGTTTCTTCGTTATCCATACTGAAAGCAACACGCAACAATATGTACAGAACACGTAAATGTTTGCACCGAACTAACTATATTATTAATCTACTGTTCATTAATTTTTCTTAGAAAACTTCAGTTGGTCAAGTTTTCCCAATGTCAAACAAAGAACTTGGTACAAAAGTTGATATTTATTTATGAGAGTATACATAAAAATGATTTATCACTCATATAACCTGCCTGCTTTACCGAGGGGCGTGGGTTCGATCCCCACACAACACAAAATTTTAAGTGACGCATTTGTGTTTGTTTCGAGTCTGAGTATTTTTCAAGTATTTACAAAAAAAAAAATATTTATGTATTTCTATGCGTCGTCTGGTATTCATAGGAGAAGGATTTGCTTTGTTTGGTACTAGATGACGCTGTGTATAATGTCCAGAAATTATTATATTTATTAATAAAAATGTTTAGTAATTTATAATAATTTGTTGTCCCTTTGACTTGGCAGTCTCTTTCCATTGCATCACCATTTTATTACAAACAAATAAAAAATACCGGCCAAGTGCGAGTCGGACTCGCGCACGAAGGGTTCCGTACCATTACCTATAAAAATTAAATGTTTTTTATTTTATTTTTATATTTGAGTTGATTGAATGAAAGGTAAATTGCGGAAAAAAGTACTTACTAGATCTCGTTCAAACCAATTTTCGGTGGAAGTTTGCATGGTAATGTACATCATATATTTTTTTTAGTTTTATCATTCTCTTATTTTAGAAGTTACAGGGGAGGGGGGACGGGGGGATCACACACATTTTACCTCTTTGGAAGTGTCTCTCGCGCAAACCATTCACTTAAGAAAAAAAGGATATTAAAACCTCAATAACCTTTTTGAAGACCTATCCATAGATATCTCTCACGTATGGGTTTGATGAAAAAAAATTCAGATTGACAGGAGAATGACATACAGACAGAAATGACGAATCCATAAGGGGTCCAGTTTTTGCCATTTGGCTACGGAACCCTAAAAATAGCATACAAATAAATTTATTTTTATTTTTATTGATACTTTTTGTAAACGGAATAGACCTACTGTTTCTGTAGATTTTTGTCTTATAGCACGAAGTTTAGAATTTGAATTAACGCCATTACTTTAAAGTTTGTAACATTGAAAATAATGCATTTAAATTGTTGTAATCAATCAGCTTTCTACCATTACTGTTTGTTATACAAAATAAAAGAAAAGTTATGAACGATAAAATCTGATGTACGTATTACCTTGGTTTCTATACGACTTATGTATTAAAAAGCGTCTACACAGAGGTCGAGGATTCTTCAAAGCTCGCTTTCAAACTACCGAGAGTGGTGCATACTCTTGAGAATAGCGTTTTTTAGTTAAGGATATACGGTATCAGGCACATGTATGTTATTAAAATTAAGAGATAAAAGTCTAAAGGAACATTTATAATGTTGGGGATGGAAGGTGTTGAAAATGACTTTTCACAAAGTTTTTAATACTATGAGAGTTGTGCATGGTCTTTATGTCTTTAAGCTTAGGTACATTTAGACAGTTTATTATTTTGTTTAATGCAGTTCGTTCTTGATCACGAGGTGTTTCGAAGAAGATTATCAAAAAGAAGAAAAGGAGTTTCTTAATTTTGTAGTGGCTTACAGGCCTACTTTAATTATAAAAATGATACATCTTTGGTAGATGTCTAAGTCTTATGACTAGTTTAGTTGTCCAAAGTGCAAAGGTAATAAGGCATGAGGCATGCAACCAAGAGCTCTTGTACTTAGTTGTCAGCTACAGCTACAGTCCGAGGGCTCTTCACGACTCGGCTTTAAACTGTAGCAGTGGTGTATTTCCATAAGAATAGCGTTTTCTAGCGTATGTTGGACAATTAGGTCCACTCACACCGAAGTACGAATGAAATAAGTATTTATGAAATATCCTATCTATCTATGTGTTCTATGAAGAATAAATGCTTACTCCGCTAGTTAGATACGTATGACCTAAAATTATAATACGAACAAAATCCGGTCAAATGCGGGTTGTGCCATGATCATTTCCAAAAAAAGCTTGTGAGCCGATTTTGTTCATGATTAATATGTTTACCTACCCGTTGACAGGCAAACGAACAAACATGGCGAAACTATGACGTTTCATTGTTTACTACGGAACCCTAAAAATCATAGTTACATAATCCATACGTTAGATTTGTTGTTTGAAAAGTCCCATTTTGATATTTGAAGGAAGTTATCGAGTCATCAAAAAGAGTAAATATCGTTATCCGTGAATAAGTAACTAGACATAGTGCAAATCATTTACATCACCTACTTATATGGTGTTCGGTAATGTCAATTGACGCTCGTGAAAGTCGTCTTTAGTTGGGTTAAGCTAAGGTATGCTGGACTAAGAATTTTACTTGGGTTGTTGTGCATAAACACCAGTACCCGAAATAAAGCTAATAAAACATCTGGTTCTGAGATTATTATGACCTATAATGGCTCGTCTTGCATTGACATAACACCAGTCTATAAAAGCTGATAGAAAATATTTCTTTCTCCCTCCTCCCGATTACTGACATGAATGATTTTTAAACTCATTCAACCGAAATTATTAAAATGTATTATTTATTCGTATCAAAAGTGGCCGTCATCAGCTTGTCTCTTACACCACTTCAAGATGTCGGCGAACGTAGTGCAAGAGCTGGAATTCTGCCAAGCACAAAGCTGGAAAATCATATATGAATTATAGTTTTCAATTCCAGAACTGAATTGGTTTCGCTACTATATTGTACGCGTAAATAAATTATTTAATCAAAGATTTTCCTGCTATCATTTTTCTTTCATTTGATGAAATTCTGCTATTATTAATGTACGGAAAACGTAATACTCCTGAAATAATTTTTTTGTACGGTCGCCTGTTGTAATAATTATTTACGAATTTACTTTTATTTCGCTGCTGCCTAGAATATTCTCTTAAGAAAAAAATAATGTTAAAAAATAAAACCATAATAAGCAAAATTTTACGTAATCAAACATGTTTGAAATAGCTTCATCTAGCCTTTAAAAGTAAGGTCTATCTTTAAAAATAATACCATTGTTTGTGGGAAAAATTTGATTCGGATTCACTTTTTATATTATCACCAGCTTTATAATACTAGGGTTTGTAGATTTTTGGGATACTGTAAAACAAAGAAAACTTACAAAAAAAAACAACCGGCTTCAAAACGATGCACTAAAAAGGTAAATTTAATTACTTATTGCCAAAAATCTGATCTGAAAACACAGCTTAAAGTCGGTGTCTATGTATCTTACAGTTTATAACACACTTAACTTGCATGACATTAACTTCAAACGATAATTCAGATCAGATTTTTGACAATAAGTTATTTAAAAGAAGCCGGATGTTTAAAAAAAGTTTTTATTTTTTTAATTTGAAACTAATATATATAAGTTTGAAGCACTGAGAGGTATAGTAGATAACTCTACCGGCTAGGTGCTTAGAGAGAGAGTTCAGAAAAAAACTAAGGGTCCACAAGGTTCAGTTATAATACACTCATTTAAGCTTTCTCAACAAGTTATTTATTTATTAGTATTATCTTATTACTTAAGGTGATTCCTAGCCCTTAAAATAAAGAATAATAGATAGATAAAATATATTACAATCTCTCCCTACCAATCTTACGAGAAAGATAGAAACCGTAAGCCTAACTAAGCGAATGCGATGGGAGGTTTTGCAAAGGTTTAATATAAATACCTCACTTTTATCATAACGTACTATTGACGATTTGAAAGACCCTTTATAAAAAAGCCTATTGTAATGAAATTTTTTGGTCTGCCTGTCTGTCCGTAACATCCCTTTTTTTAGGAATCCGTACCCAAAGAGTAATTAGCGGAATCTTATTACTAAGACTTCGCTGTCCGTCTGTCACCAGACTGTATCTCATAAACCGTGATAATAAGACAGTTGAAATTTTAAAAAGTTTAAAACGCCAATATTAACATAAAATACACAATTTACAATAAATGGCAAGACTATTATATATAACTATCGAAATTGAGAAACTAGTGTTTCAAGCCACAATAACCCGCAATGGAACTCTCTCGCAACTCAGTCCTTGCACAGCAACTTAACTTAGGCAAAGAAACTTTGATCTGAATAAGTTACTCTGCAAGAGTATGTATGTATCTGCTGTTTAACTAAACGCCCAGGCAGGTTGTTTAGTATAGAAAAGATGTCATAAAAGTGAACAGATTATTATACGAACCTAACCTAATATACATTACTAAGACTCTGTGCGATTTCTGTTTCCTTCTGTTCCATACTAAACACCTGTTAAGGTACTAATTAGTACACTTTACAAAAAAAATTCAGGGGTTCAAGACCGGTCAGTGTACTGGGAGGACTACGCTCAGCAGTGGACGTTTTCCAGTTGAGACAACAAAGACGAAGACCTTAAATAATAATTATTATTCTAATGATATACGAAAATATAATATGTTTATTTTTAATTGAACAATAACTTAATAGAAACTTGTAATTCTTACAAAAAAACTGTTATTATTAGTTGAATTTTATTACTGTTACATGGATTTTTGCTAGAAGATGAAACTATATACGGGCATCCGGTTGTTACTGTAATTATTGATATATATTTTATAGGCTTTCAGTTCCCCCCTCTCCCCTTAGATAAATTATCCCTTAAGGTGGTAAGGGACGTACATAAGTCTATGTTTGTAATCAAGTGATATGACCTAATTTCGAAAGCGTGAGTAAAAGTTTGTTAGGGACAGAAAAACTAAAATCGCGCGTACGAATAGTAGCTAACCCTAATATAAAGTGAAATTAGGTAAACATCAAAATCAACAACATTATAGAGTCATAAGATTAAGACCCTTCCATAAGTTCAGAAAAAGAATATCTCGAGGCGTTAATATTTATGCAAGTGCCGCGAAAAACACTGGTGAATTTATTTAATTTAGGGGGCAGAGGTAATTTTTCTCTCTCTCTTTAAAAGTTGTCAACAAAAGACGCCATATGGGATTAAGAATTATAAATTTCACAATAAGGCCCCGGTTTATTAACACCGCCAACACGTAATTTCGCAAAGTTTTGTTTCGTATTGTTTCGTACTTCTGGCGTTGGTTTGTGACGTTTGCTCATATGAATTTATATGCCGAAGAATCCTGGGCTGGGCAGCGTTTTTTCATTACTAACTCTTCTTAATGCAGATAGAAAAGAAGTCTGACACACGTGAATTCTAAAGTCTATGAACTTTGGTCGAAGAAAAAGTCTGTCCCCGGGGTTGACATAGTGCAATTCAAAAAGTAGTGTCATAATTATTTTTTTTTCCACAAAAATTATTCGTAAAAGCTCAAGTGTTTCGTTATAGACTTTTAGTGGATATCAAATACAAAACTATATGCTTAACTAAGTAAGTAAAATTGTGGATTGTTTTTTTGAAAGTGTATCTCCATCTCTGCATAATAGATTTTCACGGTTCTATACAAAAAATGGTTGTGATTTAACTACTCTTTTAAATGCACGATGTACGATAATAAACCCTGGGGTGGGGGCTTGGTTTTTCTGGAGTAATTTGCCCATTTCCCATTTATTATATAAATGGTAATGATAAGTATCATACAAATTGGCCATTTTATTTCGCAGCTGTTCTACTTCTATTACCTTCATACTCTAAAAAAAAATCACCATGAAATAGGTGACAATAGTTACCGATACTGTAACGAGGTGTCGTGTCAGTCATCCGTGGGGCGCAGGTCGTGTGGGCTTGGCATTAACCCACTTACCATCGCCCGTGGGAGGCCGTTCTAAAATTAAAAAAAGAAAGAAACCGGTAACAGTACTAGTTTGCGCGTACGCAATCTCTTACAGATATAAACTTTAAGTAGCATTGAAAGTCTAGCTCGAATTGTGTTTAACGAGTACAGTGATTAATTGACGTATTGGGAAAGTTTGAAGTTAAATGAGTGTTACATTTGTACTTGTGTTATGTTTGAGTCAAAATATTGCCGAAAACTCCTCCTTGGCTTTTTTAAATACCACTAAGTTGGCAAACATGCTTGCCTATAACTAGTGGTGCTATTCCGTTCTCGTGCAATAAAAAAAAAATCATAAATATTTACTTAGTGTATATATTTTTGGAATTCTGATAACTTTTTGTTACAATGTATCTATCAATTAAGATTAAAAAAAATTAAAAACATATGTTAAAGGAAAAAAAAGAAATCAATATACATATAATTCTTGATTTGTATTTGTTTAGCTTTCTGCAGGTGATGCGACAAACAGACAAAAAATCCAAAATTGATAATAATTTTGGAATACTTTCCCAAACCCAATATTTATAACATTTTATTTTTCATTCCTTCTCGTGTTTACTTTAGTCGTGTGTGTGAAGTCATATTAAGTTAGGTCCATCATTTATGTTTTATGGTTGATTGGATATGATTTGCATATGACTTGATTTCTAATCTAAAAATATCTCTGTGTGTGAAGTGTAAAATATTTTTTGCTATCTAATGAAATATAAGAATTTTAGCTTGAAATGGTTGTATATTTGAATAATAGCTTTCGCTCACGCATTAGTTCCACGCGAACCGCACCAAAACGCAAATTGTGTTTAAAAATACCCCAGAGAATTTCGATATCATTGTTTACGGGCTCAGTGGGTTGTTAAACTGCCTGCCATTCAAAGGGCGCAGGTTGCATTTCCACACAGGATTTATTTGTTAAACATACAATATAGTTTAAGTATGAATTTTTTATATTTGTAATATGTAATTTCCAAAAAAAAAAAAATGGGACTGTATCAGTTGTCCGGTGATGTAAGATGTCCGGAAATATTTTATACATACAGGAATATTAAACAACCCAAATTACAATTAGACAAATCGACCGACACGTTGTGTTTAAGCAAACAAAAAAACACAGGTACACACTCTAACTGTAAGATAAATCAGCTTTTAGAATAAATACCATATAATAATAACATAATAACAAATAATAAAATAACAAATAATTGTAATTTAACAGCCCAGCGAGCGGTTAAGTACTCTTTACCATAAGAATAAATTAATTTCTTATACTAGTACTATGCCATTACCTAAGAGTTAAGTACCACGAGCAGCACAAAAACAACGGCCCTCGATGGCAAACAGAGCGAAACAGTTTTTTGCCAATGTAGCCATATCTCTGAGTTTCGAGACCAACTTGTGATGAAACTTCAATGGTCGATTTGGTTAAACGGTTAAACTCCTTTTTAAACAGTAAATTCTGACAATTTGACGAGACTAATTCCTGATGTTTTGGTGTCTATATTATTTCATCTGTAGACTAATTTAAGTTCTTGTCATATGACACCAGTCACCACTAGTGGCCACTAGCTAGATATCGTCTGCTAGCTGTTGGACCAACTCGGTGTACAATGGCCTATCCCTACTTTTCTAAGAAGAGGCCTGTGCCCCTGTAGTGAAGGCAAATAACTAACAATAAACTAGATGGGTCCCGTGATTTGGCCCGCGAACTCATTTATTCCACTGAAATTAAAATTATAGCTAGGAACGTGTTTATTCCGGATATTGTCTACATTAATTTCGTCAAAATCCGTTCAGCGTTATTACAGTAACAAACTAACAAATATTTTACCCGTTTATTTCGAGTTGTGTGTTTTCAATTCAGAAATAAATCAATTTTCCATTGTAGGAATCTTAAATGTAATTTATTTACAAACAAAGTTTAGTGTAAATTAAGTCAAAGAAGACTCGAAGAGTAATGCATAGATACCCATATAAGTTTAAGTAGTTGATTTTAAAAAAAATCTACAATTTACCGTTGGAATATACCGTTAGTGCTGCACAGCCTCGAATTCTGGTCAACCAGTTACTTATCTCTAATTAATCATGGAAGGATTGTATACATTCGCATCGCTACATAATAATGTTGCAGGAATTTAAAAAAGTATTAAAGATACATTTGTGAAATTGTATATTTAGATAAATTAGAATTAATAGTTAATTGTGCAATAAGTAATTTCTGTCTTTTTTTTTTCACGTATTTGCTAAATTTGTGTAAAATCCATTTCAATTATTCAAAAAAAAAAATGTTTGTATAACCCATTTGAACTTTAAATAATTGATTACTGAAGTTCGATGAAAATGAACACATTAGAAGCTTAATGCCCGGAGATGGATGTAGATGTAGAATCATTAAAATTACATACGAACGAAGTCGAGGTAACAATATGTCTACAATACCATCCTCAAATTAAATTCTTTTAAAAAAAATAGAAAGTCTACAATGCTTCGGTATCTAGACGTGGACTCTCCCCGCTCAGTCACGACAAGTTCCAACGTCAAGGTCCTGGCTAAATTGGCAACCAGAAATGTAATTATAATGCTGTTGTAGCAAAAAACCTGTATAGTAATGCTGAATAATAGCTTCTTGGAAGTAAAAGAAGCTATATAATCAGTACGTAACAAAGTAGACGACGCCGTATGGTTAATATATATTTTTTGCATAGGTAGTGGTGGTGGTTATGGTTTCAGCACATGTTAGGACGAGAAATATCCTGTATTTTTATATACCTATATATTTTAGTTTTACTATCTTAATTAAAATGTTTATTTTTGTCACAACCCTACATAGTGTGTAAAACATTATTTCCCTTTAAAGGTTATTAAAATGATCCTTAGTCCCACCGGTGTGTCAACTCGGTGTCGTCATAATACTTTCCATCCCTAAAGACTGCAGTTATACATATCTGTGTCAGAAAATTAAGCAAAACTTTTACACCTTATAATATTAAGAAAGTTGTAAAAAGCTTTGGAGCCGTTAGTTTTTTTTGTGGTATTGTTCATTTATTTATTAAGAAACCCACTCAATAAAAGAAAAACAAAAGGACCCGTTTGCCTTCCTAAACAGATTCTATTAATCAATTTGAATCATAATTTTACGTTTGTACTTGGGTCGCTTTTTGATAACATTTTTATAATAGGTTACGTGGGTAAACTTTTACTAGGAGACCGTCCGCAGAGAAAGCTCCTTGGACAAGTAAGGATACAGGAAAAATTGTCTTTGTGCCCTAACAACTGTATATAACAAAAGGACAGCTTTGTGCCAGTCAATACATTATTTAAGGCCATTATTTAGAAAAATCTGTAATTCATATGTTTTCCTACTACGTATCTTAACCTTGTCTAGCCCAGAATAATGTCTTGCGTTTGCTTACAGTCGCGTTGTAGTTACGCTAATGTAATTTTACATTTTGGTCAAAAGGGCGTTATAGCAGCACTGGTAAAGTTCCGTATGAATAATAAATAACTACTTATAATAATAATATTTTCAGGTCTTATTCGAAGCTTCTATTTTATTTTCTGAAAAAATCTGCATACTTCAGAAACCTTCGAATAGTATACATTTACATATACTCTTCGTTTTAATCATAATCTAAGCAATTATTTGACCTTTTGTATATCAATTGGTTTTAAGTGGGAGTCATCAAAGGTCAGTTATTGGAATAAACCTCAGCAAGTACTCAGACATGTCTTCTAAAGATCTGAGTACGCAATAACTCAACTGGCCAAGCGATATGTCCGTCCTATCACAATAGTTCCATTCATATCTCAATTGACCATACTTTCTGTCTGTCAGCTCGAATCAACCAGCATTCATGCTCGGCACCAATCTTATCCATTATAATTTTTTAAACCAATTGCGACCATAAGTTTACTGTGTTAAGAAAACTATACCAGTATTTTAAATGGTGCAGTTATGAATATGCCAAATGACGAAATGTTTTTTGGGAACATGGACAACAGATTGAGACCGAGTCACGACTTCAGTGACTCTTCCATTCTATTATGAAAAGTAGCCATGTCTATCAAAGTGATAGTGGGATAATCACTACATTTAGTTTAATGATGATTGGCAGATTGGCGTGACACTATTGTAATGGCCTCGTCAATTTTAAAAACCAACAGATTATAAAATTAAGTGATCATCGTACGTCTCCTATACCACTTTGTACATATTTGAAGCACAGTACTTTAATCATCTACTAATTTCACAAAGAGATATGTTAATTAAATAAGTAGATACTATATATAAGCTATCGTCTATCGTTTTATTTTCTCATAATTAATTTCTACTTGTGCAAAGATAAGAATTTAAGTGGTTCAACCAGATGTGACACGAATATTACTTCATTTCATTATATATGTTTTTATGATTCTGTATCCAAAGGATGGCAACGGAGCTATAGTGTACTAAGTACTAAGCTTACGTTGTCAGTCTGTCCGTTCTTATTATTAAAAAAAAATTTTTTTTTTTGTTTTTTCTCCATCGTACAATAAGGATCATTACCTACCTAGCTTCAAATTTAAAACGATTATAGTGTTAGTTCTTATATAGAACAACAACAAATAATAGAAACCAGTCAAGTTCGAGTCAGGTTCGGGCGCGAGTCCGCTAAAATAATATTTTGCTATTATTGACGCCACAGGACGCAGCCTGCAACACAATTCGCGCAACTTCAATACGCAGCGCATTAACGCTATAAGTAACATACGCTAGCAACGCGTTTCGTTTGACCGACCCTTTAGTTTTAATGATTTTTGAATAATTTTTTATATGTTCTTTTTGGATTCTTGCAGCTTTTTTTTATCTATAATAGTTATCAGCACCTGTTATCTTTATTACGTAAAAACAGGAAAAGAAACGGCAAAACGTGCTAGAAAACTTTATAAATTGATGCTAATAATGGTCGTAACACAAAAATAATCAGTGAACGACCGATAAATGATTAAAATCAACAAATAGAGTTCGTTTCTATAAGAAACCAGTTTATAATAATTTTGAAAGTAGTTGAGCGAGTCGGAACTCTGAATTAATTTAGTTTCGTCCTGTGTGAAGGTGGGCGACCACTCGAGATCAATACTAGCAGACACGTCTACAGGAGAATGGAGCGGGTTTATTGTTCACCATCTTCTATTCGGTTCTAATGAAAAAACTACCTTAAAGGGCATCCCGGCTATCCACTAGCGCCGTCAGTATATATTTTTGATTTACCGTCGTAGAGAGTGTTTCTATGGCATAATAAGCTCATGACTAGTTTCAGGACCGTGTGACTAGTTTCGTATTTTCAGATTTTGTTGAGATTTTTTAAATACACTTCAACTACGAAGAGTATATGAAGAATATGGAGTAATTGCGCTAGTGGACCGCAGGGGATGCTCCACAAGGTTAGATTTTATCACTGTCTGTAATTATGTTATTCAAAATATAACTGTTATTTAGATGGTATCTGCAGCTTTTTGTTTCTACTAGTTATCATCTTAATGGATTATTGCCACGCTGCCACAGAGACAATCGATTTTTACCTTTTTTATAAGCTTTTATTTAGTTTTACCTGTCCCGTGTCTGTAAACAAATCTTGAAAGTTGAATTTGACCCAATTCCCGGTGTTCGTTTAAGTTGAAATTTGGCATATACACGTAAATCGAACGCCAATGTAATATAATGATGTCATAGAGCTGGTCTCATGATGGAGCCGGAAGGTGGCCATAGAACCTCTGTAACAAAACTATGCTACCCCATCGAGTTTGGGCTAGTTGGAAGTACTCAGGTCTTAAACGATAACAAGTAAAAAATTCTTACTTTTTAATGTTTTAAGTATTATATAAATTTTGTTCTAAAGAATTGTGAACGCTAAACAAAGACTTGTCAACTTCTGTATTTGGAGAATTATGACATTGTTTACGCTTCCTGAAGACTGTAGGTATAGGATAGCAATATATAATATATAGACAGACGTCTGCTTGTTATTCCTTTTACTATGATAGTTTTATGTGTCGTGGTTTAGCTTAAACACGATTTGTTCGATTACCTTTTACATAACCATCGGTACATTAGTACATACAGAACAATATAAATCAATCAATATTTAGGCAACAAAATGCCATGAGGTGACATAATACGTGGCATATGATCTTTGACGCCCGCTTTCTCACATTTGAGGCGTGATTGACAGTCGAGGCCATTGTGTAGCCGCCACCGAGAACGTAATACGAAATGATGTATCCGGAAACGGATATACCTAGTTAATTTTTTTTTCTTTACACGTACATTCAATATTTCCGGACACGGATTATTGTCCTCTTAAACATTGCTTTTGTACTTGAAGTGGTAGTACCAAGTTTTATATTATTTCTATGTGAACTCCTCCATAGTCTAGTTTCAATGCTGTGTTTTGGTTCAGCGCTCATGCCAAAGGATTTGATCATAAGCTAATTTTGCATGTACCTACTAACGGTTGACTATTGACCACATATTAAAAGAAAAACCAGTTAAAGATACAAAAAGAAAAGATTACTAAAAAGTTATAAATGTTAAAAATTGGCGATACCAAAGGCATTCTCGTGGGGTGGGCATTTTAGGCGCTCTGCGGTGACGCAGTGTAAGGTGCAAATTTGTATTGAAAAATAAAAAAGAACGTATCTACATGGTAACAATAGCTAGTGCAGAGGGATTTTTTACCTGATTACTGTGAAGCCAAACGGAGGAGGTTATATGTTTTTAATAGGTATGTATGTTTGTCTGTTCCCTCATATATTTTTAAATATTCGTACCTAAGTATATAATAATTTGACAACTGAGGAACCTTTAGAGCCGTCTTGTTAGTCCGCTTGTTATTGACTATTTTACGTCACAATAAGTCTAATATGGCGCCCTCTAGAGAACGTTAAGTCCTGTAATCAAGAAAATTTACATCAAAAATATTCTTATCTACTAGTACCAACTAGATGATAGCCATGATCGCATGCTACCTTGCCTTAGGACACGTACGACTATGAGTATATATGAGAGTATGTTTTTAAAACTAATTACTCACTAACTAAGTTATTGCAATTACCTAAATTATACTTTAAAATCTATTAAGTAAACAAATATTAGGCATACTACTACGGCTATCCCCACAGAATATAGTCAGAATGCTCACTTCACAGAGCATTCTTATATATATTTTGCTATTTTCTAGTTTTGTAGATAAGAATTTTGGAGAAGAAAAATTTTCTTGTTTCGTACTTCCCGCTGTGTGTTGTTTCTAAATCATTTTGATTAAAAAGAAGATAACTTAAGAGCTCGTCGCTTTTGATTTTCGTGAGATTCTGACTTTTATGCCGATTATTTATTACTTAGTGTAAAAGTTTACAACTATTATACTTTTGTTTGGAAATACTACTAGGAATTTCTTACGATATGTGTTAGTGTTGTGTTACAGGAGTTAGAAATCATAGGGAGTTAGTTAGCTGTACGTTTACGAGCTAGTTATTACTATGTTCTAAACAGAACAGACCCCAAGGTTTGACGTAAAATTTTTTTACTTCTTATTTACTACTGTGTCGCCACAGCTAAAGAAGGTATCATTGATATCTAATTTTTAGACAAATTATCACAATTTTTTTTAATATTTTTTCCATTTTGCCAAAAAATAATAATTATGCTTACGTTTAATTACACTTTGTAGACCTTACAGATCAAGATCTTAATTGATTGTAATCGGTTCGTACAAAATGGAATATCTCACCCTGAACCTCACGGCAGTGACCTCAAAGTGATTGTGATTAATATTCACACTGCTGTCCTTGATTCAATACGTTTCACAACCTCAACTGTGACTTTGAATTAGCTGATATATATTTGTATTTGTAAAAACGATAAATTGCTTCCAAATTCTCGAAAAACGAGCAAGCCGCTGTCGATATGTCACCGTATTCTGTAACTAAGGGGCCATCCATTTAATACGTTACGCGCTTAGGGGGGAGGAGGGGGGGGGATTGATGCAAAATGTAACAAAGGCAAATTTTTCATATTAAAATTGGAAAAAAACGCGATAAGGGGAGGGAGAAAATTATGAAAATTGCGTGACTAATTAAATGGATGGCCCCTAATTCCCTCTTGTATGAATGTGAAAACCAGAAAATCTTTAAATTGTTAGGAATATATTTGTTAAACATTTTGCAAAATGAAATAAGAATAAGGTAAATTTTTTTGGTTATTGTTTTGCGTTCCTTAATCCGCCCCAGTCGTGAAATCCTTTCTCAGTCTGGGGGCACGGCAGTGTTCAGCAAGTCTTGAGCGTAAAGCAAACTACGGCGTTATTTCACGCCACTGTCTAGCAGCTATGGATTGTTGTAGAAATAATTCTGTTTATTTAATAAACTAAGGTTACTAAGTTTCAAGTTTTTACTTTTTTATTCGTTTAGAAGTTTTAGGTATGCAAAGTTATGAAAATTCGGCGCAGACTGACTGAGTCATGATCATCAAAATAGAAGTAATACCTAGACAGCTAAAACTTGCCAGAGATAGGATTGAGAAACTTATAGAATAAAGGAAAACTATCGAAACCTGTATTTTAAAAGATCAGGAGTACCTGGAGGCAATTCATGTAAAATTTCACAAATTAAAATATAAATATATCATTTAATCAGAAATATATCACCTATGTATTAATGTAGTAGTGTAATGCCTATATACAAAACTATATAAGTATCTAGAATTAAGAAATTAAGGTTAGAATTAAAAACATGAGAATTTGACACACATCGAGTGTTTGGCAAAAACTGTCACAAATATAAACAAACATCGACTGATGACGCTCTAGTAAGGCGAAATATTTATTATTTTATGTTTTTTATAAATAAAATGTATATTTCAATGATATATATATTATTTTTTAATAGTAAAATCAAGTTCATAGGTAATAAAACGAAATAAAATATAACAATGTATATCAAGAATATATTTACTTAATGGCAGGTCATTAATTAAAATATTTTAGTCTCATATAATTAGGCACAGTAGATTCTAAAGAATGGAATTTAACGAGTAAAAGGTAGGCTAGATTTAAGCTAAAATAACTCGTTTTCTTATATCCACTTCTTAGAATTGGCTGTTTATGAGATTTCACTACTTTTTATAGACAAATGATCTCAATCAAGACTTGGTAAGTTTTTTACAGCATTTTTGCTAGGGTGAATATTTACACAATTAGATTCCTTGTAAGGTAGAATGTCAAGATTGACCTGCTAAATTTTACATTCGACATTCAAGTGTTTTATGAGCTTCAGCGGCCGCGATTAATCAGTAACTGAATTTCGCTTTATTAATTGTTGTATGTGTAAGTATAGAGATTGAAATTCTCATGTTAACTATCAAACACTTTCCAGTATCTAACTCAATAAAACAAAAAATTACATGATATATATAACAAAATAGTCGTAGATATAAAGTTTCATCTTTGGTGTGAGTTTTGACTAATTCTACTCTATTCAAAATATTTGTGTATTGTTCTAGTAGACAGAATAAATGTAGGACAATTATGAGCGATTTCCACAGTGGCCGGCGACGCTTTTTAATCGATCAACGTTCTACAGTCCGTTCCGCTCCGCCTGGCAACCAGGCACACATATCCTCTATTTTGAGCCCACAGCCCTACTTCCATTATTACGTAAATACCCTTTAGAAGCTCACACACAGCGTGTCAGTAAGTAAAATGTGATACTATACAATATATCCCGCAGTAGATAATACGTCGCATGTCGTGCGATAACTTTACATGCGCGAGAAATAGGGCTGCGTTAAGCTTTGAATTTTGTTTTTTTTACATTTTGATTTGCCTTCCCTAGTGCCAAATATTTCATTACCAATTGCCTTAGCTCATTCATTCTACGTTACGACAGCTATAGCTGTTGCTATACTGTTTTATAAGGACCATATAAGTTACTCGTACAACGAAAGAGGTTTAAAAATGACCCGGTCATAAGTATTTGAACAAAAGAGTATTTAATAAAATGCATAAAATTATGAGAAATTAAAGAATACACTCGTAGATGGCAGTGTTTCCACGTTATAATTACGATGACGATAGTAATTTTTTTTTGAAAAATTCGTGCCAGCATTATATTCATGAGAAGACACCTTCACCAACCTTCTTGGCATCTCGTTGAAAAATCTATGACTAAATTTCCAAATTTTTTTGAATTTTTTTTTAATTTTGTAACGATTTCTAAATAATATTATCTAGAATACTATGAATTTACGATATGAATCGTATTTGAATTTTGTTACAGAGCAACAAATAACAAATTTTCATTCATTTATAAGTATCAAATTTATTTCTTCGCATGCAACCCATCGAAATATCGTATGAATACTACGCGTTATAATTGCACAATACATTATTTTATCGCTATATCTATAAAAGTACCCTGAGTGGTCGCCTGTTCGACGGGTGCCTACCTCAATTACACGCATGGTCGAATCTCCCAAGTAATTACCCAAAAGTATATGTGATAATGTTGGCAACTTGGAATAAAATCTACATAATAATGTGTCGTGTTCTAGTTTGAAATTTCACGGATGGATTCTCGCTGCGTCGGCCGTTTAAATATTTATCAATGAAAACGGTTGCTATTTGTATGTATAGCGTTGCCCCTGGCATTACACTTCAATGCTGTAAAAACAATTATTATAATATTAAATCAATCTTTAAGTTATCACTGTTGTTTTTTGGATTTCAGATTACATGATCAAGAATAAAATTAATAAACCAATGTTTTTTATTTCCAATGTTATAGGTACTTACTTTCTTCACAAATCTATCTATTTATTTACTTAATAAATCTTTAAATGTTACTGACTACTCTTACTTCAACGTTTATAAATGTAACTTTATTTATTCATTTATTAATAACTTTTATTTCTTTGCAGGTAATACTAAAAAAAAGGCAGGTCATCCAACTTACAGTTAAGTAAGTTTAAATTATATCATTTATAATCACTTCGCCAGATAATGTAACTACCTAGTTATTTCTTAATTGTTCACCTAAATTGCAAGCAGAAAACTTTCATCAAAAAACAGTCACTTAAAAAAAAAAACAATTTATCCCAGGATTCTAGTGCAGAAATTTTGTACAAAACTGCATTTCATGGAATATATTTTGGTTTATATAGCTAAATTGGTTTATCGTGATTGACGTACCAATAGGATTTGTCCATTGTGCATGTGTAAAATGGCCGACCGCGACTGGGTAGTAAAATTAAGCTTTTGTTATTTACTTTATTTGTACTTTAATGTATTACTATTCGAGAATAGAATACTAGCTAACCCGGCGAACGTTGTTCCTTTTTTAGGGTTCCGTACCCAAATGGTTACCCAGACAACAAAGTTTTTTTTTGCCGTTTTTATAGATAATGGTACGAAACCCTTCGTGCGCGAGTCCGACTCGCACTTGGCCTGTTTTTTTTATAACAACTGCCGCACCAACTTCTGAAAGGGTTGTACTAATTCAAAAACCTTCACCGGCGTGTGCATTTACAACTTAACAAAATTTCATTAAGTCGGTTTACCCTCATTGCGCGAGCCCGACTCGCACTAACCTGTCCGACTGGCACTTGACTTTTTTTTCTTTCGCAGAAACATTCCCCGGCTTGTGCATAACAACTTACCAAATTTTCATTTCACTCGCGTTGAAGCATTTTATATGTATATAGATCGATGTTAATACTAGAGAACAATTATCTCTATCGTTGTAAAATGGAAATACAGTCAAGAATCAATGAAACTTTTTCTATTATGTTAAAATAATTTTCTATGTATGTGATCGTTAAATCTTAAAAGACCGCTATATACTTTCTATTTGATAAAGTCTGTGTCTGATCACGATAAATCATAATTACAGTACTAAGGGGTTTCAGATTTATTTAACTCGATAGATGTCGCCATATCTCACCAACCTACTTTGAGTAGACTTAAGTAGTATCGCTGTGCCCTAGATTTTGTCTAGACGGCATAGCGTTATCGCTCGGCTCGGTCCGTAATGTAGATTTAGCAGATATTGTTGGAGCTAGTTTTGTTCGTTTATTGGGCAGTCCGTCATATCTGTTACTAAACTATGTCACAATGTACGTACTGTGCCTGCTTAGTGTTATTAGTTGGTCAGTAATCTAAGTGTGTCAAAATATTGAGGTTAGGTGGGTCTATGTTTTGCTAGTTTATTAACATGCCTATTGAAATGTAGGCCAAATTATGCACAGTAGATTTATTTTAAATACATCCAAAAGTAACTTTTATCAAAAACAGTGCGGAACTTGAGTACATTTCAGCATTAGTCATTTTCGCGCTGAACATTTTTTTTTCAATAAATTTAAACCAAAATTGGGTCAAACTCACTTCGTTTAATTTACCATTTCACCCGCAGTCACAACAAAGTCACAATTTTCACTTCAAACTGTTTCTATTTTTAGCCCGCTACCCGGCATTACTGTTGCGCAAGCGTATGACATTTTGACGAACAGAAATAGTGCCCCTACCGGCCTATTTCCCGAGCTGTTAAGTAAGCTGTTACACTAATAATAATTTATTAGGTGCTACTAGACTTGGGTGATAATTTGCGGAACCAATTGGGCATGACACTTAATTGAGAAGATGGAAGATATTAGGTTTTAGAGAGGATAAACGAAGACGTGATGCCTGTAGGTATTGAGACTTGATCCATAAAAAACGTTAAATCGGGCTGAGCGGACTATTCAAAGATTCCTACGTGGCAAGAGCCTAAATGAAAAGGGAGAACTGAGTCAGAAACATAGCTTAAAGTATTAGCCCAAGTGGCATTGAAACATATAACCGATCAACGATAGGGAAGATAGTTTCTAGGTAAAGGTATCATAGTCGATTCGAAAGAAGTAGGTAACGTGATAACCCTTGATACACTCGGCTCTGACCTGTTTGTTTTAGACACAAGGAAGCTCATGTCCACCAGACTTCTATTTTGTTTAATACATAAGGAGGCTCATATACACCAATGGACGTCTAGTGACTGCTAGAATGCAGATAATGAAACTAATATGGTGTTAAGAAGTTATTTTTTAAAGTAGGGGGCCGGTATAAGTCTTCGTTTTGGTATTTTTTTATTATATTTATTTCCCTATAAAAACGTTTTGTTTACTTATATTGATGCCGTCTAATAATAATTGTTAAAATTGTTTATATCGTCAGCCAGCGACACACGTTACTGACATTTAGTTCCACCGAAAGATTTCCATGAACTTTGAAAAAGAGCCCTTTTAAATGGCGTGTCATTTTAGCATGACCTCTATCTAATTTATGCTAGCATATAGGTCCTGTTTCCTAGTTAATTCAGTGGAAGAAATCTTTACGAATCTAATGATTTTAAACTATAGAAACGTCTTTTACAAAGTGAAAATGGACAAAAATATTATATCCATTTTTAGGGTTCCGTACCCAAAAGGTACAACCCGGACCCTATTACTAAGACTTCGCTGTCCGCCTGTCCGTCTGTCACCAGGCTGTATCTCATGAACCGTGATAGTTAGACAGTTGAAATTTTCACAGATACTTGCACTTGGCCGGTTTTTTTATTATGTTGGTAGGTAATATTTAGTGAGCTTTTAATATACCTTATTTATTTCTAAATTTCTTAAAACATATTTCTTTTTTACATTTACAGTACTTTAATTAAAATCCAACCCCTATTATAATGCAGATCTCTTGACTAGTGTATAGTTTTGGCTGTAGCACAGTAGTCAAATGCACTTTGCAGTGCGACAAATGTTAATTTCAGAATCTTAATATTTTTAATCTGTCTAAACTTAAAAACAAAACTGACTGACATAAACGCATAGTCCAAAGCACGGATCTAGAAATAAAAATTCTGTTTAGTTTTCTTTTACGATAAAGGTATTAGTGAAATGATTTTTTAAAGCTTAACCAAACCCTTAAAAGTCTAAATTTTTACATGGATGCAAAAAGTGTAAGCAGATAACACCACGGTTACCAAATAGTCTTCAAATAAACATGATCCCTAAAATCAGCACAGTACTGTTCCATTAAAATACAAAATTTATGTGTGACAGGGACAAGGGCATTGAATTTTTTGCTTTTAAAAAGAAACCGTTTTATCAATCACAAGCAATCACAATAAATTGATAAATTGAAGGTCTTTGTGTTGTGTGTCTTAACTGCGGACGCGACCTGGGAGGTCAATAGCTAGGTGCTTTATCCTGATGTTACGAATGACGTAGTGAATGCCATATATGCTGCGTATCGTTTTTGGATGTCAGCTTTAAAACAAAGCCGATGTTGGTTAAGACCTAGGTGTAAATTGTTTAGGCTGTCTGCATTACAGGTTGTACTTAGTTGAAAAACAATTAATTAGTAAGTATTGCCAATTTCTCAATCACAACTGTTTTGGAATCGACCTTCAGGTTCATACACATCAACAATATTAGAACACGTCAAATGAAAACTATACCAAAAGTCGTCACAAAGCGTTACGTCTATGGTGGTCACACTTACATTCAAATATAAACGCGCTTTTGATTACAAAACCTCGCTTTCGACTAACACGTGTTTGGTTATATCCAGGCGAAAGTGCGTTGCTGTTATTGGCTGAGCGATCGACGAGAGAATTTCGCGACCTTAAAAAACATTATTGTTTGTTTTCATACTTTCTTGTTACGCAAGGTCATGTACAAATAAAACCGTCATTGCCAACGTAAATTGTTTTGTCATTTAATTAAATTTCTGACGTGAAAATGATTCTGCTGATCGCAAATAACTCTCTATGGTACAAACTGAACAAACCAATCGTTTGTATCTTAGAGTCAACATTGTACCACTTTACGGTGTGGCGGTCCACACCATCAGATATACTAACAGGTTAATCATTACTTACAATCAATTAATTTTTTTTATTAAATCGTCGAGTTGTCGAAGGCATAAGTAAGCCCGAAACCGAAGCACGAAACATGTGAAAAATAGGTGTCTTTCCCCAATGCCATCATTATCTGTTAATTGTTCAGTATTGTTTGCGACGGTGCCGGTGTCTAAGATGATCAAGATTGAAAAGGTTGGTTACTTTTGTCGATTGGAACTTGAATCTTTAAAGTATCAAAGTATCATCAGTGATTTACCAGTACCTCGAAATTTTTCGAGAGTTGTTAGCCGTATAATAAAATACGAACACACTCTTTAAATAAAAATAATAATTTACTTACACTCTTTATTTATAAAATATCACAAGTATTATTGTTCGTATTCTTCGATTCACGAATTAACAAGTAAAGGAGTTTTACGTTGGGCAAATAAAATAAAAAACAAGAAATTGTGCGGTACGCATATAAAAGAAGGAAAAACCGGAAAGAAAACGTGGAGGACAAAGACAACAAGACACTGAAAGAGATTGCAAAATATAAACTTCCATGGAAGGGAAGGAATTGCCATTGGGCAGAAAAAAACAGCCACACGACATTTGCCTGGCTTTTCAATCAAAGAGGATGTGATATGCAATACAAATAATCTGGTACTGAGTTAATTATCTGTAGTGGTATGAGGTCTTCGTATGCACACAGGAAGTGCTAATTGTTATTACTATACCTTTAATGGAAACACTTTGCTTAAATCAATACTTAAGACCTTTCAAGTTCTTTATGGGAATTGCATATTATTGTTATATTTAGTTACGTTTCCGTGATTTGCTCATGCTCATACACAGCTTTAAGTGTGTTACATCTACTCGGTATGTTTTCGGATGGATCAAGTATCTCTAAGGAATATTACAGAAGCCTAAATTACAGAAGACAGTAAAGTAGCATGAGCTGACGTGATTATGGTGATCAATAACATCAGCGGCCCTGTGGCTATGTTGGCAGTAGGAAACTGCAATGGGAAACTGGGATTATTATGTTAGCACGAACAGTTAACGGAACATCTGTGTACTAAGTGAACGCCAAAGTAACTAATGGTATTAGCAAAAACTCATTAAAAGGCACTAAAAGGGCGTTAAAAAGCTATGTTGCCTACAGGGGCACAGACTTCTTAAGAAAAAGGAGGTCTATGCAATAATCCACTCTCCTGGCCCAGTGCATTGTCGAGCTAGTGGCCGTTCGGCTGTCAATTTCCAAGCTAACCATAAAGCCTCTGACTTGGCTAACGGCTACTTTCCGTCCGATGTTTGACTAGCCACTACCTTACGTAGGTACCTGACGTTTCTTGACTTTGCATATTGTTTCCGAAAGGCGGATTTCATTGGGCTACGACTTTCTGTACACTGTGACTATGTACCGAGTTTGAAAACGCACAGCTGTCACAAAAAAGTGTGAGACTTATTTTTGAAATTCGCTGTATCACAACGCAGTGGTAATTTATGAACGCACCTTTATACTTGCTCTTACTCTTAGGTTTTGCTCCTATATTAGATCTGTGCGTCAATTCATGAGTAAGTCTTAGTTGTTGCCACTTTATTTGCTTTGAACTGTAACAATCAGTTAACTATACTTTGACTAATGCGAACCTCCTAGGGGTTGTCACTTGCCACTGTACCAACCGGTACAGTACATCAACTTGTACGGACCTCTTATATATAGCAACACTGGCTCTGTTATCTGCAGTCCACTGTAATTAATTTAATTTATTACTATTTATTTTAGAAAAGTGCTTGCGGCTATTATATTTAGTTGCTAATGCGATTTGTTTTTCGTGTTTTATGCTTTATGTAACGCTTCATCGAATTTGTTTTTTTCCGAATGCGACTGTTATATTTATTTTAAATTTGCGAATTTGAAGAAAATTTCTTCGTTTTTTTAGGGTAGAAACTAAATGTATAAAACATATTTAACCAGTTTATTTTTTACCGTCGAAAAAACCTTGGGTGGTACGTATGATAAAGCTTTTGTGTGATGTAACATAAAACGCTTTTATAGTGCAAAAAACTTTTCTGACACGGTGTCTGTCGCTAGTGTGGCGTAAATTCCCAGCATTTTAAAGAAAGCGATTTGGAATTTTTATTTGACACGAGTCTATAGATTTCATCGATAGGTATATTACAGATACAGAAGTCACTATCGCAACCTTTTGTGAAACTTAAACAAAATAGAATATTATAGTCTTAAATCTTAAAACAAACAATACCAGCTTTTTACTCGTATTCCTGTCATTCTGTTATGCAAAAAATTTTGTTGCACAAAAGTTGTCAATCATAGCCATTATATGTATGGTACATATTGGCAAACCTGTCAGGGAATTTTGGAATACGTACATCCTCCTTTATGTCTCGGGATACCGTCTTTTTTAATGTTTCCGAAGTCAATATGAAAAACAGCACCCCTTCATAGGTTCATAATGGCCTCCTGGCCGCCTGTCACATCAAATCACATCAGGCGGAGCGTAGGCTTGTTTACCACATTAGTTGTATAAAAATAAAAACAAACCTTTTGAAATCAATGCAAATGCAATCTACACTCCTATATATACTTCAGACAAATATTTAAAATTGGGGCTGATGTTTTTTTCGACGCATATTTTTATCACTATTTAATTATTAAAAAACTGGTCAAGTGCGTGTTGTTTAAGGGATCATTTGTCACACACGCGGTTGCGTAGAGCTTTTTCATACAAATGTGAGCAGGCTGCCCCGAGTCTGCGTGACCTTGCGGGCGAAATGTATGAAAAAGGCGCCACGATCTCGCATGTGTGATGCACTGATGAAACGTACATGTTTCTGAACATTACACTTAGTCATGACGAAACTTTAAGTATTTCGGTTTTGCCATTTGGCTACGGAACCCTAAAAATCTTGTGCACAGCTCGACTTCGCAATTCCTCACATATAAATAAATAAATAAAAATCTTCTTAATCTTCAACTTGCTTGCCCAAAATAAAATACACATAGGTTGCATTTGTAGTTTGATTTAAATAAGAAGAAAACTACAGCTCGACAAATTGGTTAAAATGTATGAAAATGCAGTGTCAAGCCGTTTGCAAACGGAACCCTTATTTCATTCAGCTTAAAGTCGTTTGGTCAAATAAGATTATCGGATAAGAGAGATAGGTTTTGATGAATACTTTCCACTTTCCTGTAGTTTTGTATACCAAAGGAGACGATTATTTTGGGTATAGGAATCAGTTCCACCTTAATTCTAAACGTGTAGATGAATAATACTTTATTTTAAAGTCCATTCTATAAAGAATAAAGGACAAACAAAGTCTTTGTCAAATTCAACCAGAAAACTGAGATATTTAGTAAAATTCCCAATGAGTGCCACTTACCATACGTTTGCAAAGTCCGATACTCGCTAACGAGTGTAGTTACGACTTCTATTGAAAATATGTTACATATAAAGTATATAGTATAAGTATAAAAGTATAGGTATACAAAAACCTCCATGGATGACGTTTTTATGTCTATGGATTATATGTTTTCGGCGAAAGCGGCTTTTTAAGCGCACGCGGGAATTAAAGGCTTTATATCTTTAATTATGATTCTGGTTAGCATTCAATGTAAAATTTTGAAGTTTAGCTAATAAATTAAAGCCTATTTTTTATAAAGAAGTCAAGTCTAGATGGTGGCAAAAGTTAGCCCATCGATAGGTATATAACAGACACAGACATCTCTATCGCAACCTTTTGTGAAACTAAGATAAAATAGAATATTATAGTCTTAAATCTAAAAACAAACAATAACAGCTTTTTACTCGTATCTCTGTCATTCAAAATAGTAGTCGATACGTAAAAAGGTACTCCAACTACTAATTAACGAAGGTAAACGACTGTTTAAGAATGTTTCATATCTGTATAAAAGAGTAAGTCACTAGTTTTTTTTTCAATTTAAATAATTTTAATGACAAATAGCTCCCTAGAGATTATTACAAAATTTAACTTTACGTTTGTAATTACATTGGCGCAGCTTTGTAAGCACATATCGATCGATACATTCCTGATAACAAAGCGGTTTTGTGTAATAAAAACTTCTGATAACCAGACATTTTTTTTTTGTTACAAAATGCTACCATGTAGTTGCCCCATGTTTATTGTCATAACAACGGGACTAATGTCGTAACATAAAAATAAACTAAATTAAATATAATAATATATTTTTTTGGACATATCACACAGCGCCATCTGGTCCCAAACTAAGCAATGCTTGTATTTTGATAACCAGGCAACGGATTCAAATACTTATATACTTTATTTGTAAATATATATAAATACACCCAACCTCAAGACAAACACAAATGTTTATCACGTAAATGTTTGCCTACTGCGGGAATCGAACCCACACCCTCTGCACACCAGGCGGCCACACTACTAACTATGCTGCGAGGGAATCACATTATTCATATCTTAACCTAAATAAATTTATTAATCTAGTTTACATGGAATCAATTGTCCAGATATGTTGAAAAATTACAGTCGAAGGAGAGATTTTAAATATTTTTAAAGTCTGTTAAAGAGGCAATATGATGTCAAAACAATTTCTAAATACATATGTGTCCATGCAATGTTTACCTAAGTATGTGTGTGTGTGTATATATATATGTATATATATTTATGCTACAATGATTTCCACAACACAATACGTATAGTTCAGTTTCAGTGCAATATACGGACTTTCGAAAAAAATGCGACAGCAGCTGGACCAAATATATCCGGTTTGCACAATGCGCATATGCGAGATGATCTGCGCGCGCGCATTGTGTACGTAGAAAGTGGTCGGGTTATCGGTGCGCAGATCCGATTGTGTCGCGCATGTGACGCGTTTACGTGGTTGCTGCGTTCGAGTTTGCAAGTCTAAGGAACTGGCACCTACTCTTACGCAGACAGTAAGTAATTAGTAAGGGATTGCTTTGATATGTAAACCATTAATGTTGAAATATTCGACTAGATAGAAAAAATGTTTTTGGACGGAGCCTAAATGTAACAAAATATATTAAAACAAATTTATGTACAAGTAATTTTTTAAAACATATCTCATAATTTATATCTTTACACACTCTGTAGCTTTTCAACAAGTATTTTCTTAAAACCTTTCTAGTACCTAGTTTCGAAAAAAACCCCACTTCCACATATACTTTACCTTTATACAGAGTGGACAAAAAGGACGTGGTTGAAGGGAAAGTACCGTAAATGTCGATAATGGCAAATTTTACTAAAAGGAAATATTTTTTAGCTTCTAAAATAAGTAAAACTGCAGACTGGCGAAAACAGCGAAACATGTACAAGAGCGTTAGGCTACGTTCACACGGCGCAATTTTTCTCGACTATACGAGATTTTATCGAATATCGTATCGAAAATTTGTATGGCAACTCTGAAAATCGATTACATGGCATCTATGCGAGAAAATCTCGTATTTGAGACATATTTTTTCCCGTACACCGTACGGTTTTGCCACCGGGAATGCGAGATTCTCGAAACGATTTTATCGAATGCGATGCTCAGTGGCGCTTATGTTTACGTTCACACAGACAAACTGGTTTCTCGCATACGAGATTCGCGCGGGGACAGGCAGCAGGCAGTTGTATTTGTGATGTCTTTGGCGAAGTGGATTGCCGATTACGATCGAGTTATTTATCACGCCTATCGAGGATCGACCCATAATATGGGATAAATCATTAGACAACTATAAAAAAAATGGCGTGCTCTCAACTGGCGATGTAACGGCTGGCAAAGCGTATCGAATAGATGCTGTGTTAATGGCGGCCACGTATACGGGAAGACCGCATACGTTTAAGAACCAAATGGACCTCGCATCGTGTGAACGGCCGTCTCGTATACGGTAAAACAGTATGCGAGAAAATGTCGAATCGAATATTCGCCGTGTGAACGTAACCTTAGGTTACCTTTGTGCACAGCGCACAAGCGAGCGTAGTGAGCGTGCCGCGGTAGCGGCCGGCGAAGTGCCAGAAACGAATTGCACCTGTGTCACGTCCATAGGCAGATAATGTTGATTTCTTACATTAGCGTCTCTTCAAAAATAGACTATTTTTTAGCTTGGTAATCTTATGTTTATTTTCACACATAGGTTTAGCCGTAACATAAATACAAACAAACTCACACTCATTTTATATTATTATTTCTAGAAAAGCACTTTACGACCTCATCGAAAAATGTATAACATAATAAAGCTTACGTTACAATTAAAGAATTAAATTTTTTTATTGCAATGAGTTTTCTCTGCCAATTTAACTAAATTATTTTAATCTCAACAAGTTCTAGGCATAAAGATAAAGCACTAACTACCTATATTCAGACAGATAAAATACCAGACATGTGGCCAACGAAGCATCAAACAAAACATAAGTTTTTACCACCGGCAACTATCTTAACGTCAACTACTAATCAATTCTGAACCATATAATGTACTACATCAAAGTACATTTTCCCATGAAATTTGAGAGTGTTAAGTTTTCTCGCTTTATGATTTCATCTGAGTACAGGGAAAGCTAAGCGCTATGACTTTCACGAGGTAAAAATATAATTTAACTTTGAAAATACTAAATTGATATTCCATTTAGTGTTGATGTTGTCTTTTTGTACTTTTGCGTCTGAGCTGTTAGGTTTAGTTAACCTAACTTAGTTACATGTACCTAACCTAGTTGTGTTTAGTGCATATTTTGTACGAAAATATATACATTACTATCGTAGTAAAGTTGAAATGTTATTTTGAATATACTGTCTGTGTTGGAATTACTTCACTTGCATATTTCAATAAAACATTATAACTACATAATTCTAGAAGTAGGAACATAAATTAAAACTTTTGATCAGTATAATTTGAAACCTCTGATTGGGTTTTATCAAATAAAATATGTTTTAAAATATTATTCATTTGTATACTTTATGCATTTATAACTGTACCCCGCTATGTTTTCCGCGCGATTTAATTTTATGCGGCTAAAACTTTTAAACTCCCTTATACTAGGCCAAATTTCGAAAAAAATCGTTATTAGCGGAAGCTATATTACATAGCAATGACCAGAAATAACATCATTCGGCTTTTTATTTTCAACCAATAGTTTAAATACCGATTAAAATGATTTTAACTACAAAAACTGATAAGAATCCTTTAGATATATTTTGCTAATTTTTTTTGCAATTTATTTATTAATTGAATAATTAATGCAATGCCTTCTTTGATATTAAAGATTTGTATATCGTTATTTAAACTTGAACCTAGATTTAAGCACTCAAAAACTGACCCATTCATCGTCTAGCAGAAACATACTGAACCTAAAATGATGAAATTTGACACTGCTATTGTTTTTAATTGAATATATTTAAGGTGATTTACAGTATTGGCTAAGAAAATAAAACATTAAAATCGCAGTTAAAAGTTTGTATGAAAATCCATTATATTATTTTAGAAAATAAAATATTTAGAAAAAAAAAATTGGTAGGTATTCATTCGGTTGCAAATATGGAAAGACATGTTTTAGCATTTTTTGTAAATCATCCCTAGAGGTATAAGGGAAGAAAGTTTGCATGTGACCAAGAAAATTAAATCGCGCGTCGCGAAAATTAACGCCACGGTAAACCAGTTAGTTATGTATAAATAAACGAGGCGCGAGTGTGACTGTATGACAAAACACTTTCTCCTCCACAAACGAAATGTAAACTTGTCATTCTAATTCCCAGTTCACTTAGGTAAAATTAATCTTAAGTGTTCCGTACTAAAATCGCAATATAATATAATACAATCCCGAGTCCTTACAATCACCTCGGTGAGACTCTTCGCCTACAGTTACTACTTACGGGTATTTTTGTATAGTTTAAAATGAGATTTAGCTCTTCACTGATGAATCAATCAGCAAGAAGTTGTTGAATTTCATGTTGATTAAACAAATCCTGAAAATCAGGAATATCAGAAGTACATTACCTTCAATAACTTCCTATATAAAAACAAAGATGGAAAAAAATATATTTTGTGATTAGGTACCTATTAGTTACAAACTAATGATTGAGGCTGCATGATGTGTGGCTACAAATACATATAATAAAAATTAAATAAGCTGAATCTCAAGGATGTGCCTAAGCCAACTAAGAGAGCGAAAGAAATACCTAAACTACAAGGGGTAATAAAGTCTTTTCACTAGCTTAGGATAAAATAACCTTCATTCAGTAAATAAAATTTAATGAAATTTCGTAAGCGTCTTGTATAAGATCGGCGTGCACAATTCCTTTTTAATTGTTCTTGCAACAAAATGCATCACCAATTTGTGATGCCGAAGCCGTACGTAGAAAAAACAGGATTCCCCAGAAAATTACGGTAGAGCTGGGCGTGCAACGAATTGGGCAACACAGACAGCGCGGACGGGCCAATTGGATACGCACGATCTTTGTCTCTCACGATGTCTAAGGTCCTTATTAACATGGATTTAATTTTTACCATTGATTCATTTGTTAGAGCTGGCTGTTAGATTTTTTTAACTTATAAAATTATATGAATTTCTAAATGATTTTTTTATTACTTAGCTCGGTTTTTTTTTTTAGTTTTATTATTGTATCTTTATTATAGTTATCTTTTGTGTGAAGCTTCAACTAAAATGTATGTTTCCTATACTATTTTCCATAGTTGGCAAACAGAAACAGAATTTTGTAAAAGATAAAAATATATATAGTAACCTAATCATGCAGTATTAGGTTACTATATATATTTTTATCTTTTACAAAAAGCAGAACTGAATTATTAATTTTGGCCATAGTAAATTTATGATGAATTTTAAAACTAAAACCCAATTACGATATTTTCTGTTGACATTGCGCTAGTAATTCACTTGTAAATCAGTAGACAGATTTATGAATATTTAATGTTGGTACAGCGAAAAATGGTAATGTCTATCCGCCATGTTGCAAGCGTCCGACCGAGACGAGGTGGCGAAAGCTCTATTGTAAATACATTTTTTTTTAATTGATAAAAAGTAGTATTTGTAAAAATCCTTACTATATTAATATTATAAATGCGAAAGTCAGATTGTTTGTCTTTCCTCCACGTCGCAACGGAGCAAAGCCGAAAAAGGCCTTAGACTTATTTTTTGTTGAAAAAAAAAACAAAAGTTGCCGCAAAAATAAGTATGTTTCCGAATTCCAAGTGGACGAACTATAGTAACAGCTACAGCATACTTCCTTACTTTTATTAAGGAGTTGCCGTAGAAATCCAAACCGCGAGAAAAAGCCAGTAATAAAATGTATTGATGAATAAAAAAAAGTAAAAATTTTTTTTTAAAAAACTTGCTTTTTTTGAAAACATTAGAATCATATAAAGTTCAATCTAACCAAAAATTGTACTAAATAGTAAAAAATATTTTTTCAAAATGAATATATATAATTTTTTTTATATCCACGTACGACTTACTTATTGAAAAGCAAGGCGTGCGCTACACACGAATATTTGAATATTTATCAAGTGATTGTATGTAAGTACGCACGCCTTGCTTTTCTTGCAGTCGTACGTGGATATAAAAAAAATTATATACATTTTGAAAAAAAAATTTTTTACTTTTTAGTAGAATTTTTGGTTAGATTGAATTTTTATATGATTCTAATGTTTTAAGAAAGGCAAGTTTTTTGAAAAATCTTTTTTTACTTTTTTTTATTTTATACTTTAAAGTGATAATTTAATTGATTTTTTATAGTTTATTGCCAAAGTTTCATAAGTTGGGTGATGAGAACTTGGAGAACGATATTATCTTCAATATAAATTAGTAATTAAATTTTCACTTAATTTTTCACGTTCCACCCTAATGGCCTTCCTTCAGGTGCACTTCCTGCATATGCTAAGAGGTGATAACATCAAAATGAACATCAAATTCATGATCTGCGATCCTGAAAACCCCCGGCGCCCTTCAAAATCATTTTGAAGATTTTTAAATTTTTCACCTCCACCTCTAGGTTGTACCCTTGGTACAACTCTGGGAGGGGGTTGTTGGTCAAGTAACTGTGGAATATTGTATTGTCATCCGAGCTTAGTAAGTCTGTAAAATTAAGGGTGATAACAGGAAGTATGTTTAATTAAGCTTGCAAGATTCCACCACAAGATGGAAGGAAAAATAAAAATGAAAAAGGAAGCATTGTGAGTTAAATAAAAGCAAATAAAAATAGTTAAAAAAGAAATGAAACTAAAAAGTCGTAAAAAAAAACCCTCCGAATGCAAAAAAACATTGCTGCAAACTATAAGCAGCCGGAAGTTATTTTAAGGTAACTACTATAGTTTGAGCAATCTGTACTAGGAGGTACTATTTAAACTTGCATTGAAATGAGCCCCGCCTGTTTTTATTTAAATATATGGTTTGTTTTAATTTATTTTTAGTTTTTAATGTTTTTGCAGTCGGGTTTTTTATTGAACACATAACCCTCCTTTTAGGCTTTGCCTTAACCTTAGTTACAGATATTAACGCGTTTTAACAAAAACAACAAACACATTATTCAGCTTTATTATAATTATACAGTTATTAAGTTAGTTAAGTTTATACATTTTAACATACTTATAAAGGACGGAATGAAATTGAAATAACTTACCCACCTACATACATAGACATTTGTAAGATTAAGGGAATTTGTTAGTGTTTGCAGTCCATTGAACGTGTCAACTCAACCCAACCTTATAGCCTGCCAAAATTTATTTTAAACATTGGTTCGTGGGAAAAAAATAGGTTTTATTTTAGTTCCCACAACATTATATTTCATAAATAAAATATTAAAAACCTTATACATATTTCCGGAAGTAGTTTTATGTATATGTAAGTATTTAATAATGTGATTGTAAGTTTCAGGCGTTAATATTATGAATTATGTAATTTGCATAAATAATATATGTAAACATTTCTCAATTTTATTACGTTTCTAACATGGTATTTTGTTTATGCGGGTCAAGGGTTAAAAGCACGATGGGCAATATGCCTGTTTGTTTATAAAATAAAACTTTAAAAATATCGATGCAATATTTTATACAATATATAGGTATATATCTTGTCCATCCATACCCCCCTATAAAATTAAAGAGTTGTTGTATATTTTTGTATTTCATCACAATTTGTGATAACAAATTATATTAAAACAATATTTTACGACTATGTCGTACTATTTCAATACCATGAAGTAACGTTAAGAATTCGATTTTCTATACAATAATCCCAACAAACGGAGTCAGAAATAGAACGTCAGATATTGTATTTATAGAACAAGAATTATAGTAACTGCGCTCCTCAAACAGCTGTTAGTGATCCTTCGACGGAGTCGCTTGTTCACTATGGGCGGGTGGGTAGATACCTATACCTAGATAATCTTATCTGTAGTTATCAGCTACAAACGCAGTGCCCTGGCTTTTGTTGGATTTACGTACTTAATGCGATAACAGCTGTTCTTTATCTATTTTCTAACAACCGTAGAACAGAAATTTCAATAGTACGTTTCTGTACGCAGGTGATCTTTTTTAAATTGAGAAATATAAAGTTAGTACTATCCTAAACTTTAGTGATACGATTATGGATGTGAAACCGTTTTGAATGGTCATTATATTAATTAATTTTAATTGTTGTAGAATCTATAATCATTACCTATATACAACGTGCTGTTAACATAAGAGTTCGGGTACTATAATTATCCTGCCAAAAACAAAAACGTTAATTAAGGACCTAAACCGCTTAAAGCCATTTTTTGTTCAGTTGGTAATTGTTCTAAATATACAAACGAAAGATTTTTTCCAGGTAAGTATCAAAATAATGTAATTAGATATAAACAAAAGGAAAACCATATAAACTTTGTAGTATATATGTTTTCTTAACAATTTCTTAATTATTTTGCGAGTATTTCTCTCCATACTCGATTGGTTATATTATAGATAAAAAGTAAAGTCGTAAAAAATTAAAATACACTTCATTTTCCACGGTGTTCTGTGACAAATTTGGCTTTGTCGGCCTTGGCATGAAGCCGCATTTGCCGCAGGCCTTTTGGGTAGAACATTATAGATTAGGAAACCAGAGGCAGCTTATTGTCCAGAAACATATTTTTTAGAATGGATATGGATAGTACGTAACGTGTCATATAAAGAACTGCATAACCCGGTATCTGAACGCTTACAAATAGATAAGTAAATGAAAAGATAGGCCTTTCTCCATGCAACTGATAACAGCATATGTGTCATCCAGTCCATGCCTAAAAAGTATTAAACTGAAATTCGATTGGTTCCGGATGCATCGGATGATTAGAGACGTTTCCACAGAAGTCTGATTCACTGACCTCAGAATTTACAACATTGAGAAAAACAATGACTCTGTCATGTCAGTAAATGTCCGTTTAATTGGGTTTTCTAATTAACTTAGGTACATCACAGTGTTTCCTCAGTATTTTCCCCCCTAGTATATTGATAATCGTGTCATCAGTTAGGTGGTGTTCCTCATATTCCAGCCAATTAGACATATTTCGGAAATTAAAATGTCGACGTTCTATTATATATCTATAGGCTGTATATCAAGCTAAACAAGAAAACAATGCTATTTGTGCGTGAATCTACATAAATAGGTTGTATAGTCATAATTAATAGGTAAATTTGCGATTCGAAAGTGTTTTTAAAATACCTAATTGAATAAAGAGCTATTTGATTAGATAAAAATTAAATGCTGCTCTTTGGTAAGCGTATCTCTTGTTTAATATTTTTTTCAAAGTATAAATTGACCTTTATACCCAGTACTATTTCAATAGTTTAAGCCTAGTTAAGTTTTATTCCTACAGGCGAACAAAATGTGATGGACTGCCACCCATGGACTGCGCAATAGGCTCACGAACGAAATTGGCCACTATTAACACCACACGTCCGCCTCGTCTCCATCACTTTGTTCACAGCATCTTTTTGTTCACAGTTGGTTAGGAAATGCCGTGTGCCGTTCTCTATGTCTATGTTGCCACCTAAATAGACGTAGACCTAGTACAATTATGTTTGGAGAGTTGATATTCTGCTTTGTTATAATTAAACTCGGAGGAAGATACTGGATGACAGATTCTACTTGCTACTCAAACTAAATGATTTAGTCTCGAACTATGCCGATCAATAAAATGGGGACTCTAATCTTCTTAGTCATTCATACGTAGGCACATAGCTCAACTTTATTTTTAGTACCAATAGTTACATTCCTTTGCTAGTTATTTTATTATATTTCCTCATAGAACGGAAGGATTTATAACGTATCGAGCTAAATGTTCTGATGTTAGTTAAATGTGACCTTCGCCTTCTTGGCTCCGATGTTATATAAAAACATCGTAGAGATAGAGAAAACATTACACAAATAACTATATTTATGTACTCCCAGTGTGTAGAATAACGTTTTTCTAAGAATTACATCGAAAATTATCGTAAGGCTATGCGACTTTCGTTACGGCTTTACCTTAGATGTTACCTACGCTAGAGTGTAAAATTATTAATTAAATCAGCAATATACACTAAATTTATCTTAATCGGTAAATTGACCATGTTTGCTCATCTAATAAAATTGTGCTTGAATTAAATACGAACAATTTGAATGTCAAATATATTTTTCATATTTATTAAATACTACTAATGCGACAATAAATTTGGTTGTTTGTCCTTACTAAACGTCGCAACCAACCATCCAATTGATAGTAAGATCTGGCACAGGGATAGGTAGTTAAAAAGACGGACAAATATTTAGGACATCTCAAAATATTTAAAGTTCCTGTAGAAATAAGTATAATCGAATTCCACGTGAACGAACTTGATTCGATTAAATCTATTAATTAAAGACTGTCAACTATAATACCATAACAAGAGATACTCGTAAGATGCAATTTCCATAAAAGAAGAGAAAGTATTACGTAAGGAATCTTAATGTTGATTTTATTTGTATGATAATATTACGTAAGATACCTATAAGAAGATTCTTTAGCTAATCAACATTAAAAGTAAAAGTTTGGAGAAAGGGTGTTAAGATTACCTGAGGCGAGGTAGCTTTTACCTGTCTATCAAGACTGATCTCTATGGCGGTGAGCCGGGAGAAGGATCAGCTTTGAATATTTATTGAGTTAAGTGAAATATTTATGTTGTTTTTTTCTTCTTTAGGCAGTATTGATAAATAATCTGTCTTGATTTTTAATTTTGAGAGTGATTGATTTGCAAATTATTAAATTAGCCAGTTATACACATTAAAGTAATAGGGATTTCGAGCAGTCATTGATAAAATATAAAAAAAACTACTAGCTGGCACTTAAAAAACTCACCTACAAAAATAAAAATAAAAATACCATCCACAATCCACAGGAAATTACACAAAGAAAAAATGTGTGTTCAGACGTGTTCAAACTGTACTTATTTCGGGTTCTAGTAAAGAAGCGTTCATGTTCAATAAATATAAACCTGACGATTTTGTAAAGGTTAATACCTAGGCTAGACAAGGTGGTGTTTCTGAACTTCGCGGTCATCATGCATACATTTTCTAATAAATTATTTGTCTCTATATATTGATTCAAAGGCTTTATTCTCGAAAAGAGTATACTATCTCACTTTATTTAAGTCAATCAACTACAAGTTAGTATAGTTTTTACCCTTAGATTTATAGCCTGCCTGTTGGAATTCGTTTCCTTTTAAAATAAAACGCCATAAGTATAATTGTAGTTTACCTACATAGTGAAATGGTAGGCATGGCATAGATAATAGGTATGTTTTTAAATAAGTAATTTTTTCATACAGTATACCACCACATACTTTGGAGGCACCAGCAAGGCCAACTTCTTAAAAAAAGGTAAAGAACTACTGCCAGAACAGAAAAGATACTCGCTTCATTATTTTGCATCTAAGTGTAATTATGTTTATTTAATGTCGAAGGTAAACTTATCACTTAACATTCCATTGCCTGGTACCGGAAGCCTATTACTAAGTAACGGACGTTAAAGTGTTGTGCGCAAATACCTGGTACGTCTATGAGTTTGCAGAATGCAATGACGCCTTGTCAGGGTAATGACATGACTCAAAGGAATTGTCGATGTTGCGTTGCGTACTTATTAGGCAGGCGAATGATAACGGGTACTCCCATCTTTAGGTATTGGCAATATCGCGTTTATACTTTTCATATTAATTACGATTAGATTGACAAAGCAAGTAGAAATTATAGACCAGTTTTCTTATGAAAATACATCATGTTTTTTTCTTTTTAGGGTTTCCTACAATCCTGTAGTTCCATAAGGAACCCTATAGTATAGTCTAGCTAGTCTGTCACAGCGTCCTACTCTGCTTATACATTTGTAATCAGAAATACATGCAATTTGATATGAAGATACTTTAAGTATAGATCTCAATTACAACTCGTGTATAAAGTACCCCTAGATAGGTATTTTTTGTATTGAATGTAATTAAATAAATCTTAAGTCCTTGCCTCCAGGAAATATACAAGGGTCAACAATATTGATAACCTATTGTAATTGATGAAAAGGAACAACGGAATTTCCATTATTTACTGTGTATATTTATTTATTTGACAACAACTACAATTATCTAATTTAACAGCAAAAAATACAATTTAACCAGGTACATTACAACATTTTTAATCCAATTCGGACTTCACCATGTGTTATGCAATGTTGACTATTTCAACATATCGACATTTAGTCAAGTCTATCTATAGTTGTTAAGCTAAAATATTGTGTAATGTTTTAGCGGGCGAGCACCGAGTAAGCATTGTAGGCAGATAATCTGTGACAGAAGTATGATGGATGGGTGTACGCAAATGTAATAAAAATATTGATGCTGTTAAAACATGAATTTTATTTTACTGCTGAAAGCCTAGTCCATTTATCTACTTATAATTAGTGCTTAAAAACAAGTACCACAACGATAATAATCAAAATTATTCAATACATAATAATACAGTTTTATTTAATACATACAGTTTGCATCAAGCTTTTACAGTAACAATAAACACATTTGTTAAGATTTCAACACAGCGAAAATAAAAATCCAACAGAGTTGGAAGTAGGATTTTCAATATTGACACAATATTATACCCTAAATTTTAACACACGAGTATTACGTTGAAATAAAGACATTTTTGTCTGTGCCTTTTAAACAACTTCGTAAAATTTTGACAAATAGCCGAAAGTAGTGGTATAAAAACTGGCTAAGATTCCTAAAATCTGGTTTTCATTTTCTTCACGTAAGTATTATCTTCAGAATAACTCTTTGTAAAATTTAGTCAGAAATATTATAATGGCTTTAAAGAGAGGATAAGTAAAATATGAGTACCAAGCAGTTGTTGAAGTATTTAGTTACTAAGTAACAAACGGTCGTATGGATATTATTATTGTATGTTGCTTACATTGTTCAGGATACATATTTACCTAACCTTCCTTTATTGTCTACTAAGGGTAAGACTCCAAAGAGGGCTTCAGAAATGACAAAGAACGAGCACGAGGTAGGAGCGCATGTTTAACAAGTGAAATTGCCTCTTACAATGTTATATATGATATTTATCATTCAAGTTGTTAAGAAATTCGTAGTTATATTCTTAGTTTTTTTTCTTGTTGTTGTGACCTGAAATGTCTAGAATGATGCGGTCTCCTGGACACACTTTTTCGACATTAAGGCTTTCATAACAAAATTAGACAAAAAAAAACTTCCAAATGGTTGTAGTTCACTACTATGATAATTTATTATGACTTATAAGGTCTGCCATTAAAAAAAAAACGAGTTGCAGTCCGGGAGTGCCGGCAGAAGTGAAAACCTTTACACACGATTCTCACTTAACATCAAATATGTTACAAGTCAACTCATACGTCATATTTAATTGTACAGAACCAATGTCCTTAACACACAATTCGCGCTTAACACTCAAATATGTCACAAGACATGTCTTTGACATTGTCAAGAAATAATAATGTTTGTTTATTTACTTTTTTGGCGTAGTATATTTGACATCTCAATCTGTCATAGAATTAAAATCCCATATCCAACCTCCCTGTACTACCCACAATCGCCATTTACTAAAAAAAAAAATTATGCTAGGCGTGGCATTATGGTTTCCGGCTTGCGAATTTTTATGGCGTGGTATTATGGTTTCCTTTGTTTCCTGCCTCCGTCTGACGATCAGTCTGACGCGAGTTAATCATTTTTTACCCGTCACAAAAACTAACCTAATATAAATAAATCTGTAGCGAGTTCCGTCTTACGAATTTTATATAATTTTCGATCAGGACACGTTACCTGACGCGAGATTAACATTTTTTACCCATACCAAAAATAGTGTTTCACTTCAAAAAAAATCCCTAATTTTATTACAAATTTGTAATACACCGAAAGGTGTATTTTGTGAACGACCATGGTTCGAACAACAATAGACGACGGAATTATAAGACACACGCACATGACAAAACTATACACGATCCGTTTTACCATTTGGCTATAGAACCCTTAAAACGATAAAAGGAGATTTTTGTTTAAACGCCCCTATAAAGTGCGTGTACATCCCTTTTTAGGTACTTTAATCATTATACTTGTATTCGTAAAAATAACTTTCCACTATTTTATTATAATGTACAAACTTGGTATTGAACAAACATATTGAGATATACAAGTCTGTGAAGTTAGCACCCCAATTTGCAGCACCCCCGAACTTAGGGTGAGTTCTGGGTCCTTTAACAACAGTTCTAGAGTTTCCGACGGGGTGAAATGATAGTTCTGCCCTAGGGGGGACAGAATTAAAAAAAAAAAATAGGGTGCTAACTTCATGCCGCACCCCTTTTTCTTCAAAAAATAGTTCTTTTTTTTTTTTTAGGTCGTCCTACAATAGTTCTAGAGTTCCTGAAGCATTTCACAAATAGTTCTGCAAAAATTCAAAAGATATGTTTTTTTATTTCGGAAAATAACATTTTTAAACGACCCAATCCACACACAAGCTAATATAACCGGTCTAATTGGTTGAAATCGACATCAATACGAAAAGACACTCGGTACAAATGTTGATCAATAAGAAATAAAGGTATGTTATGTGAGCGAATAGTGAGAGAAATAAATAATATTATTAAAAATCACCATTTGCCAATTTCACAGTTACATAAATTTCTTACATTATAGGTATCTTGAAATAAACATTACAAAACGAAAGTTCTGATCAGCACCACGAGAGTTTTGCATTTCAATGCGAATCTTTGCTTCTAAAAAAAACTAAATTACAGTATATATTTGCACAAAAACATGAGATATACGCATAGATAACCGCACTTTTGTTTCTTTTATTGTTACAGATATTAAGTTATTTCATGTTGCAATAGTCAAGGCGGTAATAACTAGAAAACAGTCAAAGTCATAGGTTGCTGTGTGACTAAGGGCCTTCTTACACCCCACTAGCGCCGCAATTCGGTATCCATAATTTTCTCTTCGTAGAAAACGAATTTCTAATGCCAACTACAACTCACAGATATTATTTAGAAACTATATCAAACCTTCTAAAAATAGCTTATGACTTTTGAGCTTTATATTTGCGATATTTGCGACATTTGGATTTATTTTTGGATTTAGGATTTAAGAAATTCGTTCGTTTTCAAAGGATATCTTATGGCGGCGCTAGTTAGCTGCTACATGCGCCAGCTTCGTTGCGATTATCCACGTTTTTGCCCCAAATATGATCAGTAGAGGTAAGACACACTACCTAATTAATAGATAAATTAGTCTTTGAATAATAAGGAATTAGTAACTAGAAGCATTGACTTAGCCTACTAAATAGTGCTCAGCCTTGTTGAATTCTTCATTTCCAAAGTAGTTTATACGTGTATAATTGTATTGTTGGTCTCAAGAAGACCCTTTCTTCTGGGAAAAACAATCCAATTCACGCGTCTGGAAATTCTATACATTGGATCTGATTTCCAGTACATAAGAAATACAATTAGAATTTACAACCGACTTCAAAAAAGGTGGAGGTTCTTAAGTTGGTTGTATGTTTTTTTATAAAAGTAGTTTTTGGATTAAATGTCAAAGCGTTTTGATTTTAACTAAATACCAAAATACTCACAATTACTATTGCAATTTCAAAAATCAAATTGATCCTAATCTACTGTTCGCCTTTTAACCTTTAAACTATCTATTGTTCTACTTTCCTAATCTTTTAATCCATCTGACTTGGTCAACTAGCTATTGGCAACATCGAGCACTTTTTTATTCTGAACTGGGGCAAGACAACGGTCCTTTTGATCCTCTCCGCCTAAACACGTCTTCTGAATCATTAACTCGCACACCCACATTTGGAATAAATTGCCGGCCTCATTTCTTTGGCCAATCAATCCCACATTAAAATCGCTACATGAAGCTACAATAACCGGTCAAGTTAGTTGTTAAGAGGTCTGTTGTTTTATAAAATAAAAAAACACGACACCACTATCAATAGAGCGCAAAATGGATGTAAATAGTGATGTCTATTTTTACGTTATTTTCTTAAGTTAATTCTACATAATGTTTAACTTATTATTATTTTTTTGGTTAATTTTGTTCGGTAGTCTGAAATTAATAGACCAATTTAATGTATTCATTATTTCATCCGTAGAACATTATAGGCCGCGGCACATAAGTCTAGCGGCGAGCGAAACGTGGAGGGAATGTTTGCGCATGAGTACTGTCGCGTAAGAAATATTAAAAAATATATTAATCATTAGAAAAACGCGATAAAAAAATTAGACCAGAGCGGGAATCATTTTTTTTATTAATTATAGTTTCCTTCCACCTTATTTGTATGTTAATCACCTCATACGACAGCTCAATAAGAATATGTGCAATAAAAAAACCACCGGTTCGGAATGATTTACTACCGAGAAGAACTGGCAAGAAACTCAGCAGTTAATCTTTTATATTTTTTCAACTTCATACTAAATAAAATACAATATAGCCTTATAACATAATATAATATACAATGTTTTAATTTAAAAAAATATTTTAAATGCACCAATACCAATACAAATTAATACGTTCTAATTCTCCCAAGCATATTAATCGTTAATGTATTCATCAACGTTGTAATAGCTTTTTTCTCCCAAGCATATTAATCGTTAATGTATCAACGTTGTAATAGTTTTTTTCATTAAACTTTCTTTGACATATATGTATTTTAAATTTATTTGGAGATCAATTAACCACATGATCTGGAATTTATTGTAAAAATATTTACATTGTATTGCAAAAGGGCTATGTACCTTCTGAAGACGACATTTTGGAAATACCAATTTATCCTAATTCCTTGTATAAACACTGTGCAGTTCACTATTTTTAGCAAATAAGTGATAACTTTTTCGTACGTACATTATACAAGTTAAGATATATTGGCAAGGAACAGTTAAAATATCAATTTCCCTAAATAGTTCCCTAACTAAAATTTGAGGTTATAAAACCATGTTCCCGGCTACGGTAGCAGTCGGTATAACGGTGGGGTAGAGAGTGCTAGGAATCTCCAGGTTACGACAAACGGCTACCATAAACGACGACTACATTTCGCAACGTACAATGGACGCACGATGAGGTTGGATCATTACCTCGTAGAACTCGAAGAAGAACTAAGACTCATAAACTGGCATGCACTGGGTTTATCAGAAGTCCATAGACAGGGTGAGGACACCCTGACCCTGGAGTCAGGAAACTCTTTCTACTTTCGAGAAGGTGATGACGAATCCCAAGGCGGTGTTGGTTTTCTGGTCAACAAATTGCTCATTAACAACGTTGTGGAAATCAGTAGTGTTTCGACTCGGGTAGCATACCTTGTCCTAAACCAACAGATACTCTCTGAAGATGGTACAGGTGTATGCGCCGAAGATGGTACAGGTGTATGCGCCAACCTCATCTCACACATATGAAGATATCACCAAGTGATGGTGATGGGAGATTTTAACGCCAAAGTGGAAGTACAAGAGCGCGACGAATCTAGAATCGGTCTTTATGGCTTGGGTCAGCGAAATCACAGGGGACAAATGCTGGTAAACTTTCTCGAAATGGAGGGCTCTTTAAGATGAACTCGTTCTCAAAGAAGAGTTCCCATACAAGGTGGACCTGGCGAAGTCCCGACGCTGTGACTAGGAATGAGATAGATTTTATTATGGCAGATAGACAGAACATATTTAGAGATGTCTCAGTGATGAATAGGTTCAATACCTGCACTGATCACAGACTTGTTAGAGGCACCTTAAATATAAATTACAAGGCCAAAAGAAATCGTCTAATAAAGTCTACTCTTAGACCAAACTGACGCGTCACTTCACCGAAGATATCCCGGACGTTGACCAAAGTGAGATTAGGGCGGCTCTGGAACAGCTTAGAAACAACAAAGCTCCGAGCGATGACGGCATTACGACTGAGCTTCTAAAAATCTGCGGCACTCTAGTCCTTAAAGAGTTAGCAAAGCTTTTTAATGTTGTCATCCATAAGGGAACTACACCGAAGGCGTGGCGCGGAAACGTGGTGGTATTATTCTTTAAAAAGGGACATAAAACTCTACTTAAGAACTACCGACCAGTATCCCTTCTAAGCCACGTATATAAGCTGTTTTCTAGAGTCGTCACGAATCGCGTCGCTCGAAGACTTGAAGAGTGTCAGCCACCAGAACAGGCTGGGTTTCGGAAAGGCTTCAGTGCCGTAGATCACATTCATACTGTACGGCAGATTATACAAAAAACTCAAGAGTATAATCAGCCGCTGTGTATGGCGTTTGTGGATTACGAGAAAGCGTTTGACTCCATCAAAACCTGGGCTGTGCTAGATTCTCTGCAGCGATGTCGTATAGACTGGCGATATATTGAGGTGCTGCGATGTCTTTACAACGCTGTACGATGACCGTCCAGTTCCAGGACCATAGGACAAGTGCCATCCAGCTGCGTAGAGGTGTAAGACAGGGGGACGTTATATCCCCGAAACTGTTCACCAATTCGCTAGCAGATGTCTTCAAAACCTTGGAATGGGCTGGGCGGGCCATAAACATAAACGGCGAATACATCGCACACCTAAGGTTTGCCGACGACATTGTTATTATGGCAGAGTCATTGGAAGAATTGAGCGAAATGTTACACTCCCTAGATGAATCCTCTCGACGAGTGGGCCTTGGCATGAATTTGGATAAGACAAAAGTCATGTTCAACCAACACGTCGTGCCAATGCCAGTATACGTCGCGGGTACCTTACTCGAATGTGTACCTTGGACAAAAAATCCAACTGGGCCGGAACAATTTTGAGAAAGAAGCCGACAGGAGGATCCAGCTGGGGTGGGCAGCATTTGGTAAACTTCGTCAAGTTTTCACGTCGCCTATACCGCAAAGTCTAAAGACGAAAGTCTTTGAACAGTGTGTCCTACCAGTCATGACCCACTTTTTCAATTTCGGTAAAACCAGTTTTGTGACCCCTAGTGGTGATGATTTTAAAGAAAGTGCACCCCTCGCACCCCGCGTCCCTACATCAAACACATCTGAAAATTGAATTCTGCGCAGTCAAGGTCAGCGCTAAACTTAGGTGCCGGCATGTATAATTTGTGTAACTTGTAAAGAAGGGTGAATACGGAAATTATTCTAACAATACACTGAAATATTTATAACATTATCTAAACACGATACTTATTAATTTTAAAACTAATTATTATCATATAAATATGTATCTACCCTCGGTTTGTGATTGGCTATTTAACTCCAAATCGTATCTTTTGACTCTTATTTTCCCAAAAAACATAGACTTCATGACTAGTCACAATATAACGGAAGATAACAACAATAAATTTAATGACCCATAGAGATAATATAACCCGGCGAACTCTAAAACTCGCCTACACGCATTCGACATATATGGCTGGGCAAAAAAAAAACAATGCGCAGAGGTAACGGGTCTCTCTCGTTGTCAAATGACGGGAAACTGAATATGTGTCACCGGTTGAGACACGCGAGCCTTGTTCCGAACATTGACAGTTCACTCTCAAAATTGTCGTGTCAATGAACTTTGATCATTAATGCTGAAATTTTCCTCGTTCTGTTGAAATTACTGTGTCGTGTTTGAATTTGGAACACTGTGTTGTGATCTATGCATAGGAAGCACGACTTTTTAGACCAGAGTTTCATTGTTAAGTTTAAAAAAAAATAGTTATCACCGCACGATCGGATCATACCTACTATTGTTTGCGTGTGAAGTTGAGTAAATTAATTGTACATTTAAGAGGGTTCCTGACGTCCACTAGCGCCGTCAATTAATATTTTTATTTTCCTCTTTGTACAAAACAAATTCCAAAAATGTGCTTCTACAGAAATATGTTAGTAGACATAAACTATTTTATGAACGTTTGGTACTGTTTCTAGGACAAAACTGCGACTTTTACATAGTACTTCTGCTTAAAGTGGCTGTTTTTAGCAGATATGCTATATACAACTCCTAGTATTATCCTAGAAACATTACAATACATTCTGAAAATATCTTATGACCAGTAACATATTTCTGCAGATGCACATTTTTAAAATTTGCTTTGCAGAACGAGGAAAATAAAAATATCGATTGGCGGCGCTAGTTTGCAGGGGTAACGCTCTTAAGTGTAGAATTTTAAAATAATATTGTCTTTCTTGAGTTTTCTAAAGAGCACTTATTACTTAAATAGCGGTCCTGACAATAAAAGCCTAAAGTTTTAGAATGTTTTGTATTACTACTAATACAATAAATTAGGTTCAACTTATTTATTCTAAGAATAATTTTACACCCAACTACAAAGTAACTTTCTTGTTAAAAAAAACACTATAAATTTAAGACTGCTAATGGGGGTTATCGGTAAAAAATAGATATTAAAGAGGTTTCTTTAAGTTAAATGACACTTAAATAACAGTAATTTTATGTTCACTTATTTTTTTACCGCATTAATTGTATCTTTATCTAGTATTTGTAAAAAAAAGTTTTTAAAATTTTACGGTCAGAGTCAATTTTTAACTGAAATTAAAAATAAGCGGTGAATTTCGATAATCTGAACAAAAAATGGAGAAACAGAAAATGTTCTGCTAAACTATATAGCTATAGAATAGAAAATAAAAATAAATTCATATAATTCCTCAAAAAAATATTTTGGAACCTGAGTTTAGCCAAATTGAACACTATAACAACTTTAAAAATATACACTTTTTGTAAAAAGACTTCTTGTCAACAAAAAACAATTATAAAAAGCAAATGTTTTGAATTACAATCAATTTTCAAAGTGTGTGAGTTGCGCTCATTTACGCGTGCAAATCGGGAGTTCGTATGGCGGGCGGCCTGTTTACCGATAACACTTAAAATGTTCGCCTAATAAAAGTTTTCTCAAACCATCTGCACCTCTTTTAGTATTATGACAAGTATTATTCTAATGTAGGACCTGAAACCAAATGTTTTCACTGAACAAACCAATTGATCTACCACATAAGAACTACGGCAAAAAGTGTATTAAACATACACTTTTACTCATTACCACAAAGGAAATAAAGTAAAAGAGTTAATTAAACATACTTTCCTATTATCCAAACACAGACACCGCATCTTCCCGTTGGCATTTTTCCTGCAGGAAACCGGGTCCGATTTGTTTAATTGCCTCGTAATCGGACCCGGCTGGCACATAAATGCTCTGGCACAGGATGCGCTGGCAGCAGTGTCTGGAAAAGTAACGAGTACGTTTTTACCTATCTTCGGTAATCTTATAGCTTTTTTTCTGTCTTGTTGCAGATAATTTAAGGCAGGGCGTAACTTTAGCTTTCTATGAGTCAATGTGAAGGCATAAAATGGATTGGTTCCTATTACTCAGCGTGTTTAATTCGTTATACCACCAAGTTCCACGTAGCCTATTGACGCTTGCAATACCAAAGGCAAACTTGCGCGTTGCCGAGCTTTTCAAAAATTTCCTTTTTGTAAAGATTCCTCCCCACACTGTAGTTCCTAGGTAAAACCTAGGTAAGGACCTAATTTCTAGTAAGTAGCTCCTCGGAAACCACACTGCATGAATGTAAGGCCTACTGTCGTCGCTTCAGAGACGCTTAAAAATACGTCGTGTAGCTCGTGCATCCTGGCGTATTAAAGTTTGTCCACGAAGCCCCTTGCAAGCATATATTTTATCTTATTTGTGACCATGCAGCTTAAGAAAATAAGTTAATTAGTTAGAACTTACTATTTTAGTAGCTGACGCTTAATTTAGAAAAAATCCTTTGATGACCACCTCACTTAAAGCTTTGTCAGTTGCATCTTGCATTGCATATTCAACAAGACAATTTTGTTTTACAACCAGGGCTAAATTTCACTAACTGAACAATTCTCCAGCTGTTTCCGTAATTTCATACAAATAAATACGCTCACAGGCAGGCGATTAATTTTTAAACTGTACAACTTTCAGTTGCCAGATCGTCTCGTGCTCATCATACGAGACTATTTGTCGAATCGTAGCTTTCGCTACAAAGTTGAAGGCACACTCTCTTCCCCCCGTCCCATAGAAGCAGGAGTCCCGCAAGGGTCCGTGCTCGCCCCCATCTTGTACCTTCTGTACACAAACGATATCCTAAAAACGATAGGTACCAATCTAGCCCTCTTTGCGGACGATACCGCTCTCTATACCACTGATAGGCAAGTGAGTCGAATCACTGAGAGACTCCAACCAGCTATCACCGCCCTAGGCGAGTGGTTTCGGAAATGGAGAATCAAGGTGAATCCCGACAAAAGCTCTGCCGTCCTTTTTACCTTAGGCCGCCCTCCGCGGCCTCCTCTCCTTTCTCTTTTCGGTCGTGCCATTCCCTGGCAAAATAAGACCAAATATCTTGGTGTGACCATGGATAGTCGTTTGAACTTCCAAGCTCACACCAAAATAGTCAGAGACCGAGCCGCTTTTGTCCTCGGTCGTCTCTATCCCATGATAGGCAAGTATAGTAAGATGTCGCTTAGAAATAAGCTAAATCTTTACACAACTTGTATCCGCCCCATACTAGCTTATGCTAGCGTAGTCTTTGCGCTGTCCAAGCGCAATCTCCACAAACTCCAGACCCTCCAAAACCGCTTTCTCAGAGCGGCCTCTGGAGCCTCTTGGTACGTTCGCAATGCGGACCTACACAGAGACTTCGAACTTCCCACGATTCCCCAATACTTTAAAGACTTGGCAGTCCGCTTTTTCGAGCGTACGCAAAATCACCCGAATCGATTAATTGTGCAATCCACAACGTATCGTCCCCCCGATCGACCCGGTCACGGTCGTAAAACTATTGTTAGGCGGCCTCGGCACGTACTAACGTCCCCAGATGACGATCTCGCTGTCCGGATAGCGAGATTAGTCTCTACGACCTCCCCGAATAGGGCCTCCCTCCAAACAAAACGCCGACGTCCCCGGGTTCGTCGGCGCCCACAAGGATACACTAGGTATCAAAGAGTGCCGGGGCGCTTCTCGCCCCCATTCAATCGCAACCGCACCCGCGTAACGGGGAACTCCCCTCCTGGCGGTGACTCACCTTCGGGTTCGAGACTCACGCCGGTCGAAGGGACGCCCCCGAGAGCGACAACCCAAGCCGAGGCTTCCCCTGCGGGGAGCCCTTGAGCGTTGGGCGCTATATGGGCTGAGGCTCCTTCAGAGTCTCGCCCCAAAAGTCCGGTGAAGCAGTAATGGCTGCAACAGCCAACTGCATAGTCAGCTCAGAAAAAAAAAAAAAAAACTGGCAGGCGTCATGAACCGCTTCGTCTACGGAATATCGTTGCTTTGCCAATAAATACGCCTCTTAGAAGCTACGGCCTTCGTGGACAGTGGGCCTAATGTTTGAGATCGGAATTTAATTGTATTGATACGGTCAACTTTAGAGTGGGACCTCGAAATTACGTTTTGAGATAACAGGTTCCAACTCGATACTTCGATACTTGTTAAAAATAGTGAAGTACAGAGAAAACTAAGTACAATATTGGCAGTTCTAAAGTGTATTTATATAAAAGGTACAGCTCTTTTGCAATACAAAGTTTAAATACTTTTTTTATTTTTTTATTTTTATTTTTTTACTACAATAAAAACATCGTAAAAATTCTGAAAAAATAGTTGGTTAACTTAAACTTATAATTCATGTAAAAGATATTTTAATTATAAAAAAGTTATTTGAAAATTTAACATGATAGAATAGAAATGATGAGGCATTGTTATATTTTATTAGCATTGTTATTACGTAATAATAAGTTATTATTATTATTAAAATAAAATATTTTATATTTTAAATGGTTTCAAAATATTTTATATTATTTTTAGTTTATTATTCAAAAATTTGGATTACTGTTTTATGATTAGAATTTAGTTAATTTCTGAACTAAAAAATGATATTTTTTTGTGGAATAGAAAACACAAATGGTCTACCAATCTAAGAACTTTCTAATCGTTCTACCTTTTATGCAAAAAATGTGTACTATGAATAGAAACATGTAATTTAAAGAAATAATCAGTACGCCCATATTTCTTGATTGCTTTAAATAGTTTATCTGAGATTTATTAGATCAGTAACAGAAAAGTATTTTATATTTGCCCATTTGCTTTTGTAATCCATACAAAACCTAGGCAATGATTACGTATTAATAAAATAGTTATATTATGATATCAACATTTGTTATATAGACACATTTCTTTAAATGTATGCTATGCAGAGCTTTGTTGAATTTTTTCTTTTAAAGCAATCAACCAAGTGGATCTGCAAATCTAAACTAGCTCAGCAACTGGTGTAAAAGTGGAACAGAATAAAATGGCTGTAACTGTAAAAACTGTCGTTGCATACATTTCTTTCAAAGTGAATGCATTTCTTTGAAATGAAGATACGTGAACTGGCTAACGTTAAGTGCACCTCATTATGGTCTTACAAATTTCGACTCAACTGACAAAAATGAGGATTATATGTCACCTGTCGTTCTTACAAAAATCGGAGAATATCTCATACTGATGAGAACATTTGAGCAAAATTGGAGGTAAATTATTATGTAAATGTTATGTAAATGAACTTATAGAGAAAAAACCTACCAATTTATGAAGATTAGGTAGTTTATGATCTGTTTATCCGTAGTGCAGTTTGTGATTGAAATAATATAATAATATTATGAGTTTTTAGAATTATGTCTACATTGTTTTAAAGATTTACTGTTATTACTACTATTATTTTTAGATATTTTGACGGGTTCTAAACGTAAATGATTAAAAATATAAAACTTTTTATTATTCGATGCTGTTACAATCGCTGAATGACTGGCTTTCTTCTATTACTTTTTGGTTTGGTCTTATCAAGTTTAAGTAAACATAAAAATAATTGTTTTAAATTGGTCTTCTCTTTTGTCTAAGTGTTTATAGTCTATCATTTATACTCGTAACAATAGGATAAAGAAAATGTGTGGCTTTCATGGTTTCTTAAAAACTAAAATTCTTATGCTGGCTGTATATATATATATACACACACTCGTGGGTATTAGTCCAACTACGGACCCCACGATGGATCTTAAAATTGCTCATGCTTTTGCTCTTTGTGCTGTCAGTTATTTTAATTGTATACATGTTCACCATATAAAAAAAAAAAGACTAAGACGTGTTGGAGAAGGATATGGTGGATGGTTATTATGCCCCGCAATAGAACAAAGCCCCAAAAATGTTTATTCAGGCTCGTTATTCCACATTATGGAATTCGATAGAAAATTAAATTTTTTTCACAATATTTGTCTTTTAATTAATAAAGTTTGAACATGCTCGTTCTTGTCATGCCGGTCTATACACACTCGTCGAGTTATTCCGAGTCAGGCCGAGAGCGTGTGTGTATATGGTGCTCTTTTCCTGTCTAGCTATCTCTCGTCTTGTCTCGTCTCTTCGACGGTCGGTCGGTCAAGAGTCGGTTTTAAGACGACGATATACCCTTATATCCCAAAACAGTCTATCGTACTTGTTTTAGATTGAAGAAGTGGTATATACTACAAATCACAGAAAAATACAGACAGAGTTAAGGGAAAGGACTAATTCGAACAAATTCAAAAAAAAAATTATAAATTAAGAAAATATATCTTAAATAATAACAAAAAAGAGCTAAAAATTTAGGTTACTAGTTTTAGATCTCGATATTTTGTCAGGGAACGCAATTATCTTTGCAATTCAGAAATTAGGAATTTATTCATATTAAGAGAAAAATCGGCTAAAATAGAAATAAGGGCTGGTTTTTTATAAATTAAAAAACGCGTAAAAATTATAATAAATGACAGCACAAAGAGCAATTTATAATTCCATGGTGGATGGCTTCCGCAGTTCGACTTATACCCACGAGTGTACATGGTGCGCTATTGCCGAGAGCTTCTCTGTCGAGACTCTCGGCGACAGGCTCACGTCGAGTGTGTACAGCCTTCGAGATCCTTTGACTCGGGCGCAAAAACCGACACTTGACCGAGCGTTGACGAGAGGAAACGAGGGAAAGCGAGGCAGAAGAGCACCATGTACACAGTCGCACTCTTCAATCTGCCTATCTCGGGGTGTCTCGACGATTGTGTACAGCCGGCATTTTAGATACTTACTAGAGATAAATAGAGGGAGTTTTATTTGATAGTCAAACTTCCCGTACGATTAGGGACGTAAGTCGTGGCTGGCTACTGGGAATAATTATAGTCAATCAAATATTTATCGGTAACATTTTTACAGATCAAAAGTTGTAATATTTTAAAATTTAAATATTGATTTATTACGTTTAAATTACACAAAAACTGCTACACCAATTTTGATTAGACTTTCACTTTTATGTAGCTTAGCTTTGCGGTTGATATCTTCAGTATGTAAAATCGCAATGCATTTAAATTCTTCGATTAAATTTTGTTCAAAGATTTTTTATTACGATAATTAAAACATGATTTTGATTTTAAAACTTAACTTTTTCAATAAACAGGTTTATCACTAAGTTTTGAAGTAACAACTTCTTTAGTGCTCGAGTATATATTTTTTTGTGCCGTTAAATTCCGGTTGTAGTAATAAATCCTTTTTGGTTGGAGTGTCATTAGCTTGGAATTTTCACCGTTACGCTAATTAGCGGTGCGCCAAAACAAACTGGATGCGCAAGAGTTCATGGCAACAAGAAAATCCGCATTGGGGTCGGCGCCCCTTTCAGGCTGACCCATTACTGGGTTTTGTGACCGATGTGCCTCACTGATGTGCTTCGTTTTGGCGGTAATTAAAGATCACAATCGAAAATCTAATCAAAGATCTCGTTTAATGCCCCCTTTATGCTATCGTGAATATATTTTATATGTTCCCGCCTTGTTTTTTCTTTTAATCTACATGTAAAATTGCAGAATTCACCTGCGTCATTAAAATTTCATCTAAAATTTTGTGTTGCCCGAGTATGAACCCCGTCAATAAACAACGACTATAATAGTTTTTATTTATAATCCTTTTAAGTTAAATATCCATTTAAGTTATCACACAAAAGTTATTTAGTTGAATGATGTTAGTATAAATATGTACCCATAGTTAACTTAATAACTCGATAGTAATAGGTTGCTTTATAATTTAGCAGCTTTTGGCTGTAACTAAGGCTACTTCATGCTGCAGATGGGGGGGTTACACATTTAATTACTATGATTTCTGGAATTAATTGTTAGTTTATTCGATAGCTAAATCTTTACTTAAAATATGAAACCGTGCTACAGCTAAAATTCCTAGATATAAACTTCCATATTCAAACAGTTGGAGTATTGATGGATGAAGCTATTAACGGTTTGGTCACGTATCAATTAAAATTTGCTTTGAACACTTCAATTTCCATAAAATCGGATTGTCGGATTGTTGTGTACGTGATAATTTGAAACTGCAAATAGTTTGGATTGATACGGTATCAGGGCAGACCGCGCGCTACGCCCGCCGAGCAGCATCGCAGCTCCGGAAAATCAACATGCGGACCATTTTCCGCGATAACTATGTCCATATAATTATCGACTAGTCGTGCTCGAGACGGCACTGCGTTGAAATTTGTTTGCAGTTGGGGTGGAATGTTTATAGAATGTTAGAGCAAATTTTTTAAACCATTAAGGAGAATAGCTTTACATAACTTTTAATAAAATATTTGCTGCGTTGTAACTAGTTGGGTATTATTATAGTTTAAAAGATTTGGGGGCGCGTTTTTCCAAGGCATAAGGTTTAACAAGAAAGAAATACGCTTTTGACGAAAGTCAGCTAAAAAACTCTTACAAAAACCTTTTTTTTATTACTTTTTAGGGTTGATAATGTCTGAGAAAATACATTTTTATAATATATCCTATATTTCTATCCGACTTTAAAAAAGGAGGAGGTTCTATGTTCGACGGGTATATTTTTTTTATTTATGTCCACCGATTTCTCCGTCAATTGTAAACTGATTTCAAAAAATATTTTTCTATTTGAAAGAGTATGTGAGTGGTCCTATTATAATTAAAAACTTAAACTTTAGGAGCAATAAAATAATTACAAAATGTTTATTTTAAACTGGTGAAACGCGCCTTTTATGTTGATGCTTGTATAAAATTTTGTTACAAGTATGGATGTTTTTAGTAGGAAAGCAAAAAATAAAAACATTTGAACTTGTGAAGTGTTTTATAAACTGGTAGCTATAAGTAATTATTGTTACCTTCTTAGTGCATCTTTTTGAAGCTGGTTGTTTTTTTTTTTTTAAATTTTTTTTATTTAAAATTATTAAATTTAGGGAATAAATTTAAAATAAATATTACTGTACGTTAGTTTAACTTCAGTTTTGTCACCAATATTACTAAAATGTTCTGTTTCTTCACCACCGCATTGCAACTATAATATTTCGTAATATTTAGCGGCGCGGCATATACGAATAAATTATTTACCTCTTTGTTAATAACCTTTAATCTCTTTATTGTGTGAAATCAACTTTTTAACGGTAATAAAATCTAAAATTGAAGGTGACTGGTTCATTTTCTTTTAAATTTAGTTGCACACCATCACACTTACTTTGCTTGTATAAATTGGCAACAAATTTTCTAGAGTCGAGGAACGGAAACCGACTAATTTATTTTTACAAAAAGTCTGCAACGGATGGTAATCGATTTCGATTTAAGCAAAATAAACTGTAGTTTCGTTCGAGTTTCGTTGACCACACAATTTGTAAGTAAGAAAAGAGATTTAAGCTGTAGAGAAAAGGTTGGAAAGAAGTAAAGAATATTCATTTCAGTCGATGCATATTCGATACAAACTTCAAGTAATTGTAATACATTCTTTGTATACTATGTTACTTATACTTTACTTACGCTTGAATGAAATTCAAATATAAAATTTTACGCTTGCTAATTTTCACACATTCAATTTTATATCGTAGATATTTGAAAAGCTACATTACATTCATAGTAGAGTTCAGAGCCATAAGTTAAGAAAAACACTTTTAACTTTACCTTGTCATTTATTAGAGGGCTTACAGTACCTCGATTCCATCGTATAAAATAGTTTTTATATCATTACTAAATAAAGAAATCAAAAATAAACCTTGTTATATTCGAAAATATGCCTTATAAACAGCTATTCCCAAGTTCATTGTACCAAATCATGTTTTTTTTATCCATCATCGCCGGCTAGCACGAACTAACTACCTTGATCCACCGGGAAAAGGTCAAGATACGGCCTATGTGTTGCTACAACACGGTATCACGCGATTGTAATAAAATATTTAGGTTTTGCGACCCGATTGTGTCGAAAGTCGCACCGCGGCGGCGCCCCGACTCGAAAGGGAAATTTATATTGGCGACGGTTTATAGCGTCTCGGTGCGTACATAAAAAGCTACGTATCTGAAGTAAATATCGAAAGTGTCAGGTCGTACATTTAAAGGGTAAAGTTACACTATCTTAGTTTTATTTTCATTATCTTTTAAGTTGTTGTTTTGTCGTGTTTTTTTTTTTTAAATAATGCTCTACAGAATCTAGTTTTACCTTGAATACAAAGAGCTGTGCATGTGATTTAGACTATTTGATTTGTTTTGACGAAGACCATTGAATATTTTTTAAACTGTGATATTTGTAAGATAAATAAATGAAACGCAAGTGTGTTAGACCGAGTCTATATTCCGGACTGCCGAACGATGACGTTCCACAAGAGCCGAAGGCTAACAATTTACAAATGGAGGTAGCTAACTACCTACATTAAATTCCTCTACACTAAAATAACAATGATATCTAACTATTACTAACACTTCTAAAATAACTTATACCTCACACTTATATCTAGGATTATTATTCAATCGAAATTGCCTAAGAAGGCGATTCTGAGGTGACTACTGACAGGTGTTGCGACCGGAGACTCTAGAAAAGCTGGAGCTTCCTCACTAATCCTACTGGGTAGCTCGATCGGGTCCACGTCTGTGCTGTCCGGCGGCGTCCCCGACCCCGCCGACCGCTCCGTCACCGGAGTGCTCGACTCACTGTTTATACCTAGACCAGTAGATGCCAAGGACAGCCTACTCCCACTTGTCCGTTTACGTAACTGATCAATGTGCCTATGTACGGTTTCTCCAGTTGTGCCTACAACTTTGAAGTTCCTATTACCTACACAGTCTAACACGCGACCTGGAACCCATTTTAGGTATTGTCTGTACCACACTTCTTCATCTTTATTTACTTCCCTGCTCACCCCCGCTGCTGATTTTTTCTGCCTTGCTTGCACCCTTCGTACACGACCTTCAACGTCAGGTTTCATCATATCCAATCGAGTACGAGTGCGTTTTCCCAACAGCAGCATGGCCGGGGTCTCCCCAGTGGTTGAATGTTCGACATTTCTATAATACAACAAGAAGGACCATAAAGCCCTATCTATTTTATTTTTCTTAAAATGGCCTTTATTATAACTCGTTTCAGAGTTCTTACGGCATTTTCAGCTAGACCATTGGAAGCCGGGTAGTAGAGCGCGGTAAATATATGTTCAATTCCATGCAGCTTTGTAAAATAGCGAAATTCCTCAGATGCGAACTTGGTCGTCGTTGATGCGTCGTTATCGGTAACTATTTGCCTAGGTATTCCGAACCTACTGAATAGTTCGCATAATCGATCAATAAGTTCTTTTGCCGTGTTATTTCCTATCCGAAATACTTCTATCCACTTGGACATGGCATCGACGACTACTAAATACGTGAATCCCGCAATGGGTACCATGAAGTGGAGATGCAGGCGAGTCCACGCGCAGTGCGGCCACGGCCACATGCTCGGCGCGTGTCGCGGCGGCGCGTACGCGTGCGTCGCGCACGTCGCACACTCGCGGCACATCCGCTCCACGGCCTCATCTATTCCTGACCACCATACGTAACTTCGAGCTAAGGCTTTCGATTTTACTATTCCCATATGCGGTTCATGGAGTAAAACCATAATTTTCGCTATGCATTTATTCGGAACTACTAATCTATGACCCTACATTAAACAGCCTAACTCCTCATAAATTCGCTTTTTCTATTAAAAAAAGGTTGGAATGCTGTTATGTCGCATTCATTAGGCCATCCGTCCCGCACATAATTCAATAATTTTGATAACACCGCATCGCAGGACGTTTCACAGACGTACAACGACTGTTGTACACAGTGCAAGTAAGTTTGTTGCGGTGCCGATACTCTAAGTTCAGTTCCCGGCTGAGGTAGACGCGACAAGCTGTTCACTCCATTTTGGTCGGTGCGCACGTACTCAATGTCGAACGTATAAGCTGATAAGATGACCGCCCACCGCTGCATTCTACTGGCTATCATAGTCGGTATACCAGTGTTTGGTGGCTAGCGGCTTATGATCGCTGCGTAGTGTGAACCGTCGGCCGTACAGGTATTGATGAAACTTACTCATGCTAAAATAATAGCCAAAGCCTCTCGATGTATTTGTGAGTAATTTTTCTCGGCATCGTGCGCGTGTGCATGACGCATACGCGATAGGCCGCTCGGCTGCGAGAGCACCTCGCCGACCCCGCGCGCGCTTGCGTCGCACGTTACCGTCAGCGGTGCGCTCGGCGAGTAGTGCGCTAACACCTCGGCGCTCGCTTATAATTTTTTTATGTTAGTGAACGCTTTCTCACATTCGGTTGACCAAGACCACTGCCTACTCTTTTTAAGTAAACCGTATAGCGGCCCTAATGTACTACTCATGTTTCTAACAAATTTCCCGTAGAAATTAATTAACCCCAAAAAAGAACGTAATTCTGTCACGTTGGATGGTCTTGCCATATTCATGATTGCTTCTATTTTTGAGGGGTCCGTTTTAATGCCGTCTTTACTGATAACATAACCTAAATATTGAACCTCCTTGACTAAAAATACGCACTTGCTAGTTTTTAGTTTTAATCCGTAACGCTGCAATCTACTAAATACAGCTTCTAAAGCTTGTAGATGCTCACATTTGCTTTTCCCGCCAATTATAACGTCATCAAGAAATATCTCCACGTTAGGTATTCCTTTTAATAAATTACACATTATCGTCTGAAAAATTTCCGGACTGGAAGCTAAACCGTAAACCAATCTATTGTATTGGTACAGACCCCTATGTGTGTTCACTATGGTATACCTTTTAGTTTCATCTAGTTCAATCTGGCTGTAGGCCTGGGATAAATCAATTTTTGAAAAGTACATAGCCCCGCTGAGATTAACCATAAGGTCGTCTAGACGAGGTAAAGGAAATCTATCTATTAATAAAACTGGGTTTACAGTAGCTTTATAGTCGCCACAAATTCTCAAAGAACCGTCGGCTATATTTACCGGTACCAGCGTTGATGCCCAATCCGAGCAGTATATGGGTGCAAAGAGGTGTCATCATCAAATAAGACAATGTCATGGTTTTTTACATTATATGGGAGATCATTAATGTAAATAAGAAATAGAAAAGGACCTAAAATTGAGCCCTGAGGGACTCCCATAGTGACTGCTGATCCCGGAGATCTTTCACCGTTGACATCTATTTTCTGTACTCTTCTACTCATATAGGATGTCAAAAGGTCGAGAGCTTTGCCTCTAATACCATAGTGATGCAGCTTCCTGATGAGATTTTCATGTTGAACACAGTCAAATGCCTTAGATAAATCACAAAACACTCCAAGGGCGTCATGCGAATCCTCCCAAGCGTTATATATATTTTTTAATAGTGCCACTCCTGCATCGGTTGTGGAACGGCCTTTCATAAAGCCAAACTGTTTACTACTAAGTAGCTCATTAATACAGAAATGGCTTAACATTTGACAAAGTATGATTTTTTCAAAAACTTTACTGAGTATAGGTAGTATTGAAATAGGCCGAAAATTATTAGGATCTGTTGAACTACCTGATTTAAAAAGAGGTATAACTTTGCTAAGTTTCATCTCATCAGGAATCGTCGATCTCTGGAATCTGTCGAGTAATACATTAATTTCTTTAGATAATTACATTTTATCACTATGTAAATTATTACAATTACTAATTACAGGAATTTTATTTTTTAATTCTTCTAACCATTGCCTACCTAATAACGACGTCGTACCTTCTTTAATAACAAAAAGTTCAAACCGCTTACTTTGACCTCCAAATTTTATAATGGGTTTTATTGTACCTAATGGCTTAATTTTGGAGCCGTCATAAAAGTTCAATACTAAAATTTTTCTTTCTTGAAATATTGTTTATATGTTTTGTTGCTTATGCAAGATATCGCGGAGCCAGTATCAACCTCCATATCTATAATTTGGTTATTAATAGATATATGTAAACTTACGGGTCTGTAGTCGTTTAAACACAGGTTATGAAAATCCTGCTCCGGCCCCCGCAGCTTCGGCAGAGCGTCATCCCTCACCTCTTATTGATGCACGGCCGGGCGCCCCGCGCCACGTTCCCGACAAACACGCCGCAGATGTCCGACGCGCCTGCACCGGCTACACACAAACTCCCGGTACCGACACTCTGCGTATGGGTCCGCCGCACCACATCCTGTACAGCTATATGTTCCGCCTTCCCTGATAGGCTGTCCGCTTCCCCCGCTAGGCCGCCCGCGCCCGCCTGTGTTGAACCCGCGCGATCGGCGCATCGCCCTGTCCCGCACTTTGTTGCTATCCCGCATCCCGCTGTTGCCGTCCCGCACGTCCCGCGTTGGCTGACCGCCTCTGCCGCTGTGCCTTAGCGCGTGCACTGGCGCCGCCGCCATCTTGTCCGTGTCCGTATGCTCCTCCACCGCGGCCGCGTCCCGCTCCGCCGCTTCCAGGGAACTCGCCAACTTAACAGCGTTCCCGTAGGTTAACGCCTCGTCCTCCGCGAAAAGCCGCTGCCGAATAACATCACTGCGTAAGCCACAAACGAACTGATCCCGAAGGTTCTCGTTTATGTTTGCCTCAAACTTGCAGTAACGAGCCAACTTCTTCAGTTCGGCCACGTAACTGGCAATATTTTCTTCACTGGCTTGCCTTCTCTGCCTAAACCGATACCGTTCAGCCAGTATCGACGGTGATGGTTGTAAGTGATCTTGAATCAATTTCACCGCCACGTCATAAGCCAGCTCCGCCGGGTTTTTTGGACTAGCTAAGTTAGTTAAAAGCTCATAGGCTTCGTCCCCCATCACAGCTATCAGCGTAGGCAACTTCATCTCCGCCTTCACCGCATTCACTGTAAAATACATCTCCAGTCTGTCCACATATGAACTCCAAACTCCACTCACTACATTAGATTCGTTCACTTTGCCGACCGACATTTTTACTTAAGGCAATAAAAATATTTATTACGCGTGCGTAACTGTTGGTTAAACTCGTCGCCAATGTGATATTTGTAAGATAAATAAATGAAACGCAAGTGTGTAGTTAGACCGAGTCTATATTCCGGACTGCCGAACGATGATATTCCACAAGAGCACAAGAGAGGTAGCTGACTACATAGGGAAATATATATTTTCTTCTAACTTCAATATAAAAAGAAGAAACTGACTGACTGACTGACAGAGAGATCCAATAAAATATAAACAGCCTAAAACGGTGGGTCTAGAAACTTAAAATTTTCTATGCGATTTTCTTATCTAATGTAGGTAGGGCTCCACTAAGAAAGGGTTTTTCAAAACTCATTCCCTAATTGGGTAAAAAAGGGGTTGGAAATTTGTATGAAAATCCGTTATTTTTTAAGTTAATAATGCATGAAAATTATTACGTACTTGGCCTTTAGGTAAAAAATAATATTAATATGTTTCACTGATTTTGGAAAACATCCTCTAGGGGGAAAATAGGGGGCGAATATTTGAATGAGAATGAAAACTTTTAAAAGTCGCGGGAAAATTCTAGTGTTTATATATATTAATAAAAAATAATTGCCACATGAGAAAGGCCCCACCCGGCTGTTTTTTTTTTGATTGTCAGGACAATGTTTATTAGAAAGAAAAAAACCTGGTCAAGTGCGAGTCGGACACGTGCGGTAAGAGGTATTGATCCGATTTTAATTAAATATTCGTAAGTTGTTGTACACACGCCGAGGAAGGTTGCTGAAATGGTACCACCCTCTGTCAATAGCTGGGCTCGATAGGCTCTGTAGTCGAGTTAATTATCTATATAAATAAAAATAAATTAGCATCAGTTTATGTTTTTGATAGAATAAAACACGGTTAAGGGAAGAGAAAGGAAAGTGGATAAGGGAAAAGGGAGATGAAGTGAAAGCTAAACAACGTCCTCGGGATCATCCCGTCTAATATGATAAAGAATAAAACACGGTTAAGGGAAGAGAAAGGAAAGTGAATAAGGGGAAAGGGAGATGAAGTGAAAGCTAAACAACGTCCTCGGGATCATCCCGTCTAATATGATAAGATTAATTTAACATTTCTCAAGATATATAAACTGTTAGTGAAAAGCCATTTACACTTTTAATACTATATCTATATTATTATGAAGTACCTAGCTGCCGATGATGGCTTTTATTAATAGTTACAATCTTTGCGGGAGTCATACGGCACATAAGGACTTAATAGAGATTTAAATAATCAAATAAACAAAATGTAATAGATTTCAACTTTATTGTAGCACTAATAACAAACAAAAGAAAATTCAAAAATGTCTGTATAAAACCTAATTTGAATAAAAACATATTGACTATAAATGTTTGGTTTTAATTTTTTATACTATCTTTGGCAACAAGATAGTGTGCATACACTAGGTATATATCGTGTCGAGATTATTAGGTATAGTAAACCAACTGAGGGGCAATGGAGGCCCCATTTACGATTACAAAACATAAACTGTTGATCACGTACCATTTGCAAGGTTGTTGCAACTTCCGCAACGGACCTGGCTACCGGCTGTTACCTTATTGCTGTTAATGATGGAGTTGTACGTTACTTATTGTTTTATAAGCTCCCCGTTATCCCATTACAACTAGAAAAAGCATGATTTTGCAATTTTGTTCATTATAAGAGTTTTTTTTTGGGTCTTGTTGTCTTTTATGTAAAGCTATAAGAGTTATCATAAGGGCAAATGTTTTTTCATATCGATGGAACAACGTTGTTAACTTCTCTTAAGGAAAGGAAAAATCAAAATCGCCAAATTTGCGTTTTGCTTTTCGTTTTGTGATCTGGATAATCGTTTTCCATCATTTTTAGAGTGATCTCTCTCTCTCTCTCTCTCTCTCTCTCTCTCTGTGTGTATGTGTGTGTGTGTGTGTGTGTGTGTGTGTGTGTGTGTGTGTGCTTGTGGGTATGTATGTTAGCTTTTTTTTGCCACTCGATATCTCAAGAACCGGTGGATATGAAAAGAGTTTAAGCAAATCGGTCCAGCGGTTTGTTTATTATATACTGACTCGGTACTAATCTCCATGTATAAATTCTCAAAATACTCAAGAGAAGTTGCTCGTGCGTTTTAATAGTTTTAAATCGTGATGAGTTCTTACAATAAACTTCTTTCTTTTATTATTCATTGTATTGAGAAGATTTAACATTCGACAGGTTAGCTAAATCATCTTTACCACTTCAGAATAATTTCCTGGTAACATTTCTACTAATTATTTACATGATCCCGGGATCCCGGACGCTTTTCTGGACGAAATCCTGGAATTTAAAAATTGCAACCAGCCGACAAAACAATACCGACATAGTCTCAATGTCGGCGGCCGTTCGTAAAATCCGGCAAATCACGAAATTCCTATCGTGAAGTACGAAATAGAAATTATCATATAACTGAACAGATTATTATATGAAGCTTGGATGGAACGCTCCGCTCGCTTCGCTCGCTCTGCATCTACGTTTACAAAAGAGAAACTGAACCTTACCTATCATACATGACTTATACAGTGCGATTTCTGTTCCTATCGTTTTCATACTTTTCGATCTGCCTAGTAATTTCGTGATCTGCCGGATTTTACAATCGGCCGCCGACATCAACATCACCACCGCGAACACCGCGAATAAAACTTTCATTATTCCATTGAAAGTTCTACTGACCATACAGATTCAGGAAAACAGATATAAACTACAAAAGAGTCAATATTAAACAAACTAAAAAGTAATAAAAGGTTACACAGATAAAGCAAACAAGTATGAAAAAAAATTATAGCAATCACTGCAAATTAAAATCCATATCCTGAAAATATTCTTGATAACAATTTCCTTTACAGAATGAATTTAAAAGAGCTTTGTTTGCTACAATTCTTTTTTTCTGAAACTTTTAATTTATGTTTGATTAAAAATTAATACTCCAACATATAATAAAAAAAAAATTAACTTATAATTTTTTATTTTATGATTTGTTTAAATCCAAAATCTAAAAAAATTATAATTTTAAAAAGTATATAGGTTCTTAATCTAGTTCATAATATTAATAACGCATATGTAGTTATAATCTTAAAATTATAATACCTGTATAGAGAGCATTCAGTTTGTGACTTCTATTAAAGAAAAACAAATTGTATTGTACCAGACTGTATCTCAAATACAATAAAGTAAACATTAAACTGATAAAAATAATTCTGGTAATAATAATAACAAGCAAATTAAGAAAGTGAAAAATTTCAATTAATAATTTTAATTAATTTTATTAAAACTGCACACTTTTAATAAGATTCAGATCATCATCATCATTCATTATAATATAAAAAAATAATGTTACCAAAAACGCACTATATTTTGTGCTATACGCACTTAAATTGTCTTGGTTTCAAACAAGGAAGCTTATAACAAAACCAGCGCCCTCAGATCTCAAGATAATATAAAAATTTTGTCTCATATAGGTACAGAAAAAGTTCCATGTCCGAATTGGATTTGGCATCAAGGCAAAGGTTGCTGCTTTACAAGTCGCATTTCGGCCCCATATAGAGTACAGCTGCCAACTCTAGGCGGGCACCCCGGATACCTACTAGCTTCAACGATAAGCTGAGAAAATTTTTGATAAATCCGAAACTCACATACAGTAGCTTTTAGTTTGAAAAGAGAGTTCGCCTCCCTGTGTGAGTTCTACTGCTTGTAAAATGGGCTGCGTTCACTTTTACGATCTAACCTCTCGCTATTGGGAGGAAAGTCATCCTCAAACCTTAGAACGAACACTTAGCTGTGGAATGAGTTCATTGCCAAGGTTTTCTCTAAGGACAGTATGGGGCTTTTCAAAAAAGGAGTGATTATATATTAAACGCATGAATAATGCCCCTGGTGTTGCAAGCGTCCATAGGCTGCGGTCACCGCTTATCATCAGACTCTCACACACACGTACATACAACCGATATGAGGATACAAATAGTGTAAATTTACTTATTTGTATGCCTTGCTAAGACGTATTCCTGGAGTAAAGTGACAGTGCCATATACAACGTCCATTAATTTATAAGTAAAAGTCAAGCCAGAAAAACACACAACCAAAATACATCCGTGATAAATCGAGCAAAGGCCACATTTCACTTTTCCGCGTTGCGAGGAAGTCTTTATTGCCAAAAGTCTCATAATACGGAGTGGTTTAATGAAAGCAAATAAAAATAACCGTAAAATAAAACTCTTACGTCAAACGATCGCAACGATATTATCTCGAGACGAGATGAATATGAATAGCCATAATAATTTCTGACCACAGATCTTTTCTTTACAATCCAATACAAAACGAATTGTTTTTATTGTGCTGACGAGTAACTTTTGTCTCCGTAACAATTTTGTCTTTCAAATCAAAGCTTGTCGCATGTCTGGCATGGATTAATAAAAATGCGAGCAATGTCTCACGGCTGTCACATCGTAACGCGCAAACAAACCCATGTTGCCAGCCCTAAGAATAGAAAACGGAATTCTCATATCTATTTTCAACTCCTACTTTGTCTAAAGTAATAGTTTAGAAGACAATTACCAAAAACCAAAAATCTTAATTGTCGACCTAAAAGCCCATTATCAAATTTTCATGCATATAAATGACGAATTTCATATAAACTTCAACCTCCTCATTTTACCCCCTAGGAAATGAATTTTGCAAAATCCTTTCGTGGCTCAGTGGGTAATGACCCGACTACTGAATCGAGGGGCGTAGGTTCGATTCCCGCACAATACATACTTTTGTGTATGTTTAGAAACCGGGTGTTTTCCATGTACAATACGTAATATTTCCAAAACAGTTCTGGACAGTGCACACAGTTGGATCACATCACCATACTTACGTACTTTTTATTCTAAATACATAAATTGTCCTATGCAGGCAGTTAATAGTAACAACTGAGCCACAGAGCAATTTATATGTGTGTTTTTAATAATAGTTTAAAGACCAAACACATGTGTAGTGTCTGAGATTACATAACAATAAGTGCCATCCGTCAGCAGCTCCAGTATCTTTACTATGGCTTCCGGTAGAAAACGAGGTTTATCATTAGTCCGACTATAATGGGCAACGCCGGGAGGCGATATTGTGTTGTTAACTGCTGACAGTGTGTGGATTGACATAATGGGTCGAAGAGTACTTTACCAAGTGTATAGCAGCTTGCGTTGTTCGTTGATAAGGTTTTGGTACCGAGTATATTTATGTGATCTTCTTTCTAGTAAACAAACAACAGTTGGAGTCACTTACGAATTGAGTTAAAGTGGTTACACTTTTAATTTGATAAAGCATCTATTATTAATTATATTATAATAAAAAAATAATATTTTGACGTGAAAACGGCTAAACGGAATAAAATGATTACGCTTATTTTAACTAAACATTTAGTCTTTACTACATTAAAATATTTTTTTTTATAAAAATATATGAATAAAGAATTTGTCAATTTTCAATTAAACATAGTAAAAATAAAACAAAAAACCGTTTATGTATTACTATGTATGTATATTTATAATGTATTTCTTAATTCTATGAAGATTTGTGTATAATGAAAGCGTTATGTACTAGGACTTTATAAGTCACTATATACATATATTACAGTAAATTTTTATTTATTTATTATAAAGAAAAGACAGAAACTTCTTCATACCGTTTATATATAGATAGATAGCAATAGTTATCTATCGATATTACCAGATATTATGCAGTCGACTACCATTTTATGCATTTGGTAATGAAATATACTAACGGTTGATTTCATATTTAGATTAAACTATACTAAATACAGTCACTTCGTATCCAGAGTTGGCCTTTAGACCATATCTTACGAGCATTCTATGTTGTAAGAGTGCGGTATATGGCCCGACCACCCAGCGTTCGGGCACCAAGTATAGCAGCTAGAGGTAATAAACAAATGAACACCACCTACCAGAACTGCAAGATGTTTTAGTCCTACCCACGCTAATTTCGCAACTAGCTGTGAAATTCAAGTTTACGTTGCCGCCGTATGTAATATAATGTAAGTAGCGTTGCCACTGTCTGCCGCTCTTTAGTTGTCGATCTCACTTCCCTTCTCTCTGTTACAATCTTGTTACCGCTCGTAAAGCACACGCTCACATTTGCAGGTATACACGCGTCACTTCTTTTTGTAGTGTCTGTTGTCACGAATAATGCGATTTCTCTATGAAGTGTTTAAGGTGTTCTCTGCCGCCGTAGTCGGTGGTGCACTTTCTTGTGGTGTGATAATAATTGGTATATTGATTGGTAGTCTAGCATTAATATAACAAGACAGCTTCTTATCCCAACCATGGGCGTAGCCAGCTTTTGGATTTGGGGGGGGGGGGGCAGGCTTGGCTAAGGGGGGGGCAGCTGCCTGTGATCCTAACTAACACAATCAGGTTTCCAAAAAACCTATTAAATGAAAAAATGCAGTACCTACCAAAACTACATTTTTTTTGTAGAAGATAGAGTTCGATGGCAGGCCCTCGGACGATGTTAATATTAGAACCTAAGTTTTTGTGCAAATCGCAGGCAGACTTAAAACGGTTTTATTTCTTTCGCTGTTTAAATAGGTAATTAATTAAACTGGTTAACACAACTTCAATATCGTTTTATCTATATACTACTAGATATATATAAACTAGTTTTTTCGTCATTTGCTACTGTTCGGTTATCAAAGCAGCCAGTGTAAAGGACATTGATGGTTGCCAGTGGCTGCTGTAACAATACTATCTGCATACAGACAGAGGGCGTGTAACGGCGAGTACGCGCGTGACGTCACGTGACCCACATACGGGCACGCGGCTGGCGCGGTCGATGTCCGCGCGTCATCTCGTGGCGCGGGATCACACCATAGATACTCTTTGCTAGTGGTCAAACGTTATCGATACATTTAACATCATCAATGGTCAAAGTTAAAAATTGTATACACACAGCTGTTGTGTACGGCTGGCTATGTAGCTGTATCTACTCCGTGTTTTTATGCATTTTTACCATTTCACAAGTTTAAAGTTTACTCTCACATAATTAAGTAGTTTTTGATATATAACTAAATGGTTATAAGAACTCTTTCGTCCAAAAAAATTATAAAGTTAAAAAAATATTAAACCGGAAACATTAATAAATTATTTAAAATAATATACTAATAAGAATCAGGTTTTTGAAATTTAAGCTATCTATATTATTGTTTTGATAGCTTTTTCTTAACTGGCCTTGTCTGTTATTTCGTGATTGTCAAAAGTCAATTTTACCAATTTCTCGCTATCGGATGTTGCTGCAATTAAGCATGCACTTTGTGTTAAATTGACTGTCTGTGTCAATTTTGACAACTTCTACTTTTAAATTCTTTACATATCCTATACATATTTTTTTTTGTTTACTTGGTACTTGTAACGTCTTATTATTAAAAGGCTTTAAGGTTTCCCTCTTCTTAACCGTATATATATATATATATATACTTGATAATATGTAAACTAAATAGCATATTCAAATAACCCTACATAAAAATAAAATAAATGATCCTAAACGTGATATTTTTATATTATGTACTTATAATTTTATCGACGTTATAATTTTTGATATATTAGTCATCATCGCTATTCGAGATCGACGATCTTAGTGAACTTGTTGTCAGGTGAATTTTATTAAAAGGATTTGTTTTCATCGAATCACAAAATTACTTTACAGTGGGCTCCACGTTCAATGGTCAAGTGCAAGTCACGGTTTCGACCTTGTTATTTTCTATTGCGATTTTTGCTTTAGATATTATGTGCCCCATTACTGGGGCCCGGACTCCATGAAGATGAAGGCTTAGACCATAGTCCGCCACTCTGGCCTAGTGCAAATTTGCAAACGTTTGTTGAACTAATGGTCACTCGACCATCAGAGTTTTCAAGCCACCCATAAGGTCTCCGACATGTCTTAACGAATACTATTGTAATTTGACAAAAGCCGGAGCTGACGGCTTAACATGCGCTCCGAAGCACGAACGACCTCAGAGAAATGTGCCACTTGGTCGTCACCAACCCGAGTACTGACCACGCCCGACATTGCTTAACTTCGTTTATCGTTTTCGATAGACGAATGCGACGGCGTCGCAAAAGTTCCTTATTACGCTATTTCCTTGTAATTTATATTGTATATTAACTATATATGAAATCTAAAGTTTATACGTGGAAATATTTTTGAGATAAATGGGATGCCAGGAGGACAGACATACACTTGAGTGATATTTATAATAAGGATGCCTTTTTTTAGTATTCATATTTGATATTTTTACTAACTAAGCGATTGTGTCGTTAGAATATAAGAAGTTAATTGAATTAAAATTCAATTTAAAGCTGTTAGTCATCTTCCAAAGCCAAATGTCGTAATCTTGTTTAAAATTCAAAGTGTCTAACGGGACAGTTGTTCAATTATGTTCCCAGGCAGTCTATAAATTTAGCCTTACTTGGATACAACTTATTATAATCCCATAACGTGTTATAAAATGAACCCACCGCTGTTCTCGTCGCCTATGTTTGGCTTACTTAGAATTGTGAATTTCACTAATTTTACGCTTTACTGTAGGTACTGCCTAATCTTTAAGTAGATTTCAAGCACGTGCGATTTGGCTTATTTGTTACACAGACAGCAAAAAAATCTACCATTATATTAGTCAATATAGAACAGAAAACCTAATTAGCCGTTTAATTTAGTTGTAACCTTTTATACTGCGCGCTTTTACCCTGTGAGCTTGTCTTAGCTAAAATGACGCAACTCTACCACATTTTTGTACCTACACATGCATTTTAATTTAATTTTAACTTAAAATATTGAGGCGCGTTATTTAAATTAAAATTATATCTAAGTTTTTATTTCAAATCCCGTATCTAAATTGAATCTGAAATTTTCAAATTGGAATGATTTGAATATTAACAAGACAGACCAAGTTTGACAACGTGACTCACAGAGTTCTTAGAATAAAAATAAGGCCTATCTCGGTTAACAGTAAACGTGCCACATTTTGGATGTCAAACTTTTAATGATGACATTCATAAGTAACAGAAGCTAACAGTAACATTATACAAGTGTGCAATCAAATGCACAAATAATGTTAAAGAAATAGTCGTTACTCGTTTTGTCTTTTATCGTTTTATTGTGTGTGTTTGTCTTTATCTTACAGTAACTTCCTGCTGAATTCAAATATATTTTTAAAGCAATGAGTTACTTTGACAAGACTAAAAGCGTTGAACGTTTGTGTTTGTTTTGATCTCGGTGTTTCTATGTATAAATATGTGTGTATTCAAAAAAATCTAGTTAAGTATTAATATCCATTGTTTGGTACTCAGTAAACAAGCCCAGCTTGCGACCGTGTGTCGTATTTATTTATTGTTATTTAATATTTTTAACCGACTTCAAAAAGGCGAAGGTTCACAATTCGGATGGTTTTTTTTATGTATGTTCGGGCATATATAGACGGATTTGCAGATTTCAGCAGATGCTGCAGATTAAAACTTAAATTTTTGGTGACAAAAAATAATTAGTGTTAATTTGGAACTGGTGAAACGCCGTTTATGTTGATGATTGTATAAAATAATGTTACGAGTATCGATGATTTTAGTGTACTAGAAAAAAAAGCATTCTCACATAAAAGTGAAATTTTTTTAACAAAAAAAAACAACCGGCTTCAAAAAGATGCACTAAAAAGGTAAAAATATTTACTTTTTTAAAAAAATCTGATCTAAATTACAGTTTGAAGTTGGTGTCATGAAAGTGAAGTGTGTTGTAAACTTTAGGTACACAGACACCAACTACAAACTGGATTTTTAAAATGTTTTTGAAAACAATTAATAAACTGATAATTAAATGCAACTTTTTATACGATACTAACATCAATATTTATGCAATGTCTGTGTAGGATAATAAAGCATTATATTAAATTAGGTTTGCTTAATGGCAGCTTGACAATCCTACGGGATCTGCGTAGGATGATAGCTTTGTCATCGAATTCAAGGCAGTCACTAATCTCCCGTTTATGTCAGCCCAGATTGCACTCGGCGGACTGCAATAATCTTCCTTTGTAAACTATCTAAGTGTGAAGACAGATAATAAGTTATGGATGCAGATTCTGTGCCTGGTGTTCCTTCAGAAGATAATTCCGTTAAGCTTCTGCGCTTAATAGGTGTAGCCATAAATTAAAGCTTCATTAGTTGCTGCGCTATAATACAGTACAGTAGTCCACAATCATAATTTAAGTGTGTGTCTGTCTGTGTTCATCTATCTCTCTCTCTGTGTGTGTGCGAGATAGAGAGTTTTAGAGCATGATATTGTAACTATCAAGAGCAAATGAAGGCGCTCTCACTGCGGGTACTGTTCTGCTGTGTTCCTGGCTGGCATATCTGTTTAATATGTGATTTGATATAGTTTTACACTACCGCCATCATAGAGTATGATTAGGTGCGTTCTGTTGAAGGCATTGAGAGCTATGACATCGCATAGGTATTGAAATCGTTCTGTTTTCCAAATGTAATAAAGCAATATGGCCGTTCACTATTTGACTGCGCATTCACTACTCTACCTCCCGAGCATGTGTAGCCATTGCGCTGAATGCGGTCGGGAAGTGATGTTATAACGCATTAATTTTGGTCAACAGTACGATCGAATGTGCGCATAGCACGGCATTGAGCAAAATCAATGCGTATAATGCTTGTCTACAAAACGTCCCTATTATAAGTAAGATCAATACAAACAAAAGTTATCTAATCAAATTATTTTTAAAACTGATATTCCACAAGTAAATCCGATAGCTTTCGAATAGTGCTTTGGTAGTTGCAGATCGCTTCTTTATTTTTACGACGTTTTTTACCTTTTAAATTTCCGCTATAGTTTCACTAGTCAACAAAAAGTAAACAATTGCCGGGCGTGATGCAAGTGACTAATAAATAATTGAGCACTTGGTAGTGGGGTCAACGTTTGTTGTCGTGGTTTATCGTACTTTGCATTCAGTAGGCTTGTTTGCACCCACGCATTCCTTGCTATGTCATGTAGTGTTGTGTACTGTAACAGTTACATTTTTTTTTGCGTTGTATCCTTAAATGATGACCAAGTGATTAATTTTAATATATAATACGCGTGGGAGCTGGCGTATTGAAGTGAATGCTGTTCGTGAAAAATAATGGTTCCGCATAGCAAAAATTAGTCTTTGAAATCGGTAACGATGACTTTTCAATTATTATATATTATATAAACTAAGATAGTCATATGAAGTTTCTTTTTAGGGTTCCGTCTCTGAAGGGTGCAACGGGACTATACCACTAAGCCAACGCTGCTCTGTCTGTCCGAGCTTAAGCGTTTAGCGTTCTAAACACGATGGTAAAATTAGCATAGGATTTATGTTATTATTGCGGACTGGTGGGGTTTGAGCCTGGCGTGTACCAATGAGTCTTTTTTTCTAATTTCTGAATTTTGACGCTCGGTAAAGGAAATATGCATGTATACGTCCGAAAGACCTATGTGAACTTCATAATTCGCACTAGCCTTGCGTGTGGTGCTCAAATCACGCTCGGTGAGGATAGGCCCTGCCTTTAACATGTGGCGCTGGTAAGGTATCGAACTTTTTCCTTGTAAATTTTATGAATTAAGTATTGAGTTTTGGTGGGTACATACCCTTTAGTGCACGAGTCTGACTCTCACTTAGCTGTTTTTAGTTAATAGTTTAAATAAATTAGAATAAAAATTCTACCCAAAAAATAAATTAAACAAATTAGGTATTAGGTACTTAGTTCATCCTTTAGCAAAGCAATCGACTAACAAGGATCATCAAGAAATTGGATAGCCTTAATTACGAAATGGTTTTGCCTTGTAAATAGTGTAATTCAAAACAAGGGACCGTATAGTCACGCGAGCCCCTTATCTCAAATTACTTGATAACTTACTCGGTCCTTAGATAAGACGACGCCCTAGAAGCTTTCCATCGTTCTTCACTTTGTATAGGTATAGGTTCCTTAAAATTAAACTGTGAATTCCTAGGTTTCATTTCTCCAGTGCTTAACGGTTTGTCAGTCGTGTCTAGTTCCTGAAACCTTAGGGTTCAAACAAAAGTTCCATTAGGATAATAAAGAGGAAAGATTTGATTTATTCTTTGTTTGTAATGGGTACACTCGAAAACGACTTAACTGATTTTAATTTTTTTTTCTTTCATAGAAATTATGTATGCGCAAATGTAGATGTTTTTTTTCTCTCTTGTACATGTGAAAAGTTGTAAAATTCACACGAGGGCGGATGTTATTAATTAGGCCCTGTATTACTCGATATGTCAATCTGGCTAACAATTATTATGTTATATTTACTTGTGTATTCTATACTTTGTAAAGCACTTTATAAAATTTTGTAACGCACCTTTTGAAATTTTCTGATTTTTAGTAGTTCCTGCTTTTTTATTATTGTTTCAAATGATTACATAATTTTGGACATTATCTTGACTCCGTCTTATGCGAGTACAACGTCTTTACATATTATAAGTTACTCCCATACTCTAGACCTAGAAGTAATGAAGAAGAAGAAGATGGGTAACATTAATAGATCATACCTTCTTTTTATTTCCAAATAAATAAATAATAGTAAAACCTTGATTGTTACGCTTAGGAGTAAAGTTACCTAAAGTTGACCCCCGGTGACCCCAGAAAGTCTGGTCATTGTCCGATATTGAAACCATGTTTCCAATAGTTTCTGATCAGGTGGTCGCCCCAAGTTTTCGACACAGTAAAATCGAGTAATGGATTTTCACGCACGTATGGTTACGATGATGTACTACAGATTTATCGGTGGATAGAGTTACAATAAATTATTTCGGTGTTTGCAGCTTGTGTAATTTGGATACAAACTTGCCTGGGAATTTCTTAATATTTATATACTTTACACAAACATCGTAAGATAAGTATAACTTTTTGCCCGTAGAACCGAGGGGCGCGGGTTCGATCCCCGCACAGTACGTAATAAACATGTATGTAATAAACATTGCCTTGCATTGTAATGAACAATGTTTGCCTTGAGTCTGGGGGTTTCTATGTCTGTATTTACAAAAAAAGGATGTAAATATTTGCATCCGTTGTCTGCTATCCATAGTACATACTGCAGTCCAGGACTATATTCATTTATTTAACGATTCTAGTTCAGTATGATTCTACATCTACGGAGACTAAGATTAAAAATCTCCTGGAGCTTCGCAGCTGTTTTCAGTCCTTCACTAATATTTCGGCCTTCAAGTAACCCCCCACAAGCAAGCAAGATCAGTGCAACAATCTAGTACTTGCGTTAGATATCCCTTGTAGATCTTACAATTTCTCCTTTTTTAGAAAATTCTTGCTCTTAAAATCTCACAATGACTGTGCTTAATTAACTACAATAACTTATCTAAGAAATTCTCCATAAAATACTACTACTCATTGTTACTGGGGAGTTCTTCTCACTCAGCAACATCGTAAAGAATCTTCAATTTGTCGTCGCAGAGTCTAAAGTGGTACAAGATAATCGTAAGAAGCTCTCTTTAAATCCCTAATTCTACATTATGCAATTAACTACTTCCTAAATGTTTAAGAATGGGTAGAACAGAAATCTTTGAAGAGCGGGATTTATGAATCAGCAGATTTGTAAGTAGAGTTGAAGAGTATTTTTCAAATCCCCCAAATCTATGCAACTGACGCTTCTTGTTTGATCGAGTATTTAAAATGATGTTGGAACGGTAAAGTGATTGAACCAAGAGATTTGCGGCGTGAGTATTTGTAAAGAGCTTCGTGGAATAGGCTCCAGATTTAATGTAAAAATCTTTATATGTACTAAACATACCACTAAGGATAGGTATTTGAGTTTAATAAATGGGTTGATTTTATAATGATGGCACCATTTAAGAACAGACTTCAAGTAATTCGACCCCTAAGGGTGTAAAATTTGGGGTTGGGCCTTTGTATAAAAACTCATTACTTGTAAATTTAAATTTACAATAACTGGTTATTGGCCTTCTGTTTAAAAACCAAGAATGACCTTTTTTTACTGTTCCTGAAAAATCGTCCCCAAGCGAGTAGAATAGAGGATGAAATTTTGTGTGAGAATCCGGTTATTTTTGTAAATAAAACCATTAAAATTGATATATAGACTTTCAGCTTTAAATACAGCACGACGTTTCTTGCAACATTTTTGGAAATTGTCGGCTAAGTAGATAAAATACGGTAAGAAAGAAAGATTGTACACCTACCGGGTCCAAGGCTTGATACGACCGGAAAAGCAAGATTGCGCGGGTAACACCGGGGGAAAGCAGCTAGTTTATAGGTTATTGATATTAAAGCAATGTTAAAATATATTATAATGAGACAGTTTGTGATCATAAAATTAGACCTAGGCTATATTCAGCTGTTTATTCAGATAAGGTAATATCATTCATATATTTTAGGGTGATGACAGTTAAATACTGTATGTAAGAATAAGTATAATTAATATGAATAGGCATTAAATAAAGATAATATAGCTTTTATTAACTAATATTAACCTAATGCTTAAGTAATGTACCTACGTTAAAAGCTTGCGAAGGAAAGCTTCGGGGGCGTAGGCAATAACGCGGAAATTTATGATATCAATAAACTTGAACTGCAAACAATCACACATTTACCGAAGCTTTTAGTATTAAACTTATAGCACACAAAAATTGTAGAAGTCTCGTTAGGTTTATTTTATACTTTATAAAAAAATAATACTGCCAAAAAACTCGAAAATAACGAACTAATTTAGAATTAGTTTTTTTAGAAAGCTATTAGAAAACAAGTTTCTAATCGCGCACTGAGATGATATAGAACATTTTATCAACACAAATGATATTTTTTAGTTAAAAAAACAAACTTAAATGCGTGATAGTTTGTAGCTGACCAAAATATCCTAACTCGTACAAAAATGTTTTGGTTTCTCAATTATTGACTTGGTCAAGAAAATATTCAAACGGGATAAAATCCACTGGATTTTTAAAGGGAACACCATTGTTGTATTTTATTCTATAACTTTTCATGGAGGTCTCATAGAACGTCAGTTTACTGAAATTATGATTCGCGCTTCGTTCTCGAGATTGGTGCCTGAAATTAATAATCTACTCCATGTAGTGACGCATTACTTACACCTCTTCCGCACTGTATTGAGAGTAGGTAGATTCCCCTTTTTTTTCTTTTTTCGTACCCCGCCTTAATTGTATCCAACCGTCAGACATCAGTTATTTTAGATATAAATAGCTGGAATTGACATATTTGCCTGTCTTTTGGTTTAATGCATGCGGCATTACAAAGATTATTGTGAAAGTACCAATATATTATTTAATATTTGATTTTGTTATGTACTCGTATTTTGTTCGTTTGTATTTTCAAGTTTTATTCTTATACTACTTTATCTTATAGTCCCATGACAATGATTTTACAAATATTAAGGTTGAATTCTAAATTAACTCGATTTAAATTTATTTTTTTCAATGAAAATGAAAAAGCAGGCATATTATTATGTATTCAAACAGCATTTTTCAGATTAGTTTTATTCACAAGTGTTGAACGCACAAACGCAAGTTTACGTACGTATTTTGTGCCTTTACTCGTACCCAGCTAGTGTACAATCTTATATTTTGCTGGTGTTATAAAACCACTTGTCGATCGACTGACCGGGGGTCATCGGCCAACGGATAGTGCGACCATTTGCAAAGTCTAGACTTGACAGTCTGTGCTGTTGTACTTGGATTTTATTTAATGTACCTACTCGAATACATACACTATGATAAACATGCTTAGTCCCTGCTGCTATGTTGTCGTAGCCGCTCTTTGTAATCTTAAAACTATAATAAAATAATACGCTTTTTTATATGACATGATATATAGTTTACGTAACATGTAGGTTCATAGTTATATTTATGTGTTGGGTACCTCTTAGCATTAATTCTTAACATTAATTTAAAACTAACCGTAATGCGAATTTATAATTGGATTTTCCTAAAAAGATTTTACAATCTCTAACATTTTTATTAGGTATCAAATGCTCTGTACGACAGATTGTGATGCGGGTTTCATTGTTTAATATCTTTAAAGATAGCCTTCGTTAAAGACGTGTCAAAACTACTTTGAGAAGGCAACCCTCCACCTCAAACCCCTAATTAGGGCAGGTTTGAGATTACGCCCTAATATAGGGGACTTAGACCCTTTAGATACATTAGGCACGCAATTTTCGACTGTGACGCTCGCGGCTAAAATGCCTTACGCGTCCGCGAACACAGCTTATGCAAACACATACAGAATACGACGACAGAGCCTTAGATTGGCCATTCAAGCGCGATATACCAGGTATTTAGACGCTTTGAATAGTTAGATTTTTATAATTACAAAAGACTTTCGCAACGCCTTTGCTTTTCAGAAACGGTTGTAGATTTTTGCCAGATTTAGTTTTTAAGTGCGTTGACCTAATCCGAGGTTTGTATCCAGGACACCCTTTTGTCAACCGCCCCATTTGCAGCTCAGTGCGTGCAGCCTCAAAAGATAGTCCGCGTGTTGTTGTAAAGGTCATCTGCGGTCAACGACGGTAGATAGTAGATAGAAAAAAAAAGATAAGCCAAGATAACGACTATAGCTATTATTTAAAATTTGAAGAGAATACATATAATTAACAATAGCTAGGATCGTAAATACTATGACATACGTTTTTATATTACATTGTCTCGTGAGCCTAGAGGCAAAGCCTACGTTATAATATAATAGACACCCCAGTTTGGGCTGTGTGCTGAAGTATCAGTCAGTCAGTTTATTCTTTTATATATTATATATTTCGATAGTCAACATTATTTGCAATACTTTTTTCAATACAGTTACAAATAAAAATTAAATAATCTTTATCAACAATTGGGATACTTCATGCGTTAATTTTGCAACTGAAGAATTAAGCAAGGAATATATTATAGTATAGTTGAATAAGCAGTAGGTAGGCAGTGAGAATGCTGAATATCGAACATGAATTTCAGCTGGTTCATTACGGATCATAACAGCCATTATTAACAAAAACAACTCATGAAGCCCTTTAATATGTTTAAGCTTTGAAAGCAAACAACGTTTTCGTATATTGTATCTTATTATAACACCGGATTTTTCCATATCTAACCACAAAAACTTGACAAGCAAATACTTTTGTATTTTTAATCAATCTTTAATATTAAACCTTTCCTTACATATTATGTATACAGCGAGCACGCGCCGCCAGACTTTTTTTTTATCAGCATGTGTTTTTGTTGCAGGTAATTGAACTTGATATTACAAAGAGCTTTTTCATCGAAGCTTATTTGTATGCAGATGTGGACGTGAGTAACAAAAATGAATTGCGGTTTGTTATTCTTTTTATATCGAGTCTAAATAACACTGAGTGCGGTGTACACAAAGGGAGATCAAGTTCTGATCAAACTTAGGAGTTCGTAATAGAACTTAAAAAGTGTTTTTGATTCTAATCAATGTTGAAGAATAGTAGTAATATAATTAGAGATACTAATAAAGACCACGCTTTAAATCGGAATTCTTGAATTTGTGTTTTACTTTGACATAGTTCGTAGTCGTTGTCTCAGCTTTAAGACATCTATTGTAGGGCTATCACAATTTTATAATAATGCCCAATTTCAAGAAGATGACGTCATCTTAATTGCATTTTTCAATCAAAGCGATGAACTTTACTATAACTAAAAATTACCATTGACAATTCATACTTTAGAATATTCGTCTATTTATACTTCTGTAATAAAGCTAGAGTTTGTTTGAACGCGCTAATATGTGACACTATCAGATGGATTTGAAAAATTCTTTGTGCATTTGAAAGCCCAATTCCTTAGCGTAAGTTTATAGGCAATATTACTTTGCGTTACAGCGCTTAGGAGCAGAGCAGTAAATTAACTCGGGCGATACCACCAGGAACTACTTACATTATTATAATTACTAATCAAAAAATCTGATTTGAATTACAGTTTAAAGTTGGTGTCATGCAAGCAGAGTGTGTTATAAACTGTTACATATGTACATAGACACCAACTTCAAACTGGAATTCAGATCAGATTTATGGAAAATAGTAATTATTTTTACCTTTTTAGTACATCTTTTTGAAGCCGGTTGATTTTGTTAAAAAGTTTTTATTTTTTTTCTTTTTAGTGACGAATTGTTTTTTTTTTTCTAGTACACTAAAAACATCCATACTCGTAACAAAGTTTTATAGGATCTTCAACATAAAAGTCGTTTCACCAGTTCCAAATTAACATTAATAATTTTTTTTTCTCCAAAAGTGTTAGTTTTAAATTCACTATAATAATATGGGACCACCTGGAAAGTATAATCATTTAAATTTTATGTATACAGATTGTTTTAATTTTAATTTTTGTATTCTATAACTTTTCAGAGAAAACTGAATAAAAATGTAGCCTTTACGCAAGTTTTTAGCAATATACTTAAATGATGTTCCAACCCTCGCCTCAGCTGTTAGGCTTTCTTGTCTATACATTTAGAGTTCAAGAGATGGTCAAGTGACGTGGCTTTTAGTTTAGAAATCTAAAAGGATTATGGATTATGTACTGAAAAATAAATTCAAGTGTCTTTGATTGAGTTTAGATACAGGCTTTTAGTAGTAGAAAGTTGCTTGCAGCTGTGCTGGTTGGTGGGATTCAAATTGTTATATTGTATATTGAGATTACATTTGGCTGCCAGCTGTCATGTTACCGCTTATTACTTTAAAGGTGGTAATTTTCTTCGTATCGGACATAATATATCGTCACTTTAGTCCAGATACAATTCATCAAAAGCATGACTAAAGTAGTTGGTGAAGAGAAGCTGTCTTTCACATTATGCTGAGGGTGTGTAGCGATCTGGTTACTCCCTGCTAGGAATAAAACCCGTAAAGATATACATACATGTCGCTTTTACAGTAGCTTATTAATCACCAGTTGATCCTTAAAGGTCCTTAATTATAAAATTTCAGAATAGGCAGACATAGTATTTCCGAAAACGTTAACGTTATTGCTATGAAAATGAAAAATGTACATAATTGCTGTTAGTATCGACACTAATATACCTATTACCTAGCATAAAGAAAACATTATTTGTTTTTGGCATTTAGTATATAAATACTGCTCTAATTTCAGAGTATCGTTTCCAGATTGTCATAAAAATTGTTTAACGGCTACTGCATTATCAAAATGGCAGTTTAAAACGGGTCACTCTGTCAGACCGTCTCTTTACAATATAGTCAGCCATGGCGCCGAAGCGCTCGATCAACCGTGGTCGATATCGGTCAAGAGGACTAAAAATAACTTTGATAGACACCGGTGTAATTTTTGTATCGCTTTTTTGCCGTGCTAATTAAATGTAGCTGCCTCTTTGCTCCTTACTTTGACCTGGATAACGTCAATGTAGCTAGTTCCATAGACCTGACGGTATAGCTAGCTATATAGATTCATGAGTAAATTAGTATGGCTAAATATAATATTGCTCATTTAAAGTCGTAGAATGGTCCTTAAGTAAAGTACAGCCAAGTATAAATCGCGGCGCGTAAGTTGATCCTGCGAAGTAACACATTTTTGGTTCGTTAGTACATTTGTCCGTACTGTACCTGCGCAGACGGCCGCCATTTTAGTTCAACTTACGTGGCGCGAACTATATAGTGTTGGTATTAGTGTGATGTTTGGTATGCTTTACCAGACTACGATAATAGGAGGACAGTACATATATGTTAGTTCATCTGTTCCCTCATATCTAATGTAGGTATTTATCATAATTGAACAAATAAGATATTGTTAGAAGTGTTTTGATGAATCTCTAGTTATAAGCTATGTGATGAAACTAGTGAGTCTGTTCATGAGTTGTCTCATGCATAGGTATGTTATGCTTTTAAACCGACTTCAAAAAAGGAGGAGGTTCTCAATTCGGTAGTTTATATATTTTTTTTGTATGTTCGGTCATATATAGATATATTTTTTTTCTTTAAAAGGGTATACTTCCGGAGTATTTCCATATTAATGTAGTGAATTTTAAACTGTTGATCCAAAAAAATAATTGGTGTTAAGTTGGAACTGGTAAAACGCCTTTTATGTTGATGATTGTAGTATATCGATGTGGATGATTGTCTTATATTGTCTAGCGACGATTCCAGTAGGAGTCGTTAAAAGTCGCTACTTGCGATTATTTAAATTCTAAAGTGTGCACTAATAACATGGTTCTATTTTCTCACACGGTAAACTCCACTGCGTTCGCTCGGTTGGATACTACTTCTATAAATAGCCCGTGTAAAATCCACATGTCTGCCAACAAAATATAACCGCCCAGTGGGAGTACTGGGTCACAAATCTCCGTCGTACGCGGGTGCAATTACACCAGCGTTTAAGGAATCAAGGTTAATGCAATATTTGTGAATAAAAACAAACTTAATGATTTTATATCGAACTGGAGGTAGGTACTACTATCACAAAATTTGTGCTACTACTACGTTGTTCAAGTATCGCGTTCTGTATCAAATTAGTGTTGAAAGTGAAATAATAATTAATTATTTTTCTTAATTCAACGGTTTTAAGTAATTACAGATTCTTTTAAGATTTATTAGGTACTTACGTTTTTCGGGTTCTGTACCCAAAGGGTGCCAACGTAGCCCTATTACTAAGCCTAGGCTATATGTCTGTCTGTTCGACCTTTAAAGCCTGAAATTTTTACAGACTATGTGTTAAACTGGCGGATTACCTATTTAATAATAAAATATTGAAAAAGTAACAATTTAAATAGGTCCAACAAGAAAAAAGTGTTCGTTGTTTTTGTTCTATCGTAAAAACAGTAACACACACAAGCTTTAAACTTGGAGTGATTAAAGGGGAAGCTCTAAAGAAAAATAACAAATTTTAAAAACCGGCCAAGTGTGTGACGCGCTTAAATTACCGTTACAGTGCTGTCTTGCAATTATTAAGTTATACATGGATATCGTTATTGGAAACGATATTATTAAAACTGTTTTGTTTGTGTTTGTAAATAAAATAAAGTACGGAACCCACAGTGCGCGAGTCCTACTCGCACTTGTCTGATTTATATTGAGTAATTACTTCATCGACTTTTACCCTGTTGGTTAGGTTAATACAGAAATTATACGACCATAATTAGTAAGCATAAAATAATGGTGAATATAACACGATCAACATATATGCATATTAGGACTTAAAATCAATAAATTGAAATGCAATCCTAATCAAAAAGTCCCCTCGATCACCTCAAGACGTATAGATACAGGGTCACAGTTCTTTAATTAAGGGGTCCTAACCTATCAACAACGTGCAGCGTGTATCATATACTGAACTGTTTCACTAGACAGTATTGACTCTGTAATGGCGGTTCGAATAGACGAGTTGCTTCCGAAATAAAATAGGAATGTCATGCTATACGGATCTAAATTAGGCACCAAAAGGAAAAATTATCGCAGATCTTGTTTCACGTCTCCGGTTTTTAATTTATATGTTTATACTTTTATATCTTACTTTTTATCTTTGCTTACGTGCCAACGACCTTTCTCATCTCTTGTGATTAAAAAATAATTATATTGCTATCGCTTTCGTCCCACGGGAATTGACGTAATATTGTCTCTTTTCTCGATGCAACATTATGACATAACTGTCTGTTCTTTAATCGATTCGTCGCACTTCAACCCGTTGGGATTTCATCGGCAGCTACATATGTATCACCATCTTGATTCGACTCTTTAAACCTGTCCTCGACTGGATTTGTTTTTTTTATTTTTAGAGAAATGTGCCGCGATAGTTTTTACACAAGTCATTTTAGAATCACTTGCCACTGCACAGAATACAACGGACTAATGAATTGACTAAAAATTAAAAAAAAATCCATAGTGTCGTTATCCTATACATCAGAGGTGTGTATTTGAAATTAAAATGGCGGCGTATGTTGGAATTTTACTCATAAAGTTTATTTTATGAGTTCATTATTGTTGTGTGTATTGAGAGGTTAGAATGATAACGTAAATGACAGCTTTGTATTGTTAAAAAATATTACTCGTTGCTTATTGCCTTACTTGCTAAGTTTTGCCTGCTGGACTTGTTTGTCTTGAGTCTGGTAGATTAAGCCTTGCTTAGTTTCACACTTACAGTCTTTGGCCTCTGCCTACCCCTCTGGGAAACAGTCGTGATGTTATGTATGTCTGTATGTATGTAGTTTCACACCACATATACATTTTGAAGCTTTAAATATTACGTTGACGCCTTTAAGTTATTTACAAGGTATTAACAAACGTAAATAATTATTTGCAAGAAAATGCATGAATGTGTTTTAATTTTTTATCATTTTTAAAAAGGAGGAGGTTCTTTGTATTTATTCGGATGTTTGTATTTAATTTTGTATATATGTTCGAGCATAACTTCGTCATATATAGACGGATTTTTAAAAATTCTTTTTTTATTTAAAAGAGTTTACTTCCGAGGTTGTCTCCCATATTAATGTAGTGAATTTAAAACTTAAATTTTTGGTAAAAAAAAATAATATTATTGTATAAAATTTTGTTACGAGTATCGATGTTTTTAGGGTATGAAAAAAAAAGAAATTCGTCACTCAAAAGTTAAAAATAAAGACTTTTTAATAAAAAACACAACCGGCAAAAAGATGCAAAAAAGGTAAATATATTTACTTATTTTAAAAAAACTGGTTGCCTGTAAAGTCGGTATACGGGCGAAAGTTTTACGTGACAATGATTTTATGTCTGTCTCTCTCGCTCTTAGGCGGGCGCGTGCCTCTCACTCGCTCTCATTGTGAGCGCATAACGTGAGCGGAGCGTAACGCAGTTTCTTGAAGTGTCACCCGGCAAACCAATTTATAAGACGTTGTCACGTCAAAATCTGATCTAAATTATAGTTTGAAGTTGGTGTCATGAAAGTGAGTTATAAGTGTGTTATAAACTTTAGGTACATAAATTTTATTATTTCTTATGTTAATATTTTGTTGTTAATTTATTATCTTTGATGAGATCACTTAAAAATTTAAATTCGGAATATAGAAGATATTAAAGTATGTACTGTTAAAAGTACCCCATCTCACATAGCATGGTGTGTAGCATTTTAAAAATAAAATGATTTTTTATTATTTAAATCATATGATAAAGTACTTCTAGGTACTCATTAACTTCATTGTAATCACCAGCGGCTGCAATTTGTTCAAAACTCCGTTAGTTTACGCACCATGCTATGTGAATCTCCCGTATTATTTTTTTTCTATTTCAGCCAGAAGTATGGATTCAGTCCAGTATAAACCTATTATTCCAGTCGGTAAGGGTCAAAATACGGTAAACCTGTAACAGAAATTTTTCATCCTAAACTGTCAGGGAAGGTACCATACATCAAAACAATAATCAGTTCTAGGAGGCTGTCAATGCCCTCCCCCAATACCACTTATTTGATAAAGAGAGAGAGAAACCTTATTAAAGAGCCTGTAAATAGCGCAATATCGCAAAAAAATAATAGTTACATTTATAGTAATTAATAAATATATATTCATATTGAGTTTAAACTATTAAAAATGTCAAAATAAAACGAATTTTATTTTCTTCGATATCCATTGTTTTTTTATCCTAGCTTGCGTTTTTGAGCAATTTAATATTTCTCGATATGCAGCGCACAAACAAATTTCAAGTATTTTAACGTAATGCAGAATTCGCGTGAAATTTAACTAGAAAATATTCAACTTCTTTGAAGGCAATTTTCTCGATAACTATTGAATATAGGTACAATAAAATCACAAGATGACTTTTTCTGTAGAAAACAAATTAAGATACCTTTTAGCAATACAAATATTTCTAATAGCTTTAACGATTAAAGAGCTAATAGCAAAATAACGCTTTTGTCATTAAAAAAGTGGGGGAAGGTGGAAGTGACAGCCCCCAAAACTGATTTTTGATGCTTTGCGATATATGGTACCTTCACTAATTTTCGGCATTGAATTACTATAATGATTGGACTTTATATATTCTACTAAGTCTGTGGTCTTAAAATAACCTTTATCTATTGTATCACTTTTGTGTCATAAGATTTAGTAGGTATTTGTGTGGTGGTACTGAACCCTTACAGCGCGAGTCCAAATCGCACTTGCCTGGTTTTATATAGTGCATTGTCAAGTTAACCCAAAGGACGTGCAATATTGCAGTATGATCCTATTACGAGAACTTGGTCAAAATTTACTTCAAAGATTTGTTTATTCAATAACAAAACAAGGCAAGTGAAATAAAACCTTTTAAAATAAAATTTTAATATCTAGTAATACCAAAGTTTATATTCATAAAAAACAGTGAAGGTTATTTTTAGTTTTCAGTTTTCTGCCTTGCACAGTGCCTTTGTGTGTCATAATAATAAATCGAGATAAGGAAGAGCGTCATCGATTTCTATGCGAAGCCACATCTGCGCGCAGTGCAATTTTAAATACGCTTTTTTACACAAGTAAACCTTAACGATTTTCCCTGCAATTCTCAGACTTGTTCAAGGTACATACATTTTCAAATATTGTTCTTATTTGTACTTGTAAGTACCTTAATTGTCCAATGGAATACAGCTGTATTCAGATTTTACAACAGTAATATTATGAATGCTAGAGCTAGCTAGTTGTTATTATAAGATCGTGAATTAGGACTTTGATATATATGCGAAATTGCTCCTAAGAATATGGAACTCATTGTGCAACTAGAAATTACAATAATGATTAGAAAGCAATGAGATGCGCTAGAAACAAATCGACTCAGCGATCCTCTGATAATGATCCAGCCAAATTGGGTATGCGGCGGCTCTTCCTCTTCCGTGATTGTCCTCGCCGTGTGTTATCTGCCACCATGTTTAGTCATGGCTCTGTGTGTGCAAACGAGGTCTGTGATGGTGTCGTCACGTCGCGCCGCCTCGTGACTCTTTCCACTTTAGTAGCTTCCGTTTGATTAGGTACGTACGAAAATCATTATAGGTATTATTTAGACAGTTTTCTCTTTATCTTCATGCGGAACCCATGACAGAGTGATTTATTTGTTTTTCTAGTGCTTTGAAGTAAACTGTTTGAGAGAGACAATATAGTAGTTGTTTACAGGTATTGACCTCATAGTAGCTTTGTCTCTTTCTACAGAGTGTTAAATTTTGTTATTTGGTGCTACTGCTTGAATTGAATAACGAGCAAGCGAAAGATTCTAATATTAAACTCATGGGCGAAGCAAGTGATTCAAAGATAGACTCATAAGCGAAGCGAAAAATGTAGCATTTATAATCATATAAATATTATATGATATAAGGCTGTCAAATCAAATCAAACAATATTTATTAAAATAGATTTCTTAGAACACTTTTGATTCGTCGATTCAATGTAAACAATGTTAATTTTTGCCAAAAAGAGCTAGCAATAAGTTCTATTTAAAGTAATAATACAATACTTTGGTAATTAGCTTACAAGTTTACAATACTTATTGAAACACTTATTAGATTATAATATACACACCGGCACAATTAGCGGAACAGAAAAAAAAGTGAGACTATGAGATAATAACGCATATATTTGACGAAAATGTAATTAGACACAAAATAACAAATTGATTAACATTTTTTAACAACGGCTTTGAAAAGTCTTCGTTATTTTTTATTGAAAAATAAAGAAATTTGAAATAAGTGAAATTTTTAGATGATTATGAACCATCACAAAAAATAAAAAGAAGTAAGCATTAAATGATTTAACAATAAAATAAAGCAAAATTAATAACGAGTGTTTCCCCATCTTGCTCTGATTACGGTTTCCATTCGTCTGGGCATGCTACAGATTATGTTACCGATAATTTCTTGAGGCAACCGCTCCCACTCCTCAAGTAATGCGTTTCCAAGTTCATTCAGATTGTTGGGGGTGGCATTCTGGATTTAACCCTTCTTTTTAGCAAGTCCCAGACATGCTCTATCGGATTCATATCGGGGGAATTTGCTGGCCACTGCATCACCGGTATACCTACGTGGCTCAGATATGCCTGTACCGTTTGTGCACTATGAGCACGAGCATTATCTTGCATTAGAATAAAGTCGTCACCAATAAATGGAGCAAATGGTACAACATGTTCTTCTAAAATGTCTCTGATGTATCGATCTGCTGTCATGGTTCCTCCTGTGACTATCTCTAACTCCGTGCGAGCTCCCAAACATATCCCTCCCCAAACCATAATCGAGCCGCCACCATAAGCCACTGTGTGTTCAAAATTAGACTGTATGTGGCGTTCTCCTTTGCGTCTCCATATTCGCTGTCTCCCATCGATCTGTTTTAAAAGAACTCTGCACTCATCAGTAAAGAGAACCTGCTGCCATTCGTTCAAATCCCAATGACGATGTTCTCGCGCATAGCTTAATCGGTTTACGCGGTGACGTCTCTCAAGTTTTGGGCCTTTGGCAGGTATATACGACCCTAAACCAACTTCTTCAAATCTCTTGCGAACTGTACGCTCACTTACTCGTACTCCTCGAACGTCTTCCAGTTCATTTCGAGCTTGTACAGCCGTTAATCGCGTATTCCTACGAACTCCAAGTTGTAAAAAACTGTCATCTCGCCTCGATGTACATCTTTTTCTACGGTAGACGGTATATATCCGATATGAATCCGATAGAGCATGTCTGGGACTTGCTAAAAAGAAGGGTTAAATCCAGAATGCCACCCCCCAACAATCTGAATGAACTTGGAAACGCATTACTTGAGGAGTGGGAGCGGTTGCCTCAAGAAATCATCGATAACATAATCTGTAGCATGCCCAGACGAATGGATACCGTAATCAGAGCAAGAGGGGGAAACACTCGTTATTAATTTTGCTTTAATTTTATTGTTAAATCATTTAATGCTTACTTCTTTTTATTTTTTTGTGATGGTTCATAATCATCTAAAAATTTCACTTATTTCAAATTTCTTTATTTTTCAATAAAAAATAACGAAGACTTTTCAAAGTCGTTGTTAAAAGATGTTAATCAATTTGTTATTTTGTGTCTAATTACATTTTCGTCAAATATATGCGTTATTATCTCATAGTCTCACTTTTTTTTCTGTTCCGCTAATTGTGCCGGTGTGTATATATTTAGTAAGTAAGCTACTAAAAACAACGTCAAACACATGTCAATAACTATTTTTGAAGTGAAAACTTCTTTAGCGGCGTTGTGCACCTTTTTTTGGTATGGGTAAAAAATGATAAACTCGCGTCAGGTCACGTGTCCTAATCGTGGAAATTCGTAAGACGGAAACCGTAATACCACGCCTATTAAAATTTTTTTTTTTAGTATTCGCGATTATGAGTGGTACAGGGAGGATGGATATGGAATTTTAATTCTATGACAGATTGCGATGTCAAATATACTACGTCAAAAAAGTAATTAAACAAACATTATTATTTCTTGACAATGTCAAAGACATGTCTTGTGACATATTTGAGTGTTAAGCGCGAATCGTGTGTAAAGGTTTTCACTTCTGCCGGCACTCCCGGAGTGCATCTCTTTTTTTTTGTTTTTATGAAGCATAGGGGGCGCTCCATGTGAAGCGTCAAATCGTGTGAAGGAGTTCAGATATTTAAATATACTCCAATATTTAATAGTACTAGAGGCATTAGCGCCATTCTAATTATATTCTATTCATCATATGTATACATATACTTAAAACTATCCTTTCTATTACTAATATAATATAATAATAAACATTATAAATGCGAAAGTAACTCTGTTACCTCTTCACGCTCAAACCGCTTTACCGATCAAGATGAAATTTGTCATGGAAATAGTTTGAGTCCCGGGGAAGAACATAAGCTGCCTGAAAACGTCAAGTATTAGTCGGTTTTTTTTTCTCCATAATTGAGCAGCTGCCATTAAAATCCTTCACCGATGGCCGAATTAAAGGCGGGTGGAATCGCGGGCAAAAGCTAGTATATTATAAATGCGATATGGTGTATGTTCGTTTGTCCATGCATCACGTCACAAAGGAGCATCCAATTGAGCTAAAAACTTTGCACAGGGATAATTGAAAAGACTAAGGACTAGACTTTTATTCCGAAAAAATAAAAGTTTATGCAGGAATGACCAAATTCCACGTGCATGAAGTTCATGCAGGAATTTGGTCATTCCTGCATAAACTTCTATTTTACAGGTTAGCCACAGGTAAAGCTTACTATTATAACTTTCTTACTATTATCCTGCGCGGGTGGAGCCGTTGGCAACAACTAGTACACGTACATACACAAAGACCCACATAAATATAAATAAAATAAAAACAGTGTTTAAAAAATTAATACTACTAGAATATATATATATATATATATATATATATATATATATATAAACTTACATAGATTCCTGTACTAATATAATAAATATAATATTAATAACCCGCTGCAATATACCATCAGCCGCCCGGCGCCAGAGAGGTCCAAATGCTATTGGGCGCATCACACAAACGTGCACACATACCCATATGCATACACATACTCACAAACGTTGTATATCATGAAGCCTATTCCACACGGCAGCAAATGCATATCCTTTAACGTACTGACACTTCGGAAATAAGCCTAAGGGAAGAAGTGACAAGGGTGTACACTTGTTACCATCAATCACAGAGGAACCAGGCCACTAAATACACAAAATCTAAGCAAATAAAAATATGTGTAAACACACACCAGAACCAGAAAATGAAAATTAGTTCGGCACTTTATATAGTAACTAGCTGGTGCCCGCGACGTCGTCTGCGTGAACGCTATACTATAACATCACTTTTTGTGAACGAAACCATAGCGCGATCTAATTCGACGCCAACGCCATCTAGTTAGCAAATAGGAAACATTTTTATATGGTGAAAAATTATAACACATCTAAGTTATGACTTTAAACGATTTTTTACATAAAATAAATGGCTATGTGTGAGTATAATAATTAATAATTAAGAAGCAAGTCAAATATGCGTCGTTAGATTACACGTTGTTACAGAAAGCGTTTAAGAAATAAAGGTTCACTGCTCGTTCCCCGTAGGTGATAGCGTGATAATATGTAGCCTATATGTTGACCCGACTTTTTAATAATATTCGTGCCAAATTTAAAGTAAATCCATGCAGTACTTTTTGAGTTTATCCCGAACATACATACAGACAAACAGACAAAAATTCTAAAAACTATATTTTTGGCTTCGGTATCGATTTGTAGATCACACCCCAAGTATTCTTTTAAAAAAATATTCAATGTACAGTTTTGACTTTCCTACCATTTTATTATATGTATATATATACTAATTCTACAGGTTTAAATTCGCATCTTCGCTGCTGGAATCACTAATATTTTTTTATTTGCTTTGAGTTTTTTATATATAGCGAACCAAAATCATAAAGGTTTATTTCGGTTGCATTTGCACCATGCCAATTAAAATTACAAACAACAATTATACTTAAAAAAATATTTATAATTGATTTTTATAATGTAACGAACTTCAATAAATTATATTTTTAATGAAATTAAACAGAATATTACCTCTAAATTCAGTAGTATAAAAAAAGTGCACCAACAGCTCACTAATATATGAAGTAGTGAGGCCGAACCGCGTTTCTGAACGTCTTATTATGTTTTAGTAGAATTAAAAAACATATTAGTCAAACAAAATACGCGTCCGTAGTTAGTCGGCAATGGCTGCGCGAATACTTTTTTTTTGTGTATAGTACAGTTAAAATGTCAGATAAAATAGTATGGTAGGTACCTAGTTTTCGTTTTTTAGTTGTCTCTCGGTCTGTGTGAAATTCAGCAAAAAATCGAAGCTTTTGAGGAGTTTATAAACCGCGATACAGTACGGATAAAGTAGACGAACTTAAGGAGTTTTATTCGAACAAAGGCATTTGCAAGGGGAAGTCAGTTGGTGTTGCCGTGTCACTGCGACACTAGGTTGTAAGTACTTTAAAATCGAGCACGTAATGAATAGACCTTCTGTGTTGACAGTATCATGTCGTGTGGCGCTACCGTTTGTTTGTTTCGTGACGGCGTATTTGCTTACAAAGATATCTAACTGCAGGAACTTATGTAGAACGATCTGACTATCCCTTGTTACTCATTGTTATAGATAATAAAATGTTAGAAAGTATATAAATGTTTTACCCAAAAATAACAGACTTGATATATACATATAGGTCATCAAAATAAGTGAAGATTTCTTATATTAAATTTTGTTAATTCTTTAGTAAGATTTAGATTCTAAATATAGTCAATACGTCCTTCCTCTATTATTTTGAACCCGAAAAAAATCACGATATCAGATTACATAGAATTCCTTTTAAAACAACTATCAATTAAAGTACAGAACTAAAGGTTTTGAAAAATTCATACCATATAAGCTTAAAATGGTTTGACAGTAGTTTTTTAACGATCAATGATTTTTAAAGTCATTATAAGTTTAAATATATCCCTTTGTTCCTGCTGTCATAGAAGACAATTGGAAAGGGATTATAATTATACCTTCCATCACATAAAATGGCTATAAAATAATAACTATAGTTAAACATCATCAATCATAACGGAACGGCTGAATGGATCCTAATACAATTTGCACAAAGATATATTATAGTCTGGAATAGCACTTTTTATCCCGGATAATGTTAAAGTTTTCGCGGGAATAACTTTAATCGAATTCCACTTGAACTAACTATAGCTACGGCTGTACCTTGCTAGAGCAAGCTTCTTTAGTATAATCAAAGAGTTGGCGTAGAAATCCTACGCCGATAACCACATTCAGGGCGGGCGGAGCTGCTGCCAAATGTTAGTTTAATATAAAACACAAAAAATAAGAATCGCCTTTGAGTTATCTCATTTATTTATTTTCTGAAGCTTTAGCTAATTCTATTAAAATAAAATCCTAAATGAATAGTGAGTTCCTCACTCTTATTACTTTACCTTTACCTTTGTTATGCTTTAAAAATGCCAACATAACTTTAAACTTTTTATGTTTAAGAATTTGGGAATTAAACGAGTATTTTTATTTTATGTTTTAAAGTAAACTAAAACTCAACATAAAAAAAACTATTTAATGCTCAAGATAAGACTTATAATGAAATCTTAAATTGTTTTTCTTTTAAACTTAAATAAAAAATATGTAGAAATAAATAGGTAATTTAGAAAACTAAGTTGACATTGCTTGATATTACGGAATTGAAACATTTTGTCGTACCGCGATGAGACTTGTATATGAATATCATGTCTTTATACTATATCCTTCCCATTATCACAACCATTTGTACAGAACTAGTTTGTTAGTATTTTAATTACGAATTCTAATGGGTAAAGGTACACGACAGATGTGTCATAGACGTTACAATAATAACATGGAAGTTGTCAACCGAGCGCATGGTTATTATAGAACGACACGCGACTCGAACCTTCGACCTCTAAGCACGATACTATACTACTTGTACCTGATTTGCGGTCATGTAATTAATTCGCCTTGTCGAAATGAGGACGGTAGATAAGACACAATTCATAAATTAGAATTTGTACGAGCTACTATACAGTACATTGTTAACTAGGCACCAAAACATAGGGTTATTATGCTATGTATCAAGAACTGAAAATTGTTTATTAGGCACACTAAACATAGGGTTATGTTATTTACCAAAAGCTGAAAATTATATTGTTAACTAGGCACTCAAAACATAGGGTCATGTTATTTAATAAGAAACTGGAAATTGTTGACTAGGCACACTAAACATAGGGTTATGTTTGTATCAAAAACTGAAAATTGTTTTCTAGGCACACTTAATATAGAGTTATGTTATGTAACTTATGTATAAAAAACTGTAATTGTTCACTAAGCACAAAACATAGAGCTATTATAGGGGTATTATGTTATTTACCAAAAGCTGAAAATTAAATTGTTAACTAGGCACACAATACATAGGGTCATGTTGCGTACCTAAGACTAAAAAACAAATAATTCTTATTAAAATGATCCATTGAATACGTCCAAGTTTGACTTAAACTGGCAAAAAGGGGATATTATTTTGTCCCTGTTTATTTGCCGCTCGTTAATCTAAAGCTGGTAATTTACGTCATAATGAGACATATATACAAAAGACTACCTTTGTCGTGATATAGATAATGTAGATGTGTATTTAGCCACTAATTCCCCCCTTCTGGAAATCAAAATCGTAAAGTTATACATACATACATTATCATCATAAGCCTTTCTTTATTACAAATACTTTAAACCAACCAGTTTGCAAAACCAAGAATATAAGTAAGTACACACAATTAGGCTTTTTAACATTTTGTTTAAACCAGAATACCAAGCGTCAGTCATGTCGCTGATTTCAATGACCTCATAAGTTTCCGGAACATCTGATTTAATGTTTGCGAAAACTGGTTGACAGCTGATAAGGTCAACCACCTTATAACGTCATTAGCATAAATTTACAATGTTTTTTATGTCTTATTTTTGTATTTGACAACGTATCTCATGTGACGTTGTTTGCTTGATAAGGAATCTCGTCGCGTCTTGCATATCTTAAGACTGCGATACAGGCTAAATCGCGTAAATACATCGTTTTTGTGCAAATTTTGTAGCTAAACTATAGCATTTAAAGGATTGAACAAAATATATCTTATAAAACTTACTTTTACCTAGAGACCTTACTTAATGATTTTTATTTATTTATATTAAATGCAATAAAAAATTCTGGAAGTGACCATTGGTTCAAATTTGTAAATCGTGTATTGCATTGGCTTGTAATGAAAGTTGGTTAAATAATTCGAATAGCTTGTTTTAGTACACTAGTGTATTGACTATAAGTTGTAGCAAAAAGTCAAAAAATGTGACTACAAAACGGTAAAAACGTTAAATTCCATACAAAAACAATTAAGTTACAAGGCGTCATTATTGCATAAATTACTTACAAAGTATATAACGAATATAATCTCATAGTAATGTATATGATATTGTTTAATATTTTTTAGAACATTTATTTGCACATCATCAGTATTTCAGAAAATAGCTTCCTGGCCTATATCGCCCTTTAAGTATTCTTTCTTTATATCTTTGGTTCAAGAAATATTTTGCTATTTAACTTAAAGTACGTCAGTTATTTGTTTTCCTATACTTAAAGTTATAAAAAATATTTAAATTGATTAATTTACATGTGTAGAGATATAAATTTTGTACATTTTATATAAGTAAATATTATTACTTAAAGTGTGCTTATATTCACTCAATAAATATTATGTTACAATAATGTCGTACATATTAATAGAAAGTCAAAGAGGTTAACTAAAAGTAGAGGTAATTATTTTTCATGTAACTGGATTTTCCTGTACATAGTGCGGGTGCAGTGTGCAGAGGTGAAGTGCAAAATTGCCAGGCTGTGGAGAGCCGAACTAATTAGAGCAGCAATTATGAGCTGAGCGTAGAGATCCTGTCGACTACAGCTGCAAACGAATTACGCCTGGTTGTGTATTTCTTTGAAAACCCCAATGGAATACGGCACGTGGTATATATACATTTACGTAGATTATTTGTACAATAATGTATATTATTATAATATGTATTATTTGTATAATATTATATATCAATACGAGCTTGAGCATGCAATGGGCATATAGGTATAGGATCATGAAAAATTTATCACTTGGTTGTAAAACATTTTAAGTTCTGGCGACGTGTCGATAAAACTAAGTTCAGAATTCTAGTTTAGAATCCTTTGCTACCTTTTGGATTCAAAATAGCACCCTCGCCGTAAAAATATTATTGTAATCCCTTTGCATTATAGGAGTTTTTAACGCAGTAGCCACTTTAAATAAAAATTTAAGCTGCACAGTGTCAGGATTCAGAGTTAAAGTTATTCACACAAAAACTATAACATTCTAAATTAAAAAATACTTGAAGATCTACTTTCAATTGTTTTTACATTCAGCTTTCAACGTAAAGATGGATACAGCTCAAATTAGAATACGAATAAGAGTTCCGACGTGGGACTAACGCAAATGAAACTGGTCGTTATGTCAACCGTTCGTTATTGGTGGTTTCGTAGTGAAAACATCAAAGTCAATTTTTTTTTTATTCAAATTAGGTTTTTACAAACACTTTTGAATCGTCAAAGTTATGAAATACTATTTTTACATACATCGACCTGAAGAATGAACCACAAGGATGACCAGCCACTAATGTAAATAGCGATGAATTGAAGGTAAAAATGAGAGCCGTGTTAAATTACCAAAGAATTAGTGGAGTTGGACGTTAATATACCCACAATTTTGAATTATTTGCAAAAAGTTGATTTTCACCATAATTGCTTCATGATTACGCCAGACCTTACACTGCTCGTGAAACAGTTTTAACATTACAGGAAATGCAGTTAGAAATCATCCATCAGACTCCATACTCGTCGGACCTTGCACCGACCAACCGACTACTACTTTTTTAACGATTTAGACATTTTTTTTCACGGAAAAAATTAGAAAGCAGTACAAAATGCCTTGACGGAGTCCAAGTCCACAGAGTTTAATCGGGAAGGTTTAAATGATTTTTCTTTGAAATGTCAGGAATGTAAAGACAACGAGGGTATACACTGATTTAATTAATATCATATATTTTTATTCCCCTAATTTTTCTTTACGAAGCAGCAACTTCATACTTTTATCCCTAATACAATCTACTATTACGGCTGACACTCATCACGCACCGCTTAGAGGCAGAGGGAATGTTCAACGTAGAGTGTGTTCTGCAAAAGGCCGCGCAGCAGGCGGGAACATGCGGCTCGAGCCGCAGTGGACAGGAACACGTGGCTTGGACCGCAGTGTGCAGGAACGCGAGTTGCAGTGGACGCGAACACGTGGTGCGAGCCACAGAGGACCCACGTGCCTAAACATTAATGTTGTTATAGGCCTTTTGTTGACAAGCATTATACACATGGAAAGACTGAATTCGATCGTTATGCTGCCCAAGAATGCGCTCTGTGCTGAATATGGCATCTCTTCCGGTCCGCATTCAACGCATTGGCTGCACACGCTCGGAAGGTAGAGCAGTGGATGCGCTGTCAAAAAATGTAAACGGCCGTATTATTTGCTTACATTTTGTAAGGATTTGAACGGCGTGTATTGCTCATAGTTATCATAAAACCGAATCAGATTTTTGCAAATATTTCGGTAATTGAGTAAAATATTAAGTCGTTTGTGTCAACGCCAGCCTTTCTACTCTAGAAGTTCGAACACATCATCCAACGCAGTTTTGAAAATATAATCTCTACCTACAATATAGTCAATAAATCAAAAAAGGGTCAAGTTTATTTAAGTTGTCGTTTATTTTTAGGTCTTTAACATTAGTTTTAACTAAATAAGTCATTATGATTAGTTATTAAGTAAAATGTATAATGACGTTAATTTCATAAATAATAATAAATTATGTGATCGCGTATACGTATTGTTTGAGGTCACACCGTGAAACAAATTTTGTTTTTATTATTTGTTTATCAATCTTTTTGTTTACTTAAATTCTCAGCCAAGTCTACAAACGAATATAATATCTACAGTTGTAATTTTTGAAGCGACTTTATGCTGTTGCGAGGTATTAAGTCCATATCTGACATCTTTATTTCGGTTGGTTCATACACACAAAGGGACTTACGCATTACAGGATGACATCTTTATTTCGGTTGGTTCATACACACAAAAGAACTTACGCATTACAGGATGACATCTTTATTTCGGTTGGTTCATACACACAATGGGACTTACGCATTACAGGATGTCCTTATTAAAATGATAAACAATGAGCTTTATTCTTCATCTCTTTTAGTGAGAAGTTTATTCTTTTGTTTTATTATTTTGAATCACTTAAATAAGCACTTGTACGACCTGCACCTGGGGAATAAGGGGGAAATCTAGCAATATAAAAGTGTGCCCTTTGAATTATAAGCAAATGCATACAGTTACGATGCGCATTGGCCTTCCATTTATAACAGCAGGGACTTGAATAAAGTCAGTAACATTTACAAGTTTCTGAATAATGACTTACATTGCTGCTTAATATTTTTACCTACCTACATGTTCTATGTATATATTTAACGTTAGAAACTTTAACAAACCGAGCGATGTAGATCATATACCAGATGTTATCTAGCAATAGACTGTTATTTTTATATAACTGTTTATCTAGTTATATTAGTCTCTAGTTCTAATAATGGATTAAAAATCGTGATACCATAAAACCAAACATATAATGATTATAAGAATATATCTAAAGTAAGTAAAGACATATTATTTCAGTAACATTTCTATAATATGTGGTACAGGTGGCATAAATAGAGGGTTTACCCTATTATAACGTTGTGACAATCTGTGTGTGTGTAAAATGTTTCATACAATTTCAATATTTCGCAAGATTTTTATTGGTTACATCTTTAATTTTGATTCACGAAGAATAACGTAATTTAATTTAAAGCCGTCAAAACGCAGACAGTTAAACCGGAATCGGTTTGAATCAAGGCCTACTTTGTTCAAGGTTAGTTCATTGCCCACATTAAAGTCGAGTACGATGTTTTCATTAAATGAGTAATTTTTTCTTAGGGACGAGTCGGGACAGAGGGTGCCAGCGGAATTCTATTACTAAGCTTACGCTTCGATAGCTGTCTGTTTGCTCTATTTTAAAAGGCTCTATCTTTTGAACCTTAATAGTTTGGAATTAAATTTTCACCCAACATGATATGTTATTTACCCTTGTTGTTGCAAGCGTCCATAGGCTACGTTGACCGCTTACCATCAGGCGGACAGTAAGCTTGTTTGCCACCTTAGTGGTATAAAAAAAAAACGTAGGATTTCCTATCAAATAATAAAATAAGCAAAAAGTAAGAAATTGAGATGGTGGTGAAACATGTTTTTGTTTTACATTTGGTCTATCGTACAAACTATAATACCATAAAAGCTTAAAAGTTACAGTTATTTTAGTGTTATGTCTAAAGTAAAACAACAAATAGTAAAGAACATAAAACATAAGTGCGAGTCTGGTTCGAGCTTTCGATTGCAATCATACGTAAACGTATGAAATCTACTTTAAATCGTAATTTGTTTTTTTTTTTAAAAAAAACCCTAATTTTTGTGTTTTATAAAAATAAGTAAGTATTGTATTTCGGATAAAGCTTAATATAAGGATTTTTTCAAGTTAATTGAGGGCGAAAAGGAGAAGCAGGAAAAAGAGGAATAGTAGAAGAAGAGATTATTTTATTATTCAATTAAACATATATTAAAACTTATATAATAATATCAACAATAAATCGGTATAAGTGATCTGATCAATTATCAACGTCGTCCAGCACTAGGCATGTTACTTTGACAGCTGTCGCAGAACTCAAGCTATAGGTACTTTTTTTTGGGAAATTTTGATTTTCAAAATATTTTAATAAAAACAAGGGGAAAAACAGTTTTAATTAGACGCACCGTTGGGTTGCTTAGCAACAATAAACAAACATGTATACATAAACATAAATTCCCGTTATATGTAGATACCCTAGTACTTAGTTTGACATGCTTCCTCCACGCCATTTTACTTATATCTATGTTACGTAGGTGGTAGGTACAAACAAGTCCCTTACGCACGGGAGTCAACGGGACTTAATCAAACTACGCTGTTCCTCTTCTAGATTGATAAATGAGTTGTCAGGTTTAATAAAATTGTTACTCTATTGTGTATTGTAATTTGTAAGAAATACTACGATATCAAGACTTTTTTTTTTATGTAAACAAAATATGGAATAGGTAAATATTAATAATATAAATTAAACTAGTAACTCTGTTTGTTACCGCTTTACGTTTAAACCGCTGTACGTATTAAGATAAAATTTGGCATGGAGATAATTTGAGTCCCGAGGAAGGAAAAAGGCTACTTGAAAACGTCAAATGTGTGAGTCGGGTTTTTTTCTATAATTAAGGAATTGCCTTTGAAATCCTACACCGATAACCGAATTTAGGGCGGGTAAAACTGCGGGTAGAAGCTACTTAAAAATAATTCCATGTAATTCACATGCCTACTAACTAGATGCGGAAAAAACATAAAAATAAATGTATGACACATGTCAACGTATCATGCATTGTAACTAATGTATAATACAGACTTGTAATTAATTTTACTCGTTTAACCTTATAGAATACTAGTTAGATACTATGTTTATTTACAAATAAACAACCAATTATTTATTAATTTTATATATCATGTAATCAATACGAGATATAATGATCCTTTTTAACGCATTTGTCGGTATTATCAATTTATTATTTATATAAAATCGGCGAAGTGCGTGTTGTACACGCATTGAGTTGGATTTTGTAGGACGGGAATTATTGCGGAACCGCCAAGCAACGCCCAGGGGCTTTAGACATGTGTGCACAAAAGCGACAGCGTTCATAGAAACGCTGATACCCGACCGAGTAAAGAAGTTATCTGTTATGTATAACTTCGCCAAGTTATGGGCAAATTACATACTTGGTCGCATCCAAACGTTTCTATTATCGTTTTCGTTGTTTGTTATTTGGCTAGAGGCCCAGGACAATTCATAATTCGAACGTAAACTTTATAATTATGAATTATTATAATTAGGGATGTTATGATTTTATTTTTCTATAATTTTACATGGTTCATAAGCTTATATTTACTACCAGTCTTTCTAAAAAGTATATAAACCATTCATTCATAATTTTTTGATGTTCCTAGTAAGGACCTCATGTCTTTCATGTAAATGTTAAATATCAATTAAATACCTACAAAAAATATTATCAATTTAAGCAATCAGGTACAAAAAATATTAACCATACATTTTTTATCGATCTTACAAGAAGGCTATATGGTATATGGGGTAAAAGTTTTCAATTTCTTCTTTAATAGCAAAGCAAAACTACAATATATCCATACAAAAAAAATATTAGTATTTTCATCCGAAAACTTAGGAAATTACAGTTACAAAGTCTACAAAACACCGGCTGGCATACCCTAACATAAACGTGCCGTTTCTACCAGTGTACAGACATATTACACTATTGAAGCATACAAAGAGACACAGTTCCACGTACGATAGGCACTAGCGCGTGACCGCACGTTAAACATCTTGATTTTTCTCGGTTTTTTGTCGGTATAAAATTCAAATATTTATTTAGAACTATCCCCCGCGAGCGACAACCCAAGTCGAGGCTCCCCCCGCGGGGAGCCCTTGAGCGTTGGGCACTATACGGGCTGAGGCTCCTTTAGAGACTCGCCCAAAAAAGCCCGGTGAAGCAGTAATGGCTGCAACAGCCAACTGCATAGCTAGATCAGAAAAAAAAATTGTACTATGAAATTAGCAAATTCACTTGTAATATTAATATATATTTTATGAAATAAGAATCAAGAATATATATACACTTAATTATGGTTTGAACTATATAATATATATTGTTTTCCACGTCAAAAAGTGTACTCAGGACTATAACATAATTAATCAAATTCTTGCAAACAACTCGTTTGGGTATGTCATCAGTTCATCAACTTAATAAAGGGACCCCATTGGCCAAACTGCTGCTCGAGCGGTCTGAGCATCGCTGTACATCCACAAATTTGACGGATCATTCTGTAAGTAGAATCTAAACTTACTGTAAAATTAAAAGCAAACTATTCAATGTCATATGTGAACGTAATATTTTTATTACTCAATATGTATAATCATACTTCTCAATGTTCATGATTTCTGTATGAATAAATTTTAAATAGTACCTAACTTTGATCAAATAACAAAATACACAAAGGCACATAATAAATTGTGAATTTCTATTAAATAAATAAACGTAATTATATTAAAATTGAAGTAAGTCATAAAACAAATTATGTATTAACCCTCTTTAGCGTCGCGTAACTGTAGGCAACATACCGTTCGTTCCAAACTAATAGAACTGATTTTAAGACGTAATTAAGCACTGTAGCCCGTAGTCTACACTCTGAGCTAACGATCTAACACCTAAGAAAACAACTAGATGGCCCTATTTGTCGCCAACTGAAACTGGTTTTTCGACGGTTGGTAATTATTTGATATTTGCTGACCAATGACAATTGATGTTTCGTATATAGTTAAACCTTGGCAGGGAGCTCATTCCACAACCCAAGCATTCGCGGGAGGAAGTTTCTCTGAAACCGCACTGTACGCGACCATTTCGGTTCTAAAGTTTGAGAATGAATTCCCTGCTGATGGCGAGCGGTGCGATGGTAGAAAGTAGCCGTGGGCATCATTTTGAACAATTATTCAGATCACAACCCATTGAACAGGCCGTAGAACACTCCCAGGGAGGCAAAGTCTCCTAGTTCTAGTCTTTTAGTTTCAGTACAGTCTTTGACTTTATTATATGGTTTTTAATTTTAAGGATTCCATGTTTTTGTCCTAAGCTTAAGCTTAAAACATAAATTTTAAATAATTTTTTATTAGAAAGTCACGTTTTAATGAGTAAGCGCAAAAAGGCGACTTAAGTTTTTTATTTGGTTGCTGAATCTCCACTCTACCTACGTATAATAATAAGTAGGTAAAAAACTGTTCCTAATTAAGTTAGAAAGTAAGTACCGTAGACAATGTTGCGTCATTATTAGCCACTTTAAAACAATGACATTGGCTTTTTTCTTCTAACAAAGCAACAGTTACTTTATATTGGTTTGTATCTCTCATTCAATTATCTTTAAGGTTTTTCTTTCAATAAGATACGTTCGTATATCGTCGTTTACTCAATCTCCAATCAATCATGTCAATAGTTGTCCTCCAGTTCGAAAATATTGTAAACATGAGCGTAATTAAAAATAGATGTACAAAAACAGGGAATTATTTAAATCGCTGACCGATCGGTCAGCGATAATCATTTGTTGGTAACTGCCTCATGATCGTTTAACTTAAAGACAAAAATCGCTTTTTATGTCCATCTTTTACTATTGCCATAGTATAAGGAAAATTTTGCAGATTATTATTTATTTTTATGTCATTGTCGCGAGCGTGTTTAATGTTTACCATTCAATACTTAATACGCGCGCGGCAATGGTGAGGCAATGGCAATATTCTTAAAACCGATCGCTATTCTCATTGTAGTTATATAATGCAGGTCTAGTTCTGGACTAAAATTCACTGTTGACAAGCAGTACCTAACTCAAGTTAAAGTTGTGTCAACCCAGGAAGTCGAACTTCGGGCTGTTATATAGAGGCCGCAAATAAAAACCCAAACACTACCTCTAATTATTTTTTAGAATACGGTTTATGCCACTGAACGAGATCAAACCTTAATAATATAAAAATAGTCATCTGAAGACCGCTGATCTGGTCTGAGTCTGCCCAGTAGCGTGGGAGAAAGTCGACGAGTTGTAGGACTTGATCGAAATGTACGCAATTCGCATTTAGTAAAAATAACTGTTGATTTCAATAACAAGTTTGTTAGTATATACATACTCTAATAGGCAAAATTGTGTCAACCCAGGAAGTCGAACTTCGGGCTTTTATATAGAGGCCGCAAATAAAAACCCAAACCCTACCTCTAATTATTTTTTAGAATACGGTTTATGCCACTGAACGAGATCAAACCTTAATAATATAAAAACAGTCATCTGAAGACCGCCGATCTGGTCTGAGTCTGCCCAGTAGCGTGGGAGAAAGTCGACGAGTCGTAGGACTTGATAAAAATGTACGCAATTCGCATTTAGTAAAAAATAACTTTTGATTTCAATAAAAAGTTTGTTAGTATATACATACTCTAATAGGCAAAATTGTATCAACCCAGGAAGTCGAACTTCGGGCTTTTATATAGAGGCGAAACCCAAACCCTACCTCTAATTATTTTTCAGAATACGGTTTATGCCACTGAACGAGATCCAACCTTAATAATAAAAAAACAGTCATCTGAAGACCGCCGATCTGGTCTGAGTCTGCCCAGTAGCGAAGGAGAAAGTCGACGAGTCGTGAGACTTGATAAAAATTTACGCAATTTGCATTTAGTAAAAACTAACAGCTGATTTCAATAAAAATTTTGTTATTACATACATAGTCTTACTCAGTGACTTTAAACGGGGAGCATTTAGTGCTACTGTATACTGTTATATCAGATAATAGACCTGTCATGGTTAGATGCGATCCTAACATTGTCAACGAATACGTAAAATATAATGTTTATAAAATACGTATGCTGTTAAATTGGTAAAAGTAATTCGGATTAAATGAATGTCAAAAAATGCCGTTACTCAAATTCAAAGTTAAAGTGAACTCTGTAATAGATGCCATCCAAATTGTCAACTAAGACGTAGGTTATAAACCTATTAACCTATGCTGTTAGTACGGCAAAATTAGTATAGATTAATAGAATTTAACAAAATGCCGTTTCAAAATTCAAAGCTTTAAAGCTTAGGTATATCCATATTTGAAGTATATGGTGATCAGATGAGTCCTTCTCGGTATATTGATGATAAACTTTATGTGGTTCAGAATTTCTGCTACAAAATTTATTGCTGTGACCTCTTTTATTTTGTTGCGAGTTTATTTTAGAGTTGGATGGAAAAGTATTACAAGTACATTGTTTATTTTTGTTAAAACTTATGTTTTGTGATATATTTTTGCCAATAATCAATTATAATATGATATAAGTTTATGTAATGATTGCGAATAATTCATGTAAAGGTCACAAAAAAATAATATACATAAAACATCTATTTAAAGAGCTTAGTGTGAATTAGTACTAATATCGATTTAAGGAGTATATTACCAAATGCAATAATTGTTTTGTTTTAATCTTTTAAGATAGGGCAACAACATTATATATAATTTGTTACCTCTATGGTTATATTTGTATTACCTACAATTGTGTTTCTTAGTCGTGCAGATAGGTGGCCAGCGGCTTCCACACGGTACGCGGTACGTAACTATCACACGATGCACTTTATTGCGTTCTTCAGACAATCCTTGTATAACGCATTCATTATTCATGAGCTCGGTATTTATTTATTGAAAACTCCTTCGATTGCATTCATTCGTGTAATTCACAACGTTAATGCCTTTCTTAGAATTTAAGTTGAATTATATTTTATGCGTTGTACACATTGGTAAGGATTTTTTTGTGTACAAACATTATTTATTTCATATTATCGTCTTCTTATAAGTAATGATGTATTTAAGATTTATAAATTAAATAAATAGAAAAACTACTAGTTACTATATGACTAAAAATATCTGCATATACATTGCGTGCAGCCAGTCCGTGTCTATCGATTTGAAAAAGGTCTTCTATGGATTGTTTTTGCTTAAGCAAACATAAATAAAAAAATGTTTTTTGTATGGGGTCCCATCCCCGGATAGACAGACAGGACAGGTTTATAAAAAGGTGCATTGACAGGTCTATAGGTTGATACCTTTTAGGTTTGGAATCCTACATACACAGGCATGGCAGAAATCCACGAGTGAGCGATTATGGAAAATTAATTTTGTATTTTTTTTACTGTGTGTTTTGCAATAAGAGTTGACAACCGAAGCAACTAAAAACTTTAAATGGTGCAGTCAGCATAATACTTCATTCAAAAACTATTTTGAAACGAATAAACGTTTACCAATTGTACAGCTTACACTTTTTACGTATTGTAGTAATAACGTTATTAAATTGCAAAACTACTATCCTTTTGTGAACGCCCCCATAAAATCATTGAAGAGGGGAAGTTATATAACAAGCGAGCTTTCAAAAGCTCTGGTGAGAAATATGAGTGTGAACGAGCAATTTTCGGCTAGTGGTTTCCGAAAACAAGGCATGGGGGCGCACTGGTGTAATCCCACGGTACCGAAGATTTATGGGCAGTTGTTATTATTGTTGATTATCTTTATATATTATTCATTGTTTTCCTTATCGTGTAAGTTGGTTAGTTTATTATTTTTATATGTACTTGTATTCAATAAATAAAAGTTAAATTCCAATACGTTATAAAAAATAACCAGTACATTCATAGTTAACTCAATCTAGTTCGATGGTGAATTATTTACAATGTACTCAACGTAAATAAGACTTAAGTCCCTTTTATTGAGATCAAGGCCTTTTGTAAAATAAACACAATCCTATTAAAAATATCTTCTTTTATAACATATCAATCATCGTGCTGTCTGTTTGTTTTTCCGTCAGTTTGTAAGGCAACTGGTGATGACTGACTCTTATATGCAAGTTGATAAAGCAATCCATTGTGTGACGTAACAACAGTCCTGCGTGCGGTACGCGTGCGCTTGCTGGCACATTTCCAGTCCATGAACGCCTTTGTCCGTCTGCACCTTTGTCCCTATCCACATATTCAGCAAGGACATCGTCCTACATACATATTCTCAGAAACATTGGCTATTGCACTGCGATTGCTGTTGTTTGGTTATAGACATGTTGATATGTACTAATAAGTAGGAATGAACATAAATCGGTAATTACAATGATAGCGAGATTCGTACATTATTTTGTTAAAATGTCGCGTTTCATTCATCATGGGGTTCTTTATGAAGGAAGTGATCAGATGTTTAAACTGAATAAGATAAACTCCTGGTGTTACAAGCATCAATTAGACTGCAGTTACCTGCTTACTATTTACGTATGCTTGTTTGCCACTGTATATAGTGTTATAAAAGACAACATTGTCATCATCTTCTCCATGTGATTATTAACTTGGTCCACCGAAATTAGGACAACCATATAGCTAGATTCCGTTGTTATAACTCTGTCAAGTTGTAGGTTTTGAGCACCAGAACTTCAAACAAACTTGACCCTGATCTAGCTTTTATAAGATCTTCAACTTCCTAAAAATTTTATTTTTATAAAAATGTCTGCAGAACCCATCGACTCACATGTTGCACCCGCACTTCATGCTCGCCGAGTGGAGGCGAGTTTGACGGAGGGTTCGTTCGCGTCGACTCGTCTGAGCGCGTTCTCATGTTAGTGAGAACAGTGATGAGTGCGAGTGGCGCCAGAACGGGGCGCGACCTCAACGCGCTCGCGTTTAGTTCTCAGAGGCAGCTTACAGACTGCAGATGTGATTGCAATATCGTTTTAAATACCATATCTGGTGTATACCTGGAAAAATAATCTGAATGGTCCCACAAAACTATTATATCATTTTAGACTGCACATAGAGCGATTTATTGCAAATCAACCTCCATCTGTGAAGTTTGACGGAAATTTGTAACTACTCGCCCGAGCGCCTCGTGCAAGTGTTAATTCCGTCCATTAATTACATTTAGTTCAAAAAAGATCGTTGGCAGAACAGAAATACTCCAGTATTTAAAGACTGATGCTTTCTTCCCTTGCTAGTTTCTCTCTTTTCTCTGCAGCCTAAGTACGGTAATTTTGTAAATGTAAAAGTTAACCTTTTCTGAACTAAGTGCATAGTTTAGTTCTAAGCCTTTTTTATTATGGTGTCACGAAATGACAAATGAAGTCATTTAAGACCTTAAACCATTTATTGGCAACTGACAACTGAAGTGCTGGCATTAAATTGCTTCGATTAGCAAAAGACTGACTTCGTACTCTGACGTCAACGCGAGCGAGAGTGCGGTCGGGTCGTAGCTTGTTGAATATAACTTATAATTATAGGCTAGCCATAATTTTGCGGCGCCAAAGAGACTACGTCGATTGTATGCAAATTATGCTTACGTATGTCTGTTGCTTATTGAATGGTTCTTTACAATATTGTAGTGTCTCAAGTGTCTGTTGTCGCCACTGTTGTCAGAAGCAATTTTAGTTGAGGAGTTCTTAATGTATCGGCGTAGAAACCATTAACGAGGCGAGGCGAGACTACGCAAATCTTAATTGCTTGTCCTTAATGAATTAGGTCAGTTGGTCACTGTATTAATTGTCCAGCGTGACCGTTATCATTCAGTTATTTAACTTTATTGGTAACGATGAATAAAGTCTTATTTGAAGGCAGATAAATGAAATCAATGGCGTTATTAGTTTTTACAACAGGTGTCTCTCTGCGGTCTTGTTTCATGCAAAATACGAAGAGCGGATGGGAAATAAATTGAAACCCCTGGACAAGGACATCAGTAGTAATATTCTCTGTTAACAAATTCGCAATGGTAGATGCACCTGACATCTCGCTAAAAGCTAACCAGGATATAATGAAAATATAGTTAGAAAGAAAAGGCCGCGTGGTCATTGCAGCTACATATTGTAACATAGTGAGTGGTTCTAAGATCGTACATGTAAATCCAGCAACAACAAGAACAACCTTAAGGCTATGGCATACCCTAGCAAAAGCGTATCGTTTCGACCATACGATGAAACACAGTTCCGCGCACGTAACTGCACGTTAAAAATCTCGAGTTTCTCTGTTTTTTGTCGGTATAAAATTTATATATTTACTTAGAACTATGAATCTCTAGAGTCGTCACGAATCGTCTCGCTGGAAGACTTGACGAATTTCAGCCACCAGAACAGGCTGGGTTTCGGAAAGGCTTCAGTACCGTAGATCACATTCATACTGTACGGCAGATTATACAAAAAACTCAAGAGTATAATCAGCCTCTGTGTATGGCGTTTGTGGATTACGAGAAAGCCTTCGACTCCTTCGAAACCTGGACTGTGCTAGATTCTCTGCAGCGATTTCGTATAGACTGGCGATATATTGAGGTGCTGCGATGTCTTTACAACGCTGCTACGATAACCGTCCAGTTCCAGGACCATAGGACAAATGCCATCCCGCTGTGTAAGGGTGTAAGACAGGGGGACGTTATTTTCCCGAAACTGATCACCAATGCGCTAGAAGATGTCTTCAAAACGTTGGACTGGGCTGGGCGGGGCATAAACATAAACGGCGAATATATCGCACAACTAAGGTTTGCCGACGACATCGTTATTATGTCAGAGTCATTGGAAGAACTGAGCGAAATGTTGCACTCCCTAGATGAATTCTCTCGACAAGTTGGCATGAATTTGGATAAGACAAAAGTTTTGTTCAACCAACACGTCGTGCCAATGCCAGTATACGTCGCGGGTACCTTACTCGAAGTTGTCCAGGATTATGTGTACCTTGGACAAATAAATCCAACTGGGCCGGAACAATTTTGATAAGGTAGCCGACAGGAGGATCCAGCTGAGGTGGGCAGCATTTGGTAATCTTCGTCAAGTCTTCACGTCGCCTATACCGCAAAGTCTAAAGACGAAAGTCTTTGACCAGTGCGTCCTACCAGTCATGACTTACGCTTTCGAAACGTGGACGCTTACAGCAGGGCTGGTCCATAAGTTCTAGGTCGCGCGCGCAGTAGAGCGAGCTATGCTCGGAGTGTCTCTAAGGGATCGAATCCGAAATGAGGACATCCAGAAAAGAACCAAAGTTACCGACATAGCTTGCAGAATTAGCAAGCTGAAGTGGCAGTGGGCTGGCCACGTCTGTCGGAGGACTAATGGCCGATGGAGCAGACGTGTCCTAGAGTGGAGACCGCGTAGGGAAAGGCGGAGTGTGGGACGCCCTCCAGCCCGGTGGACCGACGACCTTAAAAAGGTAGTGGCTGGTGGTGGCTGGATGCAGAAGGCAGAAGACCGGGAGAAATGGCGTGCCATAGAGGAGGCGTATATCCAGCAGTGGACCAATACAAGCTGATATGATGATGAAATGCAAATTCACTTGTATAAATATATATTTTATAAAATAAGAATAAGAATATCGCTCCTAGTTTTTCAAATAATTTTAATTAAAGCGTAAAAACGGAGTGCCAGATTTTTTTTTCTAACTCTTTTAATGGGCAAATTATTATAATACTAGCAAATTAACTTAGTTATGGTTTGAACTATAACATATAATTTTTTCACGTCAAAAAGTGTCCTCAAGACTGTAATAAAATTAATCAAATTCTCGCAAACTTAACTCGTTTGGCTATGCATCACCTTAAAGTAAAATTTACCAGCGTTGTACGCCTTACGAGCATAAGGCTTAGTCCATAATTTACTGCGCCGGCCCAGTAATTTTAAGGTTTTTCTAGGTAGTGGCCACTCAACTTAAGATTCACAGTCTGAGTTATTCAAGCCGTCCAAAAATCCTCCGAATTCACTTAACGACTGCTGCCATATTACGACAATAGTCAGAACTCTTTGACGTGACCTCCAATATCTATATAAACCTCAATAAAAAATCCATACTTAATAATTACAGACAATTTTATTAGAAGTAAGAGGCAATGAAAATATGGAAGCTTTGCGATAACAAAGGATATTCCAGAGCTAACAGTGCCACCGTGAGGAAGTTTGCCTTTGACATATTAATTAAACCAAACGGTCTCAATATTTGCGTACCTGTGCTGCGATCGAACGCTGCACACCTGTTGATCCCGAGCTGAATACCGTGAATTTTCCCTTAAATATTTGTGCTGCAATTCGAACGATTTATTATATAGAATACTGTATAAATTTTGCTAAGAGCTCTTAATTCAGTTAATATTATCTACGCCATTTTGAAACTGATTTATTTTGTTGTTTTTTATGTGGAAAGTCTGAAAAGGGGTTCTCAAAATCAGATCGAGTCGAAAATAGAAAATGTGATGTTTCAGTGTTTTTGTATGTAGTAGGGTGTACTTAAAATATTACTTGTTTCGTGTCAATCACCGATACTCACAAATATACACTTAGAAGCATACGAGGGTATCAAACTAAGCTTAACATTTTTCTTGGTTTAATAACAATTACAAACATGCCAAAATAAAATTAATGAGAATGCTATTCAGCGGAAGCGCTTTATTTTGAAATTATCGAACAGGGATAAGACTCATTTATAAATGGTTTAAACTCAGACTTCGTACAGCTGGACAATGCTATTGAAAATTCATGATACGTAGGTATTAATACCACTAATAATAACGTTTATGTGAGAATTTCAATCAACGTCTCTGTTATAAAAATGTAGAATACTAAAAAGCCTTTGTTTAAGCGTTATTTATTGTGCAAATGCTAAAGAAAGTAATAAACACGTACTTAGGCCATTATTTAAATTTGCTGTAGACTGGATATTTAAACAAACGGAAACTTCCTAGACATTAGTCATGTGGTCCGAACTGCTTCGTACCTAAACAGGATATATAGCCATAGCTAGTCTGCCCGATGGATATTTAGTGGTCTAGACCGAAGTCGTATATCTTGCTCGAGGATTTAAAGATCGACTTTCGTGTCTATATTCTTATATTATATATATCCACTGATATTTTTATTTTAAGCTAAAATAACGCTGTTGTGTCAGCTTACTTTTAAGTTGTATGAATGGTGTCGACCAATGAAGGTTATAATTTATAATTTTTTGTGAACGGCGATAAAACATTGATTTTTTCAAAACAAAACTCTTATTATATCTTCATTAAGCTGCTAGGCAAGGTTAGGCTAGGTTTTCCATCGTATTTAACATTTTTAAATTAATCTACTTCACTTCTTCTTCTTATATATAAAAATCATTTACCTTTCGCAAAAACTAAAGAATGGCTTGACTGATTTTAATTTAATTATTTGTGTGTATTTGAGTGGGTTTGTTAATATTTTAGATTTCTTTAATGCAGGCAAGCCAACGTTCGGACAGGACAACGTCTGTCGGGTCAGCTATTATATAAAATATGACTCTAAAATCGGACCACCCACCGTCAAAAACCATAACTTCCCTTCTAAACAATCTCCTGACTTACTGTTGTAATTCACTTACGTTCTAGGGAACACATTTTTTTTTAGATACAATAGATATGTTTTTTGTTTATAAATAATTAAAGTAAATATTATCAAGATATTTATCTCCCAAGGGGTGGTCAGATAACGTAATACCTGTAACATTCACCGTGATGGTATACTAACGTCGCCGTGCCCGGCACAAACCAGTCAATACGACTTTACTGTTACTGTAACAATAAACTGTAATATTGCATATTACCACGCTCTACCACTGCGTCATTCGATTTTATTATATTTTTATTCTATTTAAATTTTATCGTTAGCTAACAAAAGTATCATGAAAGCGTTCTATTAAAGCTTTAATTGATCATAAACTAGTATTAAAGATTAGTATATTTGCTATTATCAATTGGTGTCTGTGGTAACTGTTTATAATGTGTAAGAGTTATTTTTTATTAATTTTAAAATTCTTAACGATATTTTAAATATATAGCTCACTGAGCCCTCTGATTAAGAATCAGAATTCGAGCCCTGAATGTCGATGTAGTACATACAACGCAGATGTAACATTCCAATCAATACGCTTATAAAAACTTTAGTCGTAAATTTGTGTGCTAAAAATTTCTGTTCTAGACAGAAACATACCATTTTGGTAAAGAAAAATAACGATTCTTTCTTTATTTTGCCTAGACACGAAGCTTAAACACTCATATGTTCCTCGTAGTGAGTATGCCAATGCGGCGAACATGCCGCCACCGGCTTGGTTGGTCTCAAATTGAAGGCCAAGGTCTACAGTAGTGTTAAATGCTTTATTTGTTTAGGTTTGTTGTGGTTTAAGAACGTCTACACACATATGTATATATTGAAGCTTTAGGTAGAACAAAGATTTTTTTGTTTCATACAGACCAGGTGTAAAAAGGAGTTACCAAACGTAATTTTTAACTATCGAGTTTCTTGCCGGATTCTTCTCAGGTGGAAATCTACATTCTAAACCGGATTTCAAAAAGATATATTTATTAACTTCGACGATTCAAAAGTGTTTGTAAAAACCCAATTTGAATAAAAACTTTTAACTTTGAATGCAATAATCCAAATATTTCTTTTTGACTTACCGTGCTATATCTACCGTCATGTCGATGTTGTGACCGGAATAAGTATTTCGTGCTTATAACATCTTATCGTATAAAATATTATAATAAGATATACTAATATATAATAAGATGTGTCACATAAAAAACTTTCTATTCTTCTCTCCAATCCTGATTTATTACTTCTTGTAGTTCTTGAAGAACTGACGTATGGGTATATTATTTCGTCCATGGTATTTCACTTTAAAGCAGGTACCTTATTGTTAAAGCTAAAATCTGTCATTCCCACTCGTTCCGACTGTGAACCCCCCTCCCTCGCCTTTCGGCCCGGGTCAATATCAGTCGGTACTTGTCGTGTCGTAAACAGATTTACCTCACTTGTAATGAAATGTACTATTTCATTTCATCATGCTGTACGAGGTGGCAATAAGACGGCTGGTATACTGTTGTCGTCTCATTTGTGTTTACCAAACAATGGTTATAATAAAAATAATACGGGATGCCACATGAATTACGTCAAAACGGATTTTCCGTAATAAAAGACCCTAATTCTCCCATTGTCACCTTTTCTGCTAATTAAAAATATATTAAAAATTGACGTTGAATCATTAAATCACTTTATAAATATGTTTTGTTTCCTTTGTTCACAGGTAAATATTCACACCGAGAGTACCGAAACTGAAGGTTAAGGACAAATTACTTTACGTATAGTATAGAGTATACGGAAAACCTTACTACCGTAAAAAAACTGGTAGTATTTAAAATATACAGGTTTAGGTAGGTATATATAAAAATTTACTAAGTAAATTTTACTAAGTTCTAAGAATCTAAGAATTAAAATTAATAGGATATAGTACCTAAATAACAATTTTTTGACAAAGATTTATTTGAATGGCTCAGTTAATTTGAGTGAAATTTTATTATCGTGTTATTTATTAAATATAATTATAGTTATAGACCTGAAAAACGTGATTATTAATACTTCATTCGATATAAAAATATCTAATCCCTTTTAATGATTTTTAAAATGTTTTGGTGAACAAATCTTCAAAGTTCTAAGTTTAGTTTACAACTTTGGTAAAACATAGTCGTGACAGTTATTTGAAGTTGCTTAGCTGCATTAGTCCCTCAAGCTTAGTTATAAATCACATAGTCTTTGTCTTTAATTAAGTTTAGTGACAAGTAATACTGCCTCTTAAATTGACGTACCTACTGATATAAACCGTCGCCGATATTAGAAATTATATTTATTGCCAATTTATAAGGAAATAATGTCTAATTTATTGATTCGAAACGGAATTAAAATACTTGAATGTATCAAACATTAGAGGTCGAACATTAAATGCATGCAGTTTCAATGTCATTTACGTAATATAATATAAACGCATAATGGAATTGATGAATAAATTTTGTATAATCTTGAACAATATTACTCAAGGTTTGAAATATTACGCCTTCTCTGCATGACATAAACTTTCACGGAGTTTTAATAACGGAGTTCTATAACTAAGCTATGCTGTCTGTCTGTCTTTCTTAAACCTAATAGGCTGTGTCTTTAAGAATAAAATAGGTGGAAGGCTAAAATTTTCATAGGACATTTTAACTACTATTATTTCTTAATAAATAAAAAAAGTTAAGTTTGATTTTGCTTAGTAGTGTCTATTTCTTTATTAATATTCACCAAAATTGGTGCAGTTTAAGCGACTGATTTACGACCTCATATAATCGTCTATTTAACATGAAAGTAAGGGTATGGTAAAAACATCTTGACGCAATGACAGTTGATGTTAGTTTGGCAGAATGAGTGTCTTTATTTCGTTTCCTGAAATGTATATTTATGGTTAAGTTTTCCTTTTATATCCCATGTATTTTATCTAAATTCTTAGCTATTTTTTATGATATTCTGGCCTTTTGATAAGACTTGCCTTCTCGTTGTTGCATAGCGTAATTTTACTGAAGGCGCCACCATGACGTCAAACTTTTTAACTCTAAACGCAAAAACGAAGAGGTGTTAAAAGCCTCATTTTCTTGAGCATAAAAGTGGCTAGACGAATGATCCGATTTTAATCCGTTTTTTTTGTTTAAAGGCTAATCGAAATGGTTCTTGGCTATTATTTGTTGGAAATCTATTTGTCATTTTTTAAATAATCAGCACTAGTTTGAATGTGTTAGTCGATAGTTTTCAGCCATACTATGGATGTTTATGTCGCATCCACTCGTCCGATCAACAGAAAATTTGACACACACTACGTAAATGCAATGACACTGAACTAGTATGACAACATTGATATGATGCTGCAACTAAGACTGCTTTTTTTGCTAACAATAAGCTAACTCCTTGACGTCTTACAGCAGATATATCATGTTCGGACCACAAACTTCAAGTTCTGTGTCATATGAACCGTGCAATACATAGTAACAAAATAGACCATTATACAGATAGGGAAAAATCTAATTCGCTGCAATTACCTCTCTTTTTTCTGTAAAATAACCTTAATAACGTTATTAAGAGATTACTTTTTGTGACCGTTTTTACTTCAACAGCTGACTAGGAAACTAGCTGTCCACTGTAGGTATGTCTATACTTTGGAATTTGTGACTAGTTTATGTATATAATACTAGCTTTTGTCTGCGGTTCCACCCGCCCTACATTCGGTTATCGGTGTACGATTTAAGAGTGAAGAGGTAACAGATAGACAGACACAGTTACTTTTGCATTTATAATATTACAAGTAGTATGAACTAAAGGCAGTTTCGAAAAAATAATCAAATTAAGGACTCTGAAGTTTGTGAACGGAACTCCTCAATAGTAAACAGCGTAGGTCGGTTATTCTGAAAACTTAATTCTCAATTAAGAATTGTTACTTAATCATTTTAATTTGGCTATTTAATTTAATGTTTAGATATAATTCAACTTTCATTTTATATCGATTTTTTATACAAAGTTAAAAATCGTAAAACCTGAAATTCTTTTTATGAAATGTTTAGTAAGAGTTGCCCTACTTGTGGTTTTCGAACCTCTAGGAGTCTGTCTGAGCGTTCCCTGAGGTCCGCGAATAACTTAAATACAAAAGTACCTGAAGATAATCATAAATAGACTAATTTTGTTCAAACCTTTCAAATGTTATTTTCAATGTTATAATTTTATTCTTTCTAGAATTTACGTTGTTCAGAAACACATTTGGTACCTGTTTTACCCAATTAACAACTTTACTTAGGTAATTTTCAATGAAATTTGTCAGGAATTACAAATACAAGCACATTTTATAAGTTGGCCATTATAATCGATAAATAGTTAAACTCTTAAAAAGTTTTAACGCTTTTCAATTCAAGTAGGTATATACTCACCTTTCTTAATTTAATTCCAATATTAGTCAAATATCAATGTGCTTCACGGTGATCTATCATCCCTTTATCCTACCTTTGCCAAACAATAAAATAGCTATCTGTTAGGGGTTGTGTTGTGTTTTATAATTTCAAAAACTAATAACCACGTAAGTTTTCAATTTCACCAGAACACAAACCTTGCTGTTCTAGATTTTTGTATATACTTATTCTCTCGGTCCATGGTTTGTTTTTCGAGTAAAATATGATCAATTACTTCCCCATTTATTGACATTTTATCCACAGATTTGTTTTTAATTTGCTATTTGACCTTTTCTTTTTTGCCGCTAAGACTGGTGATAGGTTATGTTGGAAGTTACTTCCGCATCTATCTATCATCTATCTCTTTTTTGTTACAGATTAGTAATTTTCTTGGATCCTTAAAAGTTTTTTTAACATATGTATATCAAATATTTATTATATAGTCCAGTCATCATAGTAATTTTCCCCAAAAAATTCTGATACAATTATTTTTAGCATAGATTAACGATTTTCCAGGCCTAATAAGATAACAATACCGCTCGAATCATTACACCAGGATCGAATTATACCGTGTATTATTTTAGCAATGTGCTTTGCACTTTTGTGTAAAGTTTGTAATTGCATTAACCTGAAGAGTCGATCGATAGATGTCTATTTGTAGCGTGCGGCGTTTATCGTTGTATTGTGTTTAGATGTTGAAATGTGCTTTTTATTGCATTTTATTTAGTATGGTTATTCATTCTTTCTTGATCCAATCAATATTCTTTTCATATTGCAGCATCCAACTTTCATTCCAATTTAATCCTAGATTTGCTGTTTGTAAAACCATTGATAATTTTATCACATGAAATAGCTGCGACACTTTTTCATGTTTAAAACCAATATCTGGCACTTGTGAAGCATTGCTACAAATAACATGTCCTACCAATTAACAAATCAATTTAAGTTTGCCATGAACGTTCGAAAATAGGAAATAATTATATTGTTTTCTATTGCTAGTAGTTTTGCTCTGTCTCACAGCACTGAAACGTAAAAATCCATCTATGTATCTTGCATGGAACTATCGCTGAAATTAGCTGTGCTAATTTTAAACACGAATGCGCATCGTGGCGCCGCCTGCGCAGATGCTGAAACATCGCCAAGTCAAATAGGTTTTCAGTAAGCTTTCCGTGAGCTTTCAGTGGAAACGAATCTCGAGCTTTCGACTAGAGGGCGTTACGTGTAAGAAAACTTACCTAAACTACAACTGAAAAAAAAAACGAATGGGTAGAAATTATTTGACTTCTTTATCTATTTACTTTTATTATTATATTATCAATCACACTATTTGAAGCATACACTACACAGTTCGGCGTACGATAGACACTTGCACCTGACCCAACTTTGTAAATCTCGATTTTTTCGGCTTTCTGTCAGTTTAAAAATTCAAATATTTATTTAGAACTATGAAATTAGCAAATTTACTTGGTCATATTTTACAAATACAATTACAATTAAAATTACAATAACATTATTTACAAACTTTTCATGTTGCTTTTGAGTGGCAAAATCCGTCATGTGTGAGTGACAATATCTAGTGAAATTGTAATTTTTTTATTTGCAGTTATAAATCCTTATTTCTTAATTTTTTTTGTATATGCGTCAGCTTCTTTTGAAGAATTCCAAATTACAAGGTTTGGAAATTTTGGATTTATTTACTTATTCTTGTTTGACTATTGCTATAGTCCGCCAACATGATACTCTACCTTTCGTATTTTTATAGATACGTCAGGTTAGATTTTTCAGGACGTCGGTGTAACTCGGTTGAGGTCATCTCGTGCCTTACTGTATCCACGTTTTATTTACTCTAACGTTAACAATTTTTTCTCCAAATGGTGTTGATAGCCTTTGGCGTGTGCGCTGATTTCGGGCTGTTTTTTTTTTTACCTATTCTTACCGTAGACCCTATTGTCTCAAATATTGTAATCCATTTACGAATATACTGTGCTCGATGCATTACAATGTCCCGGAAACCAAAGTGAGTACGGAAACTTGTCAACGTAGTTTTAGAGATCTCTTTTTCTGACTTCAATACTGTCAATGAACAGGTCACCCGGCTGTCAGAGTTTTTAAGCCATAAGGCCATTAGCTTAACGACTGTTGTCTTATGACAACAAAACAGACTCCGAAGCATAGAGGAGCTCATGTATCTAGTTGGTGGTAACCCATCTAGGTATTAACCACTCTAATATAATTTTGAAAAAATCCGCTAAGCACGTGTCGGCCCACGCGCAATGTAAGGTTCCGTAGTTGCCCGTCACAATTCTCCAAGTACATTTATTAATTTGGTCGACTATTACTCGTTAACTTGTAAAGCCTGCTTAGCTGTGATAGTTTAACTTGGTTATATATACCACTGCCTTGAATTTTCACATATAAAAAAAACTACCATATAGCTGGCGGTTAGCAATTGACTCAAAATAAAAGTACTTCAAAAATAAATATTTCGTAAACGAGTCGCTTCGATAAATGGTTTTCACACACCCGCAATATTTTTGAATGACACCCCACTCCGTAGGACAGACGAGAGAAAAAAATCATCACCCTTTTACGGTTTTTTTTTAAGATTTTATTTTCCCACTTTGTCGGCGTGATTAAATATGCATACATATACCCATGTCAAAGTATTAATATAATCCTAATTATTATTAAGTTTCAAATAATTTAATTAGACTTATTATAAAAATGTGATTATTTTTAATAATTATTTGTATGTTATTTAGTAATTTTTACACTTTTTAGCAGTTTTACTTAGCGGAGATGTAAGTAAACCCTTAAATAATAACTTTCAGATTAATTTACTTAGTTTACTTCCGAACTTAAAATACTTGTAATAAATAAATAAATTGTTTAAAATTGAGAAAATAAATCTATGTTTAGGTCCCGCTCGTGTTTTTTGTTTGAAATTGTATGTCTATATAAAAATGAATCCCTGCTTCCCTTGGTCGCGCTATAACTTACGAACGACTTCACCAAATTGGATAATTTGTGTTGTTCGTTATTGTTAGGGCAAGGTTTTTATGAAAGAAAAAAGGGTTAAGTGCGAGTCGGGCTCGCGAACTAAGAGTAAACCGATTGTAATGAAATTTTGGTAAGCCGTTGGGCGCACGTCGGGAAAGGTTTCTGAATTAGTGCAACCCTTTCAGAATAGGTGGCGCGCCAGTTGTTTTAAAAAAGAGGAACAACGTTTGCGGTATCAGCTAGTAATAATATAAATTTAACTTTTTTCTCGTAGTAACAGCAGTGCAGGTAACCTGTGAAAAGCATAGTTATAGAACCCTTCGCTATTCTCTGGATTCTACTGTGCAATTTACTATTGCCAGGTAGGTCTTCTGATAATTTTAGAACAAGAACTTCTATGCGGATATATTGTAGCTTTAGCTTTGAAAATATTTATTATGTTTCATGTTCTTGTTTATATTTAAATATTTGGCGATCTGTACGTTCAAGCTTGCACATTATTTCGTAGAAATTCGCGATGTGTATCTAAAACGGAGAAGTAATTAAAATACTCAACTATTTCTGTTGTTGGGTATTTTGTTGTAATATTTAGGTATTTGCTAACAATAATTTAGCAGCATTGTTGCCAGCTGGTTAGCTCACTAACAAAAAACAAAATTACTTTAAGAGGATACACTCGCCTCGCAGCGGGCTTCATACGAACGAATTTCTCACTTATTTTTGACACTTGCCGATCAAACACCATGAAATTTTGAAGACATGTTCCAGTTAGATATTTATATTTATAAGTTAGATATTTATAACTGGAACATGTCTTCAAAATTTCATGGTGTTTGATCGGCAAGTGTCAAAAATAAGTGAGAAATTCGTTCGTATGAAGCCCGCTGCGAGGCGCCGCGAAGTGTATCCTCTTAAAGTAATTTTGTTTTTTGTTAGTGCAGTGTGCCAGTTTTTTATTAAATTTTTTAGTTCAAAAGTTGTACAGGATTATAGTTTTTCATACAAATGGTTGTAAAAAGATTTCTAGTTAATAGAACGTTTAACAAGATTTTGAAAAAACCACGGAACTAGGTATTCGGCTTGGGATTATGACTAAGAAATTTAACAGTGATTGATCAGTAAATGTCAAAAACAAATGAAAGCCCGCTGCGAGGCGCCGCGAAGTGTATCCTCTTAAAACTAACTGCAAAAAATCAATATGTACTTTAATATGCTACTTTGTATAATGCACGTGAATCGAGACTATGCAACAGGTATGACAAGCGAGGCGTAAGACCTACTTGCACACATTTTTCTCACGAATTCACGAGTCTGGCATATGTTCCCAATAAGCTCCTTGTACTATATACTCGTAGCTACTACTGTTGGTGGCTACCGTACCAAGATATTTTTGAGGAGAATATTAATAACATAAAAAATACGTTTACACTATAACTGTAAAATTTTACCCCGACCAGTGTTCTTAAAATCACAGACAATTTCGGCGGAATAAAGTTAGCCTGTCTTATCATGATTTTCTGAAAGAGCAATAAATAGTCAAAGAGTAAATAAATTTAGCGATAATTATAAAATATTATTACTTTTTCGTAGACTAATAAGTGTTTTGTCATTGCTTTTAGTTGTAATAGTTTTATGTATAATAATTTAACTCTTAAAGTTACAGCTTATCATTAGTAAAACTCTGAATTTAAAACTTGTTTTGAACCATACAGTTTAATTCAAATTCAAAATCAAACCTTGTCTAGTTAATTAAATAGGTAGCATGAATTAGAACCTTACGTTTCATTTTACGCAGTAAGTAAGTTTTACGGTTTTTACAAATTTATATTTATATTAATGTCTGAATAATTACGGTTTTTAACCTCTAAACCTAGATAATGAAAATTAACCCGTCAAGCGTCCCCATACTAAGGAAATTATCCACCCTTGCCGCATACAAACGGACATACACCTAACTTTTATTATGTTTATTCCTCTTTATTTATTTTTAGGTATGTTCCCTAATATATACGGTATAAAAAAAGTAATAAGAATAAGTTTATGATAAATATTTATTTATTTATAAGTAATAATAAATTTATTTACTAAAAAAATACATAGTTTTTTATATATAGCACATAACCAGGGGTCAAAATGAACTCTAAGCTACTGTTAATAAAATCCAAAATCCAACTCAAAATGGCGCAATATAAATGGCGGCCGGATCAAATTACCAAAACAATTTCTGATAAAAAAATATTAAACGCACAAAATATTGTCCACCCAAAAATACTAGAACGTAGGACAGGCCATTGGCTTCATTTCTGAATACTTACAATTAGCCTGTCTGATAAAAGTCGTCCTGAAAAAATTCCCCCGCGACACAAGTCGCTTAGGTCCCACTGTGGGACCTTGGACGCGTGACGGGTTAAAACAGATTTCTCTTTAATATATAAATACTGGTTAATTTTCTATATTCCCTGTTTTTTATTGTTTCGAAAAGAATCATGCGTAAAATGGAGATCTGTAAACGTCACCGTACCCACTCTATGTAAAAAGGATTGTGTGTGATATTCATAGCGTATTTATGTTTCTCTATTTGAAATTGAAACGTGACTGCAGGGTTTGATAAAATATTTAAAGTGGGACACTAGTCACTGCAATTTGTTTAGTTTCAAAAGCATTCTCTTTGTAAATTGTAAACGCACTGCTGGTTGTAAGCAATGCTGCTGCTTACAACCAGCAGTGCGTTTACAATTTACAAAGAGAATGCTTTTGAAACTGCTGCTATTGGTGCATATTTTAATTTAGAAGTTCTCTACCTGTTTTTTTTCAGAAGTGCTTTTTGGTGGTGTTTTTATTGTTACGTTATTTATCTTTACATAATAATTATATTTGACCAGGAAATTACGACACTATGGTATTAGTAGTACTGCATTAAATTAATTAGCTCTTCTCTGGGCAGTTGACAAATGTAAATGGGAAACGTTCCCCTGGATCAAACATTAAAATTGGTATTCCATAGGGTTCCATTCTTGGGCCATTCTTTTTTCTGATATACATTAATGATCTGCCTATGTTTGTAAACCAAATGTATAAAATTTTACACCAAATGTCAGTCAGGTAAGAACCAGTGTATGTATTTATATACAAGGCGTAGTTAAATATTGTAGATAATACAGTATTGTTAGGTATTACCCTAGACACAAAGTTTCAGTGGGGCCCACATATTGGTAGATTTTTCGAATAGGCTTAGTTCTGCAGCATTCGCGGTTAAAAAGATTTGTCAACTTACGGTTGAAGCTACTGCCCGGATAGTATACTTCAGCTACTTTCATAGCGAGATGTCCTTCGGTACTTTACTATGGGGATACAGCAATCTTTGTGCTGCAGAAGATGGCTGTTCGAGCAATTTACAATATATAAAGGTATAAATAAATTTAAAGAAATCATGGTCCTAATTTTACCGTCTCAGTATATATTAGAAAATTTAAAAAGAATAGCGATATTCATAATCGTTATACTCAAAAAAGACAAACTTGCTCTGATCCACACAAGGCTTAGAAAATAGGTAAATCATTTAAAGGACAATCATTTAAACTAAAAAATCTTCAAAATTTTTTTTAAACAGAAACTTGATGATAAAAATGCTTGGGATTAAATATTTTTTGTTAACATAATTTACTTGATAATTTGTATTGATTAATTAAAACCTTTCACCGTTTTTTCTCATTTTGACTTCGAAACGGTAGTAACTAGTATCCTACAGTTTATTGACTTCAAAAAAGTGATCTGATATCCTGTTTTTGAAAAATAAAGCATTTGAATTTGAATTAATTAATAATTTAATATTATGGAACATTTAATAGCAGCTTGATAATTATTTTAGATTTAATGCCCTGTTACGTTTATTTCAAGTTCTAATTGGATACAATTTATAGATGATATTCTATTAAGGGGGCACTGAGCTTCTGGCGCTAATTGATATTAGGTATCCTATGCGCTCCTGGGGCGGCGGCATGGCAGCTCTAGCTAGGAAGGGCGAAACTAGCGCGAATTTAGGTATCTCCTTCTTATTATTTAAACAAATACATATTTTGCAAATAAAAAATGTATACTTACATTATAAAAAACATGTCGTTTTGTTATTATTCAAAAACTGATGACCTTCCATAAAGTATTTACGCCGAAAAAAAAATCCAAAGTGATCGCTAAAAAACAAAATAAATTTTTGGAAAAAAAATCCAAAGTGATCGCTAAAAAACAAAATAAATTTTTAGCGATCACTTTGGATTTTTTTTCTATCGAGGAAAGTAAAGAGACGTTTCTAAAATGTATGATTCACAGAGTGAATCCTTAAATATCGTACATTTTAATTGCATAACGAAAGCTTTAGTAATAAGTAAAAACTATGTAATAAGGATCTGTTCTGATCTATCTATCTGATCTAGGGAACAAACGAAAACAATTATTATAAAAAAAATAGTTGGGCAGCGATAAAAAACAAACCGCTGGACAGATTTTGCTTAAACTCTTTTCAGATTTAAGTCATGACGCGGCGCATCGGTTCACGGTCACGACACAAATTTGTCCATTGGTTCTTAAGATATCGAGAAGGATAGGCATCACTCTAAAAATTATGACAAATTTCCCCAGGTCTCAAAACATAAAGCAAAACGCATATTTTCGATTTCGATTTTCGGACCTATTATAATAACTTCCCGTAAGAGAAGTTAAAACTTGGTACGCATGTACGTGTTAAGTAAAATATCATTATTATTTGAAATTGAATTTTTATAAAATTCATTTTATTAAAAATCCTTCAAAATTCGAAAGCTTTCATCTTTATATCTGTCCTAAATTTCAAACAAACTATTGGTTCCGTCTTTCAGTCCGTACCACAAAATTATTTTAATTTTACCAGTTTATTTTAGGACTTTAAGATTGCCTATAGATTTTTCTATTAAAGTAAAGAACTGTTTTCTGTATTTTTTTAAAATTTTAGTCTCTGTAAAGTCAAAGTCAAAGATACTTCCAGTTAGGTTTTTTGTAAACACTTTTGAATCGTCGAAATTATTATATGATATTTTTTGAATCCGTTTAACAATGTAGATTTCTACTGTTTTAAAAAATAAATTTTGCTAACCAGTGTTTTACATCTCTTAAAAATATCAATGTCTCTATGAAAAACATAGGTAGAACAATTTTTTTTTTTACCTTTTTTAGGCCGTACATTTTTTTTTTCGTTTACTTCAGAAGTCTGTTATTGTGCATCAGTAGAAAGTGAACTTTTAGGTAGTGGTTAATTTTCTTTAATTACCTAAATAACTTTAAAAACCATTTGTTTAAAAAAAGAGCAAATTATATGTAATAAATAAAAAAAAAACATTATTTGTGACCCTTAAAACTCTCCCCATATATTTGATATGTTGCACAGTATAGTGTGTAAAACAGTTTTTAAATTTTTTAAAATCCCCCCAATAGTGCCCCACTTATTGAACATAATTTTTTTACGTTAGGTACATGTCTGTACTTCAGCCACAGAAATGCATATTATGGGTACCAAATTTTAATTAAATTGGTCCATTAACTCAGATCAAATTGGCTGCGACAGACCTGCAGACAAACATACGAATTATAAGGGTTTATTTATTCGGTCGTACGGAATCCTAAAATTTCGCATGATTCTTAACTTTTTTTCGGATGGGAAATCCCACACACATGGCTAGTGCATATATGATTCAGACAAAAAAAAAACAATAAAAAACCAAAAGAAAATTTATTTCACATTATCGGAATTTTATTATTCTATGAGTTTTATAAAAAGTTACTTTAGTTAATACATGTAATAAAACCATAATATGTCGTATCTAAAAAACTATTTAGTAGGCGTATTGTTTACTTAATACATAAATTTTAGTTATCATTATAACTGCTTAATAACAATGGGAATGAAACTAATTGTAATTTAAAATAAAATTCAAAATGCAAATTACATATAGATGTTCAAACAACACCTACACAATTGCTGACTGTCAAATATTTAAGACAAATTTAACACTTATTTTATCTTAATTAGTATAACGGCCTCAAAAATTATAAGTGTGACTTACAAAACTGAAACCAGACTATCACAATACACAAAAAAATATCACAATTTGTAATTTAACATCTAAGTGTCTTAAAATCTACAGTTAAATACATTTGGTACGTTTATATTCAAAGCACACTAAGTAACTTATTCACAATTTATTTAAGTAAAATCATTACAATACAGATTATATATTTTTGTAGCAAAAAAAACACGGCCTCATGTCAAAGATTGATATAGCTTAGCTTATATAATATATGCTTATATCGTATTTATTCAACTTATCATCATGTCAGTTTGTACATTGTTTAATTTGTACCCATTACGTAAAATACTGACTAGAACTCTGAAAGCCTATAAGATTGTATCAAAACTGCACTAACTTTATATCAAAGAAAATGCATAAATTGAGCAACTATTCCCAGGAAAAAGTAACAAAACTAAATTAACTTTTTGATCCGAATATGTTTAATAACTTTGTTTTAATATTCAACAAAGTTGTGAAGGACCTTTTCACCTTCTTCGTCGATTTGGGCAACATAGCGGGTCTTAAGAAAGGCTCCGAAAATGATTTTTGCATATTCGAACCAACTATCGATTCTGATTCCTTAGGCAGCTGGTATTTATATTCTTTGATCACCTTTTCTTCATTAGGGTCATATCTGTATAAGACGGAGTAAGTTCTTTTAACTTTTTTGGGGACTTTCGGAACGTTGCCAGTTCTGTCGCTCTTGCAACGCTTGACTTTATTCCTTCCGTAGTAGTCTTCAAAATTTTCTGCATCAACGTAAACGAATCTCTTGCCTAAGGCTTGTTCCCTTTCCTTCTTCAAACTTTTCCATGAAGCAATAACCGCTTCACGACGGAAAGTCTTATTGGGGTTGTGACGGCTAATGCAGTAAGGTAGCTCCTCTTGGATGTTGGACGTGTCCTTTAACGGAGACCCTCTAGGACTCGGACTGTAGTCTATTTCATAATCATCTCGGGACACCTGGAACAATGAAAAATTTATCTTAAGCGATATGTTTTATTCTTTGTCTTGATTATAATAAATATCTCCCTAAGTAACTGTCACATAAACTAGAAAGGTCTTGAGATTTATTTTAAGTACCGATAACATAAATTCTGTACGTGACTCCATGCGATCGTAGCTGAGATAATTATATCCCTTTCTGTTGCTATGGAAATTATGCGGCCTTCTCTCTCTGTTTCGTCATTCGAACCCTTTGTGCAACATGTCTAACCACCTGTCAGACGCAATTGCACCATATGTTTGGGATCATCGTTCCTTACCATGGTCTCAAAAATATTAAAATAAAAAATGTTTTTTCATTATTTTGTTAGGATATTGCATATCAAGCAGAATTTTAAACACTTAACAATTGAAAAACTACGTAATAGAATAATAAATCTGAAGGGCCGTGAGGAAATAATTCAGAGGCCTAGACGTTGACAGATGTAAATTAGATGAACGCAAACGTTTAAGTCGTCCTTATGAAAAGTTATGTTTTGGTTACAAATCGTTTGAAGTACTAAAAGCTCTCGTGTTTACGACTTTCGACGGATAACCGTTACACAACATCTGAGGCCAAATAATTTTTCACGATTTCACGATCTTTGTTACGCTATGATTTAATTTTATTTAAGTGTTTTGATATTGTGCAATGTTTTTATGGGATTTTGTTTGAATTCCACGATGTAGCTGCGCTGGGCATTGGTCAGATAATAGGTCACCCAGAAATAGATGAGTTAAAATTGGCTCTCATTAGAACATGGCTTAGCTAGGGCGACAGAATATCATAGAGCTTCCCTCTGATTGCTTTTGAATCGACCTTTATTTTTGTTTCTTTAAATTTGAACTCAACGTTCTAATTCAATCAGAAATGTTACACGTCTGAGAAGATAATATTGTTTAGCCTTTGTCTCTACTGACAAGACATGACTGTGTGACAGCTAGTGTTGTGTAACATTATTTTTAATGGGTTAACCTAAAAAAATGCGTTGCACTGTTTGCAAATTCGGGTCGCAACTGTAAGTGGGTCACATGGAAATAGTAGTTCTATTATCGTAGTTAGTTAACACGGTCTAATTAAAATAATAAATTGGGCGTTCACCGTTTTTTAATGTATGTTTATTTTTGAGTAATTTAAGATAACCTTGTTCTTTATTTCATTTTTCAGGTAAAAAGCCGTGAAGATTCAGTTGAGTGGTGAGTTTAGCGTCGCATCCACTCTGTTCTTTCGTCAATTCTACATCGTGTCCTATTTCATGCTCCCATTTTGTAATATTACGTTAAATGCGTGTAGTATTTCTGTGTGACGTGCACAGTTCGAAGTTATTTTTGGATTTTCATTATAGAACTGAAGGTGATAACAGCGTTGTACAGTTAATTTAGTCATGGTTTATTTTAATAATAGCAAGTACTTGAAATATTTCAATGGAACGTTACTATTATTATCTAGTATGTTTCTAAGTTCATCACCTCGGCTATATTCAGAAATTGCACAAACTTTGCGGTTAATAATCTAATTTGACCTACTTAGTGTTTTTTAAGTTCTGCAAAGGGTCCTTAAATTAATCAACATTGAATTTATTATACAGTGCTGTGTATTGCAAAATAGATTTTCTCTATTGCACCGCAACGTCTATTTTAATTCCAAACCACTTTTTTGGTACCGTTAGTTCATATGTGCGAATACCTGAGTAAAAACACTACCTAGTGCTAGCGGCACACATTTTTTTCGCAATTCAATTTACAGCTACGAATGTAAATCCTTCTCATTTTTCGCCTTGTAATTGTAGGTAGGTACTATACAATTTTGTTGAGATAATTTCTCATATGAATATACCGTTGCGTCAATATTAAGTAAATTTATTTAAGTGGGTGCAAGTGCTATGATAAATTACAATGAATAAGTATGTTTATTAATGTTTTACAGCATTGCTTTTGTACTTTATTATTTATGCCAATTTTAATATTTATTATGGCTGTTATGTGATTCACTCGGCTTCAGTAGATTTGCCGCTAATTTATTTTAATCTATTATAAGGTAAGTAACCCTTAATAGTTAAAATATTTTAAAAATAGCAATGACTACTTCAGAATGGTGCGAGACCTGTGACTAACTGTATAATGCCCACACTTTTTCTACATCTTTGACGATGACTAAGAATTTTTGCACCTTCGTATTATAGGATTTTTTACAATGGTAAATCAATCTTATAATATTTTAACTTGACTTGTTTTTAATGATATCGCGGGAAACTACAAACATCTTGTTAATTAACTGATTTATTTCCTAATTAGAGTTGATACGATTTAAAATTAGGATTTTTTCAAATTCCAAATATAACGAGTATTTTCATTAATAATTTACTTTGGTCTTTTCAAATACCTAATAAATAAACGCCTATGCAAAGACAGATATTGTTTCATCTAAAATCGAAAGACAACGTTTAATTTTTCTACAGTTCGAAAATTTATTAATTTCAAATTGTCATCATTCATTATCGGATTCGGCGACTTGTCCACTTTCGAAACCGTAGACCGGAATAACTACCGACCGACAGTTGACTGATAACTGAACGTGGTAATACCGAGCCGTCTCTGTCAAGTTTGCGCTCGGTCGCAATGTGGTGAAAGTCGACGAAATTTACAATAACCAGTTTGCAAAATATTTGTAACCGGACTTATCAGTGGCTTAAAATAATTCCAAAAATATATTCAAAACCAAATTATTACTCTTTCAAGGAAAATAACCAGAACCTATTAGGCATGCTCGTTTATTTCATTTTCAGATGAGTTTTGTTCGCGTAAATTATTTTTATTACGGCATTTAGTATTTGGTGGTGAATCCAGAGCTGCAAACTACTCCTAGATTTTAAAACATTACATATTTTTTACTGACATATCCTTCATTTCTTTTTTTTTTTCGATTGATCCTAAAGATTTATCCTTTTAATTTATCCTATTTTTTTTGGGATTTTCCGAAACTTATTTTAAAGAAGTTAGCAGCACACGGAGGCTTTGTAACTTTAACAGTGTTTGTCAATTTGCGTTATTTAAAGGGCGCTTGTTTTTTATTTAGTTTCTTTTAACTTAAAATAATCGTTTTGTAGCATTATTTTTCGAACGACAAACTTAAAACTCAGCTCGCTCTTGTCTCTTTTTATTATATTCATGAGCTTGAATTAAATTCGTTCATTTTAAGTTTCCTTTTTTGAGCATTTGTTCCTAACTATGAACGAATGATTTAAATAACAGTTCCATTTTTAACAAAAGAATGACGATGAGAGTTTTCTATAGACAAAGCAGTAATTGTTTTTTGCTGGAACGCTTCGTTTCCGCCTTTACGGCACACTTTACGGTTTTGAAAAGGATTGTTCACATTTGAGCCTCTAATTATGTTTACTGCAATATATGTATACATATGATAACCTACTTTTAAAACTACAATTTGAAACTGCTCTTGGATTTTTTAGTATTATTTATTAAAGTAAAATTAAATTCTAGATATATTCATATTTTTTATAATTTTTTATCTATAGTGTCTATTTATTTAGAGTCAGTAACCGTAGAACGGACCGAATGCGACGCGACAATGTCAAGAGCTTTACCACGAAAACTTAATTCCATATTCAAATAACGAGCACGCACGGGCTGCAGTTCAATGACAGCGACCATAGACAAGTCAGTTGGCTTTTAAGCGGATAAACTGGCCAGTGGGTACCTTGCGTAATAGTCGCCGGCTTGGTTGCCAGCGTAGCCACTGTTCCGTAATTTAAGCACGTAGGACAGACGAGTTTTCAAAGTTGATAAGTTGGCTTAACAGAGATAACACGTTAGACTTACCACGCTTTCCCAACTAGCACCCAGGATAGACTTGTCCAACATTTTGACTGAACTAAGACGACCTTCACCGATGAAATGCACCGCACAATGTCCTCGTAGCAGATTCACTTCTGCTGTGGTAAAATCCAATAATGCTCTTGTGATACGAGCTTGCTCACGTTGTCACTTGGTTTAGTAGAAGATTTGGCACAGTGTTCACACTTTGAATTTTCCTGAGCGACTGAAGCGAATACGTTTCACATTTATATTTATAGTGCCGGCATCGGGAGAGGGCGGGTTTCAGGAAGACGCTTCGTTGTACGTCTTCCACTTAACAAGTAGTCACGGTCTTAGGGTACCTATAGTTCGGGGAAGCCCGTCTAAATGCGGCTGACTTGGGGCGTTGCACTCAGCTTATTTCCTTTTTCTATGTCAGGCCAAGATGCATTTCAAGGGAATTAATCAACGTCAACTGCAGACATGTTCTGTGGTATGGTATTTTGAGTTATGCCGACCTTAATTTTCGAATTGTTTATTTAAAAGGTTCTTACTGCATGCTCTATATTTTTTATTATTTTGTAATCTTATTCAGTGTTTATTGTTTTGGAACATTAATTAAGGTTTTTCTGGTATTAAATAACAGATACAATCATTGTAGGTGCTACACTTACGATGATTTATGTAATAGTTTCATTAGTCTTATTTAAAATATATTCTCGTATATTGTATGCATCCCTTTTAGAGGGGACCGGGTTAGGTTGACTATAGGGGCATGATGACCCACTCTTAATTATTCTAAATTAACAAAACACGAATCCCGCCTCGCGCATCTTCTTAGGTCCGATTTGATAACCCCCTCATTCACACATTTCACAGCGAGTTTGGTAAAGGCATCTTTTGGAGCTGCCTTCATTTAAAAAAAATTAAGGTACAAAATTGTTCTTTTTTAACGATAAAACGAGATGTATTTTTTCTGTGGTCATATTTTTAAACGTTATGTGCTGTCTGTTGTTTAAGAGAATTTGTATGAGGCATTTATTATATGTGTTTCGTTTGTTCAAAACTTGTCGGGGCTGTTAAGACTAACAATGTTATAGGGTTCGTAGACCCTTCCAGTTAATAATGTGAGTTTGTAATAATTGGTATAGTTTAATATGTTAAAAATTAAGTTTACTTGATGCCAGGAAGGCCATTTTGATTTTTTTCTTATAATTTTTTACCGATAGACTTAAATTTTAGTAACAGTCTTATATTTAGGTGCTACCAAAGGCCATTGTTGATTTTTTTATTGAGGTGAATTGTTTATTGAATATATATAAAACTGTTTTATCTTGCTACATTTTGAATTAAGCAAGTTTATTTACTGCTTTTGTTTAAAATTCCCTTAAGAGGGCGATATAGGCCAGAAAGCTAATTTCTGTAATTCTAACGTTGTGTTTGTAAATGTACTATAAATCACTAGATAATGTCATATACATTACTATGAGATATATATGTTATATATTTCTTAAGTAATTTATACCGTAATGACGCCTTGAAACTTTAGATTTTTTTGTATGAAATTTAACGTTATTACCGTTTTGTAGTCACATTTTTTGACTTTTCGCTACAACTTAGAGTCTATGCACTAGATAACAAGCTATTCTAATTATTAAACCAACTTTAATTACAACCAAATGCAAAACACGCTTTAAAAATTTGCACAAATGTCGAAAAAACGGTCACTTCCAGATTTTTTATTGCATTAAATACAATAAATGAAAATCATTCAGTAAGGTAATGCACTAGACAAAAGCAAGTTTTATAACATATATTTTTTTCAATGCTATAGATACTATAGTTTAGCCACAAAATTTGCACAAAAACTGCGTATTTTTGTGGTCTAGCCTACACCCTAGCCTTAAATTTAAGGCAGATAATAATTGTAAATTATCCTGTTGCCAACTCGCCCCAAAAATCGAGTCATTCAACACCTCTATTGGGATTATTTGACTCTTGCCCCCTTTTAGAAAAGAAATCATTACTCCTAGTTCCAATGTTTCCAGTAACTTAAAATAAACGAGATTTATAGTTGAATAGATGCTTAAAGAAAGTTATTAAATAATCAAAAATAAAAATTGACGCCACCACTTTTATCTACCATCTAGGTTTTTTTTTATTTATTAAAAGATTGGAATTTAGCACCCTCGAAAACCCAACACAATCTAGTTTTATCGAAATCGAAGGACTTCGAAAAAAAGCTGGTTAAATATCGATAAACCTATATGGTCAATTAGTTCTCAAGATATCCGATTCCAAAAAAATACACACTAACACACACACACACACACACTAAAAATAATCTTAAATGATTTCGTATGTCTCAAATTGTAAAGTAAACACAAATTCAGCAACTTCTATTTTCAGACCCATTTAAAATAACTTCTTATCTTGACGAGCAGTTCAAAAATATGTGCATACGTGACGTCTTCCATGTATAATAGGTAACTCTATTGGACTTTTCATTTTTTTTTTTTTTTTTTTTTTATACCACTAAGGTGGCAAACAAGCCTATGGTCCGCCTGATGGTAAGCGGTCACCGTAGCCTATGGACGCTTGCAACACCAGGGGCATCACTCGCGCGTTGCCGACCCTTCAGAAATCTAATAACTTCTTTTTTGAAGAACCCCATACTGTAGTCCTTAGAGAAAACCTTGGCAGGGAGCTCATTCCACAACCCAAGGGTTCGCGGGAGGAAGTTTCTCTGAAACCGCACTGTTCGCGACCATTTTGGTTCCAAAGTGTGATAATGAATTCCCTGACGATGGCGAGCGGTGCGATGGTAGAAAGTAGCCGTGGGCATCATTTCGAACAATTCCTCAGAACACAATCCATTGTACAAGCGGTAGAACACACACAGGGAGGCAAAGTCTCTCCTCAGACTTAAGGGTTCGATACCGCAAGTGAGTTTGGGATCGTCGACAATTCTCACAGCCCGTCGTTGAACCGAGTCAAAAGGGCCAAGCTGGTATCCGGGTGCACCCGCCCAGAGATGGCAGCAGTACTCCATATGGGGCCGGACTTGCGACTTGTAAAGTAGCAACCTTTGCCCCGACGTGAAGTACTGCTTCGCTCTGTTGAGTACACCAAGTTTTTTGGACGCCAGCTTTACCTTGCCTAGCAAATGATCTCGGAACTGAACATCGCTGGAGATGTCAACGCCAAGGATCCCAATGCTCTTGGAGATGGAGAGGGGAGTGTTCTGGAATTGTGGGACTACAGTGAATGGGGTTTTCTTAGCGGTGAACGCGCAGACTTGTGTCTTTGAAGGGTTGAATCGGACCAAGTTTTCCCGCCCCCAGTCAGAGACCTTGGACAGACCGATCTCGATTTGAGACACAAGTTCTTCACGCTTTTCCTCCACAACGGAACGTGGGATGCTTGCACGGCCCGTGTAATAAGCGTCTCCAGTACTGTCATCTGCATAGCAATGTATGTTGTTGATGTCCAACATATCATTGATGTGCAGTAGAAACAGCGTAGGAGACAGCACAGAGCCTTGCGGGACACCAGCATTAATGTCCATGCTATCAGAGCAACTACCGTCAACTACGGCTCGTATGCTTCTGCCGGACAAAAAGCTAGCCACCCATTTGCACAAACCCTCGGGCACTCCGTAAGAAGGCAACTTCGATAGAAGACCCCGGTGCCAGACCCGATCGAACGCCTTCGCTATGTCTAGGCTACATGCCAATGCCTCCCCCTGACTCTCAATGGCTAGTGCCCAACGGTGTGTGAGATACACTAGAAGGTCACCAGTTGAGCGACCGTGGCGGAAGCCATATTGACGGTCACTGATCAGGTCGTGTTTTTCTAGGTATCTCAAAAGCTGTGTGTTGATCACACGCTCCATCACCTTGGAGAGGAGAGAGGTTATAGCGATAGGCCTGTAATTCGATGGATCTGATCTATCGCCCTTTTTGGGCACCGGGTGCACATTTGCAGTCTTCCATGAAGACGGAAATTGCCTAGTGTGGTAGGAAAGCGTGAAGAGGCGCGTGAGTACAGGACATAACTCAGGAGCACACTGCTTAAGCACCACTGCTGGTATGCCGTCTGGCCCACTCGACTTATGAACGTCTAGGGAAAGCAACGCCCGCCGGACCTCGCGCTGTGTTATAGTGATTTCCGGCATGGTCTTACCGCACCACGGTAAAGTAGGTGGTACAGCGCCTTCGTCGTTCACATTCGAGTTAGAGGCAAAGAGACTGCCCAATAGATCGGCTTTCTCTTTTGCACTGTGGGCCAAGTCACCATCGGTCTTTCGCAGTGGTGGTAATGACGACTGGCAGAAGTTCCCCTCGGCAGCTTTAGCAAGCGACCAGAAAGCACGACTCCCAGAAGGATAGCTCGCAAGTCGCCCACCTATTTTGCCGATGAATTGGAATTTTGCTCTGGCAGTTGATTTCTTACTGAACCTCGAGGCAGCATTTAATTTGCGTTTTAACTCAGAAATATTCGGATCCTTATTATTACGAGCCGTGGTCCAAGCCTCATACGCAGTTTGCTTAAGAATTTTAGCTTCTCTGCAAGGCCTATTAAACCACGGTCGTTTTTTGACGCCGGCAGCTACTCGCAGGTTAGGAATGAAACATTCCATACCAGCGAGGATTGTCTCAGTGACTGCGGCTGCGCAGACGTCAGGATCTTCTGAGCTATAGCAGATCTGCCTCCACGGGTACGATGCATAAAATTCTCGCAATCCATCCCAGTCTGCCGACTTATAATGCCACACACGACGCCAATTAGTTGGCCCAGAAGGATCGGGTTGTGTGCATGACAATCGAGTCCGGATGAGACAGTGGTCCGAGGAGCCAAGAGGCGCATCCACTGAGACGGAGTATCCATCCGGACGTGTAGTCAGCAGAAGGTCCAGTAAGGAGCTTGTATGGTCCTCTATATCTGGTATTCTCGTTGGAGAAAGTACCAGCTGAGAGAATCCATAGGTCAGAGCAAATTCATGAGCAGATATCCCTGCATAGTTATTGGTTCGAGAACTGAGCCACTCACGATGGTGGGCGTTAAAGTCTCCCAAAATAACTACTTCTGCTGTAGGATATTGCTCTAGAACTTTGTCAGTCGTCAAACTCAGGTGCGTGAAGAGTCGAGTTACGTCCGTGTCACCGCTATGAGACCTGTATAGGCACGCATAGATACGAGTGTGGCCCCCATGATCTACGCGCACCCACAATATCGACAGGTCCCTGTCTTCAAGGCTATGAAGTCGGCGACAGCAGATATCCTCCCGGACGAACATACATACACCGGCACGACTCAAAAAATTGTGCTCGAGTTTGTAGCCGGGATAACGAAGGTATTATGTGTCGGCCGGGCAGGATATCTGCGTCTCCGTTAGAAAAAGAATGGTTGGCTGCGCAGTCTCGAGATGGTGATGGACTGCGTTAAGATTTGCGTGAATACCCCTTATGTTGCAAAAATCTACATTATATGTGGATGGAGTAACCGCTGTCAAAACTCTTTTCTTTTTTCTGTTCCTGGCCATTTTGTTTGAAGTAACTTAGACTACGGATGAGGATTCACTGCACAGACAGCTTAGAAGACAAAAAGTTGCGGTACTAAGACTGCCGAAGCTCAACACAGATGATGCGGTTGCTGGCACGGCGGGCGGAAGGGCCCCTGATCCCCCTCTGTTGTAGTAGCCGGGTCCACTCCGGTCTCCTTCTCCGGCACGACTACTACTTCAGAGACTTTACACAGGTTGGCGGATCAGCCTCCCAGGGCGGAGATTAAGTGATCCCTGGGTTCGGGAACCCGTTCAACCTGCGGGCGGCCAGCGGTCAGCCGTTTCATCAGGTCTCCCTGACCGCCGAACCAGCACGCCGCGTCTACGCCGAGCAATGACAGCAACAAGCACCGTCGGTCCTCCGCTGTCCGCGCAGCGAATCCTCAAAGAGAGAGCTCTGGCAACCTTACTCACCGCCAGGAACACAACACTACTCAATGTTAGTGTTATTGTGGCCGCGGTTTTCTGTAAGGTGGAGGTACTTCCCCAGTTCGGGCCGCTCATTCGAGCAAGTACTCGCTATGCCCCGCTTTATTTGTTCGGGCAGCTTATTCAAGCGAATACTTGCAGTGCCCTACCTCTCTTAATATGAATAGATATCAATAAATCCTAAGGCGGTCTCTAATATACATGGAAGAAGTCACGTATACATATTCTCCTTTTTTTGTTTTTCACGACTGTTAGAGATGTTCCAAGAATCGGGCATAAAGTGGGATGATAGTATGGCAAGATTTTATGACTATTACATAATTTTTTTTATTGTAACTACAACTTTATCGTGTACTCAACAAGGTTATATTTTGATTAATTCAGTTGAGTACGTAGTCCATATTATATTAACTCTCGTAAATTGCGTATTATTAGACCCCCTACCACCTTTTTTTTAAATTTTGGCATATTAAATGGATACCCTTTGCTTTAAGAAGATACAAGATTTTTATAAAAAAATTAAATGTTTAAATTTGTATATTTTCGTTTTGATTGTTATTGCCTTCAATTAACTTGAATCTTTTGGTATCTTTTTATTATTTAAGGACATAACCGGCGCGTATTCTATAAACTTATCTTGTTTTAATGACAATTTCTCAAAAGTCATTTCATATTAAAATTTAATATTCGATTCGATTTTGAAAAATTGTACAAAACTTGTTAGTCCATTGAAATGTTACATGAGCTTGCAGAAAAGCAGGCCTGAAAAGATCTACAGTATGCCTCCATTGTTCCGGCGAAACATGCAGCAACATTATGGAAATGTCAATGTTAATGGAAGAAAAATAATTCGAAGATGAACTTTCAACTATGACTCCAATTTTAAATCCTGTCATTCCTCGAACTTTCACATTTGAAGTTGATTTAGAGATTCTGAGCCACAGCCTGGACCATCGAAGAAAAGAAGATTAGAAGAGCTAGCCAATAAGTGATTGAAAATATTATGATGTCGAGGATTACCTATATGAGCATTGACGAACCCGGTCAACTTTGGAGCGCTGTAACAGCGTTTTAAATCAATGAAATTAAAAAAATTACAGAGAAAAATTTTCCTCAAAATATCATCTACAAAATTGGTCTGAGGTAAGTTTTTGTAAAATGTAGAAAAAAAAGTTATAGAACAAAAAAAAAATTTTCTTACTTTTTTGCTCATAACTTCTTTAATTTTTAATTTAGGGCAAAAAGTTATTAAAGATATTTGTAGGCAAAACAATTTGCTACAAATTATATCTTTACGAATTTTTTGTAAGACGCATAGTTTTCGAGATATCGCGAAAAAAGTGTTTTCACCCCTTTTTCCAAGATGGTGGCCGGATGACAAGGGTGGCGATCCCTCAAACTTGAGGTTAAGCTTCTATTGACCCCCCACACATGCCCCAAAAATAAAATTGCGTCCTCTAACAAATGCAATATTCGGTCCTTAAATTGTAACATTTCAATGGACTATGTATGATTTAAAAGTAGAACGTAAATAAGAATTTTGCAAAATTCATGACCTAATTTATTTATTAGACGGCGCGCGGCTGGAAATTTGTATGGAAATCAGTTGTTTTTGAATCTGGATGCAAAAAAATTGGTATGTGGCCTTTAAGTTAAATATCAAGATTAACTTGTTAAACTGCTTCTGGAAAATCAGCCTAAGAGAGTTTAAATCAAGTTTGAAAATTTGTATGATAATCTGTTTTTTTTTAAGCTAAATGGATATAAAATGTTATTTGCCCTCTACGTTCAAAATCAAGAAGTGTTTCAACGTTTTTATGAAAAATCATCCCCCAGATAGCAAAATAGGAATGAGATATTTGTATAAGAGTTCCGATTTTTTTTTATTGCTAAAACAATCACAAGCTGCCCTTTTTTGTTTAAAATGTGTATCAAGAGAAAACTGACTCACGGACTGACTGATTTATCAACGCACTGCCAAAACTACTCTGTCTAGAAAATTTTGCACCGAAGTTCCTGTTATAACGTAGGCAGAAAGGATTTTGCGTAATTTAGCCCCTAACCACTATCCGTCAGTTTTGAAGTTAAATGCATTAAAACTGGTATTTGGCCTTTCGGCAGAAAATGAGGTTTAATATGTTTAACCGTTTTTAAAAAATCATCCCAACCAACCATGGCAAAATAAATAAAAAAATAGGGGATAATTTTTAACCGTTAAAAGGTTTTTTTTGTACCCGTAGTCCACACGGACTAAGTCGCAGGAATATGCTAGTATGTAGATAAAACTCTACGCGTAGTATTGTTTATTATAATTCTTAGAAACATGTTATCTATACTGAATTCTTTTAGTATCAAGTTACATAAAAGGTTTATAAAAGTTCTCGTAGAAAACGTAATAACTGCTCTGTTAACATTGTAGGAGTTCTTGATAAAGAAAAAAGAAAGTATCCTTTCTCGTTTAACTGTCTTTTCCAACTTTTATAATAAGAGGCACCGCCAGTTTAAAGCCTTTGTCCGTTGGTTTTCTGTGGCATCGCAGTTCATTAGCGGCTTGTTGGACTGTAATGCGGGTTGTTTAATTGAAATTATATAATGGCAGGATGACTGGAGTCATGTTCAATTTTAATCTGATCTTTAATGGTTGGTGGGTCGTGACTACTGGAGCTTATTGATGATAATAGGTAGTCTGAAGGTGACTAAAAAATTATGAAATACTAGATTTTGCCAGCGACTCCGCCCGCCCTAAATTCGGTTATCGGCGTGGAACTCCTTAATTATACTAATAAAGTTTGCTGCTAATATAATGTAATACTATTGTAATAATAAATTATAGATATTCCCGCGGGAACTTAAATAAAAAGTAGCTTATGTCCTATTCCAGGACCTAACCTATATGTGTGCTAAGTTTCATCCCGATCCGTCCATTGATTGAAGCGTGATTGAGTAACAAACATCTATCCAGACATACTTTTACATTTATGATATTAGTAGGCTAGTAGGAAGTAAAATATTTTTTTGACGCTAACTAGCAATTAAAAACTTCAAATTTCAATTCTAACTGTATGAACCTTTTAGTGTTATTGTTAATAATACTTATTTTGTTTGCTATTTTAATCAATAGGGTTTTGTGCCACAGTTTTTAAAAGGAAGATGGTAAGACTTTGGTGTCTGTCTGTCATGGCTGTTTTTTTTTTTTTGGTAGCTGACTTTAAATCTGGCTTAATTGTAGTACTTGCTTCTCCGAAATTAAGGTAAATATAAAGAATATAACTTTTTTTCCTTTAACTTAAGGAAAAAATGATATTTTTTTATTAGTTTTGCTTTTTTGATTTTCATGATTAAAATCATTTTTTTAAATTTAATTGAATAAAATTTTTTTTTTTATTTAAATTACTCAACCCCTGGTTATTGTTAAATAAGGTATGAACTGAAATAGTCGAAATCTGAAAGTTGGGTTACTACGGCGAATTGGGTGTCATGTAAAGCTGGTTTGTCTGCACATATCAAGACGTAATTTTGCATAATTTTATTTGGCATATCTACGAGTATGACCTTATCTACGAAGTTTGCGAACTAAAAATAATTAAATAATTCAGACGACATCTATACTATACAGAAAAAAATAACTTTGCGAAATTAAACTTTTTAAGAAATTCAATAAAATTATAATTTTAAAATTTATAACAAATTTATATTTAAATCATAATTAAGGACAGAACCGAAAGGTCCAACTGACTAGTTTTATTTAGTTTTGCACAATAATTACTAAACATTAATTATTGATAAACATAGATTAAATTATAGGTATTTGATTTACCTATGATTTGCAGTTAACGTTGTCTGCTAATCGAACCAAGTATCCGAGGCGGGTAACTAGTATTCAAATATGTATATTTTATATTTGTGCGTGCAACTTCAATTTTACGACCACTTTTAGTTCAGTTCACTTCTGGCTGGTCGTTAAGTGCGGTTTTAGACGCATGCACTCAAGTGCACAGTTTGACGTCATGGCGTGCAAGCAATCTGGGAGCTTTCGATAGACCTTTGCGATCATGCACGCGTATCGCACGCTCGGCACGCTGTAGACAGTGCTACAAACAGTGACCAATTTAACCGCAGCTTTGGAATTATCTACACACATTATTATTTATGAACTGCGGATTTGCAGACGTGATTTATCTGTAGGTATAAGGTTAAGGCCCTTTAATATAAATAGGACAAACAACCTGTATTTTGTATCTTAAAATTAAATTTAAATATTACTTTAAAAAAACACAAAGTTACCCCTACCTTTTTCTTTTAATAAATACATGATAACTCTAGATTTGGTAACGTAGTTATATCTTCTGTTAGATAAATTATATGTATTTTACTATGCGAACAATGACAATTACTTTACTTTCTTAGCAATTACTAAACAATTGGCTTTATAACACAGTTCTTACTCGGCATCTGAACCATTGTTCTTTGAACAAATAAAGGTATAACGTAAGTCTCTTACTAGAAACTAATTTATAATTTAATTTATTTGGAGTATACAAACAAACTGCGACATGGATGCCGCTCTGCTTTTTGTAATCTTTGTTTAATATTTTGGATACAATCCAGTAATGGAAAGTTTCAACTAATGAATGAAGTGAGTAATAATTATATTTTGTTGCTACTTTAAGATTTCTGTTTTTTCTTGATGATTACTTTATAACTTTTTAAAAGGCGAGGTTAGTTAGTACTCTAAACGGTTGCTCGTGTATGAAAGCCTCCGTCTTTGGATTGTAGCAAGTGGAAGTCTTCAGTCTTTGTCTACCCCTTCGAGAAGCAGGTGTGATCTTTCTGTATATATATAGGATAATTAACTCTATCAATTGATCAATTAAATTTGTGGTTAAATGTGTTTTTTTTTTGATATTAGTAGTTTAATTTATTTTTCTTCTAACTGGCATGGCAATAATTTCAAAATTGTTAACCTAAAGTGCGAGAAAAAAACATTATTTTCCATATAAACAGTGCAGTTAACCCCCTTTTCCCTTTTCAACTTGGGCTCACAAAGCAAAAAAATAATAATATTGAAATAGTTTTAACCCCATGAGATTAATATGGAGACGTCGACGACGTGGATGGTGTGTATGGCTCGCGAAATGTCCTCGTATATAACATCAACCTCGTCATACCACTAAGGTGGTAGGAGATAATAATACTTATGCGTGATATTGCCTGCCTGTTGATGAGCGGTTATGGTTGTCTATGGACTCTTGTACACCAGTGGTGTGGCTCATGTGTTGCCGACCCTGTAAAAATTTAATTATTTCCATTATGACCACTCTTTTTATGTACCAACTTTACTTCTCACTTTTGTATGTTGTCGGTGCCAGTCTTCATTGGGTGTGATAGCAGATCTTTACCACCTCTTGCTCCGCCGCCCGTCGGTTATTAGAAAACGTTTCTATTGCCCACTGATATTGTGTATCCTTTATTTACTTTTTAGCACACTCGAAAAAATTAATGATGTTGCTATTCTACCGTAAGACCACCATAAAACTTCAGTTTTGTTACTGAATAAGTTTAATTTTAAAAACTAGACATATTTTTTTTTAAACTTAATAAAAGCAACTTTAGATAACGTTGTTTGTCATTATTCACAATAAAACAATAACTCTTATGCGAACTGAAACAGTACCGATTATCCCGGTTCTCCCTGTACCGAGTATTAGCTCAGTACCGGGGATTAAGTTAACCTTCCTAGTCCGTATTAAGCGGTGCTACACTAATATGTTAGTCAAACTTTGGGGTGTGCAGTTTAATACTTTGCTGTTTGTGCTTTTGATTCTACTTATGCTTGTATGTTAAACGACTTTTTATTGTTTTAATTTGATGTTTGATTTTTTAACTGTGAAAGTTTTTGAAACTTCATTGTGTTCCAAACTTAGCGACACATTTGACTTATTTGAAACGCCACATTTAATATACAAGAATTTTTAATAAACAAGATTACTACAGAATATGATATATGTTTACTATTTTATAATCCGCCGACATCTTTATTTGGTTTTATTTAGGTATCTCGTGATAAGCTATTAAAAAGTTTAAAAGTTCGGCCCGTTCCACTCTAATCCTGTGGTGAAATCCATCAGCCGCTTTTGAGTCCACTAGATCCAGCCTAAATACAAACTATAGTGCAAGATGTACATAAAACGAGTACCTACCTCTAAGTTAGCTTTAACTTAAATTTGTTATAATACTTCACTACTGTACTGATACTGATTGTAAAGAACTAAACATTTTTGTCAGTGTATGATATGTTAACTCGATTGACTAAATCCATAACTTAGTACGGCGAGGGTTGTGTTGGTTGTTGGTTTCGAGTCCCCAATAGGTGCTAGCTTGTCACCGTTTTGTTTGCCGCGGCAAGGTTCCGTTCTGCAGATTACAGGGCGGGTGCACGCCGGCCGCTGACGTGAGAACTATAAATAATGTATTGGCCTACTTGCTGGCTCGCTTGTTCGACGCTTACACGTATAACTTCTACGGTTTTATTTGGATGTGGTATTTTTGCTCGAATTTTATAAATTCTAAACAAAATAATTGTTTGCTCTAAATGTGATGTCATATTTAAAATTAAAGATTTTTATTGTTTGAATTGTGAATAGTTTTGTGTTAATGCATACCATCCGACTTTCTGCTCTTTTTAAACATACTTTGCCTGCAACCCATCTTCGTTTCTTAAACTATCTATCTTTTACCTTTAAACAAATAAGTAGTTTGTCCTTATATTCAATTACTTGTCTCTCTGTAAAACTTATTTTTATGAAATGACATTCATTACAGATACGTGACAACACTACTTCCATCGGATAGTGTAAAGGAATATTTATTTATTTAAAACTAAATTTAAAGTTCACCACATTTAGGACTACTCGCAAGGACTACGCAAAGCCAGATTGATAAAAATGTCGGTACAATAATAAAATTCCAATTCTAAATGCCATATACATCCTAGCTTTGCCATTGCTACCGTTACTATTGTAACTTCGGGGTTTTCTCGGTAATTACAGAATTCTCTGAAATTATGGTAAGCCAGTATGTCAGCCAGGGTAATGTCATAACAGATATCTGGCAGATAGATACTGGGCGTGTCTGTGCCTCTGTGTGACCCATTTCAGGTTTCTCACAAGTTTTTAGGCAACCAGGCAATCTTCATTAACACTAATTCGTTCCAAGAACGCGATCTCCTTTTGTGTTCTATTTATCTTTCCAGGTACATACATAAAGTGTGATGATTTATATTTGATTTACGCCTAGCATTTTATCACTCGGTTCAGCTCTGTTCATATTTATCTTGGTGTCAATTTTTAGTTCCGATGATTTGGAGGAAATTAATCGTTGGAGTGAATTTCACTTCCTACATTTTTGCGTTCAGTTAATCTTGCAGTTTTAGATTTCGGTTTGCGCAAACGAATCTGATGTTCAAATTTACGTATAATTTTGGTTTTTATATTTAGAAGCAAGGAAATGACCCGACAAACATAATTTTTTTTATGCATTATTAAAACAAAAAAAAAACTTGAATCGTTTTTTAAGGAGCTCAACTTTATTCCCCTAATTAAACGTTTAGTTCGAATTGACTTATAAACTTATTTAGCACTTCATTTTTAAAAGTATATCATAGTATTTAACCATTAAACGGAAAGTATAAAATATAATTTAATAGGTACTTAGAAAACTGTTTTAATAAAAATCTGTCCACCTTACAACCAACTGATATTCTCATTGATGGAGAGGCCGCGGAGACTGCGTCACGCTCTCTCCACGTCCGTCTCCGCTCCACCAATTAACTTAGTTAATGGAGACACAACACTAAGTGTAGCTTTACTAAACAATGTACAGGCTTGCCCTATCTCAGACTATGCTATGGTTGGTTAGAATCGTTCTCTTTTACCTATACAAGTTTTTAATTGACTGCTATCTAACTTAATTTTATTTGTGTTTTGTCTGTGCCTGATACAACAAAGTGTTAAGTTATTTTTCTACTTTTTTTTATTATTTATATTTGTTTTAGAGCTTTGGAAACTAGGTTTAAAAGAGACATTGCAAACTGATGTCAGATTTTTTATTTTCTTAATATTAATTCGATTGACAATTGTCAAACTTGTTCCCAATTAGTGCGTTAATAAATACATCCACTTGTTAAAAATATTTAAAAAAACCGTTTTATAAATGAATAACTACTTAGAACTTTGAAGTCTTAATACATCAATGGTACAAATACAAAAATCTTCGTAGAATTAAGAGATACACGATTAATAAATATGCATACATAGAAAAACCGTTTCTTTGTTTGAGAGTCCCTGAAGGTTGGAGACTTAGAAGAAAACATATCACAAAGGCCATATCTATGGCTATATCGTCAATATAAATACATATTTTTTAAGCAAAGATGCAGTCAAACGATTATCATCAAGCCAGGACTCGAACCTGCGACCAAAATATGCATATTTTATTTATGCAACATTAAGTAAAGAATGATTCATAAAAGGTTGGCAAAAGGAAACTTTTTTGCTTGGGTTAGTAACCATTATGCATGCTTATATTTTCTTTCTTGGTGCTTGTTTAACAATTTAGAGTTTTTCATAAATCTTGTGGAATCTCATCTTTATCTATTAGTAATACAATACGCGAATTATATCACGCAATCTTGTCTAAAATAGAGTTGCGGTCATTGTACTAAGAAGAGTCAGAGCCGTCTGTCAAAATTTCTATATTCGCGTCTGCTCTGCATACGTCGTCGACTCTTCCTGAGAACCAGACAGGAAAATTGTATTATTACGCAGACTTTTGTAGAAGTACAGCTATTGCTTCAACATTTTCTAAAACTAGTATTTTTTTTTATTTGTCTGGGATGTAATCGAGATTCACTTATTAATTCCAGTAGATTTTGTTCTAAGCCGCTGAGATGAGTTGATGACGCCTACTGCTCCGAGAACTTCTTTTGTTTGATTCTTTGCGAAATATTACTTGGAATTGGCTGGCGGATAATTTTCTGTTTCTGAGGGAAAAAGATTTCCAGTTTTATATTATTTCATTTCAATATGCCTACAACTACATACTTATATTTTTTTCTAGCCATTAAAATAAGTACATTGTATTTATATACTCGTTGTTTAAATAATTCCACGTTTACATTCTTAAAAAAATGCACGTTTTGTATTTATAACAGTTTGTGTGGGCTGATTTAAAAAAGATTTTTTTTCATCGCATTACGGCGAATGGGAAAAGAGAAATAAACAAAAAGATATCCTTAAAAAATTGGTGGGGTGTTAATTTAGTATTACCGACAATCTTTTATCGTATATGTATAATCTCAAAATCAGGGAGATTTTGCTTATATATCCCCATTTACTATCTTAAAAAGATAATCAGTTTTTAAAAGCATAAAGCCCATCACACACGGAGCTATAATAAATATTAATATAATAGTATGAATAGAATACTTGTGAAAGGATGTGTAAAAAATATATTAATTAATGATTCGTCAAGAACATTTGCAACCAGCGTCAAATATTCTCCAAAGAAAAGCAGTCAATTTTAATGGTCTTTGCTGTAACATCTATATAATATATATAATACCCTTAAACGAGCAATTCTTGTATTTATATATTTATATTTATAATCTAAATCTCGGAAACGGCTTTAACGATTTTCATGAAATTTAGTATGCGGGGAGTCTCGGGGGCGATAAATCGATCTAGCTTAGTTTCTTTTTTAGAAACCGTCGTTTTATCCGTGTTTTCAGACAATGATAAACTGAAAAATTTGACTCTTCCTGACATCTATTGGCAAGTAGTAATATTATTATTTTTACCGACACAGCAACACTAAAGCTACTTGACAATAGATGGCGTTGTTAAAAAAACGAGCAAAGCTCGGTCTTCCAGGTACTTTTTCATAATACCTACATTAAAGTTAAACAAAGCGCATTGCTATATATTAAACATGTATGCTGTGTGAGCACAAGTGGCAGTTAGGTTTTTTTTTTGTTATTAAAATGCACTAAGAAGTTTAAAATAGCCTTATATTATTTTTTATAATTTAACTTTTGACCGACAAAATAATTCTATTACTAGAATAAAAGCGAGTTACACTCTTTTTTTTCTCTCTTGCCTTCTAATGTAACCTTAGAAAATTATACACTGACTCAGCAATCCGCGTTAGTAAAAATTGCGTTTTATCGCAAACATCACTACATTGATGATTGATCACTATTACTTATTTTGTGTCAATGGGTACAAATATTCATTTATAAATTAAAACTCAAACATATTCATACAAAGAATTGTTATTTTAATGTATAAGATTATCTAAGTAAGAGATTGAAGTCGTCTTCTACAATGGCTTAGCTCGACAGATAAGGACTAGGAAATGTGATTAATAAGCGCCGAGAATCTGACTTCCTCTCGAATATCATTTGAGTCTACAGAGTTCAGAGTGAATATTAGGAGTAAAACAGTTTTCAAGTGAATTTCCTTTTAATAGAGATACCAGAACCAAGAAACTGTAGAGTTGACTTGTAAGAGAATTATACTAGATAAAACGATTATTAACTATTTGGGTTGGGTGGTTAATTGAGTTTAGATTTGGTTGAATTTTTTACAGGAGACCAATATTATGCGGACGATTTTTTTTATTGAAAATTGCTTATATTTTTGTTATTGTCAAAGCTGGTACTAAATGTCAACAGAATGCTTAAACATTTTTATTCTGAAATAATTATTTTTAGTTAACTCAAGTCAAGTAAATTAACCACGTTATTTGGTTGTATTAATACTTATTAAACTAAATAGTAGTACAAACTTACCATTAAACTCACAGTTCCTATATAGGTACAATAGAAACTTTTAACTTCGTGGTTTTCTTTATTTTATGTGCCATAAAAGGTGACTTTGATTTCAAAAAGTCAAATTTTAGAATACAATATAATGTATAGATAAAGGTAAAACTAAAATAATTTATTCTAATCAAATATCTCTAAATATATATATATATATATATATTATATAAGTTGTATATTTTTTGTTTCTTTGTCCACACTACTTTATTTATTTTTCTGACACTTTGAAGTTTGTGAAAATTGTCATTTTAAGACAAAAAAAATGCTCTTACAAATATTTTATACAGTTGCCTTAGAAGTAGGTTTGTCCTTTTTTTATACTCGACTGTAAAATTTTAAAAATTAATGCGCCAACAAAGTAAAAGATGTTTATGACTACAGCAAATGTCTTATTTCGCGCTTATTAAGTAGTGTATAGGGATTGCAATCCCGCGGGGGATCACGCGGGATCCCGCATCTTTGAAATTATATCATAAAATAAAATTGAAAGTAAAGTTTTTTGTGTTAAAATCAACTTTTATAAGACATTTATTACATTAGGCAACAGAAATTATTTCTTTTTTATTAATTAAGTATAAGTAATTACTAATCTGTTTTCTAAGATTCATCTTTAAATGTTTGGCATGGTTAATTAGTTTTGTTTCATTTTACCCTTACTCCTAACAACAGTTTTATATTTTTAATTCAATCTTATTCATATAATGACTATTAATCAAATCACATCATTCTCTTAGATGCTATTACTATGATATCAACCGATGGTGGTAACTTTTGAAAATACGCTCTTAAGAAGCAAATGGCATATGGTGTATCGATATATTAAACGCCGAACGGTGAATACGAAAACAAAACACTCGTCACCTACAGAAAGACGTGCGTAGACGCAGCCCAGTGCCATTTATGAACAACTAAAACGTCGCACTCGTCGAGTGCTACTCGTGATTTACGCGAATGTTTTAGCGCCAAATTTTAAATTCGTGATTTCGAATGCGTGATCCCGTTTTGCGGGATTTCAATCCCTAGTAGTGTAACTACCTACCTACATATTTCCACTTGTATAATGTTTTCAAAGAGCTTCCCATATTAAATTATACGTTGTACCCGGATGCACGGCTGGCGTAACCGGAATTGCATTAAGCTATGATGCCTTGAGTGCACCCATCCGGGACAATTTGCGAAGAGTCTCTCATCCTAATCTAATAAAGTCCAATGGAGATTCTGGAATATAAACTTATTAATTTACTGTCGTTCCTGTAAGAGTATTAAAGTCATCGTAAAAATATTAGGGGCAACGCGACATTGTTAATAAATTACTAGATTTTGAGAAAGTAAGAAATAAATTTTGTGATGCGCATCTAACTAGAATAACACCTTCATTCTCCTTGTTCTAATTACGCAATGTCTTTGATGTCCGATCATCTTTAATGTTTTGACATCAAAGTGAGACAGATTAAGCCATTAGTCTGGCGTTTGACAACCCTGCGAGAAGTGGTTACACAGTAATTCAGCTGTAGGTGACTATGGGCCACACAAGTTCCAGGCAAGCACCGCACTGGAGCGTGGTTGGCCTCATTTAACCATTTCGCGTATAACCGCTTCGTTTACCTATTTCTCACATTTTATCGACTGCAAAAAAAACAATGCTAGCTTTAGTTAGAAAACTCACTGACAGGGTAAAGTATTTAATTAAGTGCCGTAGTTAGGTTTGGTACTATATATATTTCCTATTTAATATTAAGTGTTAAATTTAAATTTGGAGATGTTCTGGACTTTCTTTTATTAATTATTATTTATTGATATTCTTTATTGAACACCAAAAATGTACAAAAGGTGGACTTAATGGTAACAGCACTTTCTACAAGTCAACCTACAAATGTTCAAGAAAAAGTGTCGGTAGGTGCAAACTAAAAAAGATTTTTACATATATACCTGCGTATAATGTACATTATATACTTAACTACATAAATTCATACATACATAGACATATACCTATACATATTATACATATATCTATACGAATACATACATAAATTTTAGTGTGACAGGATGATAATAAATATTATAAATAATATAATAAATATTGTACGGGAAACGATTTGGAAAGAACGAAAGAACAAGCCCTTTGAAAGAATCGCGTGATGTAGCCTTTCTGATAGACTCAGGAAGATTATTCCAAAGTCTAACAGCTGCAATGGCAAAAAAAAAATTAAAAAGCCATTACGATGTAGTGGGTTACTAAGTAATAAGTAAGAAGAGGAGTGAAAATGGTTTTTCATTAGAATCGGAAAGGAAATGAAAATTACTTTTGAGATAAATGGGCGTTTTATCGTGATCATTGAAACGATTTTAATTAAAAACAAATAAATCAGTTTATATTGTTTTGAAAGCGGAGATGTGGCGTGATTTTAAATAATGTTCTCAACACCAGGGCTATCACTCGCACGTTGCGGACCCTTCAAAAATCTAATAATTTCTTTTTGAAGAACCCCATATTGCAGTCCTTAGAAAAAACTTTAGCATTTCAAAAACCAAGCGTTCGATAAAGGAAGTTTCTCTGAAACCGCACTGTACGCCACTATTTCGGTTCGAAAGTGTGAGAAGGAATTCCCTGCCGATGGCGTGATGGTAGGAAGTAGCCGTGGGCATCATTTCGAACAATTCCTCAGAACACATCCCATTGTACAAGGAAGGCAAAGTCTCTCCTCAGAATTAAGGGCTCGATACGGCAAGTGAGTTTAGGATCGTCAAGAATTCTCTCGGCCCATCGTTTAAGCGAGTAAAAGGGCCGAGCTGGTATCCAGGTGCAGCCACCCAGAGATGACAGCAGTACTCCATATTGGGCCGAACTTGCGACTTGCGAACGTGGGACCTCAATAAATAAGGTTTCTTAGCGGTGAACGCGCAGACTTGTGTCTTCGTAGGGTTGAATCAGACCAAGTTTTCCCGTCCCCAGTCAGCGTCCGTGGACAGAGTGGTCTCGATTTGAGACACAGGTACTCCGCTCTTTTCCTCCAAAAATGAACGAGGGATGTTTACACGGCCCGTGTAATAAGCGTCTCCACTACTGTCATCTGCATAGCAATGTGTGTTGTTGACGTCCAACCTGTGCCCCGACGTAAAGCATTGCTTCGCTCTGTTGAGTGCACCAAGTTTTTTAGACGCTAGCTTCACCTTGTCTTGCAAATTATCTCGGAACTGAACAGCGCTGGAGATGTCAACAGCCAAATTCCAATGCTCTTGGAGATGGAGGGCAGCGGTCTGAAATTGTGGGACCACAGTGAATCAGGTTTTCTTAGCGGTGAACACGGAGACTTTTGTCTTCGTAGGGTTGAATCGGACCAAGTTTTTTTTAGTAATTTTTGCTTTGTAGTAGTATTTTTTTTTTCAAGAAAGCAGTGTTTCTTTGTCACTGTGGTATTTTATTACAGTCTTTATAAATATTTCCTGACCGTGATGTTTTTGTAAAATGATATTTTCCTTTTAACTTACGTGGCTAAGTGCTTCGTGTTTGTTGTCTGTTCAGATTATGTTTTACACGGATATGCAGCAGCCCTAAGTGACATACTGTTGTTTTTTTTTTGGTGTGAGTGTTAATCTGAAAATAATCTTTTTCCGGCACAATTCTGAGTAATATCTTTCAAAGTAAAATTTAATAAAGAACTTAGAGTCCTTGGGATTTTCCCATTTTTCTCCTAATCTTTGGTGATTGGGTATCAAATTTGTTGATTTTTATGTACAATCCATACCTTTGTTAATTTCTCAGAATTCGAGAATAACAAATTTCTCTGAAATTGATTGAGATTAAGTACCGACATCTGCCGACCAAAATGTTATATAAAATGCAACCATGCTAACGCGTGTTATTATTTACATCCGCAACTTTATTTATTTACCGACCAAAAAAGTAAATTTTTAATGAGTTTAACGGGTAACTGATCGTTAATTTTTATTATAACCATACTGAGGCGTTATTACATCCACGGCCCAATAGCAGAAGGTCACTGTGCTTCCATGATTTATGAGAAGTTTATGAGTGTTCGTTAATTTATGGCAACAACGGCGCTAGTGTTTCTTGCGTCTATATAAATATCGTAAGACTATGTTCACATAGAGCGAAGGTAACGGGACTAATTTCTAAGGTAGCTTCGAGAATTAAAACTACACAAATATAAGAGTATAACATTATAGTCCTAGGTGTACGCAAAAAAAACCGCAAATCGATGTAGAGTCTAGCCGTTTGGCACACAGGTACTTTAGGGCAAAACAATAATTTTGAGCCGCAGATCCTCAAAATATTTCGGAGGGTTATGATGTCATCAATTTTTTGTATGGGATTTAAAAATTTAACCCATCGTCTGGGGTATCAAATGAAAGGGCTTGCTGAACCGGTTCTTAAAATATAGTTTATATCCTCATTTTTAACCCCAAATTGGAAAATATTAAAATTTAATATTTTTTTTGAATTTTTAAATACACTTAAATAACACCAGTAAACAGAAGCAGCAGGGAACAGTAGGGTACACATAAGTCTCATAAAGATCTGAAGCTTAAGGAACCGTCTTACATTGCAATATTCAAAAATAAAAAAAAAATACTAAATTTTAATATTTTCCAAATTGCTTTCAGGGGGTTAAAAATGTGGGTATAAACTATAATTTAAGATATATATTAAAGAAAAATACTGAGCCGTCTTCTACCTGGAGGGGCCCAAACTTGGTATGTTTTGAAAATACTTTTTGGATTTTAAGAAAAAAAGTAGCCTAAAGGTAATAGTGTGGTATATTTTTAGAACCGGCTTTCATTTGATACCCCAAACGATGGGTTTTTGAAAAAAAAATTTTTAAATCCCATACAAAAAATTTAAGACATCATAACCCCTCCCCTAAGGGAAATATTTTGAGGAACTGCGGCTCAAAAGTACCTGTGTGCCAAACGGCTAAAGTTTGTCAGCTACAAATAACGTGCTTAATGTAATGTTCTTTGAAGTTTCAAAAAAAATAATTATGTGTAGTTATTTGTAAGTTTTTTTTTTAATTCTTTGCTAATACTTTTGTTCAGGTGTTCATTTCTAAAAATAATAACTACAAATTATAAAGCACGTTATAGTCATCTTTATTTGCTTAATTAATCGAGACCGTCAATCTGTTCTGTGTTTTGTTGGTGAAATAGACTCTGTGAATGTGGTATTTCTTTCAAAATATCATGACATTAAATAAAGATTCATCAAATTGACAACAAGACTGCTTTACATAACTTTATTGCGAGCCCTCCTGTGTTCTCATTATATTTAACGGATGCAATCGAAAACCTTTTTTGTATTTATCTTTGGATAAACAATGTGTAATTGCTATTGTAAGATAATCAAGCGTAAACTTTTAATGGAAACACATGATGACACGTGAGTAACTCGATCGCTTAATATTTGATACACCCAATACTGCCTTTTTTTTCTTCACAAAAGTTTTTCAGCAACCACAGTAAAACATAGTACTTTTGTAACTTCCATCTTCAAACTGACTTCCGCCAACCGCATGTCTCAACTGACGCTATTTTGGAGTTTGAAATCTGTCACAGTAATTGTTGTGTGAACCGCAATAAAGAAAAAGATTCACAAACCTTGCTTGCCCGTTTAAATTACATGGCAACTACTAGGATTTTTGTCTGGTAATGTTTTAATTCTACAGTTCCTCAAATAAGATAGAACTGAATTTTCTAAAGTTGATTGTGTTTCTAATAGATATAAGTTTCTCAGGAACGTGAATGAACCTTAAGTTCACTGCTAATTTAAATATAGATATACTTGTGGTAATTATTGTATACTTGTTTTGCTAAACATCTAATACAGATATAAACCTTATCATAAACCTTGGGTGTAGTCTGAAACATTCTTGCATGTCTAAAGTATCTATAAAAAACCTCGTAAATTTTTTCCGGTATACTTATAGTAATTTGTTTTCCATATGAAAATAACATTTTCTACCAGGTATTCTTCGCCCGAGCCTAATCTGCCTTACTGTAGGTCTAATACCACGAGACCCTTTTAGTGCAAAAACATGACGCGGTTTAATTTAAAAAAAAAACTTGTACAAATAGGTTGTACTTGTAACACAAAAGTTCAAAAAGTATTGCTTAAATGAATGGTTCGGAACGCTTAGGTAGTAGTTGGATATCGGTAAGCACATATTAAATTTTATAATAAAATTGTAATACTGAAAATATATAATATATATAACTGAAATAGGAAGTTTGTGACCCTTGTCGCATCTGTGATTACTATTATTTTAAGATCATTTTTATTTTCATAAGAACATCCGTATTAATTACATAGAAATATTTTCCGCCATAAAAACATGTGCCTACATAATGATACATATATTAAATTTATTAATTGTTATAAAATTCAAAATTAATGTGGCAAAAGAAAAAATGTACGAACTTTTATGATTCCTTTGAATTTACTCCTTTGATGATGGCGCATAATAAACACGGTGTCGTTACAAAATCCGCCAGACTTGACATTGGTTAAATCCTTGCGTTTTTATTCATTCGTTTTATTTATTTGTCGGCAGTATACATAGTTTGTTGATAAAAGAAAAGAATATTCGTTTGTTTATACAAAATGTTTCCAATTACGAATGCCTGGTGGCCTCAATAATTTTTTGTGTTATTTTTAGAATTTCGTAGCCAAACAAAATGCATAGTTTTGTCATGCCCGTTCGTCTGTCTGTGTGTCACAACCTTATAATTACGACATCTTTAACTAGTTCTGAACTTCTAATAAAATAACATGTCTGATGTAAATATTTGTTATGATATAAAAAATATATATATAATTTAATTTTTAATTTAATTCTAAATAAAAAATATTACCTTTTTATACATGGAACTTAGAATTGAATGTTTTTCCCGCGCTCCTTTTTTTCGCGTCCTATATTTTTAGGGGTGTGTCATTGATGGTGTTTTTATTTAAAAAAAATTCTAAGGCAAATACGTTTCGAAGTTTAAGAGCCAAATTCTGTTAAGAAAACAGGTCTTTTGCATATATGAACCACCTTTTAAGCTACACTTTATTAAATTGTTAACACCACACATACTCAGTAAGTACTCTTTTTGATTTATTTATCTTAGTTTTGCAGAACATAAGAAACAAATTGTTATTGCAAAGGTTAGATCGGTGGTAAGGTGAATGAATCAGCGCGATGTCTGGTGACACGTACTCGTTGCGCGTTACGCAATCAACGTGCACGTGCGCACTCTTATCGAGCCGCTATGTAAACATTGTTGTGTGATTGTGTGATACACGTAATATTATGGGTGACTTCAACGGTGTGGCCAGCTGAGATGAGTTCTCTCATTACAGGGTAAATCAGTTTGTATGGTTTTGACATTACCAAAGGTTTAGAGCTACTTCCAAATTCTTTAAGTGACTACACTCTTTTTGTTTAAATCATTGCTAATCTACCCTCGATCTCTTTTTTTATGATTTCTGTTGACTAGCTGGGTATGATAACCTTTTTCTAATGAAGCTAGAAGATTTCCTTGCCTCTTGAACTGAATATTGCGTGTGTTCTCAGTTCTCAATTGCCTCAGTTATTGAACATGAATACAAAGGAATTATATAAGCATTTTAAGTTTATGTATTTGACTGCCTGTTTTAAAATGGCTGGAAACCTCACCCTTCCTTCAGCAGGCGCTATCTCACGAATGGTAAAGTTAATAAATAATGTTGTACGATAACCCCTATTCATTTGATAACTCATACGGGAGAATGTGTGATAAAAAAAATAATTCCCAATTTTCATGAACAACCTACCTACAAATTTGAGATTATTTTTTATAGTGCCTTTTTTAATGAAATATCATGCATTTCTATTAATAAATGTGGAAGTTATGAAGTGAGTGCTTTGAAAGACAGGGACGTATGAACGGACCATTTTATAAGGGCTCCTTGTTAGGAGTTCTAAACAACATCTATTTCAGTATGCTACATTTTTTACCAAGGTATATTTTATCTTATCTTTCATAAGGTAACACTGCACATTTTTCATCTCCATTGTTACTGTAAATGAGTTACAAGTGTCGCAAGTGTACGTCCTAAAACTGTTTAGATTTTCCTATAATTTTGGCAAAAGCTCAAAAAGTAAATCTTTCTTTTAAATGTATTACATTTAAAACATGAGACACATGCAGATTTTGGCTATTATTTATTACTTACTCTAACGTAACATCTAAAATCTGAAAATGCATTTATATGTGACGACAATTGCTGTCCGATCTTCATTTTATATTTTGCATATATATATATATATATATATATATATATATAAATATATACTAGATTTGGCCAGCGGCTCCGCCCGCCGTAAATTCGGTTATATGCGTGGAATTTCTACGTCAACTCCTTAATTATACTAATTATTATATACTATTGCAAGCTATAGGCTATAGATATTCCCGCGGATACTTTTGAATTTTTCGGAATAAGAGGTTATGACCTAACTTACATGTGTGCCAAGATTTATCCCGATCCGTCCAGTGGTCCAAGCGTGATCATGTAACAAATGTCCTTTCACATTTATAATATTAGTAGGATTCTTTGTACACAGATAACATAAGATGTATAACCTACTGTAGTGATATGGATAACTCAGCAACCTCGCAAACATAAATATTTTATTATGAAATATTATAAAATATTTTTTGACGGACGAATTCAGAAATTCTATAAATTTTGTTGTGATGGCCTACAAAATATTTTGACTTATGCTATCGTAAAGTGCTTATTGACATAAAGAGAGCATGTCACAAAATTATTTTTAACAATTTACTTTCGTGTTTGCTACAGCTGCTATTATGTTCAAATAATTCCAGGGAATTTGAAGAAAAATATGCTTTTTGTTGAAATATTTGTATCAGATAGATCAGACATGTTTTAAAGTATTGCGTGATGAGAAATATAAAATAAACCGGCTAAGTGCAAGTCGGACTTGCGGACCGAGGGTTTATTACCACAGTATGCACGAGCTCGACACACACTTGACCGGTTTTTGAAGTGAAAACTTCTTTAGCGGCGTTGTGCACTTTTTTTGGTATGGGTAAAAAATGTTAAACTCGCGTCAGATTTATTTACATAAGGTTAATTTTTGTGATGAGTAAACAATGATAAATTCACGTCAGGCTGATCGTCAGACGGAAACCATAATGTCACGCCATAAAAAATCGCAAGACGGAAACCATAATGCCACGCCTATTATAATTTTGAAGTGAAAACGTCTTAAGCGGCGTTGTGCACTTTTTTTGGGATGGGTAAAAATTGTTTAACTCTATAGGACGAATAAAAAGTAAGAGGAAATTGGTTTGATGAAAAGATATAAGAGCGGATTACACATGTAATATGTTATATTCAGGTTGTATGTTTTAAAAGTGAAAACTTCAAAAAAGGACAATTCATAGAAAATTCGTAAGACGGAACTCGCGTCAGATTTATTTACATAAGGATAGTTTTTTATTTTTAGTATATGGCGATTATGAGTAGTACAGGGAGTATGAATATGGGAATTTAATTTTATTGAGATGTCAAATATACTACGTAAAAAAAGTAAATAAACAAACATTTTAATTTGTAATAAATAAATATGTATGCGAAGTGATGGTAAGTAAATAGCTAGTATGTTTTCACTTCTGCCGGCGGTTTTTTTTTGTATTATTTGTAGTTTGTACTATAGATCACACATAAACGTCTTGAGTTTTAAGCTTCCACTAAGATAGAGCCAACACAATAAAAACATGTGTACATACGTTTTGATCTAATAGGATTAAAAAAACCTTTGCTATGTTTTATAGCTTTTATATTGCTTATAATCTTCTATATAAAAAATAATCAATTCTCACATGTATGACGGCACATCACTAGAGAACTAATTTACCGATTTGGCTGACTTGTTTTTTTGTTGTATTTGTAATTGTCAGTACAGAGTTTGTACGAAAGTCCAAGGGATAATTGTCCAGACACGAACACTGAACACCCAGTAGTAGTACTAAACATAAAAAACTCAACCGTTTAACTGAAATATTTATATCAACGCAGAGCCAAATCTACTCAGTCTAGCTGTCGTGAAATTTTTCATAAGGGGTTTTTGTTATAACGTTAGGCGAGCACTAAGAAAGGATTTTGCGAAATTCATCCCCTGAAGGGGTTAAATGGGAGTTGGAAATTTGTATGGAAATCCGTCATTTTTCAATCTTAATATTTAAAAAATTATATTTGTCGTCGTTTCAGTTAAAAAATGTAGGTTGAACCATGAACAGTTAATATTTTTTTTCAAAAGTCCACGATGTCGAAGTCGCGGTAATAATCTAGTTAATATGTATGATATTAACAAAGTGTCAAGTGTAGATTTAACATAAGCTTATTCACCATTTTGTACTACAAGTATGCTATCACTTACATTTTTAAAGTCTATAATGAATTATCGTACACATTGTATTGTTAAGGCTTTAGTTCTTTTAACTTGGATTCGGTTGCGCAGAATTCTGAATATGCCGAGATCTTCTTTAGTTTCCTTCACACCGTTAAAAAGTATTATCACATTTTTTTAAAACATTTGTCATCGATCCCTTCCTTCTTTATTCCGAAAGTTTATAAATGGGGTTAACGGAAACCAGTCCTACTCTGCTGAACCTCGGGTTTGTCCCAAATTTTATCTCCGATGGTTTGCAAGTGATAAAGTTAGATTAAATTGATGGGTTGGTCTGTTAGTAAGCCTTTGCTGGATGTGTAGAGTTTTAAAAGCCTATCGAAGGTAAGGCCGTTAATAATACGAATCCAACAATGGACTTACCACCGAGACTTATTGTCTCAGTAGCTTTACTCAAAAACGCAGGAAATAGAAAACATAGAATAGTCGTTTTATTAAAGTATCAAAATGTAAATAGAATTTTACGTTTAAAGTTATGTTACTCATATGCTGCGGCGGCTTTATCTTTATAATATACTAGATTTTGCCAGCGGTTCTGCCCGCCCTTTATTCGATTTTCGCCATGGAGCTTCCTAATTACTAATAAAGTTTCCTATAGCAAGCTTGGTTATAGTTATTCCATTAGAATGTTTTTGAGTAACATCCATCCATCCAGACATTACTACGGCGGGTTATAATTTTAGCAGTCTAGGTATGTTAGCATTGATGTTTATATGTTTCCGTGTAGCTCCTAATTCACTGGTCGTATTGTGACCAATAAGGTCGTTACTTCGTCTTAGTGGTCTAGGTAATAAAGGCTATGTGACATCACATTAAATCCCAACTGGCGGAATTTAACTTGCATAAAAGCCCAAGCCATAAAAAATTAAAAATGTATAATGTGATATTAAAAAATGTAAAGCAGTCTATGTGTGTTTTTATGTTCCCGTGTAGATCTCAAGCAACTGATCGTATTTTGACAAAGAAGTGTTAATTTTCCCTTAGTGGTCCAGTTGTCATAGGCCATGTGACGTCATAAAATTCAACATGGCGCATAAAACAACTTCAATTGTGTCGTGTATCGAATGAAAGATCTCGATGAGGACATTCTAAATTTATACTATGTCGTCAAGGATATAATTTTGGTAGTCGGGTTTTGGTAGTTTACGGGTCTATTGGTGAAACCTACTTGTATACCTTTATTTCAGAGTTTACGAGTCTGGACTACTCGGGACATTTCGAAATCTGGTACCAGGTCAACTGAGTCATTGCATCATTCACCTGGTTCCAGGTTTCACCCGAACACTCTGAGAAGCATATTCTCAGAAGTTTGGTAATGTATTTAATTTGCATACATCCAACGTTTAATCGTTACGCGCGATTTTTTTTCACTGACACCGATTTCGTCTCCCGGGAACAGTCTCAATTACGGGACAAATCGTAATGTTACCCGGACTGTATCTGGGCCGCAGCCTCTATCTGTCCGGTGATACCAGGACAACACAGTTAACTGTTTAAAAACGAATTGGCATTTTTAATTTAAACCTTAATGCGTGTGAAATAAGTGACTAGAGACACTTTTCGGGCTGATTGTTGTGGAAACGACATTTACTAGGTTCCTTTTCACGCAGATATCTCTGTGAAGGTTATGTATACCGTATTTTTCTGTTGCGGTTTTGATTTTCTTGACCCGGTTTCTCTATTAAAATAAACGATTGCAATAGATTAATTAGTGGCACGAGATGTTTTGTAATTTACAACGTAGAAAATGTGCTTGTTGCAAAAATTTGGGTGTACACTGTCATTAGTTTGAACGTCAAAATTCTATTTAGAGAAAGCGTAAATTGAAATTTTATGTTGTTCTCATAAATTTCTGAAGTTTTATTTGAACATGTGAAAGTGTCGATGTCATGTTTTAGTGAAAAATGAATTCAAAACGCAGCTTTTTAATAATTTACTTAAATATTAAAATCTATGTCATATCAATAACACAAAAACCTTAGATACTGTAGAGTAAAAAAATATTATATTTTACATATAATATTTATAAAAATAATATAATACAATCATTAAGCGCATTATGTATTGCTATTAATTAGTAAAGAGTATTATAGTAAATTAAAATAATTGGCTTTACTAATTAGCTTAATTTCGGACTTTTACCGCAACTTTATATACATACATTTATATAACATCATTTTTCACAACGTATCATTTTTACTCAGCTCACCACACAACCGAATTTGTTTTTTTTTTATACTGTTAAATAAACTCATATAATTATACAAATTAATTTAATTTATTTTAAAATGAATATTTTGGCTGGTATGCGTAGTACAGTATTATAATCTTTTATTCTTAGTTTTATTGTTTTTAGCCGACTGCGAAAAGCGAATGTTTTGCTATATGAACGAGTAACGTCGAACTTGTTCATACTAGACTTATGCTTTGTTTATTTTATGTAGTGGAATATCATAGCTCCCAACTTTTATGCAGTGAGGCAAGAAGAGGCCTGTGCCCCAGCAGTGGTGACATTCCAAGGCAACATCAACAATTTACTGATATATTAATGTGGCAATAATAAAGTGCCTATCGGTAAAATCAAAATCTTAGATGTAATTTGTTTTGATATAATTTGAGTTACTTGTGCGAGGCGATTTTTTATTTTCTTGTTTTTTTTTGTTATCGATAGTTGTATTGTTATCAAATTTAGCATAATATTATATAAAAAGTTATATTTGAGAATTGTTTTTGGGTCAAAATAGAAAAAAAATAGAAATAAAATAACGTCACCTACTACATTGTACATTCCATTAGATTTTCAGTTAATGTATTGAATGAGTACAACAATTAAAACATATATTGTATTTTACTAACCGGCAAAAAAGGAAGAGGTACGACGGATACATTTTTTTATGTTTGTCTACCGATTTCTCCGTCGATTGTAAACCGATTTCAAAAATACTTTGTTTATTCGAAAGAGTATGCTACTGAGGTGGTCCCATATTAATGAAGTGGATTGGGAACGAAAAAATTGGTGTTATTTTGGAACTGGTGAAACATGTCTTTTATGTTGATAATTTTGTTACAAATATGAATGTTTCAGTGTACGAAAGAACCAAAAACAATTCGTCACTCCAAAACAAAAATAAAAACTTATTAACAAAAACAAACAACCAGCTTCAAAATTTGGTATCATGCAAGTGAAGTGTTAGGTACATAGACACCGACTTCAAACTGTAATTCAGATACGATTTTTGGCAATAAGTAATTATTATTTCCTTTTTAGTGCATCTTTTTGAAGCCGGTTGTTTTTTATTATATTTTTACATTTAGTATATATTTAATTTACGACGCTATGCGTTTCAGTATACCTGGAGTCATTATCCTTGCATCTTCAGGGCTTGTAATGTATATTTGGTTTTATTTAATTTTATATATAAATAAGTGCTGCCTCTAGGTTATTATTATAATTAACAGCAGCCGTCATCATGCGTAATATTACATTTTATAGTCTATTGTTTTTGGCACACTGCGCAAGGCGAATTGATATGAGTAATTATGTATGCGAATTAGTACATATATTCGTTAAGTACACTGTGTGTCGTATACGGTACTTATCCATACAATTATTATTTATGCGAAGGTGAGTTTGTGTGCTTGTTAATCAGGTTTTACTCCGTATAACTGTACAACCGTTTGAGAAAAAAAATGGGCTCCAATATATGGTATAGTTTAGGTGCTGGTGTTTCGTGAGAGAATTGATGAAGTAATTTTTGGGTCAATTATTAAATTATATTAGTTTGTCTGGAATTTGGCACTGAGATACCTTAAGTCCTCAAACCTTTAAATTCGGGAAGGGTGAAATATTGTTAATTACAAATTATTAAGTAGTTGTAGCTTCAAGTTATATTTGCCCTGCCTTCTGGAAGTTCCTGTGTATATTTACGTATATCTATGTACACCAAAATCTTCGTGGGCGTAGATACGTAGTTTAGATATATTAAAATTATAAATAGGTGCTAATGAAAGCAATATTGCTTAATTTAATAAAAATACAACTATATTGTTTAAGCTTACTGCGCAAGGCGAGTTTATACCAGTACATTGAAAATGCATCTTAGCATTTCTGGTGGAGTGAACTAATGTTGTGAATACAGTGAATTTTATAGTCATTATGACTGGTATGTGACCGGTGCAGCGATATGCTCACCGACACCAACGTGGATGTTACGACGTTGTTAACTTTCGGCCCAACAATTGACGTTCTTAATATCTCTGACCACCCTTTGACGTGTAAAGAGCGGCAGATATCAAATAGTTTTATATTTGGTATTTAAATGGTTCTATGTTTTATGCATGTGCCTACTGGGTTTATGCGGATTAAACAAATATATTAATATTTTACTATAATATTTTCTTTCCAAATTACTAGTAGTAGAATTTAGGTTAATCCACTTTCGCATAGCCGTCAGTACATCTTGCGCCACAAAGATTTATATCGTGTCAGATTATTATGTAGAAATATTATGAATTACTGAAAGGTATCAGGAAAAATCTGGAGCAACTCTCTGGATTTGATAATTTTCATAGCTCGAAAAATTGTGTTAAGTATTGCATACACTTAGCATAATTTTTACACCATCAAATGTTTTATAAATCAAAATGTATGATTTAGGCGTGTTACTTTGAAAGCATAATGAGGAAGTAGGATAATGGGGCTGGCCCGTGTAACACTCTAGGTCAAATTTTTAAATAAGTCCTAAATCTAGGTATATTTACAATCTGATCAAAACAGAACGTAAAAAGCGTTGGCACAGATTTGACAACAAAATTGAATTAATTAAAAAGGGGAGTTTATGAAAAAAACCTTAAACATATATACTTCTCTACAATATGTGTTCCAAAAAAAGACAGACAAAACAAAATCATATGAATAAAACACAAACACTTCACAACTTCGATGTACTGATACCCGATAGTCAAGCATTGCTAGAAAGACTTTAACCATAAGTATAACTATAACAGCGGGCGAACCTTGATAGAATCGAATGTATTTTTTTAAGTCCTAAAACATTAAGGATAAATGCTGACCATACTTCTCTGCCTTCTGTACTATCTATGGGTATAAAGCCTGTTCGAAAACTAGCTCACTCGAAAGGCTGAAATGACCCTGAAAATAGGCTTGTTAATATGACTCAAAACCGAAATCGTTTATAGTTCTTAAATAAGGTGAGGTCTTTTACGAAAAGACATATACAAAATGATCATCACATAAAAGTTTTGGGAATCAAACCCACGCCCACGCTCAGTTCAGCAGACAGGTCATTACCCACTGAACCACGGATCCGTGTCTACCTTGAATAAATACTTTCATATCTAGTGATGAAAATCAATGTTTTGGAACATTTTTATTCTTTTTAGATTTCATAACCTATAATCCCACTCCGGTAAATTTTAATACAACGTGTAACGGGTCGTAGGTATACAAGGCCAAGTAGCTGCCAAAAGCACGCGCAGCAGTGTATCAAGATAACATACAAATAACCCAACAAGTACACTTTCACCTAATATTTTTGTTTGAAAATATTAATCCGCATAGCACGCAAGGTTATGTACGCTAACCCAGATGCATAACTGAATAGGATTAACGCCAGATAACTTTCATCGCCTCAATGTACTTGCGTTTCGTCCGAAAAATCATTAACGCTGTCCTACATAAAAGCGGGCGTAAAATTGTGATGTAAATATAAACTCGGAGCTTGGACTACAATACAACAGAACGTAAATAAAATCCGGTAAACCTCGTCTAAGAGAGTTACTGCGGATGATTTGTTTACTATCAGACTTTAGCGACGGCTATAAACGAGTAACTGTAGTGTAGAAAGTTACTGAAATTTAGCTGCGGAAGCTGATACCTACTGAGAAATACAGATAGGTAAATATTTTGATTTATCTTCCAATAAGTGTAGATACAGAGGCCAGCACAACATTGCTTATAAGTAAAATATGTCAATGGTTTTTTTTTTTATTTAATTTTTCTGTTGCAAGTTGCGAGTCTTTATTCAGATTCTGTAAAATATCTGTAACTTATTCATATATGTTATGTCAGTTCTTTAACATCTGTATTTACAGATTGATAGTTATATAATCAGTGAAAGTAATGAATATCACTTCATTACTGCATTCTAAATTTACAGATTTGCTTTTAAAATATTAAAAATAGAGATGTGAATAAACATTGTTACCGAATTATGACCGTCATCTATACTATAGTATTTAGTAACCATCCGTATGTATTACGTAGCTATTAAACAATCAGTGAAAGTCTCATCAGTTTATTATTGTCGAAATTGGAATTGTCTTAATGTAGTTTCGGTTTGTTATCGAGTAATGACACGGTAATCATTTTGCCAATTAACATAAGTAAGAATTAAGATAATTTTGTCAACCGTAACTATAACTTAAGGTACCACACAAAAATCAATTGTTACATATCACAATAGATTGTAGCTGCACGTGTTAGCGAAATTGCATAGGATCAAAACTTTAGAAGGAACCTTATGAAAAAGGATATACATATACACATGTAATAACAGACGGCCGGATATGAGATTTTATTTCAGCATTTGGTTCCGAGACACTAAAAATGAGCGAAACCTAAAACCAATATATCTCAAGAAAGTAATTTACCTTGTATACTCGTAATAAAATTGACTGGGACGATTGTTTGTCAGGCCATAAATCGGAAACGGCTAATCGATTACCGTGTCATTACTCGATAACAATGTGAAGCTACATTACGACAATTCTAATGTACACAGTAATAAACTGATGAGACTTTCACTGATTGTTACATAGCTTCGTAATACAGGTAAAATATTTGTTTAATGGAAACTATATGCGAAGATCAGCAACGTCTAGCTTACCTACGATGCGCGAGTTCGATTCGCCCTAGACCGATTTTTTTTTTCATTTACTAAATTCTAAGGTCACCAACAGTACGGTTTCATAGAAACTTCCTCCTTGCCAAGGTTTTTGCTATGGACTATGGGGGCACAGAATATATCAGAACTCCTACTGCACACTAAGCGCTTTAAACTCTTCCAGTCAGCTTAAGATTCAAGATTCAGTTTATGATTACAGAGGCAGATAATATGACTGATATTGTATGTATGGGGTTCCTCAGGAAAGAAGTGATAAGATTTAGAAAGTGTCGGCAACGCGCATATAATGCCACTGGTAATGCAATAGTCCATAGGCTAGGCGTTTGCTATAACCGCATCACGAAAACCGTAAGCTTGTTCCCAAAAAAAAAAAACTACTTACTTAGCCGTTTCTCATTAGATACGTATACAAGCACTGATTTAAAAACTACAATTATACAAATGATCATAAAATTTACGTAATTTCAAACGACTGACTGATTTAGTATTCATAACCACTGAAAGCCAAATCAGACGGTGGCTATTATGGTCGGAAAAAAACAGGAATGGCAAGTTTATAATTAGCATACATTTTAGATGAAAAATTAATGGACTGAAAACTTTTCGTTAAAAGTGTAACGTTTATAATGAGTGAGTTATTTGATATCTTTTTATCAAATAAGAATTAAAATGAAAGTAATTTATAGTTTTAAAAACATTTATGGGTGTAGGTAGTTATTTAAATAACTAACTTATTCCCGCGGCACCTCTTTCAATCTATTGCACAACAGTAGAAATTCGTAAAGTCGTACCAACCCCACCTGGAGTTTAAAAATTGTTCAATGTGGACTATATTTTATAAGTTGAGGAAAATGTGCTGTGGTATACTTTGTGGATTTTCACAGAATTTGCTCTCGTGAGTATTGATTCCGAAAACAAGAAGCTTGGTATGAAAAAGTTTTTAAACATAAATTGCATTTAAATTTTCTTAGAAAAAGCAATAGATATTTTTATTATTCAAAAAACTGATACACGGCAAAACAGATTGCAGCCATTTGCAGTTTTGCATCGTTTGTTTAGTGACTAAGGGCCCTTGAAATGGTACGATTACGATACGGCTTTCTTGCGCAGTATTGTATATGCTCTTATAAAAGGTACCCTAACAATAAAGCACGTTTTGATTTTGGTTATATTTATCTTTTTTTTTTATTTCGCGGGAAAAAACTTTGACATTTGTTATCGGTTGTTATAACGACGTTAATTATGAATGTATATCGTAAACTATGGAACAACGCGTTTATATTGTTAAAATACTGTATATACATGGTAAAAATTATCTTGAGACAAGTTGTAAAATGTGTACAATGTTTAATCGGCAAAGTGCCAAACCAAATCAAACGGCAAGCAAAATCTTGTCAATGCAGTGCGATTTTGGATTTAGATTTATGTCTATGCAAGCAAGCCACAAACAATTCTCGTAATTAAGGCCAAGAATTGAAAAGCAATCGGTGAGATTGAGCCTCATTCCTGAGATATTTATTTTAATTTTTTTATAAAAAGTGAAAAGGTGTCTAAAAATAATGTCATTACGGGCCATCAATTTAGTACGTTACGTAAATTTCCTTAATTTTAGACCACCCTTCCCCCATTGTCACGCTTTTTATCCAATTTTAGTATGAACAATTTGCCTTTGTCAAACTTTGCATGACCCTCCCTCCCCCCTATGCGTGTGACGTAGTAAATGGATGGCCCCCTAACGCTCAAATATAATTATTGTATTCTATAGAAAAATTATGACTTGACCTAAAAGATCGCGTTCTCGTTATAACAATCAAAAAAAATACATTTTTTTACAATTTTTCACTAAGTGACGTCTACACTATTGATGTGCGTGCTATAGCTAGTACATGGGTACTTATAATAAAAATTTATCTTCCATACCTTATGACGCTCTGTTTGGTAAACTAATATTGGTAAGAACACGTGAAATTACCGCTATTTATATAGTTACCTACCGATTTGTTACCGTTCTCATGATCTTTCGTGGTAACGGACGGTAAACTGTTACCAATATGCGTAGGCCGTGACAGCAGATCTCTACCTGAATTATGTAGTTTACTTTAGTATGTTTTCCAAGTGCAAAACAGGTTTATCAAGGACTTTGATGAATCATCTTCAATGTTTTTATCAGATGTCGGAAAAGTTTTTCCTTCCTACTCTGCAAAAAACTTTGGTAATGTTTTCCGGCGAATTATTTTTTTATTGTTAACTTTATAACAGGGAGGTTTAATTGCATTTTTGCTGTACCTGTTTTGTCGAAAGAAATTAGGGGCTTCAAATATTCCATTGATTTTAGGAATTCTGAATAGAATAGAGAGACTTTACTCTAGTAGTACAGTAGTAGTTGTACTAGTACACTAGTTTCTCATTTTTGTACCTACACGGCTAATATATGATACCGCTGTTTTTTAATATAACAATGGATATTTATTTATAATGTTAATGTGTTGCACCTAAATCTGAATTCATCACTTTTTGATTGGAACAACGATGCAAATGTGTAGCCAACGTCTCTATGCAAAGATTAAGCACATACCTGACTGTTGCGATTCGCGTCACGTTTGCAGTTCCGTGCATCCGGTGCATCACACTCATTGCCTTGGTTTAGTCATAACTACGAAGTCGGAGGGCAGTCCTTATACATATTACCTATATATTCAGCAGCTCCTAGAACTACTGACAAAATGAAATCGAGTTTTTGTCCTGATCATACAGCAAAATCAGTCATAACGTCTGTAAAGATTAGACACAAACTTAACAGTCGCAAATCCCACCACGTTGTCAGTCTCGTGTCACACAAGACCTTTTGACGTCACAATCCTCATCACATTTCGGATACACGCACGGACGTTGTATGACATTTGCCTTGATTTGTTGCCTATTGTGACGTTCGGAGAAATTACAAACTTATATCTTGCGGCTAGTACTGTAGAATGGTAAGCAATTTTTGTTCTTACTGTTGTCATTTTTAAGGTGGTGTGTTGTTGATAAGCAAAATATTTAAAATGTGGTGTGTAACCGGATGATGCACTAATAATAATGGCAATGGCGTCAAGCGCAAGTGGATGCTTGCAATTGTTGTGATTATGAATTTACTTCGAGATTCGATTGAAGAATGAAATTGTAAATTAGGTTTGTAAACTTTGTCAGTAATGTTGGTAATATTACCTTGAGGTGGTGAAAGGATAGAAACTGCGGCGGTTAGTTTGAAAGAAGCCTAAAAAGATAGGTTGTTGTTTTTTATGAATTTATCACGGCGTTCTGAGCTGAGACAGATACTTTAACTTTTCTCACGAAGTAAAATTTTCTTATTAGTTGCCTGGTAATTTTTAATTAGAAAACTTTGACTCAAAGCGAGGAGAGGTTTCATAGTTTGTACACAACTTTGGTTTGACAGAAGTCACTAACTTTGTGTAGATAGGATTTTCGTGATTTGATAGGCATTACTTTGCCATTTTGTACAACTTGTGTTTTTCTTATGTAGGTACTTTTGTTGAACACATTTTCGGGTAGCTTTAGGCTATCTTCCTTTAAGCTTTTTTCCATGAGCTCTTAAAATAAATCTAGTCACTATATGGGATGAATTTAAAATATATTTTCTCTTTAATGCCGCTCCAGGAAACAGTAGGTTAGAATTTTACATTTTTATAACATTTTTAGGTTATTACAAATTTACGTAGTTATATTTTGCGTGTAATGTGTTTTTTATCATGGTAATTATAAATAGAGCTGCATATTGTCATAATCTTATCATCTAAAGGTGTTTATTAGAAATTACAATATCGGGTTCGTTTGTTTTGGTATACAAAAATTTCACGTTTGATATTTTTCACACTTTTGAACATCACTTTTTCCACCGATATTTTTTTTTCGTTCATTTCTCGTTGTCCACGAAGGCAAGAAAAAGAGGCAAAGAGTATAATCAGTCTCTTTGTTTTCGTAGACTACAGAAAAGCCTTTGTTTGTGCGAAATCCGGGCTGTTCTGGAATCAATGCAGCCAAGTCGATATATCGAGTTGCTGAGATGTCTGTATGACATCACTACAGTGGCCGCAGAAGTACTGGACCAGCAGACAAAACCCATTCAGTTGCGCAGAGGATTAAGTCAGGAAGATGTACAATTATCGACGCAATTGTTTAATTTCGAGTTCGATTTGTCTAAACGGCGAGTTCGTTTTCAAACTTCGATTTGCGGACGACCACGTAATAATTGCTATATATCTGCAGGAATTTAAAGAAATGCTGAACAATCTCAACTGTTCTTCCAGAAGAGTAGATCTTAAGATGAATGAAGACAGTCGAAAGTTATGTCTAATGCCGTGTTGACTTGAGTAAAACCAATGGCCGTCGGTAATGTTGCAGAGTATGTCTACCTAGACAAAGAAGACTACTAGAAGAATTCAGTAAGGCTGGGCAGGATTTAAAAGTTGCGTCAGGTGTTAGCGTAACATACCTCAATGCTTATAGGCGAAAATCTATGTATGAATAACTAATTCGTCTTTCCGGTCATTACCTATGACGCGAAAACGTGATCACTGACAGTTGTCCTGATCCACAAGTTAAAAATCGATCAGCGGGCTATGGTCCGGGCTATGTTCGGAGTTACTTTGAAGGATATTATCAGAAATGAAGAGACCTGACGAAGAACCAAAGTTACCGACATAGCCATAGAATTGGTTATAAATATATAGACCTTCGCCTTTAAGCCCTTTAACGTTAACCCTTGAGGTATAGGTAACGCAAACACCTGACGCAACTTTTCAAAAGATAAAACTTTTATTTCTCCCTTTTTAGTTATTAATTAAATAAATTACAATTTTGAAGTCAGTTGAATTTTTTTTAATAACTTTTTTATTTCTTAAGCTAGAGCCTAACTGTATGCAAACATTGTGACAACATGCATAATGACATGTCTTAAAAGGACGCTGTTAAGCTAACGACACTTTTCTTCGTGACTGATGCACATTTATCACTTTATCTCAAAAACTGATGAATCGATTTTGATGAAACTTGCACTGTTCTCTAATTTAGACTATACCTAGTACAACTAAAATAATTATTGCAATCTGACTTATACTTTTTGAGATATGTGCGGACAAACATACATACATACACTTAATAGACTAACATATGCAAAAACTGTGCAATTCTGAAAATATTACATATATACGGATCGAATTGATAACCTCCTTTTTGAAGTCGGTTAAAAAATAATCGTAAGCGAACGCTTGACAAAGATTGTTTGATATTTTTGGCATCAATGCTAAATGAATGGATGACAGGAGACAAAATAAACGAAAATAATGATTATTTAAAATAAACACACTCTTTTTCGTGCTGGTCAAAAAAATCTCGTAACATCACTTAACAGCCTCACTGGTGATACTCAATATTCCGTCCCAACGTGGTAGCGATAAAGCCTATGGGCATTTATCGGGCACAGACCAGATTCGTGACAACTTTTCACAATAGGTACACAAATTGTTGCTTACGCCGGAAACCAAACTTGACTTACCTTGCCTTCGACTTAGCAAGCAGTAACTCGATAATTGCACCACTTCGGACTTCTCACTATTAGTACCTATTAGACTATCAATGCGTTTGCAACATAAGGGCAATAAATTAAATATGGATTATCAAAAAATTGGCCCTTTTAACAAAGCGTCGTCAATTTTACTAATTTTATTTTTATTTTTGCCTAATAAGTGTTATAGAAAAAAAGTCTATGACAAACTTTCGATGAGTTATTTATTAATAAAAAGTGATAACATTTTCTAAAAATACGTTTTGGTTACCCGTTTATGACGTTTAAATAAATATAATTAGGTAACGACGTCATTTGAAAAGTACTGTAAGAACTATATGAAAATAATCGTACTTTGTTGCAACGAGTAATTAAATCATAATCAAATTAATTATTGTCATATTTTAAGTGTCAAACGGTTTTATTAAGCTATATTTTATGTATTATTTTTTTATTGTTTACATAGCTGCGCGGTTTTAACCGCGTAGTAACACAGTCTTTTGCAATCCAAAAACTATATGAGGTACGTGTTTTTTTTTACCACTAAGATGGTAAACGAGCTTGCGGTCCGCCTGGTGGTAAGCGGTCACCGCAGCCTATGGACACTTGTAACAACAAGGGTATCACTTGCGCGTTGCCGACCCTTGACCCAAATGCTTAAGTTATAAAGCCACATGAAAACAAACGTACAAACCTTCGCTCTTGTGGTTTTTTTAATTTTTTACGTCGCGTCGCGGTCGTAACGAATCAAGTAATTGACCTGTCACAGGGATAGCTGGAAAGAGGACATAGAATATTTTATGGGAACTCCACTGCAATAGATCTTTTCCCTGGCAGAACGTAGAGCGTTATTACATTCGGAACAGTCATAACCTGAAAGACGAAGTATATTTTAATTCCTCGTTTATCAAAGAGTTACCATAGGAATTCTACAGCGACTGTCGCCTGCAAAAGCTACAAATATTTAAATGTACTTTGGAAACCACGAGCGTTGTGAAATATAATTTGTTAGTACCTACTTAGTTTTTACCTTGAAGAGAGGCGTCTGGTTGCGCGTGCGCAAGTTTATTTATTTCCTCATAACGATTACCAATATATACGCGGATAATAGTTATACGGTTAGGTGAAGTTCAATAGCGAATAGAACTTGTTGTTAATGAGTAATTTATTTTCATCGTGCCATAACCGTGTAACATAATTCGGACACTAGCTGTTGGAACAAATCCCTGGAATATTCGATTTGTCTCTACATACCTCAAAAGGCGAAATTAAACACTTATAATAACATTTAATTGTTACTTCAGTTACTTGGAGTAAAAAATACATACTTAAAAATTTAACTAGTACGAACTAGTAATTAAAGTATAATCAGTTAGTGCCTATCTTAACAACAATGACGCAATAACGGTCAAAGTACTGGCCTGGCGCCTTAGCTATTATAGAAATACTAAGAAAAAGCGGAAACAATTAATTCGCAGAAACGACCTGTCTTTCGGAACTATCTAATTAGCACGAGTGCGTAAACCTGCCAGCAATGCGTTGTGAACGTAAACCTGCCAAAAAACTATGGAAAATGGTTTCTTTACAGGTAATCTGCTTAGGAAATCGTATGTGCAATGTACGTTTTCGAAACAACATACAATGTTTGCTGCATATCTATGTTGAGATTTGTATAATTAGTTAATTTTAAAACACTATGGTGTTCAAATTCAAGGAAAATTTCAATTATGTTTAATATCAACATTAAATAAGTAGTAATATTTCATATAAACATTTGCTATATAACATTAACATTACATATATATTTCAGGAGCTTCTAAAGTTATATCATTAAGTTTTTGTTATATTATCAGTAAAGAAATCCCACGCTTTCTATTTTAATGGTAAACAATGTAGTAAATACATATTTTTTTCTAAAAGCATACTTGTTAGAGCCTTCCTCAAGGGACGCGCCTTGCCCATAAAAATCAAGACAGTTGTTTGTATATATTTACAAGTTAACAAGCACTATTCCGAAGTGAGATGTTAGGGTACAAAACTATTGTGAAATATTATTATTTTACTACTAAGTATTTATTTTAAACTAGTTTTTTCGTGTAACCTGTGCGGCGCAGAACATTTACCAAGTGAACTACAACATGGTAATAAGGTACTGGTCAGAATTGGGTTCTCAAAAATGCCAAAAAAGACACGAGATACAGATAAGAAATGTTTGCCTTAGGTGGATAGGCAACCCACGTATCTTCCGTTTGTAAAAGGAGTAACGGAGAAAGTCGGCAGGATATTAAAGAATTATGGAATCAAGATCGTGTTTACTCCTTGTGACACCATATGCAGTCGTATGCCGAAGGATAAATGACCACTCCAGTGTCCCGGTGTGTATAAAGTTGACTGTAGTTGTGGTAGTTCGTACATTGGACGCACGAAGCGTTCTATTGCTACTCGTACCAAGAAGCACATCGCTGCACTCAAAAATAACGACCGTATAAAAAAAAAATTGATTAAAATGTATTAAAATCTCATTGTGTCATCCCTTACTACTAAGGCACGTGCACCTGGATGCCCAAGAGCGACAACCCAAGCCGAAAGTCGGGTGAGCATAGTCCGTTCAAAAAAATTGCACCTGGTTGATTATTCAATTTACCTCATTTATTTTACCTACGCGGTCACAAACTCTTTTCAATATCGATTTCAAGGAAAGCTTATTAATACGAGTTAAGCAACGAAACCCGAGAACTACCGACAAACGGAGGTTGTTACTTGAGAACTTATGTAAAAATCCCAGTATATTTTACACTGAAAAAAACCTTTAAGTTAAGTTGAATCTTCTGAAACACTTGTCATATTTTTTTTTTCTAATAAATATTATGTACATTGTAGTTAGTACAATGTATGTAACGTTATACTTTTAATCTGCACATTATCAATCTGAAATCCTTATTTTTATTATAGCGAAAACTTTGTTTTCTGTAATATATGTATTTAGTCATTTAGTGGGCTGACGTAATGATTAGGAACTGGAAGTGATGACTCCTTTCGTACACTTGATCCAGTGACAATAAATCAAAATGCTTTATGTATCTAATGTGAAAAGATTAGATCTCTGGTCTGCCTCAGCTTATTTCGTGACTCTCTTAGATCGATGACCATCCCTGGGCCCTTGCCAATGACTTCGGCGGCGGCGCTTCGTAGAATAATGACATAAATCTATGACAATTTTTTTTCAAGTGTAATATGTTCAAAGATTTTCTTCACGTAGTTTTTTTACTACTTATATTATGTATGTACAGTTGTCGCAGGTAATTGGGGCAGTTTATGAGATACACGCTTAATGTCAGTGAACTTTCGTTGTGGAGCATGTTTTATGACAGTTTTGATGCGACCTACATTTTCATTCGTTTCAGGAATGTGTCATTATAATATAATTTTAATGTTGGATAGTAAAAGATCGCTCAATTAGTAGTGCTAGCTAAAACTTAGTGTTTGATGTTTTAAAATTGCGTGTTTTGTATAATTAGTAATGGAAATGAATAAACGTGTTAACTTTTTGTAATAGATGAGGCTTATCGTACAAATAGCTCTTCATGTATCATTTTAATTATCTACAGTTGATCTTAAACGCGGTTGACAAATAGAACAATATCGTTGGTTACTTTTCGTCTTTAATATAAAATAATGTCTAATGATCTTACTTTTATATTATTTTTGTAAACACTTATGTGGAATCTATCCTAAACTATGAGAAAATAAATGATGAATGATTAAATTATGAGCCCAGTTTATTGTCTACTCTATGTATTCTATCTTATTTATATTTCTTAACGTAAAACATTAAAAAACGCTATATTTTATTTTAAACCTAAATGTGTTTTTTATCAACCGTATATTTAATATATAAGAACATGCTCACATCGGAGAAACTGACTGGTGTGAAACGAAACAGCCGGTTAAGCCACCACTAGAGTATTAGAAAGCTTACTTGTCACTTTATTATGCTATGAAACGCAATTCATCCGATTCGAATAGGAATTAGTCTATCATACCAATTCCTATGACAAATGTTTCATTTAATTACTGTGGAAATAAGAATAAAACCATCAGTTTTATAATTTAATACTACAATTATTTGATTACTTATCTTTGACAATAATATAATAATAATCTATCTATCGGCAGGGAATTCTTTCTCACACTTTAGAACCGAAACGGTTGCGTACAGTGCGGTTTCAGAGAAAATTCCTTCCGCGAACGTTTTCTCTAAGGAGAATCAGCCATTGACATAAAGTTAACATACCGAAAAAATAGGACTAGGAGGTTTAAAAATATTTTTTCCCAATGCGTAACGCTCGCAAATTTTTTTTTCCGTGGGGATAAAACATTTCCTTGATAGGCATAATAAGGATTCTACTTTTTTATTTTTATCTTTTTCTTCAGCTGCGCCAAAAAACAGGTACTTCTTTGTTTTGTTGCAACGTGAAGAAGTGTTTTTTTATTCCGACTAATCCGTATATTTATAAATAAATAACTATTTTTTTAACTTTACGTATAAAAGTGCTTTCCTGGTTTTCATTACACTAAAGGAAATTACATATTTGTATTTACATTCGTTTTGTAAGTATAAAAAAGGTTTTACTCAATTTCTTCGACAGATTGTAGAAATTCTTTAATGAAATTTGCGTTTACGTCACAGGTTTGCGACTTATTTACATAGACGCATGTTACGTGGTACGTCCTCTAGTTATAAACACAGACCGATTTTACTTCGGTTCGTATGCCGATTTATTGCATAGCTGACGTAGTTGATGCGTAGTTATATTGCGGTAAACTTTTTATTAACGACAAAAAAACTTGTACACCGTTTCCTAATAGTTAATGGACGGTGGCGCCTCGGTAATATACATTCTTAAATTTGCCAAACTTTAGGTTAATTTCCGTCATAATAAATCTTTTAGTTATATTATGTAAATATCTGTAAGGCTGTCGGAAAATAGCGATATTGCAAGGCATTGATGTGTTCCGGTTAGGAGAAAGCTTTAATCTTTACTGAGTACACCTATTCAATGTTACATGCGTACATTGAGCAAACTTATCAACAGTATCCTTATGGTCGGGTCGGTTTACATTAAGCCCTTACCGGTTATTATCGCTTTAATAAAAACTCAGTTTTGACGGCTAACTTGATAATGGCATTTATAATTATGTTAGGTTAGCAACATCATAATTGCTATGATGTAGAAACTTAAAAAAAGAAAAAACCTTTAGAACTGGTTTTAGTATTTTAAGCCTAAATGTGGCTAGAGATTTTGATCTAAACAAAAGTATCAATACTGCAATATCACTGCACTGCACTGCAGTATCAATAAGAAGTATTTATAACAAAAGTATCGATAGTGGTATCGGCATAGGAACAACGGTATCGAGTTATTTAGGTATCGAGTACTTTTATTTGAAAGTATTATTTCATACTTAGTTTTTCGTTTTATGATTTATGGGACATATATAAAGCCACCTTAGTCCAGATATACTGCCATCAGAAGCGGTGTTGCGGCGATGGGCTCACCACTTGGCACGTAGGTCTTAAGTGGTTGGTGAAAAGTGTCTGTCCCGTACACTATTCCTTATAAAAACCGTGTCAAATATTATACGACAATGCTTTCCTTCGTCTTTTAAAACCTTTAGTTTTTAAGTCAAGTTGAGAAAATGTATAAAAATATCAACTTCGAGGCCGAATACAGGCAGCGGACAAGTTTCTCTGTAGTGTGCTGCCACCTTTAATGTTTACATAGGTTTTGACATTCTACTTATATTATAAATTTGAAAGTTTGTTTGGATGGATGTTTGTTACTCTTTCACGCTTCAACCACTGGACGGATCAGGATGTAACTTGGCATACATATAGGTTAGCTCCTGGAATAGCATTTAGGCTTCTTTTTATCCCGAAATTCCCGCGAGAATAACTATAATCGAGCTTACACGAACAATAGCTATAGCTACAGCTTAAAAATAGCAAACTTAATTAGTGTAATTAAAAAGTAAATCACAGTCGCCGATAACCGAATTTAGGGCGGGCGGAGCCGCTGGCAAAGTCTAGTATATAATATATGTTTATTAATCGTACTCCGGTTAAGCAAATATTATTTAGCCAGACACTCGATACTTGGCAAATGATTACATACTGAACAATCAGATGGAAATTTTTATCGCACATCATTGATTAAACAAAGGAATCTAAATATTGTTTTTTTTTTGTGTTTAATAGTTTATTTTTAATGTACGGCTTACGGATAGCCGCCTTTTGTCAGACCAAGGGTTTTGACTGCTCGGTACCGGCTAACACTGATATTATACATACCTTCTTTTTACACGAACTTTATGAATAACTTCCTTTTCCTGTTAATCATATTTTTCATCTGTTTTACCTTGAAACATCATTTCAATCAGTGATTGTTATGATACCCTAATTTTACTTGTGAATTTCAAAATTCAATAGTGGTTTTCGCTTATAAAATAAACAAAACAGTAATCATGTGATGTATAGCTTTTCTACGTGCTCGCTTACATAAAGAAAATAGACTACTGGAAATATATGATTTAATATATTTTTTACTTACCTTATACCGTAAAATCCTTACACAAACTAAGATGGCATGAAATTTAATTTTTCTGCGTGACAGAACAATTTTAAGTTTATTTTGATTTATTATGTATATCACTATGTAAAATAATAGGTGAAAATAAAATTAAAAATCTTTTCTTTTCGGTTTAGGTATATTTTTGACTAAAGTTTTTTTTGGATCATGTTGAATTCGCTCTATTCTTGACTAATTTCTAGTTTTTATTAAGAATATTTTGTAAAGTGGATATTTGTTTGACAGGTGATAGACTTCGGCAGTTCGTGCTACGAGCACCAGCGAGTATACACGTATATCCAGTCGCGTTTCTATCGCGCGCCCGAAGTTATGATGGGAGCGCGCTACGGCATGCCCATAGATATGTGGTCGCTGGGCTGCATACTGGCGGAACTTCTGACAGGTATATGCTGATTTGAAATGTACATAAAACATGAACTCCCATTTGCGGCGAATGTCATTATAATGCTCTTGCTTCTGAATGCGAACATAATGGCTAAAAGGAAGTAGTATAATTGAAATATCCTATAAAGACTAGCTGTTACCCACGGTTTACCAATTTATTTGGTTTAGTGATTTCTCGGGGGATGTGGACATATGATACCTTTGGTCTTGGCATTGAGTTCCTAAACAGATATATTTATCTTCACGCCGCACCGACGACGCTACGGGTGACTATGTTTGGCCCAGGGATAACTGACGCGACGCCTGATTGTATACTGCAGCTTTTGTTATTGATTCTAATTTGTTTATATTTCATATTTGGTGTGCAATAAACGATATATCTACCTATCTATTTATGTTCCTAGTTAGTACTGTGTATGACAAAGTATTAATTGATATTTTCCTTGTAGCCCGTCTTGTGGTCGAGGGGTTTACTTGCACAACTAAGACTTTGAGTCTTCCAATGAAAATATATGGCAAAGATCCATTTTTCATCTTACTATTTTTTACCGTTTTCAACACATCACTTGTAACAACGTACGGAGTAACAGGTGCTATTATGCAAAAATAAACTTATTCATCCTAATCGAGCTAATTGTTATAGCTCGTTAAAGAATAGAACTGTTTTTTACTGGATAAGATTATTTTCTTGTATTAACTATTACCTGTTGTTGTGTCGGTAGACACACATATAGATCGTAAAATTTTGTTCTATTAAAAAAATTAAAGTCAAAGTTGTTATTTGACTTTGGCACTAGCCTTCCTACTTATACGAAACGATTATCCTAAAATATATGTTAATTAATAGAACAGAATATCTTTTTAATAAGAAACGTACACTAAGTGGGGCTGGCGCCCGAGTTTATATATGCAAAGGAGACCTCAAATTGATTGTGACGCCAAATGCAACAGAGGGCTTAGCATGAGTTTACTATAGTTTAAGTATCGCTATATGACCAACGCATAGCAAATAATTTTATATAACAACATTGTGAAGTTCTATCTGTGTCTTTCACACAAGATCTTACTTATTGTCACTTCACGTAACGATACGTAAAAGACAGTAAACTCATTGCAAGCCCTCTGTATTCAATTTTCTTTTATTATCTTTTTAAATAAACCATTTTCTTCACCAAATATTTGACGAAGCCCTATTGTGACGAGAACCTTTTTTTTGTTTTCTATTTAATCAAAATCAATAAAAAAAAAAGGTTTATGTCGAGATACGTGTTAAAAGTGATAATAAATCGTTTAATTGAAATAATTATTTTGCATTTGTTCTATATTAATTTATTTATTTTCTTGAATGTTCATGCCAAATATTTGCAAAACATTTTATGGTTTATTTGACTCGGTGAAAACAAGGGCGTTTTTAAGGAAGTACAAAGTCGCATAGAATAGTATTATCATTCATAAAGCATCCCCCATTATGCTGCGGCATGACTTTTCTATAGATCTAGATAAATCAATGTCTAGCCGATACTAAAACAACTCATCTGTCATGCTTGATTTTGATTAACCTAATCAATAATTTGGAGGGTAAAAGTTTATTCTATTTTAGAGCCTTTTAGGGGGTTGCAGATAGAGCGCAGGGATGGAAGGGGTTTAAAACCTTGCCCTCTCTTCCTAAACTGAGCGAGGCCAAGGCCTAACAGATCAAAAATATATCTCCGTACTACGAGTCTTTATTTAGCCGAAGTTATAGATCGATAACAGAGGTTTGTTAACAAAATAACATTCTTATTTTCTGGTGGATTGTTACAGGTTTTCCCTTGCTACCTGGCGAAGATGAAGCAGACCAGATGGCGTGTATTATAGAGCTGCTGGGCATGCCGCCTCAGAAACTGATGGAGCAGGGTAAACGCGCCAAGAACTTCATTAGCAGCAAGGGCTTACCGCGTTACTGTACCGCTACGACTCTGGCAGATGGCACCACCGTCTTAAGCGGAGGTCAGTATTAAGCTTTAATAAACACTATCCTTAATCTAAATATTTTAATATAGATTTCAATACATGAACTTTTAAGGATGATTCATTAATTTTTTTTTCTTTTCTATTACGAAAGATCTGAGGTTGTTTTTTCCTTTGACAATTGGCAAGAGGAAATTTAAATTGAAATACTTTATTACTTATACAAACAGACAAAAAGACTTTCGACTTTTTAAAATGAGTATAGATAAAAAGCTCATGTCAAGTTTGTTCTGAAATGAGTTACCAATGAAACAATATAATAGCAGCCACAAAAAATAGGTCTGACAACAACATGAATGTTTTACCTTTTTCGTCTCTTAGGAAATTTCTATTGGGAACCTTTGCGATTGCAGTTCAAATGTTTGCAGACACGAAACTAACAAACCTTATTTAACTTGCTTTATTTTAACAATGTGTTACACGTCATAAATAAGATAATTATGACGTGATGACGTGGCTATGACTGTGAACATGTTGAAATTTATGACGTAAGCTAACGTCAATAAATCAGATGATTATTTGTTGTGCTAAACTATTATGATAAAATTTTTATAAATAACATAATGTCATATATTGGAACCGTGCATTGCTACATCCCCACGCCCACGCCGCCCTGCATGCACTAGTATTGATTCACGAATGCCAAACACTCGACTAACTGACTTTTCAACGTCGATGCCACATATGCTTTCTCGAGCTGTGTAAACATATACCAATTTTTAAATTTACGAGGTAAAGAATCTGGTTTGCTCAGACTAGGTTTCGATTCAATTTACTAGTAGATTGATCTCGATTTTACAAGAAAATAGCTTATGATTAGCCTGCGTTATTGCTTTTTTTTTTTTCAAATAATTTTTTGCGTCCCAAGTTGATAAAAAATTTGTTAAGTAAATAATCGAACTGTGTTATGTACAATAGGATAGAATAAATTTATTTGTGAGGGAATAAGGGGAAAATATTTTCAGTCATTCTGATGCCTTGGTACATTCACGAGCGTGTTGCCATAAATAAAAATACAGACCACGCTTTCACCATGTTGAACCGGGAAATCTAAAATTATAACCTAACATAAACAAGGTTGCCAAATTATTTGAATGGTTGCCTAGTTTACAATGCTATTGCAGTTAGCAATTTTACATTTTAAACATAACATTACATATAGGTAATATAAAATACACACAACTAATACTAACTTATAAACTTATTTAAAAATACCTATTAGCACTTTAACCATAATAAAAAACAATTGCGTATAAGTAGTAATTCATTAGCGATTCGTCTCAGAAATCTTAGCTTTATAGGTTCTTATGCCTATACCAAAATTTTCTCAATCAAATAACCTAAACAATTTTAATAAAATAAATGAATAAATAATTTCTTCTTACTTAGACTAATGAATATATATTAGAATATGACTTTCTCAAGTCTGGCAGATGTGCTTAGTCACTATATTAATCAGCTCGTGAATGAACATCACATCTATATAAACGTAATGGCTATCAGTCTGGCGCTCAGTTGGTTACCTGCCAAATACGGTGTGTAACCGTTTGTATAACAAAGTATGACAAAGTAGATACTTTTCCACGTTTCCCTCGGTTTATGTTAGTAAAGGCTAGCCGCACACTAACGCGGGTCGCATTGCAACGCAATGACGAGTCAGGATACCCATTCATTTTTAATTCAATGTGTTACAACACAAGCTTACCGCGCATTACACATAAACTGGAACTTATTGTTTGTTTTTGATTACATACGCTTGAACAAAATGCCATAATCCATACGAAATGTATTGAGACTAATATATTCATAAGTGGCGGATCAACTAGGTGTCAAACCCTTCCCCCTCTCTAAGTCAGTAGTAACATATCGATTATCTATTTATATAGAGTAAAGGACTGGCTGTTTAACTTTATAACGGAATAAACTACTGGGTCTAGAGACTAAACAAAATTGCACTAAGATTTCTGTTGTAACGTAGGCGAGCACTAAGGGAGGATTTGGAAAAATCATCCCCTAAGGCAGTAAAATGGAGGTTGAAAATTTGTACGGAATCCGTCGTTTTAACAGATTTCACCGTTTTATGGAAAATCATCCCTTAGAGGGCAAATTAAGGCATTAAATTTTTTATGAGAATTCCAATATATTTGATTGTAAAGCCATGAACAGTATATTTGTTTGTAAAGCCATGAACAGTAAAAAGCTTTCTTTTTTTTCAAAACATATTGTATTAATAACACTTGTTTCTTCAATGAAAGGGATTTTTATTATTATTATTATTATTATTATGTATCGTAAAGTTGTTATTTCAGTTTACGAAGATATAATGTTTTTTTTTACAGCTTTTTCTTTCATTTTCATTGAAACTCCTTTCTTGTAACCAAAAGTTAAATATTAATATGACTTCATTTTCTGCAAATTCATACGTTTCCCTCCTTTTTGTGCCCATGGGATATGTTATTTTATAGTACCTATAAACAGATTTTTCTAGGCTACGATATCGCATTTTTATAAAAAAGCTAAAATGTATAGTTTTTTTTATAAAACGTCCCCATACTTAAAATTGCCGTTGAATAACAGTTTCGTTATGTGAGAATAAGAACCATGGAAAATGTACGACAACCTCGTCGTTTTCCCAAATGGTAAAAAATATTATTTCAATCGGGGTCTTAAATAAAGTTTCTTAGCAATTTTTCAAATAACATCGACTTTCTTTTTTATATACGCTTTACATATTGTATGTACCAATCATGACGTAAGTTGCTATAAGTGACACAGTCTGCTTGGTTTTTAAAATTTACATTTTGTGTGTTTTTTCATATTGGGTAACGGTCCCGTGGTAAAAAGAAATTAACGTATTATGCTGTAATAACTAATTATGCAAATGTTACGTAATGGAGATTTTAATGGATAACTAGATTTTGTATATTGTTAAAATAAATTGGAAATGTACCTGATTCCGAATAATGTGTTTTGTTATCATAGTTCGTAGAGATAGATTGGATGTGATTTTGTGGATAGCGATGTTAATTTCACTTAACAATGATTAAGGATTGTGTGCACCATAAATCTCCGTTTTTTTTTTAGTTTTGAGCCTGTATAATGTCGGTATATATAATAGTAGTGATTGCCTTTGTCTAGATTTAATGCTAAATGGTGAAATACCGATACTTCTGGCTATCATGACCTCCGATTTGATATACCAAAACAGACGCTGGTTAAACACGAAGTTTTCTTATATTTATTGATTTTGTTTTTTATATTTATATAAACTTTTTCTGCATTTTATTATGTCCTTAAATGAATACTTACACGATTCCATTTGTATTCATGGTATATTTCATGATACAATTTCATCATATAAATAAATATTTTCATAACAAAGGCGCAGTCGACATATTTAACTCGTGCCAGGTGTTATAATAGGTACCTTTATCCGCGTTATTGTTAATTTTGTCAACTGATTTTAGTTGTCTATTGATACAGAAATCATTAACATAAACATTCTTAACAATCCTACTAATATAATAAATGTAAAAGTTTGTATGTCTGGATGGATGTTTGTTACTCAATCACGCTTTAACCACTGGACGCATATTTTACTTTATATCCCGAAAAATTCAAAAGTTCCCGCGGAAATAACTGTAACAGAGTTTAAACAACAATAGATGTAGCTATAGCTTGCTATAGAAAACTTCATTAGTATAATTAAGGAGTTCCACGCCGATAACCGAATTCAGGGCGGGCGGAGCCGCTGGCAAAGTCTAGTAAATAATAATTCTGCAAAGTTTGAAGCAAATCGGACGACGCAATAATAATAATAAAGTATAATAATTTTACCCCTCCCCTTGACCCATCCCCTATAAGTATTAGCGAGAAAAGTAGCCTATAACCGTATCCAGGGTCCATCTATCTTTGTACCAAAATTCATCATAATCGATTTAGCGGTTAAAGCGTGGAACCGTTACAAACAAACTCACTTTCGCATTTATTATATTTAATTAGAATAGGATTCACTACTGATACTGATACTATTTCACAAGTTTTTATCGAAATAAACAGACGATGTTATAAGTTCTTATAGATATACTGTAAATTTGAAGATGCCTGATAAATTAAATGTAATAAATTTAAAATTAATAAGGTACTGGTTAATAAAATTCTACATTCATTAACACATGCACCTGCAGTGGATATGGTTCAGTATTCGCCTCTAAATTTTTCCATCCACCTTAAATTGATACCTATTAACACAACCAAACAATCATTTCATTTATACAGTGTGCCATAGAAGCCGCCTAGGCAGAGCACTTGTGCTATAATGTGCTGTACCCTATGATCGTCACATATGACTTTGTTAAAGTTGATGACTGACTAATCTTTAGGCTGTGTCATTACTGATCACTATATTGATATTTATTGTAACCAGATAATTGCAGTTACTTATTCTTTCAGGGATGTCGCGACGGGGTAAGCAGCGTGGACCTCCGGGCGCTAAAAGTTTTGTCACGGCGCTTAAGGGCTGTCAGGACAAGTTCTTCATTGATTTTATACGAAGGTAAATAACAAATACTACACTTATCTCCTCAACTAGAATTCCATGGCGGTGGTCTAAAGAAACACAAAGACAATGACGAAAGAATGTTGATCTAAAACATACATTAGTGACAGGTGACACGAATAACATTCCCTCTGCCTTATATCGAACCCTTTTTAGGAACAGCAAGGAGAGTCGCTACGTAATTCCTCAAAATTAGTTGACATTTTATTTAACGATCCGGAAGTAATGGTCAAATTTGTTAAAAACAATATTTTTAATTATTTTTTTTTGAAAATGGAACCATTATTTTTTACCAATTTATTTTATTTTGTCGCACTTAAAGGTTAAAGCAGTGTGTTTACCCGATACTGAACCAACCCCGTTGATACTCGATTCTGTAGCATCCCATCTCGTATGTAATGGGTTTTTAAGTTCCTTCAGAATCTATTAGACTATTAGATATTCCTTCTCTAAAAACAATGATGTGTTATTTGTTTAAACGCGCTAAACTTTTAAAAATACCCGTTTGAATTTAGCATCGATGGGTCAATTCTTAAGGAAGGTTAAGGCACGAGGGATAGCAATTGAAAGGGCAGAACAACGTCTGCCAGGTCGGCTAGTATTGAATATATTTATTTCAAAATATGGCCTATATTAGACAGTTTTATTGAAAGATACGTTCTAGTGATCTGAATGAAGGTAGAATATCTGTGTTGTTGTATTTTTGAAGGTGTGTTTATTAGAATTTGTAGGTACCGGAAGCACATAAGCACAGTATAGGTATACGTAATAAATAACACTTCATACAGTGTAGACACTTTCTGCACCGATCATGTTGTTTGTTATTTTTATAAGTGTCTAGGGTGTCATAAGCTACCACGGTGTTATGTTAATTTCATAGATATTTAATAATTCCAGATGCCTGGAATGGGATCCCGAGAAACGCCTGACGCCCGCGCAGGCCCTGCGCCACGCGTGGCTGCGTCGTCGTCTCCCACGCCCTCCGCACGACGAGGAGCCAGCCCCCGTGCTGCCCCACCCTCTCCCCCTCCCCCTTAACAACCACGTTAGTATACGACCACTCGCCACCCGCACTCAAGACAAATAGGTTCGTTTGTGTTACGCTTTAATATATTCCCTTCCATATGTGATTATTGAAATGACAGAAGAGAAGCTACCTCAAATTAAAGGCTATTGCATTGAAGAATTGCGGTTAGCCAAACATCTTCAAAATAAATTAAATAATGTCTAGTTAAGGTATTATAAATGAAAATTCAAATTCCAAACCTTAAATATACATCAGGTTGTAACATGGTAAAAAATTCAATGAAGTAGAAATAACTGCTTTCGACTACGGCCTCTGCATATGTAGATATAAATAAAAGATCACTGTCATGTTCCTTTCTCTAAATTTTTTATCCGTAACCTTAAAATTTTGCATAGTAATAGCTGCTGTTGGTCTTTGATGGTAATAGGAAAATGGGTATATATTTATATTTGAAATGCTTTTTAATAATTTAGTACTGTGGGAAAACAGGGGCAAATCCACGACGCTCTGCAAACTCTTTACGCCACAAATTCCACATTTTAATTAGTGTTGTATTACAACAATCTTTTGAAGCATTAAATAGTAAGAAAATGTTACCAACTCCTCACTTTGCACTATGTCATATTGGAAGACTGTTTCTACGGTGATTTTTCTGTCATTAATATCATCATATTTGGAATGGAGTAAACAGTATACTATTCAAACATCTTTGCTGGTTTGCAATAACAGTCAGTCTTTATCCATGAAAATAAATAAACTAGTAACTACACAGTCATTATGTTATCAGTAACAAATTACTGTTACCATACAAATAAAATAAACCACTTCCAACCACAAATATGTTTGATATGTATCACTGTCTGACGTAATTAATTTGCTCATTTCTACAATTCTGCATATATCCATGTGCATAAAAACCAAACAGCTTGTTGTATTATATTTTGTAAGACATCGCAACTTGAGCAAGATGCAGTGCAATGCCAAGTTTTGTAGAGATATCAAAGGATTGATAACTAAAAAAAATATTATGATGTCATTATTAGACCAAATTCGTAAGTATACAACTTTTCTATGGTTATCAGGATTGTTTTGCATTTAAAACAGTTTTGATCAAATATTCCTAAAAAAAGTATATTTATATATAATTTATATATTAGGAAAGAAATAAATACTTATTAAATTTAAATCGCAAACCACTGTTTATTTGTCCAAAGTTTATAAATATAATTTTTTCTAGAGTATAAATATGTAAATATGGATATATCAGACTTGTAATTAGTTCTATAAAAAAGTATATGTTTTGTCACAAAACAACTTATCTGATTCTCTGACTTTTTCACCTCTCCAGCACGAAAAGGGCGGATTTGATTCTCAAATAATCTTTCCAAATTACGTGACGCTGATAAAAAACAACGCGATGTTTGGTTCAGAAACTATTCTTTATCTATCGGGGCAAATATACAATCTAACTTATTTCCATTGAAATCTGATAACATTAAAATATTCGTTTGATTTCTTATCACTTAAAATAAAATAAATCAATAATATTTTTAATACTTTGTTAATTATCACCTACTTAGTATTTATAATGAATTAAAGTAAGAATTAATATAACTTACTTTAAAAATATGCTTTGTTTTTAATGAAAATGTCACGCAGTTAAATTTTTTTACACAACTTAATAAAAAAAACCGGCCAAGTGCGAGTCTGGCTCGCGCACCGAAGGTTCCTTGCAAACTTATTATATGTTTTTGTATAGTATTAAAAATATTTTTAATAAAAATATCTGATGTAACTAAAAATTTACGGTTTTCGCAATTTTTACTTTATCTGCACTATAAAATGTTGCTTCTTACCAAATTTAAAGATTCTGAGTTCACGGGAAGTACCCTGTAGGTTTTGATTCCTTTGCGAGTTTCGAAAATTTGCGGAAATTTGCGGCATAAACAGCTGTATCTTTTGATTTCGTTTGCTTAAAAGTTTGATTTTTTCACAGCTCTTAGGGACAATAGACCTGAGTATTTGATATAAATTTTAGCTTTATACCTTCACGCGTTTCTGAGAAAAAGGGACTTGACAGACGGACAGACAGACGGACAACAAAGTGATCCTATTAGGGTTCCGTTTTTTTCTTTTCAGGTACGGAACCCTAAAAAACAAAGTAAAATGGCAATTTTTATCAGCATTAGGTTATTCTTTATATGCTTACTGTATTTTATGAGTGAATGTAGTGACGAAGATACCGTTTTGTGTTACACCTTATCTTAAGAGTTAGACAAGTGACCGAATTTTTCTTTTTACCGAAAATACGGGTAAAAAATATCAAAGCGTTTTAAACAACTGGCGACATTCAAAAGGTGACTGTGCTATTGACATATTTTATGACACTATCAAAATCAAGGTAACCTAGTACCCTAAGGAGTAATTATTCAATGCTAAAACCGTCATTGAGACTAAACGCAACTTAGGTACATGATATATAGAAATATTTCTAAAACTGGTGGTATTTAACCGGCAGATTTGCAGAAACTTTTGACTTTTTTTTAGTATCTATTATTTATTTTTCATACGTAGAATTTTTAAATTGGAATATTCTTATTGTTTAGTTTTGTACTCAGTTAAATTTTTACCTAAACCCTGATTTTTTTCTCGCTGGTAGAGGTGAAAAGTTTTATGTTTCACACAAAAGCAAATATTCTTAGGTCTCGTGACTTTTAATTCATTTTTGCTCAGCTCGCTACGCTCGTGATTCGAATTCGAAAGAACTTTTTGAAATCATTAATTTATTATTGTTGTCTAGACACCTGCTATAAACCAAGGCTGAACTATTTGAAATTATATATATCTGAGTCATTACTAAACCCGTACAAAACCGGGGTATATTTCATGTTATAACATTTTTAAAACTTAAATTTTTCTTTCAGCAAAAATGTCATTTTTAGGATCTTCTAACTTTCTTATTTCGCATGTGAATGCCAAAATGTAGTTTTTATTCTCATAATTTATGGAGGACTGCTATTTTAATTTCGCTCTCAAATTTTTCATACCAAATTTTTTTATAATTTTTTTTTTTATAAGGCACTACTGTATTGAATACCTACACGTTCTTGGTTGCATTTGTTAGGTTATCGTTTTAGCTTATATATACTTTTCAATTAAATTGCATGTCAAATGTCTCTTTTTGCCTGAAGATATATAGGCTGTGGCCACGGATTTATGTCTCTTGGGAATGTAAAATTAGTCATTTGTCTATATTGGTTACATGAATTACTGCACATGCTATATAAATCCTAGAGGGGCGTTAAAGGCTGCGGTTGCTTCAGTGCCATACAATAATTTAAAGCTGTTCCATTGAAGTTTTTTTGAAGAAAGTGAAAAGAAGAATTTGGGAACTGTGCACTTTACTTAATTTAACATCTTGAAATTTAAAACTATATAGTAGATAAAAATCTGGAAATGTACAATCACAGTGTGTTAATTCATTCAACATTCTGGGTGCAACATTGGATACAAGGCAAAACAAGATCAATTTATTGAGAAGGTATCTAAATTCATATATCAATATACTTTATGTTCGTAAGTTTATGGATTTTAAATTGAAACATGCAAAATTTGTCAAATTTACTGATTAACTAATTTTCGATTATAATTTATGATCGACTTTATTGTCTTTAGTAGTGGACATGTTTATTGTGTTCTTTAAAAGTTGAAGTCCCTTAAATAACACTACTTACTGCGGTACAGCTATGATTCCGGACACTTTACTGAGTCTATTTTTATACAAAGATCCCTGGTGGCTTTTAAACTAATGTGTCAAACTGCCATAACATATGCAATTGACAATGACCCTGATTACAAGGCGAGTTTTGGAAAAAACCATGATGGGATGGTTTATTTTTATTTATTTTTTGTACCATCGAGGCTGCAAATAAGCTTGCGATCTCCCTAATGAGAAGCGGTCACCGCAGCTTATGGACGCTTGCAACACTGAGGGCATTACTCGCGAGTTGTCGACCCATTAAAAACGAATGACTTCCTTCTCCAAAACCCCCATTGGCAGGAAGATCACTCTGCAACTTAGCGTTCGCGGAAGGAAGTTCCTCACAAACCGCACTGTAAGTGACCATTTAGGTTTCAAAGTTTTGGGATGAATTTCCCGGCCGTGGCGAGCGGTAATGTGAATGAAAGGCTTCGATAACATCATTTCAATCAATTTCTCAGAACAAAGCCCATTATACGAGCAGCCAGCCCATTATACACAGGTAAGCAAACACTTTCCTGAAACTTAAGGGTTCAATACAGCTTGTGAGCATAGGATCATCAACAATTCTCTTAGCTCTTTGTTAGAATGAGTCAAAAGGCTCAGGCTGGTATAAATGGGCACGCTACAGTACTCCATATGGGGCCAGACCTGCGACTTATAAAGAAACAACTTTTAGCCCGAAGTGAAGTACTGCTCTGTTGAGTACAAGTTTTTTGGGTGCCAGCTTTGCCTTGTCTTCTGTATGATCTCGGAACAGAACGTCGCTGGAGATGTTAATACCTAAGCTCTAGTGTCCACCAGTGTTTGCGATATACTAGAAGATCATCGGTCAAGCGAGATCGGTCGCTGACCAGAACGTGTTTTACTAGGTATTTTAGAAGTTATGTGTTTACTACACGCTTCATCACCTTGGAGAGGAGAGAGGTAATATCGTTTGGACTGTAATTCGATGGATCTGATATGTCGCCCGTTTTGGGAACCGGATTCACATTTGCAGTCTTCCACAAAAATTGCCTTGTATGGTAGGAAAGCGCAAAACTCAGGAGAACACTGTTTAAGTACCACTGCTGGTATACCGTCTGGCCCACTAAATTTGTGAACGTCTAGAGAAAGCAACGCCCACTGGAGCTTCCGCCGTGTTATGAAGATTTCCGGCACGATCTTACCACATAACGGTAAACGACCTACCTTCGTCTTTCAAATTCGAGTTTGAGGCAGAGACTGCCCAATCGGCTTTCCCTTAAGCACTATTCCAAGTCACCATCGGTCAGTCGCAGTGATGGTGAGCAAGCGACCAGGAAGCACAACTGTCAGAGGGATAGCTCGCAAGTCGCCCACCTATTTTGCCGTTGAATTGAAATTTAGCTCAATTTAGCAGTTGCTTTCTTACTGAATCTCAAGGCAGCATTTTATTTGCGTTTTAACTCAGAAAAATTAGGGTCCTTATTCAATCGAGTTATGGACCAAGCCTCATAAAAAATTCGCTTGAGATTTTTAGCTTCTCTGCAAGACCAATTAAACCACGTTCGCCTTTTGTCAATGACAGCTACCCGCGGGTTAGGAATAAAGATTCTATACCAGCGAGGATAGTCTCAATGACTGCAGCTGCGCAAACGTACAGGATTTTCCGAGCTAAAGCAGAGCTGCTTCTACGGGTACGATGCATAAAATTTGTGAAATCCATCCCAATCTGCCAACTTAAAATGCCACACACTGTAGACTGAGACGGAATATCTGTGCAAATGTGTAATCGGCAGAATCTCTCCAGTAAGGACCTCATATGGTCCTCTATGTCTGATATTGTTTTTGGAGAAAGTACCAGCTGAGTCAGAGCAAATTCGTTAGCAGATATCCCTGCATACTTATTAGTACGAGAACTGAGCCTGTTATGATAGTGGGCGTTATAGTCTCCCAAAATAACTAGTTCTGCTATGAGATATTGCTCTAGAACTTTACCGGTCGTCAAACTGAGGTGCTTGCAAAAGTCTAGTCACCTCCGTGTCACTACTGTGAGACCTTTAAAGGCACGCATAAATACTGGTGTGTTATCGCCGTAATCTTTGCGCACCCATAAAATCGAGAACTTCCTGTATTTAAGTCTATGAAGGCGACGGCAGCAAATATCCTCCCGGACAAACATAAATACACAGGCACGACTCACAAAATTGTGCCTGAGTTTGTAGCCGGGATAGCGTATAGGTTGAATAAGTCTTCATTTAACCTGGATATTGTAGCCTCTGAATATACACTGTTACTTTTACCCTTTTTTTTTAGAGAAGTTTCTTAGTCTAACTTTAGAATTCATTGCGTAGACAGCTGAAGGGACAAAAAGTGTAGTACTGTTAGAGTTATTTGGCCGTAGTTTTCTGTATGGTGGAGGCTTCCCCAGTTTAGGCTGCTCATTCGAGCGAGTACTCGCTGTGCCCTACCTTTACTGTTCTGGCGACTTACGTGTAGTAAAGCGAGTACTCGCTGTGCCCTACCTTTACCGTTCTGGCGACTTACGTGTAGTAGAGCTGACTGTGCCTTACCTTTACTACTTTAGACCAACATTGTATTATATGTGGTTTGAGTATTTCAGAATCTGAATCTCAGAAATTTTAGCTCACTTATGTCCTTTATAAAATATACGCTTCTGAAGTCGATTTCAACGCGTTCACGCCGCGCCTATTTATTTATTTATTTTTAACTTTAATTCAACAAAGTTTCTGAGTTAAAACTATACAGAGATATCTAACTTAATAACTTAATATAATAAAGAAAATAGCATAACCTATTTTATAGGTAACTCGTTAAGGAGGTGTTTTCGTTTATTACTAATCTGATTTCAATTGATAGTTTTTTAATAGTTTTATCTTCGCTGTAGGTTTTTTTTCCTTTCTCCTGGTTCAGTTGTATACTGTACGTGACTAATTATTAGAAATGGATAAATTATTTCGTGGTCTATTGAACACTCCGTTGTTCTGTCGTCAGTTCGTTTGATTGTTTCTTAATCACCTGCTATTTCAAACCAAAAACGAAAAATGTTTTTTTTAGTGATATTTCGGAAGGTAATCAATTTTGTTTGTGCCTAATCAAGTTAAAAAAAAAATACATAATTCTACAGAATGAGTGTGCCGATTGGGACCTTTTTGTAAATATTTCATATTTTTGAACTAAGATAATTAAATATATTTCACATTGTTATTGTTACTTTTGACATACTAAGTACTTGGAAGTATACGTTTTTTTTACCTTTGAAGAACCAGCTTTATTAATATACAGTCCACACCATTTTCAATGATGTTTATGGCTGCCATAGTTTATGAGAAATTTATCTTTTTTTAACCAGTTACAGTGTAAAGTATAAAAAATTAGTTTGATAGTGCAGATTCTTTTCCAGTATGAACGGAACCCTGGGTTGTTGCCTGGGCGTAACTCCAGCCCACACTTACCTGATGATGGTTTTTTATATGAATTTTAAAAAGCATAGCCTGGGTTTTAAAGATTTATTATATTCGGAAAACTTTTAAGGAATAACAGCCTTTAAAGGAATAACTGAATACATTTTAGCGTTTCCAATAAAAAATAGCTTAAGTGTGTGTTACTTTTTATTATATGAGTGTTTTGTTGTTTCTTTCCAGGCGGGGGTAGGCGGGGTAGCGGCGGGAGGCGCGGGGAGCGGCGCTCGTGGGGGTTCCCTCCGCACGCCGCTCGCCCGCACCCCTGTCACCTTCAGTTCATCGCAAGTCGCCAGTGAGTATACAAGTGTTCAATTTTGCTACAAAATAAACAAGCGCCAGATCGTGCTATCCGTACATAGATCTATCTGCGTTCTTACAGCAGTCAATGTGTCGGCAATCTGTATAGAGTTATTGTAAAGGAGGGGCTGAGTCCGTTACAATATCATTACACTGGTATTAATTCGATTAAAATACGAATGTATACTGTTCAGAGAAGGGTCTGATTAGCAGGCCTTTGTCATGTCATGTGCATGGTTTACCCGAAAGTTCACAAAGCACGCAACGTAACATGAACTTAGATTCAATTATGATTTTGTTTCGTATCTTAATGATGATATTTTCAATATTTACTGGTATTAAGTACTGTACGCTAATGCTAATTGGTATTGTAACATATTTTTACATCACAGGAGCAGTGCCTGTTGTTGATACGCGATAAATGTAAGTGCTCTGTAGTTAAAACTCGAGCATATTATTTCTTGGCCTCTATTTGACAAGTAATGTTTAGTATTAAGATGTTAGTATGTTTGCGAATGGAACCTGTTTTGATATTTTTATTTTATTTACGTGCGTAACGGTATGTTTTTATGATTTTTAAACTGTACTTTGATTCGTAAATTCAACACAAAATAGTCAATAATATCCTAGTGCTAAAAAAGGTGAGTTTTGGTTCCCGTGGTTGGTCGTAACACTGATGCTCGAAAGTGTATGTTGGGTATAAGCATGAAAGTAAAGTTAGTGCTGTGAAAATGAGGCATTGAGAATGTGTGGTGTGAGTCTAAATGACAAAGTCATAAATAGAGTAACTTAAGCGTTGTGAAGTAAAACGTTATTGTGGTTGAGACATGTCGATTGGCGAATGAAAGAAGATACAAGAATCAAATATATGAAGCGAAAGTAAAATGAAGGGTCAAATCAAATAAGGTCTTATTGCAAAAAGGTGAGGTCGTTGGTAAATTGATTTAAACTTTGTATAACTTTGTACATTTATATGAAACCATTTTATGGTAGTGGATAAAGAAAAATAAGTGTATCTGGATTGTAGCAAGTCTGTCTCTCTCTGCCTGCTTCTGCGGAAAACAGGCTTGATGGTATATCTGTAGTTGATAAGAAAGTGAAGAAGTAGGGGAAATTGTTTCCAACCACTGTGTTTTACGTTTAGAAGCAAAGTTGCAAGCTGCACTATCAGAAGAGAGTGGATCTTCACATGGAGGCGAGAGCTCTGTGAAAATGATACCCCCTATGATGGTAGGAGGGGCAGTCGGAGGGTGCTACTGGACCCCTGCAAAGTTGCCCCACCTGCCTGCTCCTTCCTAGCGCCCAACGTCCTCCCGCCGCCTCGCCAAGGTACGTTAAACTGATAATCATATATAATTTGGAACAGATATCGTTATACATATATATTTTTATCACACTTACTCGTAGTCAGTAGGTACTTAGTGTCATTACGTGCACGCAAAGCAAGTGCTGAGACCTAATTACTTCCACGGGCTTTTTCTTTGTAAATTTTACTTTTCTCAAGGCAAAGCACGCGAGCATAAAACTCACGGGCGGTAATGACGCGCAATTCTGTCTGCCTGTTCAAAATATGAACTACGCTACAAGAGAGCATTTACAAGTTATAACTTCAGCCAAAACTGGCGGTGGCGGTTTTCTTAACTTTAAATGTGTTTTGGTGAGTTCATTTATCTATTCTCCTTATATTTTTAGTTATTTACTTGCAAATGTGTTTAAAAACATTGTTTGCATTTGCATTGCAAACACGGACGGTACGTAATTTACAAACTCGGGTCTTTAGAGCCTTCGGCCTTAGGCTTCTAAATAGCCTTTCGTTAGTAATTTTCTCCTTACCACCCTTATACACAGAGTACTATTATTGTCGTCAGGTGTCATCGCTAGAAGCTCCTCGGCGGGCCCACGGGTGCGGGGGTACGCGGCTCGAGCTGGAGCGCCGCAGCCTCGATCTCGAGCGCGAATTACGTCCCGACCGCGATTCGGACAACTCGCTCGACGAACGCGACCATCTCGTCTAAGCGCCACGATCAACATGTATAACTATTGCGACCAAACCTGTCTCTGAGCTGTGTCTCGTTTACTGATCGCAGTGACCGAAATGTGTCAGCGCTGCGGCTGACTTTTGTAATTGCTGCGATCCAATACGACTCAGCTCATTGACCAAGCTGTTTTGATGAAATTGTCGTATGATCGTGGATTAGTCTGATCGACGGGACCGACTTCTCTCGCCTTGTGAAACTGTGTTACTCTCCCTGCACACGTCTCGCCTCAGGTGCTGTACCACGATTGCAATTAGAAATGGTGCAGCGTCGAATTAGATCGTGAATCCAGTTGTCTTGTTAGCGCGAATAAGTGTATCTGTTCGTCACTAACATACCCCGTCCTCAGTGCACATCTCGATTCCCTTTTGTAAAACTATCTATCGCTCACTTGATTTTTGTACATCGTTCTCTATAAACGTGTTTACTTGTTGAATTAAATTAAGATAATCAGTAGTTACAATTTATTAAAAAACATCACTGTACCAAATTTAGTCATAAATGTCTAAAAGATTGATCTGTGAGCGAAAGTGTTTTTTATCTTTGCCGCTGCCCCGTTAACAGAATTGAGTGCGTAATGAGTGTAAATTGCCAAATTTGAATATTTAAGCTGCGAACAAATAGTGATTTTGAATTTTGATTGTTGATTGGACACAATAATATTTGTCATTATTCAATAATTTCACCTTTGTGTCTAATATTTGAATCGCGGTGAGCGCGGTTGTAACGAGGCACAATATTTTTATGTTCCTAAGTAGTTTATTTCTTAATTTAAGTGTTTATTTCGTGGGGCAGCGGGAAGGGAACTGTGTTTTTTTTTTTGTTTGGCGACTTGTGTACTCATATCTAGTGCATAGCGGTAAAAATGATCTCAATAAATAAAATAAAGACTATGATTGTGTAATTAATGTGGACTACTAGTGGAATTCTGCGAATAATCTTTACGTGTTTTACCGTTTTCTATGTATTATATATACATGTAACCTTAATCTATGAACTTAAGAATGGAATGTGTTGATGTTAGTGCCTGCTAAGGGCTTAGTATTTAGGTTCATCGACCACTTTTTAAGGGAAACATTTGGACATTTTACCGAAACGAATTGTAAAGTTTTGATAGTTATTTCTTATCGTATGAAGAAGTGATCAAATAAATTCGTTAAATCTTGCAATTATAATGTGACAAGATTTTAACTGAATTTTAATTTCTTGCATGCCAATTGATGTTTCTGAGTAATCCGATTGTCATTTAAAGTGAATATTATATTAAAAATAAAAATCTCTCTCGAACCCATAGCTTAAGTGAAATATAATGTGTGTGACTATAACATAAATACTTATTTTATAGAATCTTTTTTATTTTGTATTTAGATTTTTGTTACATATGTGTAATAAGTTTATTTACATATTTCAAGTGATATAATAATGCTGTATTCTTTACGAAATGGTGACCTTATAATCGGAATTCTTAAAGGATTTAAGAGTAGTTAGATACATGGCCTTGTATTGTAGTTAAGAAGCTAAGCTATGCTATTTTTCTTTCATAATATAACTTAGTCGGTGTTGTGATGCTACTTGTATTTGATTTAAACAGTCAAACTAGCAACTTGCTATATTCATAAATGTAGTTGAACATATAAAGTTGTATCTTTTGCCATATGTATATCTATAAAATGTTAAAATAGTACATTACTAATTTCTTTATTCAAGTAGTATACCGATGTATTAAAATGTATAATTGTTTATTTATAACAGTGTAACTTTGTCAAACATATCAGAATTATTTTATTTCTGTTTTACCTTTGACGAAATTCTTTGTTTGCTACATTTAGGTCTTGGTAAATATATACATATATATGTTTCATATTATTGCTTCAATGGAATTGCCTTTTTTTTTAAAGGTATGTTATCACAGTGCAATATGTATTACTTATTTTTGTCTTCCTAAATAGTTTGAGAAAGGCCTATGAATTTATAATTAATTTGAGTATGCATTTTAAGTTTATTGATAGTTATTTTTTCTTACGCATTACACTATATTATGGTTTTTTTTGCGAATTGCGATTATACTGATATTAATTAATTGGAATTTAAATACATACCTTTTTATAACTTGACATTGTTTTGCTGTGTACTCAAAAAAGCATTTTTTTATTAAGTTGACTGCTGATTTGACATTTATATGCTCAATAGTTTATATTTTATTAGTCACGACTTTTTCCTTTAGTTTCTAGAATAAATGCGTTGACATTAGATTTATTTTTAATGAATAGCGATATAAGGTATTTAGTCAATTAATGTAAACTTTTTTAATTCTAACTATAGAAGCATTGGGCTGAGACTATAGTCAATCCATTTCAGCCTATGGATTGTATTGTGATATGTTTGTACATGATTCACGTCTTTTTAATTGTAAAAGGTACTTTGGAGATTTTCTTTTCTTTTACTTGATTTGTTATGATAATCCTCAAATCTTCTGTATATTCTTTTGTTCTTTTTATCATTTAAAAAGAATATTAATGCAATATTTTAATAAACCTTGGTTTAATTGTATAATTACCATTTACCAAAAAAACTATATATTGCTGTCACTTATCTTTTTCTGTATTATTTTATTATTTTTTTTACTCACTTTTTTTTCCACGAACAATATGCGTCGTATAGCATCGCTATTGTTAGAAACAACATTACCTTTCCTAGTAAGTCTCTAAAGTACCGTTTATATTGTTCATTTGATATTGGCATAGAATCAGTATTAATCATTAAAAAATCATCTCGGCTTGCGTCTCGGTGTACTGCCACATACATTTTAATTATTTTGTAAGTGTCGTTTAGCAGACCAGTCTCGCATGGCAGAAGTACTTTAACGATGGCTCTCGTTGACCTGCTGCATTTCTCTATACCTAGTTATTTTGTGAAAAAGTTTTGTTCTCATTTTGTATGCAACGTTGCGGTTACACGCACTGTGAAACCCGTAATGCTAATGTGAATATTATACAATTTAAATAAATGAATTCTGTAAAGTTCTGTTTTATTTCTTTTAAGGTACCTATTTAGAAACCCAGTACAATTAGTCAAAGCTGAAACTGTCTGGGTCTATGTGTAAACATGAATTATTATTATAGGTACTGGTTTAAGTCCAGGCAACCAAAAGGTACAGAGTGAAGAGTAACTTTGTTTGGACTAGTTAAGAGGTAAACATATCAAAAGTCCAGGGGTTTGAAATACCCATTTTTCGATTGTTTGCTTATATCTTGGACACTATTCTATAAAAAATGAAAGCTGATTAAATTTGCTACACGTTTTATTCAATCAAGTTTTTCGATATCTTGTTATAGTTTTCGAGATATATCTCAAAAGACTGTAATTTTTGAAAAAAAAAACATTTTTGCCTTACATTTTCTTATATTTTTGAGACTTTTGAAATACCGAAAAATGGGACCTTGGACTGTCAGACTCGCGCACCGAGGGTTCCCTTAAAGGTAAACTGTATTAAGGGACAAACTTAACTTTGCTGTAGGAGAACTATTCCCAATACATCGACATAGGACGCGGTTAGTTTACGAACTGCAAATAAGTTTATAATCGCAAAAAAAAAAAAAAATTACGGTGTACAGATTTTTTTCTTCATGTTTGCTACATGGCATTGGCATCTTGCCAAATTTTATTATTGTAGGACGACGGGTTGTACCCAATAGGTATGGATTTATTTGTGTCACAATATGCGACAGAAATATTTTGGGCATATTTTTTATTGCATTGACTTAGATGCTTGATTTTGTTACAACTTTAAGTGACCGTAGACCTTTAAGAGACCGTAGACCGTAGAAGTAACTCAGTATTTACATTTTACAAACAAATGCGTAAAACAATTTTTTTTTTTTTTTTATAAAATAATGAAAATTGAAACCTGGCTGCTTATTATGTAATTGGTTTACCTATATGACATTATGATACCTACTTACATGTAATTTCTCAATACGAAAACTTATTCTTTAATAGCATTGGTATACTTTATTAATGTCAGAGAAGCCTGAAGGCGAGCTCAGGCATGTTTTCAGAACCGTCAAAAATCAAAAAAAACTAAAATAAGACCATTTTAAAATATGCAGCTTATGATCCAAATTAGTCGAGCAGCAACAACGGCCTTATCCGGAAATGTCAGTAGTCAATTAATATGCATTGACCGAGGTGATGCTAAACTGGCTGAACTATACAAAAACGTTTGAGAGGTCAAACAGACAAGAAATATTAACTTATTATCCGAAGATAGAAAGAAAAAAAGAGCATAACCAAATATGAAATATCACCATTATGTAAAGGGAGGAAAGAACCTATCATTTAAATTAATCACATTTTCGCAATCAGCTAGGTTGTAGACAGTCATTGGACGGATAATAGATTTTATCAAACTACTTTTTTCAAATTCGAGGCTTATACTCAGCGTGCTCCTTACCATGCGGTGATCGCTGCCAGTTTTCAGCCTATTGATCACAGAGACATCGCTGAATATTCGCCAGTCAAGATAAAGTCGATCTCGTTTTCGGTCAAACCGTCGAAGCTCATTCAAGTCCATTCTCTGCGAGGCGGCTTTTTGAAGTAAGAATTCCCCATAGAGAGTCCTTATTTCTCCATAGAGTCGACCAATCGCTGGCTCCAATTTTGCTACCCTACTCCAAATTTCCCCGTTTAAGTCCCCCATAACGACAGTGAAGCGTGTTTAGAAGGTATGTATGGCTCTGCCAATATCCTCATACATACCCTCAACCCCATTATCACATGGCTAGGTAATAACAGGCCAGGTAGGTTAGAGTCAGAGCGACATCACTCACGCGGGAGATCTCTCGCCAGGTTCGTAGCGTTACATTAATCTACCGAAGAAACTTTTGATACCGCTATGTAGTAATAGTAAATTAGTGGTAGCGGGATATGATGATATGATCATTGCTACTTTTGTGATGTATGTACCTATATTAATTTCAAACATTATTTCACGCCATACAAGGTTCGTAGATTTTTGATGCTGGGGACTTGGCATGTGTTTACTATTGTATCAAAAAGTCAATGTGAACTGACTAAAGATTTTTTTTTTTTGAAAAAGACCTACTTATGGCCAAAGATAGCGGTGTTCAATCTTTTCATACGAAATTGCTTCGTTGCTCCGCAATGCGCGTACTATGCGCGAATACAAAAAAAAGATTCTTAATTTCTAACAAAACTTTAACGATAAATAAATCTAAAACTATACTGTATCGGGTATATTAGGTATAATAAATGTAACAAGAAGTATGAATAATCACAACCTTGAATGACTTAAAAACAACTCAAGGCAATAAATACAGATAAAAATACAATAAATAGGAATAACATTGTACCTATTTGTGCATGTACAGACAACAAATTAACGGTTTACGGGTAGTTCTCATCGTAGCTTAAATTTAATAGTCAGACAGTTATATTTCCTAAACGGTATAAGTTAGAAACAGAAATTTTGATTTGGGGGGTAAATTATCTATTTAGCTACTAAATAAATAAAGCTTGTCGTAATAGAAGCAAAAATATATACCAAAAATCACACGAAGCGGTTGAAAACGGGGCTATTTTTCGCATTCTCATCGCGTCACACTACCCGTTGCAGCAAATCATTTGGTTACAGCTTTACTAAATTTCAGTGTATTTGTATTAGTACATATACTGAAATCATCGTAATTAAATATACTTTATAAACAATAGTCTAAAAAAAAACTTATTATCATTATTTTAAATTGAAAACACAATATGCGTCAGTTTAGCAATTGAAATCAAAGTTAGCTAATCGAAGCAACCAAAATGCAAGATATTTATGTAGTATTTATTTTAAAATGTTACACATGAAGTTTGTAGGAATTTATAAAAAAAGGCATATTATCGTCACCTTTGTGGCATTACCTTCGTGGCGTTTTGTCCACGAAAGTGATTTTGTGCCCTGAAAGTGATTCTTTGTATGTTGGCAGTAAAGTTTTATGACTATTGTCAGTGCCTTAGAATGCCACAAACTGCCAAAGATCGCCGAGAAAAGAAAAAAAAAATGCAGAAAAACGAAAACAGAAAGAAAAAAGCGAACCCTGGGCTTTACAATGCTGTCAAAGCAAATCGTTATTATAGAAGTAAAGCCAGAGGAGTCATTGTACCAAGCCAATGAAATGTATATCCAAATAAAAAGAGCAAAACAGTTACGAGATCGACTGAAGAGCAAACTATACGGCAAAATAAAAGAAAAAAAAACAGCAAAAAAAAAAGCAAAATATTTTGCCAAGTTGCAGCTTACTTCAAAATTTTGGCTTCTCTGCAAGACTTATTAAATCACGGTAGTTTTTTGACGCCGGCAGCTACTCGCAGGATAGGAATGTAACATTCCATACCAGCGAAGTTTGTCTCAGTGACTGCGGCTGCGCAGACTTCAGGATCATCTGAGCTAAAGCAGAGCTGCTTCCACGGGTACGATGTATAAAATTCTCGCAATCCATCCCAGTCTGCCGACTTATAGTGTCACACACAACGCCAATTAGTTGGCCCAGAAGGGTCGGGTTGTCTGCATGTACATTTGAGTCCGAACGAGAAAGTGGTCCGAGGAGCCAAGAGGCGCATTCACTGAGACGGAGTATCCGTCCGGACGTGTAGTCAGCAGAAGGTCCTGTAAGGAACTTGTATGGTCCTCTATATCTGGTATTCTCGTTGCAGAAAGTACCAGCTGAGAGAATCCATAGGTCAAAACAAATTCATGAGCAGATATAGTTATTGGTTCGTGAACTGAGCCACTCACGATGGTGGGCGTTAAAGTCTCCCAAAATAACTAGTTCTGCTGTAGGATATTGCTCTAGAACTTTGTCAGGCGTCAAATTCAGGTACGTGAAGAGTCGAGTTACGCCCGTTTCACCGCTATGAGACCTGTATAGGCATGCATAGATATGAGCGTGGCCGCCGTGATCTACGCGTACCCACAATATTGACAGGTCCCTGTCTTCAAGACTATGAAGGCGGCGACAGCAGATATCCTCCCGGGCGAACATACATACACCGGCACGACTCACAAAATTGTGCTCGAGTTTGTAGCCAGGATAGTGAAGGTATGCTGTATCGGCCGGGCAGGATATCTGCGTCTCTGTTAGAAAAATAATGGTCGGCTGTACAATTTCTAGATGGTGGTGATTTGCGTTAAGATTGGCGTGAATACCCCTAATGTTTTAAAAACCACAATGAATGTGGATGGAGTGGCCGCTGAAAAAACTCTTTTTCATTTATTTCTTGGCATATTTATTGAAAGGGTTATTTAGAATAAAGATGAGGATTTACTGCATAGACAGCTTAGAAGAAAAAAGGTGCGGTACTAGAACTGCCGAAGCATGGCACAGATGATACGGTTGCTGGCACGGCGGGCGGAGGGGACCCTGATCCCCCTCTGTTGTAGTAGCCGGGTCCACTCCGGTCTCCTTCTCCGGCACGACTACCACTTCAGAGACTTTACACAGGCTGCCGGATCAGCCTCCCAGGGCGGAGATTAAGTGATCCCTGGGTTCGGGAACCCGTTCAACCTGCGGACGGCCAGCGGTCAGCCGTTTCATCAGGTCTCCCTGACCGCCGTACCAGCACGCCGCGTTTACGCCGAGCAATGAAAGCAACAAGCACCGCCGGTCCTCCGCTGTCCGCACAGTGAATCCTCAAAGAGCTTCGGCAACCTGACTCACCGCCAGAAACACAACACTACTCAATGTTAGTATTATTGTAGCTGCGATTTTCTGTAAGGTGGAGGTACTTCCCCAGTTTGGGCCGCTCATTCGAGCAACTACTCGCTATGCCCCGCTTTATTTTTTCGGGCGGCTTATTCGAGCGAGTACTTGCAGTGCAGTGTTTTATGATAAAAAATTATTACTAGAGTTATGTTGTTTAAATTGACAATCAGGTAAATTAAAAACCTCGGACCAAACTGGTAATTACCAGTTTTGTTTATTGATTTCATCTATTTGCCAGTTAAATTATTTTATTTGCATTAAGTCTCATAAACAGCACTTAAATTATGAAAAAATAATGACTCAAAAGTTTATTTGTCACTTTCGTGGCTTATTGCGACACTTTCGTGGGAAAAAGAACTTCAAAATATTATATCAGCCAAACGAGACTCACGATCTGATTAATTTACTTATGGATTTACTCGTCTTATCAAGCGCTATATGCTATTTACAAAAATTGTTCAACTTAAATCTGCCACGAAGGTGACGTTGAGAATCGTGGCGATGAGAATTAAATTACCCTTACACTTTTTACAAAAAAATATGCAGGCAATCAGCGCTTTGTTACCAAATACACTGGGCAATGGCATGCTAAAGTGAACTTTAGGATGTTCAGACTACAGACACAGCATAAACATTTCCTTTTCATTTTAGCGCCATTACGACAAATGGCTGGGCAGCACTTGACTAGCCATGGAAATTAAAATGATTTTTAGGGTTCCGTACCCAGAGGGTGCCAACGGAGCCCTATCACTAAGACTACGCGGCCTGTCTGCCTGTCTGTCTGTCTGTCCGTCTGTCCAGCAATTAAAAGGCTCTATCTTTTAAACCGAAATAGGTATAAGCCTGATTTTTTTACAGAATATATGTTATAATGGGGGATCTAAAAAAAAAAAAAAAAAGTTAAAAAATTTAAGGAGTGTCACCATACAAAAACATTTTCTTTGCTTTTGCTCTATCGTAAAAACAGAAAGACACAAACTTCAAACTTGCAGTGAAATAGAGTGAATAGTGTAAACTCTAAAGTATAACAACAAATAATAAAAACCGGCCAAGTGTAAGACGGGCCTAAGCAATTACTATTTTAAATTACCGGTACAGCGCCATCTATCTTATCATTAAGAGAAACAGAAACGATGTTTAAAGTTGAGCAACGCAAGGCTTGGTTAGTACTTGGATGGGTGACCGCTTAGCGGCACACTTTTTTTGTTTTTTATTTGTAAATTACGGTGGTAGATACGGAACCCTCGGTGCGCGAGTCCAACTCGCACTTGGCCGGTTTTTATTATTACGTAAATTACATATGTAAACAATGCTTGTGCCAGGATTTCCCGCACTTCCATAAATTAGTTACAAAATAGTTTATAGAATATAGAATACAATTATGATAGATGTAATAAAATTAGGAACCAAAATGAATATATAGTTTATTGTTTGATTCTATTTTCTTATTTTAGCGCGTTTATGTGTGTGTCAGAGTGAGGTTGTTTGTATACATATGCATATGTGGATGCGTATGAGATAATGCGCGTATGAATGTGTATTTGTTTTTTATGCTCTTTCAATTTTATATATGAAGATAGTATGATTGTGTATATACAAGTTATTATTTTAGTGACGACATAGCACCTTACAATTGCTCTGTCTAGACGCCTTTGCTGGCCAACTTAATGTAATGTTTGTTTAGGCTGTGCTACAACCTTAATTAATAAGCAGTAGGCACAGTTCCTGTAACTTCAATGTCGAAAGTAGGTACATCGACCGTAGAAATATGTTCGTCAGACAAGCACATTTAATCATGTGTGCTATAATATACCTCATATATTGTAAGCACGTGAGTTTGTAGACGTGTGGTTGTTTATTTATTAAATTGCCACATCACGATCGAAGTTGCCAAATATCGTAAACTATAGACTTCGTGACTGTCCGTCCCTAAATGAATATGTGTATTAATTATAGAGAAAAAAAACATTGTGTTCAAGAATTATATCTAAGTAGTTTACAGGTTGGTAACATCTCTTCTTGGTTTTTAACTCTACTATCACGTTCGCGTATTCGATAACCAGTTCCTTAAAAAAATGTTTTATAAAGCGTCAGCTAGGGGCGCTGCTTCATTTTCATACATTTATTTTGTTGACGGCGTTGACGCAAACGATTCGATAATAGTAATAGTTAAAGCTTACATCCAGGCTACTGGTCGCGAACTCCACTACGGAAAACTGAAATTAATATTTAGTCCTATTTTTTGATTGAGGTGATGTGATGTGATATACTTAAACGAGCAACTATTGTATATATAATGGGTGTCTCAAAACCTACTTGCAATTTAATTTTCTAACGAAACACATATTGCAGTTAAATTTTTGGAGTATTATTTTTTCAACTTTAAATATGGACACGGAGGTTACTTGTGGAACACATTCCGACAAATGCCCGCCTTGGCTTTGCCGGCAAACGTTTACCCTTTTTATAAAATTTTCGATGACATTATGACATAATTTTGGTTAAAATTTTGTCAATAACTCGATGAATTTCGGTTTTGAGCTCAGGAATTGTCTAGGGATTACTTGCATACACTTTTCCCTTCAGAAAACCCCTAAGATTAATATCCAGAGGTGTCAAATCACACGATCTTGGTGCAGTTTACTACCAGTTTACTACTCCTCGCTGCGAGATAACTTGTCTTAGCTCTCGAGTAGTAGCATTTCGGTAGTAGATTTTACCGGTGTGAAGTTAGCGGCCTAAGTTAGCGGCCTTTTATAATCCGACCAAATTAAAAAGTAAAGGATTTTAATGAAATAATTTACTGAATTAAGCGGATATAACAATAAATAGACCGAAATAATGAGAAACCGGTCAAAAATATATAATTATATATATAATTTAAATAATAAAAAATTAATGTTAAAGGAAATTTCACAATGTGATACTTATCGGCCTAAAAGGTCATCACAAAAATGCGGTAACACTTCGTGACGCATATCAAATTGAGCCTCTTTAAACCAGAAACCATATCAAGTTTTCAAGTTACACCTATCTCGGGGTTAACTGTGAGAAAAATGGTAAAAATTATTTTCTTTCAAAATTTCAAACACATCGTAAATCTGTTAGTTAAGGAAAAAGTAACAATCAAATGCTGTTGAAACAAGCATTTTGTATTGTTCTTATTAATAAATATTGCTACATGTGTAATACCTCTTCTATTTAAATAATAAAAAAATAAAAGTTAAAGAAAATTTCAAAAAGTGATACTTATCGGCCTAAAAGATTATCATAAAAATGCGGTAACGCTTAGTGACGCATGTCAAATTGAGCCTCGTTAAACCAGAAAGCATATGAAGTTTTCAAATCACACCTATCTCGGGGTTAACTGTGAGAAAAATGGTTAGCGGCCTAAAAAATATTTTCTTTCAAAATTTCAAACACACCGTAAATCTGTTAGTTAACGAAAAAGTAACAATCAAAGGCTGTTGAAACAAGCATTTTGTATTGTTCTTATTAATAAATATTACTACATGTGTAATACCTCTTCTATTTAAATAATAAAGAATTAAAAGTTGAAGAAAATTTCACAATGTGATACTTATTGGCATAAAAAGACATCATGAAAATGCGGTAACACTTAGTGACGCATATTAAATTGAGCCTTTTTAAACCAGAAACCATATCAAGTTTTCAAATCACACCTATCTCGGGGTTAACTGTGAGAAAAATGGTTAGCGGCGTAAAAAATATTTTCTTTCAAAATTTCAAACACACCGTAAATCTGTTAGTTAATAAAAAGTAACAATCAAAGGCTGTTGAAACAATCATTTTGTATTGTTCTTATTAATAAATATTGCTACATGTGTAATACCTCTTCTATTTAAATAATAAAAATTAAAAGTTGAAGAAAATTTCACAATGTGATACTTATTGGCATATTTTGTCAGAAAATCTTTTTTTACGCCGCTAACCATTTTTCTCACAGTTATCCCCGAGATAGGGGTGATTTGAAAACTTCATATGGTTTCTGGTTTAAAGAGGCTCAATTTGATTTGCGTCACTAAGTGTTACCGCATTTTCATGATGACTTTTTATGCCAATAAGTATCACATTGTGAAATTTTCTTCAACTTTTAATTTTTTATTATTTAAATTGAATAGGTGTTACACATGTAGTAATATTTATCAATAAGAACAATACAAAATGCTTGTTACAACAGCCTTTGATTGTTACTTTTTCCTTAACCAACAGATTTACGGTGTGTTTGAAATTTTGAAAGAAAATAATTTTTAGGCCGCTAACCATTTTTCTCACAGTTAACCCCGAGATAGGTGTGATTTGAAAACTTCATATGCTTTCTGGTTTAAAGAGGCTCAATTTGATATGCGTCACTAAGTGTTACCGCATTTTCATGATGACTTTTTATGCCAATAAGTATCACATTGTGAAATTTTCTTCAACTTTTATTTTTTTATTATTTAAATAGAAGAGGTATTACACATGTAGCAATATTTATTAATAAGAACAATACAAAATCTTTGTTTCAACAGCATTTGATTGTAACTTTTTCCTCAACTAACAGATTTACGGTGTGTTTGAAATTTGGAAAGAAAATAATTTTTAGGCCGCTAACCATTTTTCTCACAGTTATCCCCGAGATAGGTGTGATTTGAAAACTTCATATGCTTTCTGGTTTAAAGAGGCTCAATTTGATATGCGTCACTAAGTGTTACCGCATTTTCATGATGACTTTTTATGCCAATAAGTATCACATTGTGAAATTTTCTTCAACTTTTAATTTTTTATTATTTAAATTGAATAGGTGTTACACATTTAGTAATATTTATCAATAAGAACAATACAAAATGCTTGTTACAACAGCCTTTAATTGTTACTTTTTCCTTAACCAACAGATTAACGGTGTGTTTGAAATTTTGAAAGAAAATAATTTTTAGGCCGCTAACCATTTTTCTCACAGTTCACCCCGAGATAGGTGTGATTTGAAAACTTCATATGCTTTTTGGTTTAAAGAGGCTCAATTTGATATGCGTCACTAAGTGTTACCGCATTTTCATGATGACTTTTTATGCCAATAAGTATCACATTGTGAAATTTTCTTCAACTTTTATTTTTTTATTATTTAAATAGAAGAGGTATTACACATGTAGCAATATTTATTAATAAGAACAATACAAAATCTTTGTTTCAACAGCATTTTATTGTAACTTTTTCCTCAACTAACAGATTTACGGTGTGTTTGAAATTTGGAAAGAAAATAATTTTTAGGCCGCTAACCATTTTTCTCACAGTTATCCCCGAGATAGGTGTGATTTGAAAACTTCATATGCTTTCTGGTTTAAAGAGGCTCAATTTGATATGCGTCACTAAGTGTTACCGCATTTTCATGATGACTTTTTATGCCAATAAGTATCACATTGTGAAATTTTCTTCAACTTTTATTTTTTTATTATTTAAATAGAAGAGGTATTACACATGTAGCAATATTTATTAATAAGAACAATACAAAATCTTTGTTTCAACAGCATTTGATTGTAACTTTTTCCTCAACTAACAGATTTACGGTGTGTTTGAAATTTGGAAAGAAAATAATTTTTAGGCCGCTAACCATTTTTCTCACAGTTATCCCCGAGATAGGTGTGATTTGAAAACTTCATATGCTTTCTGGTTTAAAGAGGCTCAATTTGATATGCGTCACTAAGTGTTACCGCATTTTCATGATGACTTTTTATGCCAATAAGTATCACATTGTGAAATTTTCTTCAACTTTTATTTTTTTATTATTTAAATTGAAGAGGTGTTACACATGTAGTAATATTTATTAATAAGAACAATACAAAATGCTTGTTTCAACAGCCTTTGATTGTTACTTTTTCCTTAACCAACAGATTTACGCTGTGTTTGAAATTCTGAAAGAAAATAATTTTTAGGCCGCTAACCATTTTTCTCACAGTTAACCCCGAGATAGGTGTGATTTGAAAACTTCATATGCTTTCTGGTTTAAAGAGGCTCAATTTGATATGCGTCACTAAGTGTTACCGCATTTCCATGATGACTTTTTATGCCAATAATTATCACATTGTGAAATTTTCTTCAACTTTTATTTTTTTATTATTTAAATAGTAGAGGTATTACACATGCAGCAATATTTATTAATAAGAACAATACAAAATCTTTGTTTCAACAGCATTTGATTGTAACTTTTTCCTCAACTAACAGATTTACGGTGTGTTTGAAATTTGGAAAGAAAATAATTTTTAGGCCGCTAACCATTTTTCTCACAGTTATCCCCGAGATAGGTGTGATTTGAAAACTTCATGTGGTTTCTGGTTTAAAGAGGCTCAATTTGATATGCGTCACTAAGTGTTACCGCATTTTCATGATGACTTTTTATGCCAATAAGTATCACATTGTGAAATTTTCTTCAACTTTTAATTTTTTATTATTTAAATTGAATAGGTGTTACACATTTAGTAATATTTATCAATAAGAACAATACAAAATGCTTGTTACAACAGCCTTTAATTGTTACTTTTTCCTTAACCAACAGATTTACGGTGTATTTGAAATTTTGAAAGAAAATAGTTTTTACGCCGCTAACCATTTTACACACAGTTAACCCCAATATAGGTATGTTTTGAAAACTTCATATGGTTTCTTGTTCAAAGAGGCTCAATTTGATATGTGTCACTAAGTGTTACCGCATTTTTATGATAACCCTTTAGGCCGATAAGTATCACATTGTGAAATTTTCTTCAACTTTTATTTGTTTATTATTTTAATAGAAGAGGTATTACACGTGTAGCAATATTTATTAATAAGAACAATATAAAATGCTTGTTTCAACAGCATTTGATTGTAACTTTTTCCTTAACCAACAGATTTACGGTGTGTTTGAAATTTTGAAAGAAAATTATTTTTAGGCCGCTAACCATTTTTCTTACACTTAACCCCGAGATAGGTGTAATTTGAAAACTTAATATGGTTTCTGGTTTAAAGAGGCTCAATTTGATATGCGTCACTAAGTGTTACCGCATATTTATGATGACCTTTTAGGCCGATAAGTATCACATTGTGAAATTTTCTTTTACTTAAATTTTTTATTATTTAAATTATATATATATTTGTTTAATTTTTGACCGGTTTCTCATTATTTTGGTCTATTTATTGTTATATCCGTTTAATTCAGTAAATTATTTCATTAAAATCCTTTACTTTTTAATTTGGTCGGATTATAAAAGGCCGCTAACTTAGGCCGCTAACTTCACACCGGTGTAGATTTTCACAATATCTAAGCGTTGCTCGATTGAAAATCCTTGCATAAAACTTTTCTGATGACAACTACAAAAAAATTGCGTTCCATTGTTGACACAACGAAAATTAATCGAAATTCAATATTGAAGTAGGTTTTGAGACGCATAATATTTATGTATATTTGCCTATCTCGAAAACGGCTCAAACGTTTTGAATGAAATTTTGTAGTAAAATAGGGTTTATGTGTTTAAGTTTACTTATATAGTTGGTTTTTTGTAAAAACGTAATTCCTAAAAAAACAGGATGTTATAAATAAATGTCCATCGCCATACCACATCGCCCAAGTAATTATGTTCCAGTTGGATAGGTAAAGTAATTTCAAGATTATGAGATGGCTAAATAATACAACCACAATTATATTATTATGCTGTAGTAAAACATTGATTAATGTAGGTATTAGGTAGGTAAATATTAATAAATGTGAACATTATACTATTTCTATTATTTTCGGAGTTAACATTTTATGGGCCCGAAAAAACATTTTATGGGCCCGAAAATAAAATGTTATTACAATATCTATATTTGTAAAATTTATATTTATGTTGTAGCTAGAGGCCGAAGTATTTAAAGATACTACTTACTTAGCCATAATTTCCCGCAGACGTCAATTTATCATAATTTTGGTTAACCCCCAAAAAAGTTAGATAGAGATTCGGTTATATTTTCGGAACGAATCGGTAAATAAAAATCGAACTTCATAGTAAGTTCGTTTGATTACGTAAACTAAATACAAGCAAAAAGGTCTTAAACCGGTTTTTTGTAATTTTTTAGTATAAATACTGCTTAACGTAGTGGATCAAAAAAAATCCGGTACCTGAGTATAAGAAAGTTGCCAAATTATCATAAAACAACAAATCTACTTGGATATTTATTTAAAATTATGTATTCGGTATTTCGTAACTTGTTTTTGTAAGAAATAATATGTTTTATTAATATTGTTCTTAATCTACTTAACTAAATGGGTCAGAGAATTGCTAAATTTGTGTATTTTTATCTATGTGTATCAAGGTATCTACGTTTCGAGAAGAAAGGGAAGCCGGGGCAATACGCCCGTATCTTTCGGGAAATCTTCAGTCAATTTAAGCCAGACTTTGAAATAAAATATAATGAAACAATCAGCAGTCTTTTATTGGTGTAATTAATGTTCTTTAAACTTAATGTAAAGTAATGGTCTTAGTCTACCGATCTTTGGTGCTCCCTGATTTTTATAAAAAAAATGGGAAACTGCCTGTTTTGCCCTGGCTCCGCTTATGTAAGTCTAAAACCGAGAACAAAAGGAGCATATGTGAAGAGACTCGTCATCATTATCTTTTTTGCCAGAACAGGAACAGTGGGCCCGTCTGTGACATGCACGACAAGTGACCCAACCTTCTCCAGATTCAGAGTACCAATATCCACAGTACAAACACTCTACGTCTTCAGATTCTTTTAATACGGTGTACTAGCTTGTTGCGGTTTTGCTACGTTTCTGGGCTTGCTTCTGGGCTTTGATTTGAGTCTTGGCACCTCTAAGGTCCATTTGGCGCATTCCATCTTCCTTTGGTATTGGCGACCCTTAATTGTATCTGCAGAAAAAGTTAAATTTATCACAATAACCCGGGGCAGAACCCTGCACCAGCCAGCAAAAACCAGCACCCTGCTCATTTTGCCGCGCCCATAATGCCCCGATGTTCAAATATAATGAATGTTGCTACATTAAAAGGAAGTTAGGTAATAGTTTCACAACTATTTCTAGTTATGTAGTCTCTTAACTAAAGGTAATAATTAACATAAGAACTGAGCATTTAAAAGAATCACAAATTAGCTATTACACATACTTAAAATTAAAATTTTTAAATCAAATGCATCAACTTACGCATTTTTGTTCCGTCGACTATCGACTCGCAGCTGCGTACAATCAAGCGCGAGGTCGACTGGAACAAGATGCGACTAGCCCTAAGAGTCTCAGTCTATTATCCTAAAGGAAAAAGGGGTTGTCCATTATACCTCAGCGGCCCGTTATGCCCCGGATTCCCCTAAATACTCATTTGCGACTATTTTAGAGGAATATCTATGCTTGTTTGTGTGTAGGCCAGCTTTTTAGTGATCAAATATTCAGAATTGCTTTATCGACCACTAATTTAAATAAACATTTTGGTAACATTAAACCAGTAGTTTGGTTTTTATCTGCAATATGTCACAGCAGAACTAGTTATTTTAGGAGACTTTAACGCCTACCATCTCATAATATGATCATAACGGCTCAGTTCTCAGACCAACTACTATGCAGGGATATCTGCTCTCGAATTTGCTCTGACCTATAAATTTTCTCAGCTGGTAATTTCTCCAACGAGAATTCCTGATTTAGAGGACTAGACGAGCTTCTTACTGGTCCTTCTGCTGACTACACGACCGATCGGATTTTCCGTCTCAGTGGATGCGCCACTTGGCCCTCGGACACGTTCATAGTTCAACACATACCTACTTATTGTTACTTCTCATCAGTCGGTAGTGACAATATAATTATGTAAAAAAAGCGACAATTCTCATTGTAATAATGATTGAAGTCATTAATTACACAAGTCAAAAAACTCTTTGTGTTTGTTATTTAATGACTATTGTCTGACATTTTACATTGAAAAATAACCAAAAACTCAATTTATAGATATAAAAATATTATTTCTTTTATTAATTAGGTATAAGAAATCAAAACCTGGTACTCAGAATTCAGGCACCAAATTCGTGTTGACTTGTGATCAATTTACCATATTAGGTTTTGGGAGTGCTAGGTACATTGTATTTCTCTGTTTAAAAAAACCAGTTTAAATTCTTACTGAACGAGCTCGAGCGTGGATTTAAATTGCAACAGAATATTCGCAAATAAGAGCAAGGCAGGATTAAAAAGGTATTAAATTACCTAAACAATTACTATCTCGATTATACAGTGATAAGAACGCCATTTATATTTTTTCTAGATAAAAAATTTGCAACCAAAACACACAGTAAGTTTATAGTATAGTAGTAGATAGGTGTCTCGTTTACAGTTCCAAATAACCTAAAGTGTATTAAATAGATTCGTAGACACTGGAGCAAGGGTGGATCCAGAACAAAAGTTTAGAGATGGCGATCATAAGATCTGAAGGTATTTTTTTAACTTTGAATCTGCAAACGTAAGTTACCCAAATGACCCAGCTCGTGCAGTTTTTGATTTTTTGAATAATTAAATATACAAACCCAAGTAACCCCAATTATTCTTTATTAGTAATAAAAGTTATATATTTAAAAAAATGTTACAATTCATTTCTTCCTTGGCCGTCTATAGGTGGGGCGATCGCCCCGACCGCCCCCCCGCTGGATCCGCCCCTGCACTGGAGCACGTTTATAAGCACACATTTATTGCATTTTTTTAATAAAATGTTTTTATTATTATTATCTATTATTTAATCAAGGTTTATCAGGTTACTCAACCGTTTAGGCTTTTCTTGTAAATAGCCACGGCAAATCGAGGCATGGATACCCAGATATGCATAAGGTAATTCGTTAATTTTGGGTCGCTAAATTCGAATATTCGAATTGTTATTATGCCCTGAGGGGGTAAATGGGGGTTGGAAGTGTGTATGGAAATCCGTAGTTTTTGAAGCTAAACACATAAGGACCAACTAGTAGGTCTTGGGAGACACATCAGAATTCAGAGACCCACCGGTGGGTTTGCTTGGTGGGTCGCGACAATAAGCTAGTTATTTATATTTCTGGTAATTCCCATTTAACTACGGCCTCTCTTTTCCATTTTGTGTACTTTGGTAGTGGGTGTGATGATCTATACATAGGCACGTGTGTTGAATTTCAGCTTCGTAACCATTCTCTAAATAAAATATGTGAGACATACGGATAGTAGTTCCTTATTATGTACGTGTGCTTCATAACCTTTGTAGACTCTGAATAAAATAGCTAGATCCTTCTGTAATTTCCTTAAAAATGTGGGTATCTATTGTAAAACTTATATAAGGGGCGTTTTGTTGACAGCATTGAGAGCTATGACATCGCATAGGCATTGTAATCGTTTTGTTCACCAAATGTAAACAAACAATATGGCCGTTCACTATTTGACAGCGCATCCACTACACTACCACCCGAGCATGTGCAGCCAATGCGTTGAATGCGGTCTGGAAGTGACGTCACAGCGCATTCATTTTTGGTCAACAAAACGATCGAATATGCGCAAAGACAGCATTGAGCGCATTCAATGCGTACAGTGCTTGTCAACAAATCACCCCTTTAGTATATTACGAATGGTAACTTCCAATAAGATAACATAACTGGTTAACCTTTCCTTGCCACCATAACGAGCAATAAGGAAAATCAAACGTAAGGTAAAGTCAAGGCTATCTGGGATTATAAAATTAGGGCTCCTGTTTTTTTTTTTACAGCCTTTGTTGACAAGCATTATACTCATTGAATGCGCACTGTGCTTTTTTAAATCTTTATGTTGACCAAAACTGAATGCGCCATGGCGTCGCTTCCGGTCCGCATTCAACACGTTGACTCCACTTGCTAGGACGCACGGTAGAGCAGTGAATGCGCTGTTAAAATAGTGAACGGCCTTTTTGTTTACGTTTGGTAAACAGAACTATTTCAATGCCAATGCGATATCATAGCTTACAATACCGTCAACAAAACGCAGTTATAGGTAGAAGTCAGTGAATGATAGTTGTTTCTCTCAATAATCTACACTATTTTTACTAGATGGCGCTTATGTGGTAATTTAAGATGGCCAGTTTTTATTATTTGTTGTTATATTTAGGCTCAAACTAGTGTAGTATGTAGTCGATATCATACCGAAATCGTTTTTTCCCGGACTTGTATGTATTGTTGTTTCTACAATGGGGCAAAAACAACGAAAGAGTGTTTCTTGTTTAAAGTTTGTTAAGCAAAAGTTAAATTTAAATTAATTTAAAATACATATTTATTTACTGTAAAAAATTGTGGCTTTTACCTACTTTGATCTAAAAGATACCTCTAAAGGTTGGACAGTCAGACAGCGAAGCATAGTTATAGTAGGTAGGTACTACTATTCCTTATTCTGTGGTTATAGAGCTCCTGCTCTGTTGGCACACTTTGGTCACTATTCGCTACAATTATCCTATATGCTGATCCAGACCATGGTCTACCTAAGCGTTAAATTTCATCAAAATCGTTTATCTTAACATTTACATAATATCAACAAAAAATCAGAATGTGTTTACATTAACTTTTTTATAACTGATTTTATTAAAGAACCTTGCTAAAAGAAATTGGCTTTTTATTTATTGAACATACATTGAACATAGATTGAACTTAATTTTTTACAAAGATCAATAGCTATTTACTTACACTAGCCTGAAATTTACAATTGATATCTGGGTCGTAAAAAGTTTATCAAATTTTGACGTATAACTACTGATTACAATATTCTCTACACATTTAGAATACTTGATATGACGGTTATCGTGTTATCTGATAATTCTATTGACATATATTTTCATCTCAGCAATACCACAGACACTTAAGGTATAGTATAGTAACAAACCTCTGACAACTAACAAAGAGATAACCGATCTTATAGGAATTTGTCAAGAATTGGTTTGACTTTCTTTTTTATATCGGACGCTTCCGACCACTATTGGATCCGATATGGGCCGATATATTTATCAAGGATGTACTGGTAAGGAGATCACAGGCACAGTATGGGTTATAGCATGATACACTGCGACCGCACACAATGTCCATAGAACATGCGTGATCTGCAACTGCCGACCTGCCGCTTTTTATGCTCATGAAACATAGTATGTATTCAGTAAGTCTGTTTTTGCCTTATGTAGCCAAACTCGCACAGAATCTTGTATACACCGGCCACGCTTAACGTGATCTATCTATAGAACTACACCCTAGCAGCTGTCGCATTTTAGTCCAGTCATTTAAGCTTAAATTAGGTAAGAATCTCGGAATTCGAGATACCCAGCTGTAAGTCTGTAAATACTTGTATATTGACACCCTAAAAGTTGTCTCAAAACCTACATATGGTAGGGTGTAAGCAACTATTAAATTTCAAGGTCAAAGGTCACAAAAATTGTTTTTTTGCGCTTTTTTTGGAAATATCTCATTTCCTATGGGTTTTTTGCTATTTGTATTTATTATCAATATTGTAGAATACAAAATTCTCTACAAATTTTGTTTAAAAACATTTTTTATACGGTGAACCGATTTCAAGATAGAGGGCGGAGAGCACGCGGTCACAGCATCACTTCAGGTCAACCGGTGCCTCCGGTCGAAAACGCGCCATATATAGTTGATAAACTATCGATAAATAAGGTAATAAAAATTGACAAATATTTATAATCATACCGGTATCATAACGGTAGAAAAGCGTTTGTTCCTGTCGCAGACCCACGGCTCCGGCATACCGTTGCTGCCGTCGCCGTGTACCGCGAACAACGACGCGACGACAACCCGCCTGCCATGGTCCCGTATGAACCAGTTCACAATAGTTGTTTTTATTTAAAAATTACACGATTTTAATTTTAATTAGATTCAAGATCTATAATAAACTTAGGCAGTCAAGACCCTTTAAATCATCTACCATTCATTATGTTCTCGATCGGCTTTAATCTTAAGATTCACAAGACCTTACAGGTTTCAAGTTATTACTAAGAAAAATGACATACGACATTCAGAAACCTTTGTTGTTTGAAAGCTGATGAAACTAAAGGACAGGCTGATCTTAAACTCACAAAGATTCCATTTTAATTATTATTATGTATTAGGAACTATGATTTAATATAACAAAGTATAAGTGCCTACATTCGTGTTAGCCCTCCCGTAATTCATATTCCTGCTTCTTAAGGTAATCTATTAATTCTAGATTTTCTTCAGGTACTATAAAAAAGTCTGCCTCCGCTGCAACAGCTTGTCTCTTTTACATTTTATTTATGGTATAATTCTACATACTTCACTTTCAATAAAAGCAATTCAACTCTCCGACCTGGGTAAGCTTCTAGTTTTTTCCCCTATTTTTATTTATATTATATTATATTTTTATTATAATAACTATATTTTTAGAGTTTTTATATCGGACGGAAAAAGGAACCATTAGATGTTTATTTTGTTGTCCGTCTGTCTTGTTGAAATTTATATAAAATACAAAGATCTACGGTCCCTTAAAGCTGTACGGTCCCTTAAACGCAATAAAAAATACGGCAATTTTTGTAGCATATGTTGGCATTCACAAATAAATCAAAACCTATGGGGTACTTCCGGTTCACCTAGAATCATCAAATTTGGCAAGGAGCAAGATGTTACATCACAAATATACGGAAAAATCCAAAATCTGATCATAAATCTGTGAGACTTTATCTCATGATAGAAGAACTTATCTACATATAATTAGTTTGTGCAGAACCCCCAGTGTGCATGCATATTTACAAATTCTATGTTATTCAAAATACATAGGTAAATTATGTTGTAAGCGCATTTCGACATTGGCAAGAGCCATTCATTAGCTAAGTACGCAACCCACATAGCATTCAACGGAACGATTTTCCATTGCCCGCTCACTCAGTGCTTCGGCAGCCTTCACTTCGCGCTAACATTCGAATCCGAGCGTTTTATTGAGCAAAAAACATAACGGTTTCACGGCATTATTCACAGGTTACGAAAAACAAATTATTATTATTTATAAAATGTGAAAATTGTGTTTGTGTGAATTTTGCGACAGTGTTTGTAAATTCAGGTAAGAATATTATGTTTTTTTCTGTTAATAAACTTACAAGTACAAATAATTCAAAGATTTCAAAGTTAGCACAAGATATACACTATGCAAGAAACAAAAGAACATCTAATTAATTATTATTTATTTTTATAGCTTATTTCAGAAGTTGGCATTTATTTTTATTACCAATTATTTTATAGGTACTTCATTTAAGTGAATTTGTATAGATATAATACCTATATACGTATTAAAATAAACGAGTAAATTATTTGTACGGATAAAATACCTATATTTTACTCGTACTAACTAAAATAAACGATTAAACTGTTCTAAATGTTTTATAAATATAGCTTTTTAACACAGCAAGGTTAGTGTATTTTTGTGTCTGAAAATAAAAACAAGCCAAAACTGTTTTTAGCTATAACCCGTATAGTCTGGTCAACATGTACCTTTTTGGGTGAAATTTTTGTATAGTCTCCGAAAATTACGATCAAGGTGTCATTCGATTCGGAATATTATGTAGAAAGTTTAAGAAAAAGTTCCAAAAGGGGCCGATGAAAATTGCAAAAGTTATTAACAATTTAAAAAAAAAAAAAGTAGGGGTTTGTTTTTTTTTGAATATCTCAAAAACTATCAAAGATATTCAAAATTTGAGAAAAGATCTGAAAAGAGGAGGAAATTTCCTAAAAAAAAGTCCTGCCTCTCGGAACTGTATCTTTAATATTTATAATTTTTACGGAGCCCTGAAAATAGCGCTAAAAGCGGGTAGTCTGGCTTCCGCTCGCGATTTGTCATTCGGACACGGTAACAATAAAAATCATTTTAATATATTAAATATGAATATTAAGGAATAAAAAAAATTTAGTACTATTGGGATATATAAATGAACAATAATCCGTAGGCGAAAAATTTTTATCCCCATTTTTCCATTAGTTATGCATTAGTTAATTAACTACTTTTTCTGAATAGAATGTTAACAGAAAAAACCTGATTATTATTAAACTACAACCCTAGGATTTTTTTCACTTCGTGGAGTTATTCTTAAAAGTCATTAAAATAGATCCCCGTTGGAAAAATTTAAAAATGTTAATTTTCCACTTTTTTATTAACAATCGAAAACATTAAAAAATTAAAAACTGCATAAAAGTTATTAAAAAAATTTTGTTTTTCAAATATTTCAAATTTTATGATTTCTAACGGTTAAAAGTTACATGAAAATATTTTTTTTTAATTTTTTACCGCGATTGTTTAAATAATTGTTATAAACAAATGCATTGTTTATAAGATAATCAACAAATTTTTTTTCCTAATCTACTTGTTGATATAAATTATGATTTTTAAGAAAAAAATTATTCCTTAAAAAAAATTATTTATTGCTATGAAATGCATTTCTTAATTAACAATCGTTTTTTACCACTAAATATAAATATTAAGGAACCATTTTTTCTCTAAAAATCATAAATTCTATTGTTCTTAAATATTCTGGAAAAAAAAATTTTTTTTTTCATTTTTTATTTGTTTATTTAATAAACAATTTGTTATAAACAAATGGATTTTCTTACTTTATTTTTTTTTTAATTTGTAATTTAATTATAAAAACAGCTATGTATTATTTTTTATGAAAAAATTTTTTTATCTAGTTTTTATATAACTTTTAATATTTTTATGTCCTAAAATTTGCCTTTTTATCTCGCTCTTTTTCTTTTATAATTGGTATAACTTTTAAACTATTATATATACGACAATTATACTTCAAGTCGTTTTTATTCACTATAAATTAATGAACAATTTAAGCTTTTAACTTCAGCTCTAGCTCTATTATTTATGTTAATTATTGACAATTGTTTAGAAAAAAATCCTAGGGTTGTAGTTTAATAATAATCAGGTTTTTTCTGTTAACATTCTATTCAGAAAAAGTAGTTAATTAACTAATGCATAACTAATGGAAAAATGGGGATAAAAATTTTTCGCCTACGGATTATTGTTCATTTATATATCCCAATAGTACTAAATTTTTTTTATTCCTTAATATTCATATTTAATATATTAAAATGATTTTTATTGTTACCGTGTCCGAATGACAAATCGCGAGCGGAAGCCAGACTACCCGCTCTTAGCGCTATTTTCAGGGCTCCGTAAAAATTATAAATATTAAAGATACAGTTCCGAGAGGCAGGACTTTTTTTTAGGAAATTTCCTCTTCTTTTCAGATCTTTTCTCAAATTTCGAATATCTTTGATGGTTTTTGAGATATTCAAAAAAAAACAAACCCCTACTTTTTTTTTTTTTAAATTGTTAATAACTTTTGCAATTTTCATCGGCCCCTTTTGGAACTTTTTCTTAAACTTTCTACATAATATTCCGAATCGAATGACACCTTGATCGTAATTTTCGGAGACTATACAAAAATTTCACCCAAAAAGGTACATGTTGACCAGACTAGTATCATGATATGTGAAACGGAGTATGATATGTACGGTAATTTAACTTTACGTAAGTAAAACATGACATTAGTTAGTATTATCACTACATGACGTCAGTAAAATAACAGCGACTTAGTAGTCAAATTCAAAGTCATTTGTTTTAATCGAATTAGGTTTTTACAAACACTTTTGAATCGTAAGAATTATTAAACACATATTTTTTTATTTTTTGAATTTTTTCCACTTTAGTTTCAGGAAAATCGTATACAAACACACAAGGAACTAGTGTTTCTGAATTTTAAATTTAGAATATAACTATTGCAAATGTCAAAAAGCTTTACTTTTGTTGTCTACTTTGTATTGTTTAACTAACTAACTAAAATGTATTGAAATATGTTTCTTTTTTACAAAACTAAAAACTACGCGTTGGAGGCAAAAGCCAGTCACCCAGACAAACTACCATTTTCGTAACAAAATGAAGACAAAATGTTTCTTTTTTTTTGTCCAGAACTTGCCCAGAATGTTTTGTGTTATTTATACATACATTTTTCAATTAATACTTAATCGTTTTGTGTTAGTTAAGTTGAAATTTGAGATAGTTAAAGAGATAGAGAAAGAATTGGCTACAGTTTATCCTGGAATATCTAAAAGTTCTCTGAGAAAAATTTTGACCGATACCACATAGACCAGCTAAAGCTATAGCTTGCTATAGCAAACTTTCCTGCTTTAATCATGAAGTTGCAAGGAACAAAGCCTTTTTGGCAAATTTTAAACTTAGATTTTCAATAATATAAGCTTATAAAAAATAAAATAAAATAACTTTTACTAATTACTAATTTAAAAATAATAAAACGGAATTAAGTGGGTCGTTATCTGGCAAATAACGACGCGTTTAATCCCGTTTTAATATTTTTATACTTTACTTTTATATTTAACACAAAATACCAATTTGATGCCTTATTTACACTTCCACAGTCTTTCAATACAACACGACTTAGTTCAAGGAAAATATATGACTCCACTCCTAGTCTATGCTATGGCAACACCCCTCGAAGGTAACTGAATTAAGGAGGAGGGTCCTTAATAAGAAGTATAGGTTTTTTATGCCAACCTTGTACAGTTTTTTATCCACTTACAATTTGCTTATGGTGTGCTGAAATTATAAATTCTGTAAAAGATTTGAATTTATAGCCCATTATATTATATTATATTATATTATATTATATTATATTATATTATATTATATTATATTATATTATATTATATTATATTATATTATATTATATTATATTATATTATATTATATTATATTATATTATATTATATTATATTATATTATATTATATTATATTATATTATATTATATTATATTATATTATATTATATTATATTATATTATATTATATTATATTATATCACTGATGCTTACGAAACTACTCAAGGAACATAGACTTGACTGAAAACCTATAATCAAAAGGAAAAAAAGAACAAGTTAGATTTATATGCAATGTTTTAATTTATTAGAATGTAAATAGTTTAGAATGTAAAAATTACGAATAAAAATATTATTATAGGATTAAATTACCCATCATTATGTTGCACATTAAATGTTCTTACCTTTACTTCTGCGTCTTACCTTCCAAGGATCATTTGCCCACTGATATTTTAAATTTTGATAACTAAAGTCCATACACAGATACGTAAGCTAATTAAAATATGGATTAATTTATAGCAAATACACAGAGTTGTAACAGCGAAAAATACAACTGTTTAAATATTGGCTCTACATGTAAAAACCTTCAGCACGAGTTAGCAGTACAGTAAGTAGATAAGCGGTATGATATGCAAAAAACAAGGTTGATATTGAAGCGGCTGGCTTGAGGATCCAGAGGGGAGAAACCTGACTCCTTTTCACAAAATCCCCAAGCCCGGAATACTTATAAATCACAATTTTATTTTGACAGCCGCCATTGGCTTTTTTTTGTGACAGTACCGCCTTATATTTTAACATCATAAAGTAATCAAAAATGTTAAAAAAAAATCTATATATGAAGGTAACTTTTTTTCTCTTCCGTAATCGGGTCGTGTAACTTAAAAAACCGTACCTGGATCAAATGAGAAAATTTCTATTTTCCCCTGCAGTGGTACGGTACCACGGTATCAGTGTTTATGTCATTTGACGGGCATAGAAGTAAAAAAATAGATAAGACAGTAGGTACCTATGTTTATTTAAATAGTGCTTCCGACAAGTCTATAACTGTCTCAATATATTACGGATAGATATGTTACAGAAGGTTGAGAATAGGTGAGCAATCTATATCAATAATTTTTACACTTCCTCCATTAAGAAAGTGTACTTGTATATAAAGACTGTCATTCCTTATCTAAATACCCAGTGGAAGTTCATACTACTATTATACATACATAGCGATTGCAATCAAAACGTAATAAATACACTCAATGACGAAAGATAGGCAGTTACTACATTTAAAAAATTATTGGTAGGTTAAAAAGCATTTATTTTGTCGAATTGTTTTCACCAAAAATTACAAAATTAGATTTTAATTTCCATTACTAATATTTACCCCACTTCCGTCATTAATTCTTGCGTTTTGGTGTCTGTCATGTCGGTCTATCTATTACCACAATGTAATAATATTATTATGCTGTGCTATTACAGTAGGAAAGATAACCTATTTATATAACCGCCAAAGCTATCTAACAAAATTTTACTTTTAAATAAGTTGTATTTTGGATATTTGTATATAAATAAAATAAAATAAAAATTGCCATTCATTTCATTGATTTTACTTAATTTTTCTACTTATTACTTACGATTTGATTATTATGTCAATGTATATATTTTTTTTAAATTTCATTTCATTTAATTTTCTTCATTTTAATAATTATTATAAGTATATTAAAATTATGTTTATATATCTTTTTTTAGAATCAAATTAATTTATGGAAGTCACCTTACCAAGTTTATGTACATAGTTCTTTAAATATTCTATAGTTTCGCCGTCAACAGGTTATAGGATGTTGTCTACTATTCGTAAAAATTTAGTTTTTGAGACATTTAGCGATAGACCGACTTTCTTTATTACTTTTGTTAGTGATGTAATTTAATTGCTTCTAAATGAAATGGTATTTCAGCAAATATTGCAATGTTATCTAACACCTTACCTCACGGGAAATTCTGTGCCTTTCTTTTTCTAATCGAATTTTAATTGAACTTTTAGAGTAAATATTATGAAGTAGGTCTACATACTTTACTTTAAGTTTACGTTTTGTTGTAACAGAGCCGTCCACATCGCATTGTGTTCTAAACAATTAAAAGCCTTGGTAAAGTCGATAAAACATATGTATTGTGTTTTACCATATTCTCTAACTTTTTCTTTTAACTAGTTTACTATTAAGAGGCGGACAGTGGTTGAAAAAGATTTGCAGAATCTTGCTTTATCGCGTGGTTACTTCCTATCCGTGTTTGTTAGTCTGATCAAAATAATTTTGGAAAATATTTTGGATGTAGTTGTCATAAGACTAACTGGTCTATAGTTGTTTAGATTTGCTATATTGCCTTTCTTAATAAGTAAAATAAAATTATTGTATATCTAGACCACTGTTTTGGTTCTTGTTTCTATTACATTAAATAGACCAGAGACGGCTCGTGACAATTTTTAATGGTTTCACCAAAAAAGAACACAAGATAATTTGCTTGAAAACCTTTTATTATTCTATTTATAACTAAAATTCATTAAACTTACATAGCCCAGGAGCGGCGCTCCGCATTTTGCTAATTTTTTATACAAATCTTCTGTTTCACGTGTGAGACTGTGTCGAACTTTCTCTTTCACACTCGTTGATTTTAGCTTTAAGTCTCTGTACTGAAATTCGTTTCATAGGAGCGCATTTCACTTGACGTAGTAAGGGCTTTTACATTGATTTAAATATCTAATTAGTTACTTTATATTCTCCTGGCGTTTTTTTTAGTTTGAACAGCAAATTAAATTTCTAATGCCTTTTACAAAAAAGAAACAATTTGCTTTTGAGCGAATCTTTTAGTAACTGACCATATTTTGATAGTTTTTTTTCTTTCTGAATACCTTTAAAACACCATCTTTTCACCTATTTTACTTAAAATCATGACGCTTATTTTTTATATCGCTATATATGCTATCAACAATATTTTGGTAGACTTCCTACCTATCAAAGAGTAGCCCGGGTTCTAACATATGAAATTGATGTTTAATAGAACTGGCTACTTTGATCTCAAAAAGCCGGCGTTTGGTTAAGAATTCCAAATTCAAATTAATCTAAATTCAATAATTTGTGAATTATGTAATAATTCATTTGTTTCAATATGGAAAACATAAAATATAGCATTATTTTCGAATACAAATTCCATCGTGGCACTTGCGCTGCAGAAACAGCTCGAAGGATTAATGAAGTGTACGGAGAAACTGTAAAAGAAAACACAGTACGTTTTTGGTTCCAACGCTTTCGTTCTGGAAATTTAAATCATTTGAAACAAATTGGAAAAGTGAAAAAGCTTGAAAAATGGGTATCGCATGCACTAAGTGAAGCAAACCAACAAACACGCGTCGACTGCTGCGTCACGTTACTCAACCGTCACGATAACGAGTGGATTTTGAATCGTGTCATTACTTGTGATGAAAAATGGATCCTATACGATAATCGGAAACGCTCATCGCAGTGGTTCAATCCAGGAGAATCGGCTAAATCCTGCCCCAAGCGAAAGTTGACTCAAAAAAGGTACTAATTAGTTTCTGGTTGACCACCGTTGGTGTCATCCACAACAGCTTCCTAAGATCTGGTCAGACGATTATGCCAGAACTGTATTGCGAGACAATTGGCCGTTAAACAGCCGAGATTGGTCAACCGCTCTAGCCCACTGCTGCTACAGGACAACGCTAGATCACACACTGCACGTCAGACGGTGGCGAAACTAGAGGAGCTAGGATTGGAATTTCACCGTCACCCACCATATTCCCCGGACCTTGCTCCAACCGATTACAACTTTTTTCGGAATTTGGATGATTTCTTATGTAGAAAAAAAACAATTCAGATGAGGCAATCCAAAACATGCAAGGAATCAATGAACTTCCTATAAAATGGCAAAAGTGCAAAGATCACAACATACTTTTAGGCACTTTGATTGAACAAATAAAAAATATGTAAAAACATTTTTTTTTCCATATAAAACATCAATTTTATATGTCAGGTTCTAATACCTGAAATGTTAGGGAAATACGTTGCAGCCGGCAAGAACTATTTGCACAGTCGGTGTTAGCATAGCACTCAAATTTAAAAAGGTACTGCCCAGTGGATACACTTTCACCTAGGTACTCATAGAAATATATTGAGTGACCGCAAGAGACAATTTTGTTATTAAAATTATATATTCCATTGATTGTTGACGTTTACAAAAGTAGTAATACGTTAAATAACTGTTAGTTATTCGGGTCCCCAACAGACTAAGCAGCCACATGGGTCTGAAACTTGTCCTGGCGTCGCGAGGCTATACACGGCCAGCCCGAGCAATAAAATCTTTATCCAACTTTCATCACATATATAAATTTCAATTTTTTATTTTTTTTGTTGCATATGCTGTAATTTTATTTTTAATGCAAATATTAAGCTTTTAATGTGTAATCTAATAGGTAAGTATCATAGCGTTATCACTCGTAGTTATCCGAACGGTTCTTAGATGAATTCCTTTTTTTATTTTCTCCGGTTAGACTTGTTTGTTAAGACGTCGGCGCGAGGCGTCGTTAGTTTTATTTTTATTAGATTACAATGACCTTCTACTTAGAAAGTCATTGTTTTAGCCACATTTAAATAAAATCTGTAGGAAAAGAGTGACATCACGCACTCTGATTGGTGTTTCATGTACTGTATCATAATTATTTTTTTATGTTTTTATTTCATTAAAATAATAGAAAACTTGCAAAACAAGTTTATTAACGTTATTACTTAAAATCTTGCCTATAAACCTATAATTCTATAGATAAGGTGGAAACTACACTCTTGTGGAAAAACCTATAAAGATGTTTTTTTATTTTCATTATAATGAAGTGATTCTAGCTCATAGTCTAACTAGAGAGTAAAATGTTTGGTATTGAAACACGGCCTTAGATAGAAGTGTTAATTGAAGTGTTGTCCATGGCCGTCACTAGTTATGTAGGTATGTGTCATCTGATCTGAGAGTATGTTTGACTTATTCGATTGTATTTTATGAAATCTAAACTGATAGTTAGGATGGATGGATTCGTATAGTATCTTCCTGTGAATAGCTTGGGTTGGGTTATTTCCACTTAGCATGCTGCTTCGCCTTCCGGCAGTTCGGCGCGCAGTCAATCTCAGAAACTTCGTTAAACGTATGAATGTAAAAACAATATTCAATAGAGTGTCCTAATATCTAAAAATTGGAAGATAGAGATATTATGTTGGTAGATAGGAAAATGGAAGCCAACATAGGTAGATATTGCTTGCTGCGTGGAGGTATCAAGTTGTAATCAGTTTAAAAATTTAATTCCTAGGTGCCAAAACTCAACACATTTCAGAAAACGACCCTTTATGCTAAATATTTTGACACTAACAAATAACTAATGGAGTACTTTTCTTACACGTAAACCATGGAATTTGCAAAAACCAATGTATCTCAAGTACCTATATTTTATTTTAAATTTTTTTAGTTATCAAATAAAAAAAAATAAAAAAATATTGCGATCAGGTATTTACATTTTCAAGTTTGTGTTCAATATTTTATTGTACAATGCCTTCAATATCTACATAATATACAATATACAATAATATACAATAATCCATAGCATGAACCCTAAAATCCAAGAAATTGCTCATTAGATTACGGACTCGTGAGTTAGGACTTTGACTGACTTGTAGGAAATAAAATAATTACCCTAAAAAATTAATACAAGTAATAGGGGTTTAAATACGAAATTGCCATTTTACCGCACTGGCCACTCCGAATAAAAATTTATCTTGCATTGTGTCAGATTTCAGAGTGAAACACTTTTCAAAAAAAAAAATCGGCCAAGTGCGAGTCGGACTCGCGCACGAAGGGTTCCGTACCATTATCTATAATTTTACAGATGCACCTACTTTACATAAGTACCTTTTAATGGAATTTGTACGTAAATTTCACTTTTCCAAGTACATATTATAACTTGATCGACTATTACTCGTTAGCCTGTAAAGTGTACTTGCCCGTGATAGTTTTCCTTTTAAATTCATTAACTATATGCACTACAATCGTATTTTTTTTTACATTTCCAAATTTCGCTGGTAGAGGGGGGGGGGACACTTGACTCTATATGTTTCGCAAACGGACCCCTAAATCAAAAAATGATCTTTGCATACCGCCAATGTTTTTGGAATTTCTATCCAATGATACCCCACACGATGGTGTAGACGAGAAAAAAAAAATTACATCCCCACCTTACGTGTACGGAGTTACCCTAAAAAAGATTTTTTCTACCACTTTGTAGGCTTCATCAATGTGTATATCTCTGCCAAATTGCAGCTTTCTCGTATTAGTAGTTTTTGAATTAGGCCACCGACAGACGGACGGCGATAAGGGTTCCTTGTTGACTACGGAACCCTAAAAAAGGGTCAAGAAAGAAGTAATTCGATTTTATAGTAATGCGAGTAAAGCTTCTGGTGTTGCAAGCATCCATAAGCTACGGTGACCGCTTACCATCAGGCGGACCGTTAACTTGAGTGCCACCTATGTTTGTGGTATACAAAGAAAAGGTGGAACTAACGCAGAAGAAACTGCTCGTGATATCAATGCTGTGTTTGGAGAGAATACAGCTAATGAACGCATTGTGAGTTATTGGTTCAACCGCTTTCGTACTGAAAACTTCAACGTGAAGAATGAACCACGAGGACGACCAGCTTTTAAGGTAAATGAGGATAATTGAAGGTGATGATGGAAGCCGATCTGTGTCAAACTACTAAATAATTAGAGCCGTGGTTTGATGTTAGCATACACATTATTGCTCCACGACAAAGCCAGGCCATATACTGCTCGTGACACAGTTTTAACATTTAAGAGCAGTTATAAGTCATCCGTCGTCCTCCATATTGGCCGGACCTTGCACCAACCCCCTACCACTTTTTCCGCGATTCGGGGATATTTTTCGGAACAAAAAATTCTTCCATGGCAGGATTATCACATGCCTTCACACAGTTTTTCGAAAAGGTTTCAATGATCTTTCTATTAGATGGCAGAAATGTATAGAAAATTTGGATGTTATAATGTACTTTGATTAAATAGATATATATATTCCACAAAAAAAACATTCAAACCCCTAATATATTTTGTGACACAGTTGCAATTTAATTTTTTTTACAAAAATGCTATTTTCGAACAATTGGCCCTGTAAATTCTATGCAAACAGAAAGAAAAATATTTATTATCGGGCCCATTGTGCAAGAGATATTTTTATTTAAAATAAAAATAAAAACTTACAACACACAAACAGTTATAAAGCATAGCGAGATAGACGCTGACTAAGATTATAATACCAAGATTTTATAGCGTGTCCTTTCCTTGTTATCAGACATAACCAGGTCAAGAATATACTTAATTGCAGTCTGTTTTGCAAATTTTATAGTAGGTATGTATCAGCAATATAATTTAGTATCCTCAATAGTATTTCGAGCATACATTCGTAACATCTCTGACCATTCCTTCAGAAATTAGTCTCGTGATAGTTATATTTTATCAGTTCATCATCACCATATCATCAGCTCAGTGTATATTTCGTTGTATCAAACCATTGCTAATGATACGTATGTAATAGGTTGGGTTAATTTGTTGAGATAGGTATAAATAATGGCAAAGGTTCCTATAATTCACAGTTTTCATTATTCTATTTTTTTCGTTTTTTTTTTTACAAGTTAGTTAGTCTGTTTATTTATACTTATCTTTTGGATGAGATAGTTTTTACTAAAATAACTTTGCCCAAGTAAGTACCTAAGTGAAGCTACAAAAGAACTCTAAAATGTATTGTGTTTTCATTTAACTCATACCTAGGTACTGAAAAATAAATGGGTTTGCAGATATAGTGGATTAAATGTACGCAATAGTTGGAAAACTTAGTGAGCCACAGGTTTATGTTCGTAATGGTCTGGAGATTCAAGGTCTCAATCTACCCTTGCAATTAGGGAGGTACATGCAAATTGTGATTTTCGTCTTATTCCAGTACTCTTTTCCATAGATTTCGAATACCCTATTCTACTTTCATTGCCATTAAGTGAATACATTTTCAAGTACCTACCTATTGTTAAAAAGTACTATATGTACACCATCACGACACTTATCACTGAAGGGTTGGAGGGCCCTAAGGTGAACAATGCTTGTAATATCCACGTCTCATCAATGGTATTTTGTACCACAAACGTAGGTAGACAGTCGCCGCTGCGTCGGAATCGCTGAACAGGACACAAAAATAAAGCCAACTTTGTCTAGGTTGCCTCTACCGACTATTGAACAGGGAGCTTATTAGAAACTTTCTTGTGGAATTCGAGAGAAAAATGGATGCAAGTACATTCATCGGTTTCGAGAGGTAAGTCAGACTTCCATACATTTTTGTCTCAAATTCCAAAGTCCGAATAGCTCGAGACTGTTCCCAATAAGCTCCCAGGAGACCTTTGACATTTTACCATTTGCGCTACTCTATCCTCTACTTTGTGAATGTTTTGACCCCGTAAAATACTTCGTCTGACAAAATAACTTTTTGCAAAACGCGTTGTGTAAGTGTAGTGCGGCTCGATAAGAAGTAAGCAGTAAGTGACTGTTTTAATTAAGGCTTCTATTTAATCTTGGGCATAGATAACTATCTGGTAGTGATCTAGATAGGTACTAGTAGGACATGCAACATGCGGTAAACTAGTAGAAGTAGGTGTATTAGGCAATAAAATTGCAAATCGATTTAGAGGATATCCGTTTGGTACACATGTACTTTGAGTTAAAACATTTATTTTTAGCTGCAGTTCATAAACATATTTCCCTTAACTCCCCCGAGTCAGGACGTGTCAACTTTTTGTGTCATTTGAAATATTAATTTCAAAACCTATCGTATCAAATTAAAGAGCTTCATGAGCCGGAACTAAAAATATACTACAGTGTTACATTTCGACCACTTGTTTTCTAAAAATCCAAAAAGTATTTTCAAAACATACTAAATTAGGGCTCCTACAGTTAGAAGACGGTTGAGTAAGTTCTCATAAAATATACCTCAAATGATAGGTAATATCTTCATATCTAACCTCAAGAAAGCAATTTCGAAATCATTTTTTTCTGAGTGATGTTAGACAGTTCCTTAAACTTCAGTATTTTACGAGACATATGGAAGTGTACTGAGCTGTTTTCGTTTATTGATTAGTAAATAGGTTAACTGGAGTATACCACTAATCACTCACTATCCCCTTATCATGTAGTACTAGGAAATACATGGCGATTACAACTACTTACGTAAAGTACGTAAAGAAGATTCAAAAAATACCTCAACGCGTTCTTGAGAAAAAGGGTCTTGACAGACAGACTGACAAACTTTTTTTAATTAACGAATTTTGGACTATAATTGTGACCTTGCTGCGTGTCAAATTCCATAATTCTAGGTCAACTAGGAAAAAGTTCAAGGTACTAGGTTATATAATTAAGATTAATTTGTCATTTTTTCTTTTTAATTTGTTATTTATTTATAATGCCTGACATTCCACCTTTTTTATTTTTAACTTGAATTTTTTGTTACAATAATAATATACTCTAAATGTACTTATTAAATTAAGGTAAGTTTAAATTTTTTTATTAAATATTTGCATGCTTTGTTGAGCAGATTATAAGCAAACTTATATTAAAAACTTCCTTCTTATTTTATTACCATAATCTTTTACAAATAAATTTCATTTTATTTGAATGGGAAGTACCTACCCCATAGGTTTTGATTTATTTGTGAATGCCAAAATATGCGACAAAAATGGCCGTATTTTGGCCGGATTTTTTATTGCGTTGACTTAGCTTAGAAGCTTGATTTTTTTACAGCTTCAAGGTAGACGAAGACCTTAGTATTCCGTAATAATTTCAACTTAATATCTTCACGCGTTCCTTAGGAAAAGGGTCTTGACAGACAGACAGACAGACACACGTACAACAAAGTGATCCTATAAGGGTTCCTTTTTTCCTTTTGAGGGACGGAACCCTAAAAATCAAATCCCATCCAAAAAAATTATGACGTCATAAGTCTTCCACTAAGGGGAATATTTTATTTTATATTGAATGTTATTGTTATAATGTATCAAACGGCTATCGATTTGTGGTCTTCGAGCAAAATTGGCTTTGTACACCGACTATTATAAGCGGCTCCGTAACCATGAGCATTAAAATTGTATGCAGGAGTTACAAACAATTAGTCTCAAGATGAGGCCGTGGAGTTTAACGATGTCGAACACAATAAAGAATTCATTGAAAGTCGTTTTTTATCGTATTTGTCTGCGTTATTTATATAAGTATTGCTTTTTGAAAACTGGTCATTAGCGGCTTGTATTTCCGTACTTAACAGGATTCTTTAATTATTTTTTTTGAGTTATAGCTATTGGTTACATACATAGATACTTACAGCTTACATTATGAAACAGCCTTTAGATCTCTTCTGTACGAAAGTATTAACCCGCGGATTAGTTGTTTTTTTGTTTGGTAAGGATCAGTCCAAGATGCCAGAGTTAGTGATAAGATGTCTACTGTTATATTAAAAATTAATGAAATAAATATCTTTGAACTACACAAAGCTGTTATGGATACCAGACAACGGCTACAAATACATAAATGTTACTTTTTTTTTTAGTATATATGGTAAATACATACATTTCATATATAAATACACCCAGACTCAAGTTTCAATACATCAATGTTTATCACATAAATGTTTATCTAGTGCGGGAATCGAAGCCACAGCAGCAGGCCACACTACCAACTAGGCTGCGAGGGAGTCTATCATTCTAGACTTTGATTATTTCAAGGAGTTTCTTAATATGTCAGCACTGCGCGACACGTAAGTTTGTGCGTGCGACGGCACCACTGTATACGATAGAAACGTAATACGTGCAAACACAGGTATATATGACGCGCACTGTAGTTAACAAATAAGGCTGGTTGGCTAAAATCGTAACCATCGATTTATCGTACGTATCGCATCAGATATGGTACCTACGTGATTTGAATTTTAATTGTTAAAAATAATTAGCTATGAAGTATTGGCCTTGAAATTTACTAAAAACATATGAGTTGGAGTAACTAGAGAACACTATTGTGGCGATCAAGCAGTTTATTGGTAACAGCCTCGAGTACTCCAGACTCGATAATTCGAGAGTAGCTTTACGGGTCTCGAGAGATAAGACCTACTTGCATTCATGTTTCTCTCGAATTCCAGAGTCAATTATTCTATTAATTAGGTATTCTCAAGACTGTTCCCAAAAAGCTACCTGCATTTTGTTTTACGTATTGCGTGGGTTTTCTTAATTATACTTTACCTAGGTACTACGCGTCCATACAGAATACAACATGGAGCTGAATGTTCTGTCAATAAGTCTGCTTTAGGGGATTTTTTTGAGACTTGAAGTCGAAAACATGTTATTGGTAAAAAAATGTTTTTTCTATATAGATAGAGTGTTCGCTTTAGGTGCGTACAATTATTACACCAAAGAACACGAAACGCAAAATGTAACGTAACTTGAAATATAAGTAGGTGTACACGTTATACTTACGCGGCGTGTTAACTAAGCGGTATCATAAAAGATTGATAGGTTGGCAGATAAGTACGTTTTTGTTTAAAAATATCTTACGTGAATTTGTTACGTATAACGGTAAAAACCACATAAAGACTGAATTTTAATAAAATTATATACTCTTTGTAATCTCGACAGGATGTAAAGTGTTATCAAGTGTTATTATTACGTAACCATGACGACGTAAACAAGGTTTCTAAAAATTGTTACCTAGCTGTCTACTATTTCGATGATCAAATTCATATCAAGTAATGGCTACACACACACTTACAAGCTTACACAAGAATACAGGAAATACAATTATTATACGGAGTATTATATTATTGTTTATGCAACTGTCACTACGTTATGAGAATATTAAAAAATACAATATAGATTATTCGAGATCTCGCGAGTATTTCACACCAATTTTGGACTGATACGGCTCCATAAGTTCCAAATAATTTTTCCCTTGCAAATTTACCTACTCGGTACGCATGCATCTTTGGTTGCTGTATGTATTATAAGGTTATATTTATAGTATTAATTGCACAGTAAATGACCTATGCTGCCTGGAAATGTATATGGTCTGGCTAAGAAATTTACAACACAGAAATTTTTATTACAATATTTTTAAGTTAAGGAAACTAGGCATTTGTTGTTATAGTATAAGAAATATAATACGCAGGCAAAAAACAATATTGCTTACAATTTTATTGTGAAAACGACTAAATAAAAAAACGGATCAGTTTTAAACTTTCCGTTTACCTTGCCAGGGAGGTTTGTACCCAGGTTTTCGGTTAGTGGGGAAAATCAACTCTTAGTCTAGGGAAGGCAATCAGTTATAAGATATACATGTATGTATATATCAAGTGGCTAAAACCTTGGAGCACACCTGATTTATAAATAAAGTCGAAAAGCTACACAATTACCCTCGGTTTTAGTGACTGGTTACGATAATTATGATGGATGACACATGAACAACATTTACCTAATTGCTGTATTCAAAAGCTGAGTGATAAACAGACAAATTTAGGTATTTGTTCTGTGATTGATTAGTCATAAACTGCTGCCACCTTTGTATATAAATATGTGAGAGAAACAGCTCACGTGCCGAATATTGACAGCGGCAGGCGTATTTACTAAGTCGGCTAGGCTTCTGACACCTCTTCACTACTGTCGAGTATAAAGCTAGCTGATTCACCTTTACTACTGCCAGGTATTTAGCTAGGTGGTTCATCACGGTGTCATCGTCGCGATATACCTAACTTTGTGTACAAAATGTTGTGTCAACTCCTTTCTTTACGTGTTTAACCCCCTTAGGCTATGGTTTTCGAGAAATGCTAAAACGACTAATACTTTATGTGTTAATTATTATGACTATTTACAAATAAACCGAGATTGTCGTACAAGGCTTTATTGGGACCCCATTTTACCCCCTGGTATTGGGACCCCATTTTACCCCCTGGCGGATGGTTTTTTAAAAACCATTTAATAAGTCATTCTTAATTTTTAACAACTTTCCAAATATTTCTGAATTCAACATTAGGGTCATCCTTGATGCGGGGTTCCATTCCATAGCCTTTACTTAACGTTATAATTTATTGTTTGATTTCGACAACCAATGACCTAAGTGAGAAGGTCAATGCTGACAACCTACAGTAACCCTACCTTGATCAGCTGTAGGTATTTCGTGAAGTATTTGACTTATTTTTTCGTGTCATTTTTATAAGTAATTTTAGTCTATGTGCTAAGTAGACTTGACGTGCTGTTTTTTTTTCTGGCATACAAGCAGGTACCTAAACATATCCACCTGATACAGTTGTCTGCAATCTCAGTAGTCCAAAGAGCCAGATAGCGCTAATCTGAATACAATGAGCAAAATCCTCTAACTTTTATTTAAGGGGTAGAAAAATGGATAGGTCCTAAACTTAGGTTCCGCGACCTGTATAGCATGCCTACAAATAATATTTAGATAGGGCATTTAGATTTTAATTAAGAAGTGCTCACTTGCTATTGTTTCCTGGGGCCTCAGATGGTGCTACTCTCCGGGTTTGGAGATGAAGCGACGTTGAGGACAGCGGCACGTATGAGTGTGGATTACCAAGACGATGATATCTAATTAATTGTTTAGATAACAAACGTTATTAAGAAAGTTAAAAATCTCTAAAAACACCTGCGTAACTAACTCCAAATACGGGCTATGCCTACTGTATGTGCTTAAACAAACACACTTACTAATAGTATATTAGCACTTAGTATCCTAATTTGCGAGGTGCTAATGTTACATTCAAAACAAGCATAAGGGGTTTAGTCGGTAGGAGTCCGACACTACCCAGCTCATCCTCGGGTGACCATAATGGATTTCGCCTCCTGTACAATAAAAAACCGGCCAAGTGCAAGTCGGACTCGCGCACGAAGGGTTCTGTGCGGACAGACCCTTCGATATCTGTGGCACAAGGTTTTTGCCCGTGACAAGGAGTTTCTTCTTAGGCGCTTGAGATATTAAAACGCGTATATGCACACAACAGACCGATTTTATTTAACTTATGCTTCTAACTTAATTCTAACACATATGTACAAAAATTTTTACTTCTTAGCTTTCATAGCTATTGACTTGTTGAAGTTTTCTTGAAGACTGAATACAAATCAAAATTCGTTCTATATTTATAGTAAAAATGAAAAACCTCATCAGAGGGAGAGGTTGTTCCATAAAACCTTCTAGATTTAGTACTTAACTTATTGTACTTACTGTGGTGACTAAAAATCTAGCCCACACAAAAACTTAGTGAAAGACAACATATAGTAGTCGATATAGACATATATCGAAAGTGTAGGTATATCTACCTAGCTATAAATCGCTACTTACAGTTGGGGTTTCTATCGGCTATTGCCATCACAGTCACACGATTTGCGGCTTGACTATAAAATAACGCTGTTTTACATTTTTAGGTTTTATAGCCAAACGGTGGGAGCTATAATGACGATTTAGGTGTCTTAAGATAGATCTTTCAGAGGCGGTTCCAACGGCACATAGTGGTATGTTCCATCGTCTACGGTTAGGCCGTAGTGAGAGAAGAGCTGGAATTCTAGCTCTCAGGGCTTTCTGCTTACACTAGATGACTACAGACTTTGTGCTATACGTCAAAAAATGGACCTAACATTCGGACATACCTTTCAGTGTTTTTGGTGTCTGTCAGTATGTTATATCCTGAAAAAATGTGTGATATAAGTTTTCAGGATTTTCCTTGTGCTCCTGTACTTCAGGGCTTAAAGTTACCTGTATGAAACCTATTTATCTTGGTAGATGCCTATGAAAGGTATCTAGTGATATATTTATCTTTATCATATGTAACCCGGTTACTGAGTTATAAGCTATCGTATTTCATAACTTTACACGTAATTTGTGCCCCAACCATACTACTTATCGTAACGGTATAGATACCTACGATCTTTTTTTTTATATAAAATAGTTTGTAAATATATTTTGTTTAAATTATTAAATAACCGGACTATTGCTACTTAAAAGGTATCAATAGTTCGGTGCTTTGACACAACCGAACTATTGCAACTTAAAAGTTTCAGTAACAACCGGACTACTGCTACAAGAGGAAAAAAGACACTGAGCACTGAGCATATTCGATGGCATATTGATGGATAGTGTTTGTTGCTCATTTCTTTTCCCTGTACTTCACCTGAAAACCACACTCAACTGCCACTGAGCCGTATGTGTCTCGTGAGCCGCGATTGGACGACCACTGACCTAAAATATAGGGTTCAACGTAATAAAACCACTAATTGGAAAATCCTTTCAAATAATGACACGTGCCTAAGAAAGCACATCATTAGCAGTTTGACGTCATACCCTCGTTGTGTATTGACGCAAAATATATCGTATCGGTCATTTGAGTCAAATTAGACTTTAGAAAAAAAATGCTTATAACATCTTTTGTTAAAACCATTGTTGAATATATAATTATCAATCAATTCCCACATGTATGACTCGACCGTTTCAGCTGATTTAATTTTTTGTTGTGTTCGCAATCGTCAGGACAAGGCCTAAATAGAAGTTTTTTTTTGTAAATCCCTAGGAAAAATTTACTAAGTGACGCCGGGTACGAATTGCTAGTAATACATAAATACAAACAACATTAAATATAACATCGGCCAAGTGCGTGTCGTACACTAAATAAGTTAACTTAAATGAAAATTATTGCGTATATTTTAAAAACTCTACTTTTAATTAAAAGTCTGTGTTTATGAAGCCTAATTTTTTTGATGAAAATTGGTATGGAGGTAGCTGACACCCAGGTGTTAATACACATAGACTACTTTTTTATCTTAGAGAGCTTAGACGAACTATAGCTTGCTATAGCAAACTTTATTAGTATAATTAAGGAGTTCACGCCGATAACCAAATTTAGGGCGGGTCGAGTCGAGCCGCAAGCAAAATTCGTTAATTACCAGCTATCCCATTAAATTATAAATGCGAAAGTTTGGATGTTTGGTTGTTTCTTACTTAATCACTCTTCAACCACTGGATGGATCGTGAACCGCCGAACCGATTGAGATGAAATCTGGTATGGAGATAGTTTGAGTCCCGGTAGAGGACATACATTAGTTTTCATCCCAGATAATTCAAAAGTTCCTGCGGGAATAAATATAACGTTTGTTACTCAATCCTGCTGCAACGGAGCATGAAATTGAGTTGAAATTTTGAACAGAGATAGTTGAAGATCGGAGATGGACAAAGGCTACTTCTAATCCAGGGAGACTCATAAGTTTCCCCGGGAGTAACTATAACCAAATTCCACGAACGAACTATAGCTGCAGCTATAGTTTGCTATTACAAACTTCTTTAGTATAATGAAGGAGTTGCCGTAAGAATCCTACGCCGATAACCAAATTTAGGGCAGGCGGAGCCGCTGGCAAAAGTTAGTTAATAATAAATGACACTGACTTCCTGGTGGCTGGTGGCTCTTAGTTACTAGTAAGAGGGTACCATAGGCACGTGACAGTTACTTTATGGGGGTTTCGTTTCCCGCACGACTCAAACATTTATGTGATCAAAATTTGTGTTTGTGTCTAGGTTTTTTTTGTGTATTAGTTCTCGGGTATTCATACTCCAAACCTCTGCCTAATTTGGGACCAAATTGTACAATGTTAGATGTCCGGATATATTTCTTATTATTTATTTTCTTATGTGTTACCGTATTAAATGAAGGTGACATTAGATTTTTTAGATATATGTACTTATAAATATAACTGAACTGGTAGATCCATCAGTAAGCCTTCTGACTCGTTATTATACTATGGATGGATAGAACAAGGATCTATAATTAGAATATTCAAGGTGTCATTCTCACTTGTCCCCTCAGACAGGTTAATGAGGGATGTCCCGCATCAGCTAGGTCACCGGGACTCCCGTTCCGTCCGACGACGACGGGCCTCTGACTTACTGATGCTGATAAATTCACTATAAATCATCGATCATTTACTGGGAATTTATTGAGATATCCTCTAGTCCACAGACTATATTACAATTTATAACTTCTAGTCTCTCGCTTCACGTGTAGACACAAATAGATCATAAGTTTTTAGTCTTTCCATGCAAACGTATTCCTTTCTTGCCTCCCTGAATTTTGGCTTTACAATGCGTATATATAACTGGGGCCATTTAATTTTTTTAAAAAAATTGCCTCTTTTTGATGACAATTTCAGACGTGCTCTGTACGAATAAGTATGTAAACTATTTTCTTAGAAAATAAAACATAGACACAAAGCATAATTAAAATAATAATTTTCTCTTAATAATCTTGACATTTTTGCTAGACGGTTCGGTTGAAATTTTGTGGGAGCTAAATACCCAGGTGCAAATCTGTTATCAGTTTTCAATTCAAGATCCAATATGGCGTATAAAAATTATTTGATGTAGATGAAACAAGTTTTAGTCGGCATTCCAGTGTGCTGAATTAAATATTTATCAGTTTTTTTAAATTCAAGATAAACTCGTAAGGTAGATGCTGCTGGACATGTTTTTTGTTGTTTTGCGTTGCAGTCTGCTCTACAACCACTGAAAAATTAGAAAAAAATACAGTTTTTAACCGACTTTAAAAAAGGAGGAGGTTCCCAAATCGTTTTCTTTAATATTACGAAATTTTTTACATAATTATATGAAAGAAAGAGTTAGCCCGCAGATTGGTCCCATTTGGTAAGGATCGATCTAATAATACCAGAGTTAGGTGAAAAATGTTTTTATTAGTATCATTTTATAGTTTGATTATTTAGACGACCTACTAACGGACGTATCTGTAACAGAATATGTTTACACTGCGTGGAATGTAAGTTTCTGCGTGGCGGAAGCACCGCTGTAAATTAGATTAACAAAACAATACACGATAGAATATTTTTTTATAATCATTTAATTATAATTATTTTTTTGCGCAGGGCGTGGTGGGGTTTCATATACCTAAGTAATGTATGTAAAATGTTAAAACTTTGTGTGAAAACGCACCGCTAAAAATCTGTCATCTTCATTTTCTGTTTTTTTGGCTTAGTAGTTTAAAAGATAAGGGGGGGAAAGAATGGTATTTTTTTATATATTATTTTATTAAATAACTTAAAAATTAAAAAAAAATATTAAGACTCCTCATAACAAGTCATTTCATTTGATATGTCCCACGGTACAGACTGCAAATCTTTTTTTAATACTCATTTCATATTCAAAATTAAGTTTCACGCCGTGCTAGGGTCACAGAAGAGTTATATGTGTAATAAATTTTAACTTATCGGTCCATTACATTCCGAGGAAAGTGGCTGTGACAAACCGACAGACAAACACACGAGTCATAAGGGTTCCGCTGTTATTTTATTCGGCCGTACGGATCCGTCATAGACCCTGTAATGTACTAATAAAGTTTTTTCTACATACAACAGCAATTAAATTACTAGTCGTATGTACAAGAGGAAAAGTAAATAATACCAAAATATCTCGATAAATTCCTTAATAAAATTATTTATAAAGGAATGAGCGGTTTTCATATTTGAACAATTTTCTAATTATGTAAGACGTCATTGGTTAAGTAATAAGTTTAATGAGCTTTCAAATACATGGGCTTAAAACATTTTAGGTTAATTTATAGCATAAGTACCTATGTGATAGTGTGTTTTTGTCTATCTATGAAAACCGGAAATGCCGTGTATATTTTTAGACTACGCAGACGAAATCACAGGCGCCAGCTAGTGTTTGATAACTATAACCAATTATAAATTCCGTTCACTTTTTTATCTTTAGGATTTTAAAATCAAATTCGACTATTATTATTCATAGATAGTCTTGTTAAGATTAATACGTATACACGGTAAAAAAGAATTAGTTGAGCCAAGAGTATATCGTTTCATATATGCACCAACGAATATTTACTTCATCTAAGATATTATTTCTTTTAAATATTTAAAATAATATGAAGTTAACACAAGATCAAATTTCTTTGAACCAGTAAATAAAACTCTATCTGTTTGAAACAATATTTAATTCATTGAAGAAAAATTTATTTGAAACACTTAGTTTTCTTGGGCGTAGAACTTCGTGTGTTATTGCACGGAAGAAATGTCTAGTTCACACAAGAGAATAGTGCTCCTAACTTGATTACATCAGCTCTTAAATTAATAACATTATATTTTAGTTTAAAACAAAAAATGTTTCGGTCCAAAATGACATAGTCAAGATTAAATAAAGTTTTTTAAAAAGCACTACGCCTCTTTTCCGGAGGCTTGGGACATATAGAGTCAGTCTACCGCACTGACTTAGTGTGTGTCTTAGCGGACGTTTGTCGCGCTAGTGCCCTACTGCAGAGGCACAGGCCTCTTTTCTGGAGGCTTGGGCCATATAGTCAGTCTACCGCACTGCCTTTATATGGACTTTGTCGAGCTTAGTACCTATTCTTGCCTTTAGCTGATTATACAGCGTTATGTTTAATTATAATTGTTATGACTATTTAACGATCTTTCTTAAACATGGAAGAAAAAGCGGTCACCCATCCAAGTACTGACCACGGTCGACGTTGCTTAACTTCGCTTATCGTTTCAGATAGACAAATGCGACTGGGCCACGAGCTTTTCAATTCTCAGAAAATAATTAACTGTAGGTTTCTCGCATAAACTGATACTACTTTGACGCACAAAACCCTACAATGAACAATTATTTAAAATTAAAAGCCAACACGAAATCCTATAAAGGACAGTGATGAGGTTCATTCAATTTAAAAAATGCAGGTATTTACTTAAACGAAAAGAAAATTCGTTCAAAGCGATACTAGCTGATTAATTTTAACGAAAATGTTTAATATTTTAAAGTAGGTATTTTATTTATTTCGACTAAAACAAGAGTTTCAGCTTAAAATATCAGATTTTGAGTCAAGAATCAAACAAATTCTGTTAAAATTATTATTTTCTCTAATTCAAAACAATATTATCTTAACTGAACATTTCACCGGCTTTGATTTAAGATACAATTATTTTCATCGAAAGATATAGTTTTTAAGAAGTGACGTCGCAGATTTAAGAAAACTATGATTTTGGCGCAAAATAAATTATATCAAAGCAAAATTATTTTTTGGTTCAAACGAAGAAAAATAAAATGTTGCATATAAAAATGTATTTATTTTATACAAGAACATTAACTGTCTTAGGGTAATTAATTTAATTTAATTTTATTTGGTTAAAAAAAATTTGTTCATACAAAAAGAAGTTTATCAATTTCGATTCATAAAATGATTTTTTTTCTGGGGAATAATATTGCCTTCTGTGAACAAAATATGTCCAAAATAGTTGGATTTCTTGACTGAATGCAAATTATTTTGGTGGAATAGAACTTGTAAACTCTTTTTTTTTCGTGATAGTAAAATTGTTTGTACCGGTGTCTGTACATACATTCTTACGTGGCCTGACTTAACAATTGGGTAATACTACTAAAAGCCAAACTAATCATTATTTGAATTTTTATAGGTTGTATTTTTGTTTGTTACTTCGCAAAGCTTTAATATTATAAATACCTAAGGCGTTTTTTATGATCACATAGTTTTAGGTTCCACTTAAAAGAAATTGCCGACGATCTTGGATCCTATAGTGTAGATACCTAACGTAGCCTAATATTATACGGTCCCAAACAATGGTAGTAGTCAATGCTACGGAACTCTATCTTTTCCCAGCGTGGTCCGTGTTTTTTTTTATTTCCTCTTAAACACAAAAAAACAACAATCCTTTAATTAACCAATAATATAAAAAGTTACATTATTATTAAAACTAGAACACTACCATACTCAATTCCTTCTCTATAATTTAATTTTATCATAAAAATCCATTGCAATGTTTGTATGAAAGAAAATAACCGGTCAAGTGCGACTCGGAGTCGGGAAATAGGGGTAAGCCATAAGATTGTAATGAAATTTTGGTGAGTTGTTGTGCACATGCCGACGAAGGTTTCCGAATTAGTATAATCCTTTGACAATCCGTGGTTAAAATTTTGGTAATTTGCTGTGAACGCGCCGGGAAAAGTTTCTGAATTAATTGGTACAACCACAGTACAACCCATTGACAATAGGTAAAAAAGACCGGTTAAGTGCCAGTTGTAGTCGCGATCGTGAACTTTACCCTTATTTTACTCTCTAGGGGATGACTATATATATTATTTCGTACATTGCTTTTATATAATCACCCTCTAGAGGATAAAATAAGGGGATATAAATTTGTATAAGAATTTCGATTCTTTGTGTCTAAAATTTTGCAACAAAAATCCAGGTATAACGTAGGCGAACACTAAGAAAGGATTTTAGAAAATCATCCCTTAGAGCGTAGAATAGGAGTTGGGGTTCGTATGAAAATTCAGAGTTTTGTACCTAGGGACTTGAAATTTTGCCCAGGATTTTTATTATAATTTAAGAAAAATTTAACCTAAGTAAGCACTAAATTGTGACACTGATTTTGTAATTTCTGTACAAAAATGCGTAAAAATTGGTACCTATATACTGTTTCTAAACGTACCTTCTCATTTTAGTGCATCCGAAGTTACAAGTGCCGTGTTTTCATTGAATTTGCGATAGCAAGATAGCCAATAATACTTAAATGATAATAATTTTTTTTCAGTCAACGATTACAGTATGTAATCTATACCTTCAGTGTACTATCCAATATATCATCTCGCCTAACCCATGTGTTCCATGTGTCATTGTGACAACCACCAAAACACACCGAATTACCTACGCGTATCTACCCCTTAGTACCCGTAAATACCCCTTGAAGTAGACTTAGAGGTCTCAAACTGGGCATTGTCACTTTTTAACAAATTTCGTTCTTAACACTCAAATCACGCTAAACCTAGAATTGTGATCTTAAAATTTTTGCGTTACGCTGTTGACCAGTAAATGAAAAAGAATATACCTACATCTGAGTTTGTAGCAAAAAACACCCGCAAAATGAGAATTATTGTGGATATCTTAGAATCTCCTGAAAAACTAATTATGTTTCATAACACTACGTCGATAGATGTCCAAAGGCAAAACACAAAGATGACTTATACGTTAGTTTAAGTTATGCCCATGTGATAGTTGCATGTAAACGTTCCGGTCACGACTTCAGCCTTCCTGTCCGTCATTATATCGTAACCTTCAATCTTTGTTACCACCAGGCGTGGTCACATTCAATGCTTCAATTTACTTCACTTAGTTTGTTAAACAATTTCTATAGTTTTGTTTTATAAAACTGACAAAGTTGCGAAGTTATTGTGAGTTGTAGCAAAGTGGAAAATTAACCGTGAAATTTTATGATGTAGGTTAATTTGCTGTTGGAATAAAACAAATGGACTGTCTATGATTTCCAACTAGCGGGCAATTGTGCAGTTTTCTATGATATGGATGAACCCGTCTTTTTTTTTTTTTATTCGACCATACTCCTTAAAAGTAATTCAATGGATTTTATTACACAATATATTTACAGATGGGTAGATGGACAGACAGCAGAGTGACAGTAATAAGGCTCCGTTTTGCCTTTTGGATACGAAACCATAAAAATTGAGAGCTATGGCAGAATATTTGATATGAGAGTATAGTAAACTAAATACACGAACATTCTAACTGTCATTTGGTTCTGGATATGCGTTCAGAAATCGAATTGTACGTACCTAATAGCTATAAATAATGAATAATAGCTAATGAAGTACATGTGTCACAAGTAGCCGATATTTTTGAACATTGAACAGAGTTTGCTGAGGTTTTTTTGCACGCAACCTTACAATAAATGAAACAATAAACCATTGACGCATTTGAAGTACCTATGCAACTTGCCAGGAATTGCACAAGTTTATAAAAAACAAGTAGGAAACTTGCTATGTAAAATTTTAGTCTATCGATATGAATATCTAATGACTATCCGATGTGAAGCAGTTTTTGATAGAAATTAAAACTAACAAAACTATTGTGAGAGAAACTAAAGAAGTTGCCAAAAAATTAAAAGTAGAAGAGGACATAGAGACTTCATTTACAACTTAGGCTACTAGGACGTTAAGATTATAATAAAATATACCTACCTGTTATTACTTATTAATAATATTTTCAATAAAATCAACCTTTTAGGTACTACTTATGCTGAATAAAAGAATTAAGTAGGTATTCTTAATCAAAAAAGGCGCTTTATAATCCTAAACCCAATCCTCAGATCAAAGAAAAAAGTTCAGATGGCACCTCTGTGTCAACGAAGGGAAGCCGGTTAAAACTACACCTCGCCGTTAAAATTACATACATACATTTCGACTCGATACGACTATATTAGTTCGACTAACAAGGCAAGATGTAGTTTTGTTGTATATGTGTGCGTGTAATTGTGTATGTACACACGGCTAAGTGTAAAGCAATGGGATACCCTAGCAAAAACGTGTCGTTTCGACCAGTGAACAAAGACATACACTATTGAAGCATACAAAGATACACAGTTCCACGTACGATAGGGGCTAGCACGTGACTGCACGTTAAAAATTTCAATTTTCTCAGTTTGTTGTCGATATAAAATTCAAACATTAGCAAATAAACTTGGTCATATTTTATGAAATAAGAATGAGGAGAATATATTAGCAAAATATATTAGCAATTTCACTTAAAATGGGTTTAGACATATATTTTTTTCACGTCTAAAAGTGTTGAGTACCTACACTGTAAGAAAATTAATCAAATTCTTACAAATTTAACTTGTTTGGGTATGTCATCACTTCACCTCGTTGTCGCAGAGGTTTCATCTGAAGTTTTTTATCTGATCTGACTCCCAATCATAACTAACCTGAATTCATTGCAAGAAAACGCATAGGCATAGTATAGGTAATAGCAGTTTACTCACGGTTCTATGCGGATTAACCTAAAAGGATATTCGTGGGACACTTCGAAAAATAAACAACCTTACTTAGGTTACTATAAGATTGATCTTCACAGTCCATTACTTCACTTAGCTGGTCCGTATCAACCTAGTAAATCACATTTTGCATAGGTGATTGGCTAACTTCACTTCCCTCGAAGTTATCCGACCATATAGCCTTTTTCTTAAAAACTAGCTGAACAGCAAATTTTTTAATATTACGGAAGAATAACGGCTCAAAACGGCTCAATTCTCAACCACTTTGCAGGTCTGTATCAGCCCTTTGTGTTACATTTTGCTTGGGTGGTCGGCTAACTCGTTCGTGTTTTTTTTTAAAAGCCCAACAGCAAATTTTTGAATATGACGGATACAAATTCTGGTATATTTTATTTGCAAGTTATGGATGGGCAAAGCCGCGACCAAAAGCTAGTTATAAATAATAAAGGTAGAGTAATTTATGTAAAAAATCACATCATAATAGCTAATATAAACATTAAGGAAGTAGGAAATGCATGAATTTTATTATTTATTTCATTTTTAAATTGACTGGTAAGTTTATATCTACAAGTTTGCAAGCATTGCGTTGGGCAACTTCAACGCAATGCTTGCAAACGAAAAATGTCTAAAAGTGGATACCTACCTAAGTTTCTGACTGACGGTACATACATATATAATAACTAATATCAACCAAAGCAGTTGCAGTATCTTTATCAATTCTGCGACCTATAAGTTGCAGATATTATTAAAATAAATATGTCTAGTGATTTAAATATTTTCATTTGAAAATTCTTTGACACTGTAATAAGCTTTATTAACTAAAAACATGTTATTTTCTAGGCTCGTGATCCATTTAGGTAACTTGTTATATAATTTCGGTTCCATACAAAATATTCTTTGCTCCATTAGTCTTGTATGAATGCACTGAGTCGTGTGTCGAGTCATTGTCGTTACGCGTATGGCAAATAAGTATACTTAAATTGGTACGTACGAACACAGCAATTTCAAATAAGTACAGACACGGTAATGTAAGTATAAAAAGACTTTGAAAATATAATTTAAAGCTATCTCTAGTTTTTAAACCACAGACGGCTCAAAGACATTTCTTTTGTGCTCGAAAAACCTATAATTTTTTAGTTGAGTTTCCCCAGAAAATCAGTCCATATCGTAGTGTCGACGTCACATAGGCATGATACGCTGTTAAGACTGTTTTTTTGCTTGCTGACTTATTTAACATATATGCGTATGAAGAATTGATTTTATTTTGTACACACATATTCAATAGTGCATTCCAAGACAATTTAGGATTAACAAAGAGTCCTAAGAATTTAAGTAAATGTAAAGTAATGAATGCTTATTAAAAGAAAGGCTGATTTCCCTAAATTTGTTATTTTAGAACATTTTATGGTAAAAAAACGTTTTGTTATAATTTGTTTTCCATTGCAAAACGCAATATTAGTTACTGCTAACTACAATTGCAATTATTGAAATTAATATTGAATGATTCATACTAAGAAGACTGATTCGTTAAATTTTAATGTTGTTCCATTAGAATTTAAGAAGATTTTATGGTAAATGATAAAGAAACCTTGTTTTACTTTGAAAAAAAAGTTCGTGTTATACTAGGACTAAAAAATTAATGATGTCCGACCTCTTTACCCAAAGGTCCGGCTAAATTGACTGGTCAGTCCGGCTTTTCAGTTTTAAGACCTGGCAACCATACATATAGGTTAGGTCCTCGAATAGCATAGGCGACTTTTTATCCCGAAATTACCGCGGGATTAACTATAACGGAGTTTAAACGAACTATAGTTATAGCTACAGCTTGATATACTTAATAGCAAACTTCATTCGTGTAATTAAGGAGTAAATCACAGTCGCCGACAACCGAATTTAAGGCGGGCTAATTAAGGATTAATCACAGTATTAATACTGAGATTAGTTAAAGGAGTCCCACGCCGATAACCGAATTTAGGGCGGGCGGAGCCGCTGGCAAAGTCTAGTAGGAGCATATTTATCAACTTTTACGTTGAGACGTAATACGAATCTAAATTAGTATAAACGCAGTTTACTTTTTTTTACTGTAATTAACTAATAGCGCCACTATGAGTCCAGTCAGAAACTGTTGCCTCAAATTTAACGATTTCGATTTTCGGACCTATTATAATAACTTCCCTCAAGAGAAGTTAAAAATATTTTGTAAGTAATAGGCACAGACTATATTTAATAAAAATCAAGACTAGTATCTTGAGCGAAGTTATTATAATAGGTCCGAAAATCGGAATCGCTAAATTTGCGTTTTCTTTAAGTTTTGAGACCTGGAGAATCGTTTGCCATCATGTTAAGAGTGATGTCTGTGTGTGTGTGTGTATGTATGTATGTTAGTTTTTTGTTTGCCTCTCGATATCTTAAGAGCCAATGGACCAAATTTTCTCGTGACCATATCTGTCAATACTCCACGTCATGACTTCGATCAGATTGGGAACAGTCTCGAGCTATTCGGACTCAGGAATTCGAGAGAAAAATGTATGCAAGTACATGCACGGGTTTCAAGGGGTAAGTCAGACTTCCATATATTATTGCCTCGAATTCCAGAGTCCAAATAGACTGTATGCAGTAAGGTACCTGAAAAGAGTGTGAGCAAAATCGATTCAGCGGTATGTTTTTTATCGCTAAAAACTGATTTTTTTAAAGAGGCAATAATAATCTTCATCTATAAATTGTCAAATATAAAAAAGAATCTTAAGAGAACTTGCTCGTCCGGTACTTGTTTTTATTATTATTATTAAACGCTCATGACCCGTGCACCCACTGATCTACCCACCAGTGGGTGCAGGGGGAATTCTTACTTACCCGTACACCCACTGTATCCTACCAGTGGGTGGAAGGGGAAATCATGTTACCCGTGCACCCACCGGGTTTACCCACCAGTGGGTGCAGGGGGAATTCATAAAAACGCTCGAAATTCCCCAAGCCTCAACTCAGTAGTTGGTCCGTGGGGAATTGTGAAAACCAATAGAAATAGATTCCCCACGGCGCAACTATTACTTTTTATAAGCTACTAATATGTTTGGGAGGGAAATTAATGAATCTATTTTAATTTTCCTGAAATTGCGCAGTGCTAAATGTATTAGATAAAGTTATTACCCGACTGTGGCAAAGCCAAAAAAGAGGGTTATGTGTTTAACCTGTAAGTATGTATGTCCTTTGAATTGTTTACGTCGAAATGTGCCTTTATTGTAAACAGAACTACCAGAAGCACTACTGGTAGTGCTGTTTACAAATGATAGCACTACCAGGCACCTTTCAAATGTTTTATAGTACAATCAAAAACAAAAATATAAAAAGAAACCGGTCACGTGCGAATAGGAGTTCCGTACCATAGAACAAGATTGACGTGTGTTTGTATTTCAATGAATTGACGACGAAAAGATAGTTTTTCCCCACCGACCAACTGAACGGCACAACTAGTACGGTCGGTGGGATATGTCGAGCGTTTAAAGTCGTTTTAATTTTGTATTTTTAATATTATTGCGAATGACAACTGTCAAATTAGAAAAATGATCAAACTCATCAAGTTCTTTATTTCTGATGATAGCTGTCAAACTAGAAAGAGTTATATCTCCCTAACTATTGATCTTAGACTAACAGTTTTCATGCAGAAGTTATAGATCTCATCAAGATCTTCATTTTTGATGACAGCTGTTAAACTAGAAATGGCTATATCTCCGTAACTATTGATTTTAGAGTAGCAGTTGCCCTGCAGAAGTGATAGATCTCATCAAGATCATTTCGGATGACAGCTGTCTAACTAGAAAGGAATATATCTCCGTTACCATTGATCTTAGACTAGCAGTTACTTTGCAGAAATTACAGATCTCATCGAGATCTTTATTTTGAATGACAGCTGTCAAACTAGAAATGGCTTTTTCTCCGTAACTATTAATTGTAGACTAGTATTTTCTTTACATAAGTGATAGATCTCATGGACATAAGGCCGTTTTGATAGCTGTCATCTAAATTACAGATCTTGATGAGATGTATCACTTCTGTAAAGAAACTACTAGTCTACAATTAATAGTTTTGGAGATAATGCCGTTTTTAGTTTGACAGCTGTCATCCGAAATACAGATCTTGATGAGATGTAGGTATCACTTCTGTGAACAAACTACTAGTCTACAATTAATAGTAACGGATACATGGGCGTTTCTCGTTTGACAGCTGTCATCAGAAATAAAGAACTTGATGAAATCTATCATTTTTGTGAAAAAACTACTAGCCGATGAACAATAGTTATAGAGATGTAGCATTTTCTAGTTTGACAGCTGTCATCCAAACTAAAGATCTTGATGAGATCTATAATTTCTCTGACGAAACTATTAGCCTCAGATCAATAGTTACGAAGATATAGTCCTTTATAGTTTGACAACTGTCATCCAAACTTGTATTGGAAAACATTGTGAAAAGTTATTAATAATATAATTTTTTTTTAAATAAATAAACATATTTAAAACATATTTCAAAAATATTAAAAAATTTAAAGTATTTGAAACATATTTCAACAATATTTAAAAAATAATTATTTAAAAAAAACAGAAAATAGTATATAAAAAACAGGAACTACCCATATACAATTACAAAATATTAAAAAAAAATAGTATTGAAATAAACAGCACCTACCCATTCACATTTCGAAGCTTTGCCACAGTCGGTTAATAACTATATCTTAAACATTTAGCACTGCGGAATTTCCGGAAAAATAAAAATAGATTCACCAATTTCATCGCAAACATATTAGTAGCTTATAAAAGATAATAGTTGAGCCGTGGGGAATCTATTTCTATTGGTTTTCACAATTCCCCACGGACCAACTACTTGGTTGAGCCTTGGGTAATTTCGAGCGTTTTTACGAATTCCCCCTGCATCCACTGGTGGGTAAACCCGGTGGGTGCACGGGAAAACATGATTACCCCCTCCACCCACTGTTGGAATACAGTGGGTATACGGGTAAGTAAGTATTCCCCCATCACCCACTGGTGGGTAGATCAGTGGGTGCACGAGTCGTGAGCCTTATTAAATATCCTTTAAATAAGAATGAGGAGAATATATTAGCAAAATATATTAGCAATTTCACTTAAAATGGGTTTAGACATATATTTTTTTCACGTCTAAAAGTGTTGAGTACCTACACTGTAAGAAAATTAATCAAATTCTTACAAATTTAACTTGTTTGGGTATGTCATCACTTCACCTCGTTGTCGCAGAGGTTCCATCTGAAGTTTTTTATCTGATCTGACTCCCAATCATAACTAACCTGAATTCATTGCAAGAAAACGCATAGGCATAGTATAGGTAATAGCAGTTTACTCACGGTTCTATGCGGATTAACCTAAAAGGATATTCGTGGGACACTTCGAAAAATAAACAACCTTACTTAGGTTACTATAAGATTGATCTTCACAGTCCATTACTTCACTTAGCTGGTCCGTATCAACCTAGTAAATCACATTTTGCATAGGTGATTGGCTAACTTCACTTCCCTCGAAGTTATCCGACCATATAGCCTTTTTCTTAAAAACTAGCTGAACAGCAAATTTTTTAATATTACGGAAGAATAACGGCTCAAAACGGCTCAATTCTCAACCACTTTGCAGGTCTGTATCAGCCCTTTGTGTTACATTTTGCTTGGGTGGTCGGCTAACTCGTTCGTGTTTTTTTTTAAAAGCCCAACAGCAAATTTTTGAATATGACGGATACAAATTCTGGTATATTTTATTTGCAAGTTATGGATGGGCAAAGCCGCGACCAAAAGCTAGTTATAAATAATAAAGGTAGAGTAATTTATGTAAAAAATCACATCATAATAGCTAATATAAACATTAAGGAAGTAGGAAATGCATGAATTTTATTATTTATTTCATTTTTAAATTGACTGGTAAGTTTATATCTACAAGTTTGCAAGCATTGCGTTGGGCAACTTCAACGCAATGCTTGCAAACGAAAAATGTCTAAAAGTGGATACCTACCTAAGTTTCTGACTGACGGTACATACATATATAATAACTAATATCAACCAAAGCAGTTGCAGTATCTTTATCAATTCTGCGACCTATAAGTTGCAGATATTATTAAAATAAATATGTCTAGTGATTTAAATATTTTCATTTGAAAATTCTTTGACACTGTAATAAGCTTTATTAACTAAAAACATGTTATTTTCTAGGCTCGTGATCCATTTAGGTAACTTGTTATATAATTTCGGTTCCATACAAAATATTCTTTGCTCCATTAGTCTTGTATGAATGCACTGAGTCGTGTGTCGAGTCATTGTCGTTACGCGTATGGCAAATAAGTATACTTAAATTGGTACGTACGAACACAGCAATTTCAAATAAGTACAGACACGGTAATGTAAGTATAAAAAGACTTTGAAAATATAATTTAAAGCTATCTCTAGTTTTTAAACCACAGACGGCTCAAAGACATTTCTTTTGTGCTCGAAAAACCTATAATTTTTTAGTTGAGTTTCCCCAGAAAATCAGTCCATATCGTAGTGTCGACGTCACATAGGCATGATACGCTGTTAAGACTGTTTTTTTGCTTGCTGACTTATTTAACATATATGCGTATGAAGAATTGATTTTATTTTGTACACACATATTCAATAGTGCATTCCAAGACAATTTAGGATTAACAAAGAGTCCTAAGAATTTAAGTAAATGTAAAGTAATGAATGCTTATTAAAAGAAAGGCTGATTTCCCTAAATTTGTTATTTTAGAACATTTTATGGTAAAAAAACGTTTTGTTATAATTTGTTTTCCATTGCAAAACGCAATATTAGTTACTGCTAACTACAATTGCAATTATTGAAATTAATATTGAATGATTCATACTAAGAAGACTGATTCGTTAAATTTTAATGTTGTTCCATTAGAATTTAAGAAGATTTTATGGTAAATGATAAAGAAACCTTGTTTTACTTTGAAAAAAAAGTTCGTGTTATACTAGGACTAAAAAATTAATGATGTCCGACCTCTTTACCCAAAGGTCCGGCTAAATTGACTGGTCAGTCCGGCTTTTCAGTTTTAAGACCTGGCAACCATACATATAGGTTAGGTCCTCGAATAGCATAGGCGACTTTTTATCCCGAAATTACCGCGGGATTAACTATAACGGAGTTTAAACGAACTATAGTTATAGCTACAGCTTGATATACTTAATAGCAAACTTCATTCGTGTAATTAAGGAGTAAATCACAGTCGCCGACAACCGAATTTAAGGCGGGCTAATTAAGGATTAATCACAGTATTAATACTGAGATTAGTTAAAGGAGTCCCACGCCGATAACCGAATTTAGGGCGGGCGGAGCCGCTGGCAAAGTCTAGTAGGAGCATATTTATCAACTTTTACGTTGAGACGTAATACGAATCTAAATTAGTATAAACGCAGTTTACTTTTTTTTACTGTAATTAACTAATAGCGCCACTATGAGTCCAGTCAGAAACTGTTGCCTCAAATTTAACGATTTCGATTTTCGGACCTATTATAATAACTTCCCTCAAGAGAAGTTAAAAATATTTTGTAAGTAATAGGCACAGACTATATTTAATAAAAATCAAGACTAGTATCTTGAGCGAAGTTATTATAATAGGTCCGAAAATCGGAATCGCTAAATTTGCGTTTTCTTTAAGTTTTGAGACCTGGAGAATCGTTTGCCATCATGTTAAGAGTGATGTCTGTGTGTGTGTGTGTATGTATGTATGTTAGTTTTTTGTTTGCCTCTCGATATCTTAAGAGCCAATGGACCAAATTTTCTCGTGACCATATCTGTCAATACTCCACGTCATGACTTCGATCAGATTGGGAACAGTCTCGAGCTATTCGGACTCAGGAATTCGAGAGAAAAATGTATGCAAGTACATGCACGGGTTTCAAGGGGTAAGTCAGACTTCCATATATTATTGCCTCGAATTCCAGAGTCCAAATAGACTGTATGCAGTAAGGTACCTGAAAAGAGTGTGAGCAAAATCGATTCAGCGGTATGTTTTTTATCGCTAAAAACTGATTTTTTTAAAGAGGCAATAATAATCTTCATCTATAAATTGTCAAATATAAAAAAGAATCTTAAGAGAACTTGCTCGTCCGGTACTTGTTTTTATTATTATTATTAAACGCTCATGACCCGTGCACCCACTGATCTACCCACCAGTGGGTGCAGGGGGAATTCTTACTTACCCGTACACCCACTGTATCCTACCAGTGGGTGGAAGGGGAAATCATGTTACCCGTGCACCCACCGGGTTTACCCACCAGTGGGTGCAGGGGGAATTCATAAAAACGCTCGAAATTCCCCAAGCCTCAACTCAGTAGTTGGTCCGTGGGGAATTGTGAAAACCAATAGAAATAGATTCCCCACGGCGCAACTATTACTTTTTATAAGCTACTAATATGTTTGGGAGGGAAATTAATGAATCTATTTTAATTTTCCTGAAATTGCGCAGTGCTAAATGTATTAGATAAAGTTATTACCCGACTGTGGCAAAGCCAAAAAAGAGGGTTATGTGTTTAACCTGTAAGTATGTATGTCCTTTGAATTGTTTACGTCGAAATGTGCCTTTATTGTAAACAGAACTACCAGAAGCACTACTGGTAGTGCTGTTTACAAATGATAGCACTACCAGGCACCTTTCAAATGTTTTATAGTACAATCAAAAACAAAAATATAAAAAGAAACCGGTCACGTGCGAATAGGAGTTCCGTACCATAGAACAAGATTGACGTGTGTTTGTATTTCAATGAATTGACGACGAAAAGATAGTTTTTCCCCACCGACCAACTGAACGGCACAACTAGTACGGTCGGTGGGATATGTCGAGCGTTTAAAGTCGTTTTAATTTTGTATTTTTAATATTATTGCGAATGACAACTGTCAAATTAGAAAAATGATCAAACTCATCAAGTTCTTTATTTCTGATGATAGCTGTCAAACTAGAAAGAGTTATATCTCCCTAACTATTGATCTTAGACTAACAGTTTTCATGCAGAAGTTATAGATCTCATCAAGATCTTCATTTTTGATGACAGCTGTTAAACTAGAAATGGCTATATCTCCGTAACTATTGATTTTAGAGTAGCAGTTGCCCTGCAGAAGTGATAGATCTCATCAAGATCATTTCGGATGACAGCTGTCTAACTAGAAAGGAATATATCTCCGTTACCATTGATCTTAGACTAGCAGTTACTTTGCAGAAATTACAGATCTCATCGAGATCTTTATTTTGAATGACAGCTGTCAAACTAGAAATGGCTTTTTCTCCGTAACTATTAATTGTAGACTAGTATTTTCTTTACATAAGTGATAGATCTCATGGACATAAGGCCGTTTTGATAGCTGTCATCTAAATTACAGATCTTGATGAGATGTATCACTTCTGTAAAGAAACTACTAGTCTACAATTAATAGTTTTGGAGATAATGCCGTTTTTAGTTTGACAGCTGTCATCCGAAATACAGATCTTGATGAGATGTAGGTATCACTTCTGTGAACAAACTACTAGTCTACAATTAATAGTAACGGATACATGGGCGTTTCTCGTTTGACAGCTGTCATCAGAAATAAAGAACTTGATGAAATCTATCATTTTTGTGAAAAAACTACTAGCCGATGAACAATAGTTATAGAGATGTAGCATTTTCTAGTTTGACAGCTGTCATCCAAACTAAAGATCTTGATGAGATCTATAATTTCTCTGACGAAACTATTAGCCTCAGATCAATAGTTACGAAGATATAGTCCTTTATAGTTTGACAACTGTCATCCAAACTTGTATTGGAAAACATTGTGAAAAGTTATTAATAATATAATTTTTTTTAAAATAAATAAACATATTTAAAACATATTTCAAAAATATTAAAAAATTTAAAGTATTTGAAACATATTTCAACAATATTTAAAAAATAATTATTTAAAAAAAACAGAAAATAGTATATAAAAAACAGGAACTACCCATATACAATTACAAAATATTAAAAAAAAATAGTATTGAAATAAACAGCACCTACCCATTCACATTTCGAAGCTTTGCCACAGTCGGTTAATAACTATATCTTAAACATTTAGCACTGCGGAATTTCCGGAAAAATAAAAATAGATTCACCAATTTCATCGCAAACATATTAGTAGCTTATAAAAGATAATAGTTGAGCCGTGGGGAATCTATTTCTATTGGTTTTCACAATTCCCCACGGACCAACTACTTGGTTGAGCCTTGGGTAATTTCGAGCGTTTTTACGAATTCCCCCTGCATCCACTGGTGGGTAAACCCGGTGGGTGCACGGGAAAACATGATTACCCCCTCCACCCACTGTTGGAATACAGTGGGTATACGGGTAAGTAAGTATTCCCCCATCACCCACTGGTGGGTAGATCAGTGGGTGCACGAGTCGTGAGCCTTATTAAATATCCTTTTATGAAACAAATAGGAATCATAGGGCGCACTCACTTTAGATACGTGCGCCACCCTGCAGGTTGTCGCTAGTGTTGTATTTAGTAAGATAGTCTGTTGCAACTTGCAAACAACGGCATTCTATTATGCCTAGGCCATACACATCGCGGTAACATTCGTACGAAAAAACTTTGCCTTCGGCTTACGGCGTAAGTGCTTGTCCACGCTGCGCGTTGTGAAATTTATCGCGATAAACAAACGCCACACACAGAATGAACGCCGCGGTCTCTCAGTATTATATGGCAGTGAATAATTATTTTATATTGTGTCAGTTAAAAGTCTTTCTGTTCTGGCCAACATCTTGTGGGTTCCAAAATATCGGCTCATACTCTTAATTGCTCGAAAATTCCAAATTCCTTCGGTTACTCCAATACATGTCGAAAATACGTCGCAAACCCTAATTCACTTACACACCCGACAATATTTGTGGCCACACAAGCGAAGTTCCTCGCCATAAAACGCTTAGATGTGCGAGAATTTACCGACAGCGAAGCGGTGTGCTTTCTATTCCGCATGAATTGCCGAAGCATTCACGTAGGTGTAACTACATAGCAAGAATCTTCGCAGTGCATAGATTAACTACGAATACTATGAACAAATTTAAAAGCGATACAAATTTCGCGGGTCGGCGCTGGTAAAATAAAAAGACAAACAATACAAAAGATAGAGCCATACATATTACATAAACACCTCACCTCTGACCAGCAGCGCCGCCAGTTGCCTGATTTGTACAAGTATGCAAATGATTTAAGCAAGTCTGTCCACCTACGATTTCCTAGAATTCGAATGATCAAATTTTACCAAAAAAACATCAATTCGGATGATATTTATCAAGAATATATTTACGAAATTCATAGTAACAATTAAATATGTCTCTCATGTGTATAATGATTCATTTACCTACTTAAAAACAAGAATCTACAATAAATAATGGCGAGTCTGACTAGCGCCCAAGGGGTTCTTTAAAAAGTGTATGTAAATAATTCGTTTAACATGAAAATCAGGTCTCGAAGACTTTTGGGCGTTTTTTTAAAGTATATTTTAAGTTTTCCCCTAAAATCGGATTAGTTTTATTAAATTTTATCAACTACAAACTTAATTTTTAGTTTGAAAAATATTTTTCCCTCCCGTGACATATATTGATGAAGGTACAATATACGTCACGGACAATTCTCCAACTGCAAATATAAGTTTACCTAATCTCTATAAAAATTTTATGTGCTTATGAAACGCTTTTCGGATTACACTTACACTGTGACACCTTGCACTTGTTGCCAATTTTCATAATTCTATGTAAGTACCTGTTGTGTAGGTACCTACACGGCTACGTCCGTGTGACCTATCATTAAATAAATCAGTGCGAATCCGGCTCGCTGTGTTTCACTCGTGTCCCACGTCACATATTAAATTGTACCCTCTAGCTAAAGATTTATTTAAAAATATCCCTATATTTTAAAAACGTATAGACAGATGCATTTTTTGTGTGATTAAGTTACAATATGTGAGACACTCAGAAAGTTTTGAGAAAACTAAAAAACTAACTTCTATTGATAGAATATTTTAATTAAATCTTTTCAAATAACTCAACCAGCCTGTATACAAAGTTTCATGCGTCTTAATCAATTTTCGAAACATTTTTTCCAGTCCGCCGCAGACATCTCTCGAACGACTAGCTGCTAGCGGGTCTAAAACAGTACCCCGCAGAGCGCAGTGTTCGGTCAGTTGTTGCTCATTGCAGACAAAACTTCTGCAGGCATATTTTGGTATAACATTCGGCGTTGATGCTGGTCTAGTCTCGTAATGGAATTTAAACCAGGTACCTCGTCAAAGTGAAGAAACTAGCGATGAAAATTTTCCCTGCGCTTCTCGATCGCTTCACTTTCGTAGGCGTCGGTTAGTTTTGAAACAGCCAAGCTGTCGACTGACGCTTTGTTTCTGGATCGTATTGATGAATCCAGGATTCATCACCTGTCACAATGTCGTAAACGCGTCGAGACGAGCCTGCTTCTCATTTTTGAATCATATTCGGGCCTGCTTCTGAGCTTCGGTGAGGTTGTGCGGCAACCAGCGCGAAACTATCCTCCTCACGCGAAGGTGCTCGTGTAGAATCCTGTGAACGCTTCCCGAACCAATCTGCAGTGTATGCTGAATATCTTCTTATGTAATTCGCCTGTTTTGTTGAATTAAATTTTTTACTGCCAGCACACTTTCTTTCGTGACAGCCGTCGCAGGACGACCACTTTTTTTTTCTGACTGACTATGCAGTTGGCTGTTACAGCCATTACTGCTTCACCGGGCTTTTTTTAGACTTTTAGACTCTGAAGGAGCCTCAGCCCGTATAGCGCCGAACGCTCAAGGGCTCCCCCCGGTGGGAACCTTGGCTTGGGTAGTCGCTCTCGGGGGCGTCCGTTCGACCGGCGTGAGTCTCGAACCCAAAGGTGAGTCACCACCAGGAGGGGAGTTCCCCGTTACGCGGGTGCGGTAGCGCTTGAGTAGGGGCGGGAAGCACCCCGGCACTCTTTGATACCTCGTGTATCCTTGCGGGCGCGACGAACCCGGCGACGTCGGCGTCGTGTTAGGGGGGAGGCCCTATTAGGGGAGGTCGTAGAGACTTATCTCGCTATCCGGACAGCGAGATCGTCATCTGGGGCCGTTAGTACGTGCCGAGGCCGCCTAACTATAGTTTTACGACCATGCCGAAATCGGTCGGGGGGATGAGACCACTTTTGATCATCGCCCAAAGTAAGGCGACCGGGCTTGAATTCGCTATGCCAACGGTAGATGGTTGCTTTTGAAGGTCCTTCAGCCATAAAAGCCATTCAAAGTCGATCAAATGACTTATCAGGTCGTTAAAATCGTGGAAAATCATCGCATGAAAATGTTCTCGATGCAGATCCATTGTTAAACGAGACACGATAATTTAATTTGGCTCTCAAAAAAATGTAGAGGGAAATTCGAAATTTGAACAATGATGATTTTACCTTTAAATAACCAAATTTTGCAAAATGATTACAAATGGCCAGTACCTTATACATAAAAACTTTTGTTCGCAAATCTTTCTGCGTGGCCTGGTACAAATTTTTAATTTTTGATTTTTATCCTACTGGTGCTGTGCCTTGCATCTGGCCAAATTTTATGATTCTAAGCCAACGGAAACTACTCTAGGTCACAGACAAATCTAGGTATAGGTTTCTATTTATTTAAAAGTGTTAAAATATTTTTGATTTGGTTGATTTAAAAGCTTGTTTTTTACACAGCTTCAAGATTGTAGATTTTAGTATTTGATATTAATTTTAACTTGATCACTCCACGAGTTCCTGAGAAAAATAGACTTGACAGAACGATAGCGGAGTGATCCTATGAGGGGCTAAAACTGTTTCACCGATACATTGGTCTCAGATCCATGCTCCAACTGTATAATATTTACCTATGTGAGTTTGTAATCGCCAAAAAATATTCTTTTAGTTGATATTAAAAATAGAATAATATGTTTCCAGATTTTTTTATTATACTTACAGGTCTAGGTCTCTTAACAGCAGCGAAGCTGTTAGGGCACGGCTAACTCTCACTGACGACGATCAATAAATTAAAACCAGTATGCAGTTAAGTAGGTACCGGTACGGTATAAAACACGTTTGATTTTGAGGGTCAGGCTGTAGTAGTAGTATCGCTACAAGTTAACCTTACTTACCAATCAAGCAATAAACTGCCATTTACATGACAATTTAATTGCATAAAGGTTATTTTATTGCTCGGAAAACTGTGGTAAATATGCGTCATTGTAGGAGCGGATAATTACTTGGCGGGTAATCATAAATATCGAACTGCGGTCAATGACCATAGTTCCTAGATCTTTTATAACTTTTTTCAATATTTTGTGAGACGAGACAGATTTAGGTTTAACACGACGATATAACTTTAATTGAGCCTTGAGAATTCCAGGGAAAATCAAAGAAAGGCAATTTGAACAGAAATGCACTTGTAAAAGTTTTTATTGTGTTTGAAGCATTGAAAACAGTATTTGCCAATACACCAAGGACGTAGGCAAGATGAGGACAGTTCTTGAGCAAAGGTATCACAGACTAGCTTTTGAGAGCCAGCAAAATCCCGTCCTACAAAACGGAACAACACCTGAAGCTTGGAGTAGGAGTGTCGTGGTTAATTAGTAGATATGAGTCTTTCTAATCCCTTTTCTAGACACGTCTACTAAGGTTATTCTCAAGTGTTATCACGAATCTTCTCGCCCGGAGACTCTTAGCCTGAAAAATAAGCTGGATTTCAAAATCGCTTCAGTAACGTAGACTTCATTCACACTGCGGCCGATTATATGGAAGAAAAATGAATATAATCAGCCACTTTGTCTTGCCTTCGTGTACTAGGGAAAAGCTCTCGAATCCAATCGAAATCTGGGCCATTCTGGAATCCTTGCAGCGATGCCAAATAGAAATGTACCATCTCTGTAAACGGCAGAATCATTTTCCACTTTCGATTTGGGACTGAAATCGTAATATAATGTCTGAATCGCTACAGGAATCAGAAATAATGCTGACCAGTCTCAATTGTTCTTCCAGACGAGTGCATGGGTCTTAGACGTAGACAAGACGACGGTCAAATTTAATACACACGTTAACCCAAGACCCATGGCCGTCAGTAATGTCGCAAACGAAGCTGTTGCATAGCAGGTATGTCTAGTAAGGTCAGACAATTGCAATAGGTAGAAACAACTTCGATAAAGAAGCAGACGGCAGAATTCAGTTTCGCTAGGCGGCATATTTGCAATGTTTCGTCAGGTCCACAAGTCGCCCTTACCTCAATGCGTAAAGACGAAGTTCGTGCTGCTCGACCTATGGCGCGGAAACGTGGATACTGACAGTCTACCTGATCTACAAGCTAAAGTCGGAGTTTCATTCAATTATATTCAGATATCAGAAGTGGCAGTCAGTCAGATCTCACGAAGAATTATAGTCAACAGAAAGAATAAGCAAACTGAAATGGCAATGGGCAGGTCATATTTGTCGTAGAATCGATTCCCTTTGGGGTAGACGAGTCTTGGAGTGGAGACCACGGATAAGTATAAGCGCAGCGTCAGTCACACTCCAGCCAGGCTGACTGACAGGCTGAAAACTGTTACAAGTGGCTGAATGAGAAATCCGGCAGGGGACTGCTTTAGCATTGCTTGACGATGATTGTTATGAGATTAACTTCTACATTGTCTATTATACTTGATTGGTTTGATGAATGTGCACATCGAACCATCAAAGTTATACCAAAATTAGCTTTTTAATTATTCGGTGGTGCAATATTTATAATGGACATGTAAGATCCCCATTAAATTAAATAAATAAAACTCAGTACTTAACATTTTACTTATCTGTATTATCACATTATAATATAATTACTAACAAGTATTATCATATAAGACTGGTTATATTTGTGTCAGTCTGTGTTTTATGTACCTATTTAAGAGAATATGTTATGTAGACTTAGTTTTTTTATTTTCAATAATTTAGGTAAACAGTTTCATTTTCTTTCGAAAAAAATTATATTTAAATAAAAGAGGACAAAAGGCGTTAAAGTATCTATTATATATTATGTATTTTAGGTGCTCAGTTTAATGTTTTATTTCTCCAATGGTGCATAATTGAGCAGTTTTTCAATTAAATCGACATGACCAAGAAGCATTCTTCGGCAGCAATACCTCTTTAAACCCAGAGCATCCAATGCATCGCTGAAAAGCAAGGGATCAATAATAGTGACATGAAGTTTTAAATATTTTAATTACATTGCAAACAAGAGTAGTTAAACAAGATACTGGCGAAAAGGCGTCCATTATGTAGGCAAACTGCTTAGATTTCTAAGATAAACTTGTCTAAGCTGCATCAAGTGACTATCTAATTTGTTCATAAGCACTCTGATAGTGTAACTCCACTCCAATGGAAATTGTAACCAAACATCATTTCATTTCATTTCTGTCTTCATCGTTTGTCGATTTGTCCGACCTTTGATGGGCCGAAGTTGGTAGAGGCCGGAAATTTGAGTTATTACACAGAGAATATGTGATAATTTTTCTAATAAAATAAAAAAGTCAAATTTAAAGGAGATCTTTATTTAAAAAATCTATATAAAAGTTCGTTTCAAATTACAATTGTTGAACCGAATTACTTTGTAGGTATTCAATGTTCTTGTCACAGAAACAATATACAGAGGAAGTTGTTTCTAAATTCAATTTAATTAACGCATTACCATGTAGTGAGCAGCAGATCCTAATGTAATTTTAAATAGTTAAAATTATTTTACTGACAAAGAGGTGAAATTTCCTTATCGAGAGGCCGTAGGATCCTTACTATTTTTGTCACTAGTTAGCAGGCCAGATATTTGCAATGCTGTTATTGTCGTTTGTCGTTTTTAATAATTACGCTGCGGAATATGTCAATGCTGTTAAGTGTATAACACGCTATTCAAAAGGCACAAAAGATTTCAAGTCAATCTGATATTCAATTAGCTGGCTTTGCGGATTCTGACTATGGAGGTGACTTAGATACCAGGCGGTCTAAAACTGGTTACGTGTTTATGATGAACATTGGTCCAATTACTTGGTTGTGTGAAAGACAAGATACGGTCGCTTTATCAACTACTAAAGCCGAATTTATGGCTGCGCGTGCTGCCACTAAGGAGTACATGTGGCTTTAGCAGTTTTTAGTTTTCAGAATTTAGGCTTTTTGATGATAATTAGAGTACATTAGGGAACGTAAATTAATAAAAAAACCCATTTATCATAAACGTAGCAAACTTAAAGATATAAAGTTTAACTTTATATGAGAAAAGTACAACAATAAAGAACTATTTTTGGAGTATACCTAATTAAGTAAACAACTAGCAGATTTTTACAAAAGCACTTTCAGCTGCAACTTTTATGTTATTAAGAGATCAGATTATCTATTGTTATTAAATTTAAATTATATGAACATGTAACAAATGTTACCGATACGAGTGTTTTTTTTCTTAAAAGATTATTTTAGTTATTATGAAATATACGTGGGTTAGGATAGACGTATATTAAAATTACGGGGGAATGTTGGAAATAAAATAATTAATATATGGGCTTGTGTAGGAACTTTTTGGCTTTTGTTGTTGTTTCAATACAAAATATGTATTTATTAGTTGACTATAATATTATGTTTAGCTAGTAGTTTTACAAAGAGTAACTAACTATTGGATGCTGGCAATAAACTAGTAGGTATTGTAATTTTTTACTAATCATGTCTTTATTATAGGTAGGTACATATCGCAGCTGCTTCTATTTAAAAAAAAAACAATCATGTATAGTCACGTTTTCAACGTCATCCATGTGTTTAGTGCAAAACTAAACCTAAGTAATCCAAAACATTATGGATGCAATCATAATCGTAACACGTGACTAAACGTTACAATTGTGGTATGTCTAAGTCATAACTTCCAGACCTTATCATTAATTGTTTAAAAACATTAGACTTACTACTACTATAAATGTTATTAATGGTTATTACTATTACATTATTTTTCATGTATTAAGTACGAATAATACTTTATCCATATTACAATCTAACTTATATAAAAATAAGTAGGTTATTTAAATAATCGTGTCCATTATGCTCTAATGCTCTAATAATGCAGTGAAAAGAGTTTCTCTATTGGTCACCTCGCTCTAGACATCTCTTTAGTATCACACTCGTCACTCAAAGGTTTCCGCCATACATTTTCAAACATGTTCGTTCGTACACTTGTCGACGCCAATTTATATACATTCAGAGGGCCAACCCATTTGCACATCCCAAATTAGTATGGATTATATAATAATACCAATTTGGGCGACAGAAGAAATTACCTGTGTATAACTTATAGGGCGTTCCATCTGGCTACTTTTTAGCAGAAATTGATATCGGTTTGCGTTTCATGCTTTTTTTAGCAAAATCATTGCAAAATCTATTGTTAACTTTTAGCGTTTCATCTTAGCGGTTTTGGTACGAAATTTTGCTACCAAAAACCCATGTCGTGAGGGGGCTATTTTGCGCTACTTTTTGACAGCTGTCAAATGTGAAAGTGAATCCTTGAGAAAAATACTTATATCGTGGTGTTTTTCTAAAGAAAAGTTTATTTTTGCATTATGAACTATATATCTCTGTTATTATCTACAAATAAATCAAAATAAAATACTCAAAAAATGACGCGAAACGCGTTTCGTTTGGACAATAATAGCGCCGCTGAAATTATCAGATGCGCTCAGAAGCTACGGGTAGTTGGTGCTTAAATGAGGTTTAACTATTAAATTTCAACGCGGCCTAGAAGAAACGCCCTATTAGTACCTTATATTTAATCTGTGGTGTAGCCAACAAAATACAAATATTAACTTTACATACATACCCTTCAGTATACTCTGCCTGCAATAGACCTAGGTATGCTTCCCACTTGTTACCTATCACCTTTCCACAAGTGAAACACCGGACTGGAATTATCATTTTGGATAGTTTTTATCTGAAAAGAGGCAAGTAATTGAAAAGTTTTATGAATATCATGAATAAAATCATTCATGGCTGTCTTTTGAAGACGAACGTAGAGTGAAGTAATAAACAAATTTGGATTGCTTTTTATAATTTTAAATATAGTTATTTAGATACAGTTACTATATACGAAACAGAACAAAACATAAATATTGATAATATCTCGTATTTAAACTATACAGCGTCCGGACTAAATCTATAAGGCTAGACATCCATTTTCTAAAAAAAACGGTGCACTTCTCCGAAATAGAAAGCAGTAGGTACCTCGTGGCAATACATACCTACTTATGCTGTTTACCTACCAAATTTAATTCCAACCAGTTTAGCAGTTACAATATGAATTATAACTAACAAACGTACAAACCTATAGTAATAAGCTTACTACTTACATGTGTATTCATCTATTCACTTATACTAGGCAGGTAATCCTATTTACCTCTTGTTGAAGGTGTAGACCACTATCAGTATTAGCATAATTACTGGCTTCACACAGTACCAAGAACACACGACCTAATAGAATATTCTATAATTTTTTTTTTGGAATGATTTGACCTTAACTTAAATTTTGATATTTTATTTTTTCAGATTAAATTTATTTATAATGCGCGGTCAAAAACTCTTAAATGACATCACGGCATGCTACCTCGTCGTAGTTATGCTGCGAATTGCTATAAGCTTATGCTGTAATTTGTAGAGCGGTTTTAGTAAAAACGTCTTAGTCTAAACAGCAGTTTATTATTGTATATATCAATATAAAACCGGACTCAGAATCTGTTTGCAATTTGTGTAAACAAAAATGACCTTGACGCGCGTCTTTCTCTTTGTTAGTCTATAACATTTATTTTATAAATCTAGTGTAAATTTTTTGAGATGTTGGTTGGTTCAGTAGATCAGTTTTGATGTTATGGCTGAAACTAATAATATGGATAAGTTATAATATCAGTATATAAATGCAAGATATAATGTGTTTGAATTTCACTGCCATCATCAAGATTTTTGAACATTGTCACACCCAGTAGTAAAATCTACTAGGCTTTCTACACCATTGTTTTATAACACCACTACAGAAGCAACTTTTGAAACACAAAAAATTTGTTGATAAACTACATCATGCAGGTTTTGATGCTAATTTGCATTGTAAAAGAAGACTTTTCCACTGAAAAATCTAAATAATAAAAGGCAAACAAAGAATTGAGCCATGAAGATTTTTTATCATTGCATAATCTCTCAGGTTCAGTATTTTTTATACTCAAGACTGAGGTTTCAAAATACAAATCGCTTTCTCTTCTGAATGTGCTCAGATTAGCATGGTTATCGATAAGTAAATGGTTGATGTTACAGATTATTCCTTGCTAGAAAATATTCGTATTAATCCAGTAATTAGCTGCGGCAAAAGCACATGTGAATTCCCAGTGGCTAAATTATCAAAGACCAAAAAATGATAGACACCTTTCAAAATGATAGCCAACTTTTAGTAAATGATGAAGTCTAAGAAGATCTTATAGATTTATGCAAGTAAGAAGGTCCAATTCCAGTATCCAATTATGAAACCACTCAACCATTATACCACTTTGATAAAAACTATACATACATATTTATCCCTTCTGGCCGTTGTCACAACTGGGATTCTCAACCAGTTGAAGAAATAGAATTTTTAAACTTTGTTTGCAACTAGTTGCGAATCAAGATAACTATTTCTTTAACTGCAACTAGGCATCCTGATGATAAGTTTTGCAACCAGTAGCAGCAAAATTTTTTTATTTATTTGCAGGCTTCGTCACCTGTTCTTTAACACTCTATTTTTTGTTAATCTGCAAAACTGCAGTATTTTACTTACTAAAATATGTAGATTGACTGCAATTTTTTGTTTCAATTGCATAGCTTTTATCTTAGCCACTGGTTGTGAATTAAGAAATGCTTTTCTCATATTTTTGAAGTTTTTATTCTTTGGTCGCGAATCGCAAAGTGGTGCTTTTAATAATTTGCCACTGCTAGACTGATGGCGGAGAATTTAATCAGGCTTCATACATTCCCATTGTTGAATGCTGACCTACCCTTAATAAGCTATGGCAACAGTAATTTAGGCCCTGATTAGTTAAGTATAAATTATAGTAAATAAGACATTTACATAGAACAACATTCATAAATTATTTATTTAACATTTTTTAGAAAATGTTTAGGGTGTTCCTTCTGAGCCGCCTTAAAATTTAATAGTAAAACCTCATTTTAGCACTAACTACCCGTTCCATTCGAGCGCATCTGATAATTTCAGCGGCGCTATTATTGTCTAAACGAAACGCGTTTGGCGTCAAATTTTGACAGTTCTGTGTGTGTATATGTTGAAGTATTTTATTTTGTTTTTTGTAGATAATAACAAAGATATATAGTTCATAATGCAAAAATAAACTTCTCTCTAAAAAAACAATGTTATAAGTATTTTTCTCAAAGGATTCATTTTCACATTTGACAGCTGTCAAAATTCCAATATGGGTTTTTGGTAGCAACATTTCGTAGCAAAACAGCCCAAAAGAAATGCTAAAAGTCAACATTAGATTTTGCTACCAAAAGCTAATGAAACGCAAACCGCTAAAAAATTTGCTACTTAGTGTGAAAAAATCGCCAAATGGAACGCCCTAGTTATAGACATATTTTTGTCTATTATTATTCAGTTTATAAAAATTCTTGCCCGTTGGACATAGACTTAGCACTAAAGAAAGTCCAAAGATATTGTACCTCCATTTTAATTACAGACCAAGAAAGTCAAATTTACATTTATAAAGAAACCCTTTAAACTTTTGTAAATATTATTATAATATTAATATTCACTGTCTCCATGCAGTAGAATTGGAGACAATTATTTGATTTTATAGAGGGCTTTTAGTTACTCTGACCCATATAAATAATTTATAACATTGTAAACAGTGGTTTGGCTGAACTGTAGCTACTTACAATAAATAATTAAAAATATATAAGTTCAAGAATTGCTAGTCTCTTCTGCTCAAGTTTAGTATATAAGATATAGGTTACATTTACTAAAGGGGGTGTTCCAAATCGCAACAAGGAAGTCAAAAAAAGTGGTGATGGGATGCCAGGATAGGTAATTTTCTAACTATCAAGGCTACGTTCCAATTCACTGCCGAGTGATTATTGCCCTGAAAAGTTGATTTTCCACCTTTTGCAAATCGGAAGGAGAAATTTAAAAAGTGGTTTGGGACGCTTGAGGTAAAAAAAAATCCAACTCGCACCTTGAATTCTTTACACTGCCATAGAAATGGTTAAATATTACCCTTGTCAGTAGAAAGATTAGCTGTCAATATGGTACGATAATTACTCGGCGGGTCTTGGAACATAGAAGTGTAAAAAGTTCAACTTGACAATTAGGTAATCACCGTCAGACAGCGTTCTAAAACTACTTTTTCAACAAAGACATTGCGTCAAACAGGTTTATTTTTCAACTTTACCGGGCGATTTATTCGGGGGCTTTTGGAACATGGCCTAAGTAGCTTGTAACTGTTTAAGAGGATACAATTCGCGGCGCCTCGCAGAGGGCTTCATACAAACGAATTTCTCATCTGTTTTTGATATTTACTGATCAATCACTGTGAAATTCCTTCTTAGTCGTAATCCCAAGCCGAATAGCTACGTCTGTGGTTTTCCAAAGTCATATAAAGAGTTTTTACAAACTAGAAATCTTTTTTGAAACCATTAGTGTGAAAAACTAGAATCCTGTATAACTTTTGAACTATAAAATTTAACAACTGGCACACTACAGACCTAGTTATTTATTCCTAGAACATGTCTTCAAAATGTCGTGGTGTTTGATATAAGAGAAAAAAGTGAGGAATTCGTTTGTATGAAGCACGCTGAGAGGGGCTCCGAATCGTATTCTCTTAAGATTCGTTCAAAGAGAATGTAAGAACTACGTTTTTGATTCGTTAGTGGAGAACCGAAATCACAGACTTACATATTAATAGAATTAAACGCAGTTTTACACTCAATAAAAGTTCAAGAAGTAAATTCGGTAGGTACAAAATATAACTATAATTTGTGAAGTAAATAATAGATGAATCCGGCACAGATAATATATAACAAATCAAAGTGATTTTTTTTTTTTTTCTGCATATCTATGCAGTTGGCTGTTGTAGTCATTACTGCTTCAACGGGCTTTTTGGGGCGAGACTCTGAAGGAGCCTCAGCCCATATAGCGCCCAACGCTCAAGGGCTCCCCGCGGCGGAAATCTCGGCTTGGGTTGTCGCTCTCGGGGGATCAAAGAGAATATAATCACTACGTTTTATAACAGATAAGAAAATATAATCACAGACTATGTACAAAGAGAATATAACCACTATGACTATGTAAGGCATGATTTTTAAGCTTTTGCGATTGCATTTGCTTGCGTGCTATCTCTGACTGTTTAGTTGATAAACTTATTTGTTATCCTGCTTTCAGTGTGACACGATTGCCAAATTTGCTAAATTTGCGAGCAATTGTAAGACAAAAAAACAGGCATCTTGGATAGAATTTGGACTACGTAGACCACTGACCTCTAATAGTACCCACTGGACTGACTTTTCTATAAAAATGACAGCTAGTTTTGTGTGTGTGTCAATTTGAAACGCCACCGCGAAAGTCTCAGGGAACAAATTTTGACGTATATTGTTTACGGCTGCCTTGGAAGATTGAAAAAAAAAATCATTAAACTTTGCTAAATTAACTTAATTTGTCGGTGTGTTAGAGAGTTTTTTGAATTTATTTGTTTAATATCGAGATAACAAATATGAAAAAATGTGTCTTTTGCAAACGTTGCTACAAAAAGGGGAGTAATACGTCGTTTCACAGGTACGTGCATTTAGTGTTTGTTTTTATTCAAAATTGATGTAACATTTATATGTTAACCATCTGATTCAATCAGAAATTGTTATTGCAATACTATATTAACAGTCCAGTATTGAATTTCGACAAAATTCATATTTATTTTTGATGTTTAGAATTTGCTAGTGATTCAAAGAGGTCATAATTTTAATATCGATATTAAGAAATTAGAAATTGTACTATTTAGAATATTGTAAAACGCAGTCAGGTTCCTATTTCGATACTGGCATACCTTCAACTTGGAAGCAGGATGTTGATATATTTGAAGCCTTTGTCTGTCTGACTTGTCTTTCTTTGTGGCATCGTAGCTTCAAAATGTATCGATAAATAGATTTCAATATAGTTTTTCTCATACGCGGGTTATCATGAACTAGTGAGACAAACGTATAGTGGAATTCAAGCCACTTATTATAACGACCACTAAATCGAGGAGGTTTTATAGCATAAAGCTTGACATCACTGTTATCCATCACTGGATTTAAGGCACAACTATGAGTTTCGAAATCTTTTGTTACAGGATTTACATACCTTGTCATCCGTGGAGTGGCCCTTCTCGTGGTCATTAAAGGCCCAGCGATGGCGATCTAGACCTAAACGCAGGAAATGAATATCTGACTGTCTCTACAGGTGTCCTGGAGGTGCATGGCTGGCTTAACAAACTCAGCTGTGAAGCCATACTCTTCGGCGACAAGACTACCCCTCTTTAAATTACGTTCAACATCCTTTAACAGTCATTTAGCAAATTTGCTTTTGAAGTATTTAAGTTCTCAATCGTCCACTAATATTTCAATTTACTCTTATTCGTATTAAAATCTGAATAAACTGTTTCTATACGAGATATGCGAGTTTTAATTTGACACAAGTCTACTGCTGAAATAATTGAATTTGTAAACGTTTCTATTTATTTAGAACTACGCTACTTTATCATAAAGCAGTTCGAACCATTTATCTAGTAGGAGGGTGACATAGAAAACAGGGACCATATTTAATGAGGAAATGGCTTCTAAAGTGCCGGGTTTTAATTAATAGAGTTTATGAAAAACGCGTTTTTTTCCACACAGTCACAATACCTTCTTCACATATAGGAGTTCGAAACAAAAAAATATGGTCCAGGTTGGGCCACGTCAATCAGGTTCGATTAAATCGAAAGGTGTCGACAATTCTCACCAGCAATTTTTTTTAGTAAAAAACCTAGAGCTAGTAGTAAATGGCAACACTGTTGAATGTTCTGAAAACCGCCAAAGAGTTTTTCTGTTGTTGTTGGGTTAAAGAACTGTCTATTTCTAAAAAATAATAAAACGATATATCAGATATAATGTCGACTTGCGGACATCCCTAATTTTAGTTCTACGAACTCTCGTACCTGCCTACAGCGCCAAAATGGCGTTATTCAAATAAGCACAAAAAACGTTTGACAGCAGCTAGTCCAGTGGGTAGTAGTAGAGGTCAGTGACGTAGACAGATAAACCTACTAGAATAATCACAAACAATTAACTCTCGTTAAAACTCCAAAATAATGAAAAAGAACATATTCACCACAGCTTAGCACCAAGAGCGCGTTCGTTTTGGGATGCAGAATCATTATTTGTCATCTGTCCGTTTTGCATTGGTGGTTTAAGTTAGAGTCTGTCTAATGAAAGCTGATAGTGGCATTTTGGAGAGTTGGCAACTTTGAGAAAAAAACGTTTTTGGTTGTCATAACCTCTATTACACATTTTCGAATATATTATTGAAATATATCCGTATAATGCCTAAATCATTAAAAAGTGGTACTAGAAAGTAGTTGTACACTATGATTACGAGATTTAAGGATGTAAAAAGTGAAATGGACACTGTATTTAACAAAAAAACAGCAATGTTTATGTTTGATCTCTAATACAATAGGTAAGGTTTTGATACTTTATAGTTTTTCTGTAGTGTTGGAAGTATGTTGAGTGAGGTACTGATCAAGGATGGTGTTTAGTAGTTAATTGAGGTTCTTAAATTGTGAAGTGATAGAATTTAATCTGCGATTTTTACAGATTAAATATTCAATTTACAAATTTTCATGTCACTTATATTGAAAAAGGTTTATAACATCATGGATATAAGATCACAACAAGAACGTTAAAAGAATCAGGTTGGGATGTATAACAGAGAGCACTTCGGTAAAAAGAACTTCCAGTTACTGCTGATTCATTAATAACTAGCTTTTGCCAGCGGCTTCGCCCGCCCTAAATTTGGTTATCGGCATAGGATTCTTACGTCAACTCCTCAATTATAAAAAAAAATATAGAAGGTAAAATATTTTTAAATAATACGTAACGCCCTTCCCATGATAATGATTTTGCTGCAACGTTATTTTAAAACTGCGATGTCTCCTAAGACATTCATTGAAATCGAATGATGAACAGTGCAATTTTGTTTAAAATTAAATGCTTGTGATGAAAAACGTATTTATTTGGATAAAGATTAATATCATGTTTATAAAAACACCTTCATGAATAAAAATGAATGAACAATGCATTATTTTAGAATAAATATGGTAAGCATAAAAAAGGTTACAGTGAGCCAACCTTAAAATAAAGATATATGCTGTCGCGGATTTTTTTTTAGAACTTTTATAGGGAAACAATTCTATCATACATGATTTTTGCGAAACTTTAACCGTTTACGCAGCGCACGCAGCGGAAGCTCTCAAAAGGATAAAAAAAACCCGATTTTGAAACATTTTTCATTAGTGCTCCGCTCCTATTTGTGTTAGCGTGAAGATATATAGCCTTTAACCTTCCTCGATGAATGGGCTATCCAACACAAAGAATTTTTCAAATCCGACCAATAGTTCCTGAGATTAGCGCGTTCAAACAAACAAATTCTTCAGCTTTATATATTAGTATAGATATGGTTCATACAGGTGCTCTGGTTGATAATTCTAATAGTCTGGAGGTAATCAAACAATCTGTTGAAGAGCTTCAAGGGCTTGAAGAGTCTGAAGTGATCCACACAGAAAGTCAATACTTGGCTAAAATTTCTTCTATGACAGGTTCGTGATTTTTTTTTAATTGACTATTTACTTGATGTCATTCTTTGTTGCTTCATTTTGTAGACACATAATTATGTGTTATCTTTAGTTTCATGTTTTTAAAGGGTTCTCTAGTATTATTTTTTCGACAGGTGTTAGTGTGGCTACTCTATAGAAAATAAAGAAAGAAAGCAAAACTAACAGTGGAGACTGGAATACCCCTGGGAAAAAACGATCTCACAAACCTACGGTTTCTAATTTAGACAGTTTTGATATAAATGCTATACGAAACAAAATAAATGAGTTTTATCGTGTTAAGAAACAAATTCCTACTTTAAGAAAACTGGTGGCAGAACTCCGTGAATCAATTATTCACGCAGGCTCTGAACAAGGATTTATACCAAATGCGTTTTTGATTTTAAGTACAAAATCTAAACTGGCTGACTATCATCATGATATGAATGCCTCCAATTTTATGAAATGGCTGAAGGAGAAGCTCATACCAAATTTGCCAAAATAAAGTGTGGTTGTAATGGATAATGCAAGTTACCATGTCAAACAAATTAATAAGCCACCCTCTTCACAAACTAGAAAAGAGGTAATTAGAAACTGGCTAAGACAAAATGGAATTTCTTTTGAGGAGGTCAACACAAAAGCAGAACTCTTGTGCTTAGTTCGTGACAATAAAACTGCGCCTCTTTATGAAGCCCAAGAACTACTAAAACAACATGGCCATGGAGTGTTAAAGCTGCTTATAATTGCGACTTAAATGCCATAGAAATAATAGGGAGTTTGGCTAAGCGCAGGGTTGCCAGCAAAAATATAGGGGTGCCAGCAGGGGAGATGGAAAAACTTATCACAGAAGCTTTTTCTACAGTTACTGCAGAAGAATGGAAAAAATGTACACGCCATGTTATACATATTGAAGATAATTATAAAAGAAAAGACAGGCTATTAGAAGATGAATTAGAACCATTCATCATAAATGTTGGTAATGATTCTGATAATCACAGCATTAGCTCATTAGATACCATTGCATTTTTGGAATCCGATTTTGATTATGATTCTTGACTTACTTGATTCTTTTTTAATTTAAGACACATTACGCCCTTGTCTTTGGCTCGAGCTACAATTCAGCATTGAGTGTATTGACACGCGTTTTATACCTTTTTTTTATCAGACATGGGAGGAAAAAAAGCTTAAACTTTTTTTTGTTCATAAAATATTTTACAAAAAAAAAGCGGCGGATTTTTTCCGCGCAGCGTTTGTGGTTAAATAAGCTAGGCGCGCTTATTTTTCACATTTCGCAGGGGAATCAAAACCGATAGGGCCCATGGTAGACCTAGAATCGTGAAATTTGGCATTGACAAATAAGGGAAACATCGGTGTTTGAGTCCGACTCGCACTTGGCCGGTATTTTGCCTACAAAGCTTAGTGTTAACAGCTCTAGTTTTTTTTAATTGTTTTCACGATCATATACGTAAAAAAAGCTTTCATATACGTAAAAAAAATATTATCAATCTCGTTTTTTCCAACTAAGCTCAGTGTTAACAGCTCTAGATTTTTAAATTTGTCGTTCTTTCTCACTATCAGCTTTCGTTAGACAGACTCTATTTTTGTTATCTTGAAACTTTTGCCATCAAAAATTGAAACTTTAGATCCATGTCTGGAGGTGGGTTTTTTGTAATAATCTGTCAAACTTCCTAAACATATTAATTGTTTATGGTAGTGTGTATGTGTTTTAACGTAGGATGTGTATGTCAACCGTTCGTTTTGCAACCAAAAATTGTGTTAGTAACGTTTCAAAGCTACACAAACGATAAGTGTCGATGGCAAAACTGGCGTTGTCAAAAGTGTGAAAAGTATCAATCGTGAGAACTCTTAATCCCAAAACGAACGTGCCACCATCTAAAGAGACTAACGTTCATGATGACCAAGATTTCTCTATTTTCGCCGGGATAAAGTTTATTGCATTTTTAGTTACCTATATTTTGTTTTATACTCTGTTACAGACAGAATGCACGCAAATTAACTTTTGTGTTTTGATTAAAAATCGTAATTGAACATGGTTGTTTTGAAAAAAATGCTGTTGGACCGGCGATAGGATCGTAGCTTACTCTGTGCGCGACGTCACGGCAGTCAGTCATAATCTTTGACACGGTGCGACTGCCACATTCTTTGTTGAGATAATTATAATTGAGTTCAGTTTGAGTGAAACCAATTACAACAATATTCATAGACACCACACCACATATTTACACAAAAACGTTATACAAACAACTGACGCCAATAAGGGGTAAGTCTTTGTAATTATAACTTGTGACCTAATTAATTAAGGGCTACGTTGGCCCAGTTTTTGGTAGCAGAGCGTGGTTACGATCCTCGGACCTCTGGGTTATGGGCCCAGCACGCTTCCACTGCGCAATCTGTTTTTGCAGATGTTTGTGTATGTCTGTTCTGACTGTACTTGTATTGTTTGTAGTATCCGCTCGAGGGGGCGCTCTGTGGTAGAAAACGTAATCCCGTAGTTCGGTTCTAACGCAGTCTCCCGCTGCTACCACGCGACGGGGCTTCAAACGATGACACGTAAACATGTAACTTCACTGAATGTCCACACCACCAAAGACAATAATGTTCAAAAAATGTTCTTGCCTGGCTATGTCCAACTGACAAATTTCTTATCTAATTTGTAATATATCGAAAGCGCGTGAGCTACGTAACCGTACGTCGCCGCTGGTATTTCTGGACTGACTGGCGCGCACATTCTTTTCAGAACATGGTCGTGGTCGGTCCTTTTTTAGATTTTCGTAGAATACAGGACATTGAAATTTATGCGAGACATATTGTAACATTTTACCAACTCTAACCTAAAGATTTTGAACTGCTAACCATTTGTATACAACCATTGTAGTTGCATCTCTCGAGACGAATCGATGATTTCACTTTTAGGAATTTCGTCCCTCTTTGGGACTATTTCTGTTAAATCATTAGTACATACATCTTTAGAGATTAGGGCTATTTTTGTGGTATTTTTGAGAATAAAGGGTAAAAAAATTTCAGTGGAAATCGTAATACCATATTAGCTTCACCATTCGAGACGAAGCAAACCTGTTGTCTCTTTCTAACTTTTTAATGATCATAATCAAACAAAGCGGTGGAAGTTGTTAGAAAGAGAAAAGCGACAACAGTTTTGCTTTGTCTTTTCTGAAGGATGGTCAATTTGTGAGGCAATTGCGCAGTCCATAAGACAGATTACAGGACTCAAAATCTATGGGTTCACTTAACCAGTCAAGCGTCCCCATACTAAGGAAATTATCCGCCCTTGCCGCATACAAACGGACATACACCTAACTTTATTATGTTTATTCCTCTTTATTTATTTTTAGGTATGTTCCCTAATATATACAGTATGAAAAAAAGGAATAAGAATAAATTTATGATAAATATAATAAGTAATAATAAATTTATTTACTAAAAAAATACATAGTTTTTTATATATAGCACATAACCAGGGGTCAAAATAAACTTTATGCTACTGTTAATAAAATCCAAAATCCAACTCAAAATGGGGCAATATAAATGGCGGCCGGATCAAATTACCAAAACAATTTCTGATAAAAAAATATTAAACGCACAAAATATTGTCCACCCAAAAATACTAGAACGTAGGACAGGCCATTGGCTTCACTTCTGAATACTTACAATTAGCCTGTCTGATAAAAGTCCTCCTTAAAAAACTCCCCCGCGATACAAAACGCTTAGAGACCACTGTGGTCTCTAGGACGCGTAACGGGTTAAATCAACACTAGTGTAACAACTATATAGTGCAGCAAACTTTTCTGACTTAGTGTCTGTTGCTAATGACTCGTAACTTCGACGCATCTAGTTAGAACTGAGTTTCTTTTGGAACGGTTCTAGTCATAACCCTACACGACTTTTTGAACACTTCCCAGTATTAATTATTAAAATATATTTTTTGAATGAGTTCTTCACAGCCTAGTTGGTAGTGTGGACAGCTGCTATGCAGAGGGTGAGGGTTCGATTCCCGCACTGGAGAAACATTAATGTGATAAACATTTATGTTCCAAGCTGATAATTATCAGAATAAAGGTAAATTGGTAGAATAAAATAAGTAATAAAAAAAATTATAGATTGTCGTTTAGAACAATAAGTATAAGATAAGACTATAGACATATATTATGTTCCTAACACTGTTAAAAAAGACTCTCTGTGATAATTTTTAATTATGTTCCGTCCCAAGTCCAATAATATTAAAATTAATAGCTCTCTGACTGCTCTTAATACGCTTCATCTAAGGTTTGCTATCCAGATACAAAGTAAATGTGATTATGCTGACACTCTAGGCAGGCATTTGCCGCATATTTGCTTTGTCTCTTTGTGCAGAACGTTTAATTTTGGGCATTCAACGATAAATATTATAACATCTGTCTGTACGGATTAACGTCTCAATTTAAATCTTTAAAAAATATTCTTCGATTTGTTATCCTTAATAAATAATGTCAATATTTTTAAATGTATTGTCACAGTTGCAACTGTCTTGAGTATTTTGTCTACATTATTGCAGGTGCTACTGCAGCTGTCACAGAAAATGACTTTGGGAATGGAGCAACATATATCGACAGATGAGGCAAAAATAGTAAGTTTGGATTTACTAATTATATGAACAGTGGGCAGCAAATCGTAGTTTACAATAAATTCTAGTTGAACATGAATATTGCACGATTAAATTGTTTATTGAGTTATGTTACAATGGTTTTGTTTACAGTGATCTAAAGTCTGCTGCACAGTGTAGAAGCTAGCAAAAATTTAATATAGGGCTCAGTTTCCTGGAATCATTAGGCAATTTGTAACGGGGCCTAGTCACCTAGTTATGGTTCATAAAATAAGATTCTCTATTATCTCCCCCTGACATTAGGTGCAACCGCTTTAGAATACAAAATTTGGACCCTCGTAAGAGTAGTTTTCGAATCTTAAAATTACCTATGGTGATTTTTATTTTCTGCCTTGCCTGAAACTTAGCCTATTCAAATTTTGAAAGGTTATGTTCATTATTGTTACAAATGGTTTCTTTTAGCAAATGCAAATTTGGCTATCTTTTGCACTATAAGTTCACGTTGTCTATATTTTAGCTAAAAATATCATAGTTTTTGGCGGAACATATAAGTTTTCGCGCCTAACACTTCTCTTCTCTATATTGTTCAATCCTTTAACGCCAGCCTTTTTAAAAGAGCATTTCGAACATCATTATTAAAACATTTTATTTATTTTTATATATTTTATATATTTATTATTAAAACTATGTAAGTATATTTTATTTATCTTCTATGTACATTTTTATTTGTGTGTAAAGTTTTTATTGTCATGCAGTTTTAGGTTGTTTGAAAGAAATTGCCTCCAGGCAATAAGGCGGCCTTTTTTTAATTATTGTTTTAATGTTACATTTTTGTATTTTGATGTACAATAAAGAATATTTGTATTGTATTGTATAGATATACGGTAAAAAAGGACTATTAAAGGTAAACTTTTTTGATAAACGACGTGAAAGTACATCCAATAACCCTTTTTTCGGACGACCACCTTTTAATAGTAGGAAAAAAGTTACAACAGCATTTCATAAAACTTATATATACCGCCAAAAACTATGATATTTTTAGCTAAAATATAGACAACGTGAACTTATACTGCAAAAGATAGCCAAATTTGCATTTGCTAAAAGCAACCATTTGTAACAATAATGAACAAAACATAATAACGAATGGATGTTCTTTTTATCACTACAGTCAGTGATTTGAGTGAAATTTAAAAGAAGGTAAAGTAGAAATTACTGGTGGAGAAAGATTTTTCAATATTTCTTCTTTCAAACTGTCCGCAAGAGTAGTTGTTGAAGCGAAATGCTGATTGCATTGATGTCAATATTATGTGGCTCAGATAATCTGAGCGAGATTTGCCAATTCCAAGAGTGCGCAAGAATTTCCACGCCTGAGCTGGCGCACCATTGTCGATAGAGTTATGAATTCGTTGATGTTGAGCATCTCTACATAGCCTGTTGCAGCGATTTCGTAGTTGTCTATTACACTCTTAGTTTTGATCAGAAGGATTCTATTTACATTTTGCTTTGGCACGATATCTTTGGTCCATTAAGGATTTAATTCCACTAGTTAGCCAGGGCGCAGGTGAATGTTTTACTTGCACTGGATGGATCGGTTCATGTAGATCATACAATTGCGTTAGTAGTGAGTTAAAAAAATTTAGCTGATCATTAACCGAATAACTATTTTCAATTAACGACCAATATTTAAGGAATCTTTAGAGATGAAGAGGGACGAACTCAAGAAACTTATATATTGAACGAACATCATATCTATGACGGACCTAAAGAATGATAGTATATTTATTCCCTTTATAGCAAACGTTATGGGAACCATAAGACTTTGTGTTCTGTAATCTCTACGTGTACAATGCAACAACTTTTCTGTCCTTCTGGTGCGCGTTCATAATCCCAGCTCACTGCACTGACAGCAGGATAGCAAGTTCATTTTCCTGTAGTGCAGAAAGAGACAGCGCAAAATTCTACTCTGGTATAGTTGGTTATTGAACGCGTCCATGAACTTGTTGTTGGGTCGTTAGTATCACTGTAAGATTAGACTATTTCAATATGACGGCGGTAGTTTTGATTTTCGACCGCCGGATCAGAAGGACACCGCATTTCCTAGCCAGATGTAAAAAAATTGTCGCAAAAGTTTAACAGTGACGAAGCAAAACTGAAGTCACTTGACTCACTTGCAATCGAACGAATTGTGGCCAAAGCGCGTAAGCGCGCTCATTAGTTAACCTAAAAACTCAAGGAATGAATAAAAAAAATAAACAAATTATTTTCGTTTTCTCATTTATTATATTTTACGTAACATGATTATTTCTTGCTGTAACGAGCACCACAATACAATTTTCAGTTTTTTTGCGAAAAAAACAATCAAATACATATTCATTAGGTATTACTATTTGTAATAAAATCAAACAGTGTAAACAAATTTACTGTATACTCGCAAATATAACGTCTTTTGTTAATAAATAAAATTTGTTAGTGCGGTAGCGCAATTTAAACCGACTTGGGCGTGCCGACCGACGGCACTACTGGCGCTTTTGGCGCAATACGGACCGCAGCCTAGGAAATGCGTTGCCACGCCATGATTTTTTAGGTTTTGCGATTGCACATGGATTGCACTTGCTTTGTGCTATCTCTTACTGTTTTGTTAAAAAAACAATTTGTTATCCTGCTGTTATAACAGTTAGTTAACTAACATGTTAGTGTCACGCGATTGCCAATTTTGTAAAATTTGCGAGCCATTGTGAGTTAAAAAACAGACTCTTGTCTTTAAAGCTATGTTCCAAATCACGCCGAGTAATTATCGCACGGTAACGTTGAAAAATCAATCCGTTCTGGATCGAGTGTTTGACAGTTAATTTTTACACTGACAGGAGTGAATTTCAACCTTTTCTATGGCAGTGTAAAGAATTCAACTTGACAGTTGGAAAATTACCCTACCCGGTGCGTCCCAAAACCACTTTTTTAACTTCCTCGTTGCGATTTGGAATGCACCCTAAGAGGAACACAAAAAACACAAACAAAAGAAACACAAATTTGTTTTTGTTTATTCTTTCAGTTTTGGATGGTTGCAAGATGGGTCGGTTAGTTTTTATTTACTTCTGGCACAAACAAAATTTTGTTATAATTAACAACATATTATGCATACTATCTGGTAATTCAACATTCGCTTCATGAATTATCAAATTAAATATCCCGTCTTACAATAGGTATGAGAAACGGAGGTATTATGCATAAAATTGATAAAGCTACTTTCACTTCAAAATACTTGAAATATTGCTGCAAAGAAAGAAAACTACAGAATTGAATGAAAAAATGGATTCTGAAGACGACTTACAGCCTTTAGTTGTTAACGCATCTGACTGTCCATTAGACGCATTTTTGGAGCTAACTATACAGAATATCAATACTGATCCAGAGTTTGAACAGGTAGGTACAATAATTAAATTGTAATTATTGCCTATCACAGTTTTTATCTATGTTGTAATAAATTCAATTGTGTTAAGCCCGAAACATACAAAGGTAAAATTATAGATGCAGGCTCATTGAATGAAGGGTTTGGGGAAGGGAACTGGGGGACTGCACTGTACTGTACTTTGTCTGCTATTATTGTTTGACCTAATTTTTTTTGGGGGTAGAACTTACTGTCATTAATCTATTCACAAAATTCTATCTCGCAGAAATCCATAGTTGTTGAGCAATAAAAGTAGAAAATTCACTGTCAAAAGATAACTTTGGTTTTAACTTGCATATTAAAACAACGAAAATCTGTGCACCTAAAAAATGTTACAGTAAGTAGATGTTGATTGTCTACGATTTCATTTTGAGTGTAGGATTTGACAAAAGGTTAAAAATAATTGATTAAATATGCTTTGTTCATAATTAAAAGAATATATTATCTTATGGAATAATTTATCTGTTTCGTATTTTAAGACTGTATTTATTTACAGTTGCCCACAGGTTATGGGCCCAGCACCCTTCCACTGTGCCGAGTTCTTAATCTCTTTCAGTGTATTGTTACACCCCACTTTTTTTACTTTCAAGTCTTATTCTCATTTAGCTTCATTAATGTTATGTTTTATTATCTCAGGAACTTCAAATTGGTTCTGCATCGGATATACTTTTGTGAGATGAGTGTAGTCGTTCAAAACTGTCACCATATATCTGAGGCGACATGACATCATTGCTAGTACGAGTCATGACGTCGCATAATCACCTTAATACTGGCCAATGCACTTTGAATTGCCAGTCAACGGACCGCGAACCCTTATAGACATAGGCTTGTCTATACACACTGTCGTGCCTAGCCACATGTGTAACACAGTGGTGACATTACCAAAATAACGCGTGGTTTGGTAACAACAAAGAACGATGTCAGTGCAAAGTATAGCTTAAGTGAAAGCATTGCCAGCAAAGTCAGCGCAGGTGTTAGTGACTTTGAGGATACCTGATTTCTGGATGGACTCGCCCAGGGTATGGTTCCTGCAATTTGAAGCGGTAGTTTTTAGCAGCACAAAAGGTAGGCAATAAAAAAAATTTGATCAAGCCATCAAATAGCTAAATTAGGGAAGCAGCAATGTGAGCAAATAGCAGACATTTTATCTGATCTGCCAGAAACAGGCAAATACCAGTCTCCAATGCAGATTACTCAGCATTTACAAGGTATTAGAGAGCACACGAATTTGCAAGGCGAACAAAAACCCTTATAATTGTTTAGAAGTATGAAGGAACTAGCGCAGAAAAATCTGCCAAACTCGGTAAAAGCAGTGTTAGTGGTAGCTGATGTCGCAGGGCTGGACAGCCTGGCACTTATGGCAGATAAAATAATGGAAACATTACACACTTCTCAATATCAGTAGCGTAGATGCCACCAGTAGGAAGGATGTTGCGCAATCTGGCACACAGCAGCCCACAGATGAAATAGGTGCATTAACAAAAAGAATGCTTGAGGTCAAGTTGGACAAACTAGTCAGCAAACACAACTCTAGGTCTAGGTCACGATCTTTCGTCACGACATTTCAGCGATTTATGAATGACTCAGTAGAAAATTTTAGAAAAAGGTATAAGGCCATTGAATGACAAGTTTCAAGCCATAATAGATTTTCCAAAGCCTAAGACCGTGGAACAGTTACGCAGATTCCTTGGCATGGTTAATTTTTACACACACAGGTCACATTTACCTAAAGCTGCAGCATTGCTAGCTGAATCACACACTTAAGCAAGTCCAAAAGCGTGAAAAAACGCTATTGTGTGGACAAAGGAAGGTGAGGCAGCATTGTGGCTTGCAAAATATGTTTACCAAACGTGCAACGCTGTGTTACCCGAAACCGGACGCAGCTATGGCCCTAATGACCGACGCGTCCGATAACTGCGTAGGCACAATTTTACAAAACAGGAAGCAGGCGACTGAAAACCTTGGCTTACTTTTCTAAGAAGCTAAGCCCATGCCAACAAAAGTACAGCACATTTAACAGGGAGCTTTTGGCCATACACTTAGCCATACAGCAGTTTAGGTACCTAAGGCAGAGAATTCACTTTATATATGGATCACAAGCTGTTAACTCATGCCATGAGCGGGAAACGAAGTGCAAAAGAAACACCACATCGCACCAGGCAACATAGACATCTGTCGACAAAATGGCTGAAACCCTCGGGAAACTAAGACAATTAGGCTCAGCGAGCACTAAGAGGTCACAAATTGCAATGAAGAGAGAGATGTGTTGATGTTCAGCTCAAAGACCGTTGCTAGATCTCGCATCTCGGGTGTTCTCGCCAAAGAATGAGCTGATCATACGTCTCCATGGATGCTAGTCTAGTTACGGCTAGCTTTCTCGTGTGACCCAAAGGAGGTCTGAGGAGGGACGAAATGGCAATCTTGTCAGAAAATGACCGAATTAGAGCCTGGCTGTGTTATTCACAAAGAACACTTCACAGTCCTGGACTCCAAGGTTCTGGCAAGATGCACTTGGAGGCTCTTCTACTTCCCAAAACAGCTAAATCGACGAGAGGGTACCAAGTTGCTGACACACTTTCCCGCGTAGAAACAGTCACTTCTCCTACTGTCGTTGACTATCAAAAGGCTCAAGAGTCCTACAGGGAACAATAGCGACTGTTGGCTGACGGCACAAAAGTCTTTTATTTTAAATAATTTGTTTTGTGAACCAACTAGAATTGCTGTATCCAGTGCCACTTGCATCGACAATATATTTACTGACATAAAACCAATTCAAAAATCAATTATAAGCAATCTAGAGTTAGATCATTGTGGACAGTTAGTGGTTTAAGAAAGTAAGAATAGTATTACTAAAAAGGAAATTAAATTTATACCAATAACAACTAAATGGGTTGAATCATTTAAATCTAACTTAATGCATAAACTTCCAGATTTGCTTTATAATGGCGACCCAAATGATATCTTGACACTATTACTACAGAGTATAATAAAATATTTACTGCAAAAAAGAAACTTATTTCCAGTCGCTTTAGTTTTAGTGAATGGGCTACCCCAGGAATTCATAAAAGTAGGCGTAAACTGTATGAATTATATAAAGAAAAAACATATAATAATAGCCAAATATTTAGGGAATATTTAAAAAAATACTCAAAAACCTTTAAAAAGGTCTGTCTTGTTGCAAAAGCAATTCACCTCAGACATAAAGTAAAAAATTCAACAAATAAAATAAAAACTACATGGAACATAATAAATAATGAAACTGGTAAAGCTAGGAATTCTTGTCAGGACTTTGAGTTGATTACAATCAATGATGCTAGTTTTAAAACAAATTCTGAGGTAGCAGTTGCCTTTGAACAGTTTTTTAGGAATATTCCATTCAAAACAACTGAACATCTAAACTCAAGTCCAATCTTAGCAGAAAAATTATTAAAAACTAGTGTTCCTGAATGTAACATTCCCTTTGTATTTAAAAACATTAGTCCTACAGATATCATTAATACATTTAAAACATTAGAAATTAAAAACACCACAGACCTTTGGGGACTTACTGTATAAACTATAAATTCAATTATTCATGTTATAGCACAACCCTTAGCCATTATTTTTAATAGTTGTGTTGATAGTGGTGTGATTCCTGATGAGATGAAACTTAGCAAAGTTATACCTCTTTTTAAATCAGGTAGTTCAACAGATCCTACTAATTTTCGGCCTATTTCAATACTACCTATACTCAGTAAAGTTTTTGAAAAAATCATACTTTGTCAAATGTTAAGCCATTTCTGTATTAATGAGCTACTTAGTAGTAAATAGTTTGGCTTTATGAAAGGCCGTTCCACAACCGATGCAGGAGTGGCACTATTAAAAAATATATATAACGCCTGGGAGGATTCGCATGACGCCCTTGGAGTGTTTGTGATTTATCTAAGGCATTTGACTGTGTTCAACATGAAAATCTCATCAGGAAGCTACATCACTATGGTATTAGAAGCAAAGCTCTCGACCTTTTGACATCCTATATGACTAGGAGAGTACAGAAAATAGATGTCAACGGTGAAAGATCTCCGGGATTAGCAGTCACTATGGGAGTCCCTCAGGGCTCAATTTTAGGTCCTTTTCTATTTCTTATTTACATTAATGAGCTCCCATATAATGTAAAAAACCATGTCTTTTTTGCTGATGACACCTCTTTGCTTTTTAAAGTTAAGAGACGACAGGCATATTATAATGAATTAAATAATGCCCTTTCTAAAATTGTAAATTGGTTTAACGCTAATAATTTGTTACTTAATGAAAAAAAAACCAAATGTGTTAAATTTACATTACCAAATGTTAGTCAGAGACAGACATGTGTTAATATTAATGGCGAGCAATTAGAACTTGTTAATTCAACAGTCTTTCTTGGCATAACGCTGGACTCCAAAGTTCAATGGGGTCCTCATATTCATAACCTAGCCAAAAAACTTAGCTCTGCTGTGTATGCGATCAAGAAAATAAGACAATTGACCGATGTCGACACTGCAAAAATAGTATATATTAGCTATTTCCATAGTTTAATGACATATGGTATCCTATTGTGGGGTAGCGCTGCTGATGTAAATACAATATTTTTGTTACAAAAAAGGGCAATTCGTGCTATTTATAAATTAGGATCTAGGATATCTCTGAGGGATAGGTTTAGGGAAGTAAAAATTTTAACTTTAGTGTCGCAGTACATATATGAAAATCTTTTATATGTACATAAAAATATCAATAGTTTCAGCAAGAAAAGTGACGTTCACAAAGTAAATACTAGAAGTAAAAATAAGCTGTTGGTGCATGATACACATCTACACAAAATAAGTAACTCTTTTATGGGGCAATGTATACACTTTTACAACAAAGTTCCCAATAAAATTCAAAATCTATCAATAAGTAAATTTAAATCTTTTATCAAGCAGGTACTTTGTAAAAAGGCATACTACAATATTTCAGACTATGTGAATGATAAAAATCCTTGGGACTGATGATGCTCAAATACAGGATGCATAGGTAAACCAAATTAAAATGGAAATAACATAAAATTGTACGACTAAAAAATTTTTATTTAAAACATTAATTGTATTTTTAGTTTATTTGTATTATTGATAGTGTTTTTAAAAGAGTAACTATCGAGTTTCTTGCCGGATTCTTCTCGGTAGAAATCAACAACATTGTGAACCGGCAGGAAGGTGGGAGGGTTCAAAAAATAATATTTTATAACTTTGACGATTCAAAAGTGATTGTAAAATCCTTATTTGAATAAACCATTTTGACTTTTGACTTTTTGACTTTTGAAATGCTGAGACAAAAAAAATAAGTTTACCCGATACTAACATTGAGATGACAATGAGATATCAACCGGTAAACAAACGCGATACATAACTTAAGTCATCCCGGTATTCGCACCTGGCGAAAAATGGTGGCTGATAAGTTCTGCTGGAAGAACATGAACCGTGAAACAGGCCTATTGGCAAAGACCTGCTTACAATGCCAAAAATCAAAGGTAACAAGGCCCACTGTTTCAGGGTTGGGAAATTCGCCCCAACTGAACGGTTCCAACACATTCACATAGCAGGGTGGTTATAGTTATATCACATAACAGTCATTGATCGTGCAACCAGATGGCAAGAATTCTTTCCCAGCGAGCATGATATTTATGAGGGATGGATATGGTGATTTGGTTCACCTAACTGTCTTACTACGGACCAGGGAACCAAATTTGGGGAATACAATCACCGCGATACTGGCCCATGCATTTTTAAACAATTAAACATATCATTGTTTGATTTATTGCCTTTATTTTTCTATGATAAATTAACTTTAAACCTCTTTGTAACAAAATAGCATACATATAACGCGTCGATTTATCAGCATAAAGGTAACCTTGTATATGCATAGTGTAAATTGAATTACTGATAAATCCAACTAAAAACGTTTGTATTGTATAAATTCTTATCTGTTTTGTAATAGAATTGGTTATATGAGTTCACAGTCAATGAGCAATTTAATTTTACTGATAAGATAATGAGCTTGTTAGTATATATGATTAAGGACAAGGCATATGCGTTTCCAGTAACTATTAGTCAAGCAGTAGCAAACTAGCTAAAATGTCTTTTAAGGCTATGTTCCAAATCACGCCGAGTAATTATCGCACGGTAAAGTTGAAAAATCAACCCGTTCTGAAACGAGTGTTTGACAGTTAATTTTTCCACTGACAGGAGTTAATTTAAACCTTTTCTATGGCAGTGTAAAGAATTCAACTTGACAGTTGGAAAATTACTCTACTCTGGGCGTCCCAAAACCACTTTTTTAACTTCCTCATTGCGATTTCGAAACTGATTTGGGCCTGGCAAATTTTAATATTAGTAAAAGGTTAATATAATGAGCATTAATAAATATTTTTACGTTTACGTCGATCTCTGCCTGCAACTTGGATAGGGACATATGAACTTTCCAATACCAATTATGTCATAATGGTGGCTTCAGCCTCGTATAATGCCTTAATATAAGTGTACCACAGGACACAAAAAAATTATTATATAAATGATTGCCGCGTCACTCGTAATATTTATGACATAGTTGTCAGAAATATGCATTGTGATGGTATTTTAACATTGTTATTTAATATTCTTTATCCATCCGACATAAATTTATAACAGAACAATATTAATTTAAATCTAAACCGATATAACTATGAATTTACTTAGTTTGACTGTTACATATCCATTGCATGTCATATGGAAATTGGTGAATCTGCCAAACACTGCTGTCCAGCCTTTAAGTGAAGAAAACATTCAGGAGTAGTGACTGCTTGCGGATCCGAGGGGCGCAAGTTCGATCGAATATATGTTATCATTTATTACCTAACCTACAATATGTTTATATGCCTCTGTCGCAGGTCGTATATGGATACCGCCGTAGCAGATGGCGAACCGCACTGGTGCATGCTTTTTCCGTGTTGACTGCTGGTATACCGTTCCTTCTATTTCACTGGTGCCCGACATGGTACCTCTACATTACTTCAGTCAGATGCCAGTTCCAGATAGCGGATAAAGTGTTAGTTATAGTAAGTATCTGCTTTTATGAAAAACACATCACAATATTAGACAACTTCTGCTTCTGTTATGACACAGATTATGTATAAAGCTTTTCAAGACAAAACATGGTAATGACTTTATCACCGTACCAACGCGCGTAAGCAACAGCAGGGTAAGGTTCTCCTTGTGTCTATTATTTTTCTATATAGAAATATATAACAATATTAGGACTGAATGACTGAATGGATTTTAATAAATTTAAATGAATTTTATTATTATTATAATTTGTCTTGTTGCATTGCGTGTTATAAGATTAATAATGTGCTAAACAAACTACGTTTAACGTCTTCTCGTTTATTATTCGAAACATGTATTTAAGTAGAAATTAAAAAAAAAAACAATTAAATTAAGTCTGTTTTAAATATTGTTGTTCAAATAATGCAACAAAAACCTGCATTTTGGTGCAAATGTAAGAATTTTATTTTGAAAAACATTGAATTATGATGAAATCAAAATGTGTTTTTATATACATATATAAGTATTTGGCGACAGAACACATTCATTTGTGAACAATGAGTGTTATTATTTGATGCTCTGCACGATTATAATTTCAAATTCTCATTTGGTTTTAGAGTTAAGACAGTATTAGTTAGAGTAAAATTTTAAAACTTCAATTATTGTACAAATTAAATGACTACTTCTGATGATATCGGTAATACCCTATCTCTATTTATATAATAACCTATAATCAATTATATAATTCCTTGAACTCTTCTAAATATTTCCTTATAATAATTATGCAATTGTTCATGTTTTCATTTAAAAAAATATTTGTTTTAGGAAACCTACCAACAGAAACACGAAAGTTTTTATATACATAGAATATTGGATAAGAATATCGGCGACACAAGGTTAGTCATAAAGTTATTGTACTTTAAATGAATGACTTATTAATATTCAGTATCGCACTTAAAGCAAGAAAACCACAATAATATATGAACTTAAAGGTAGCCTATTCAATAGCTTATTGTTCTCTTATTATAAAAGAATATACTCGTTAATTCTCTATAATAGGCAATATAAATATTTCTATATCAGCTGCATGTCCACAAAAAAATGAAGGAATTCAAATATTAGGTGCGACCTTGTGAGCTATACATTATTGACATTCTATTATATTATACATATAGTAGAGAAGCCAAAAAGACATGGTATGTCTGAAAAATAACAGTGTTGATTTAATCAGTTTTAAGCTTTTATTTCCAATTTATATGACGGATGTAGATTACTATTTTGCATTTTTGTAACTTTTTAGTAATCCATATTATTTTTAAATACAATGCGTATTATTTTGCAGTGGGTTGATAAACCAGGGTTACAGTCATAGCCCTGACGAAAAGACTGCTGCCATAGACGTTTCTGGAGATTTGATAACTCCTATACATTTTGACGATGGATCCACGATCAGTAAGTACAACAATGGTCACAAAAGCGGTCTACATTTTTACAATGTCCTTTTTTCAATAAGAACATAGTTCACAATCTCTCAATTTACGTTAATATACCTTTTTTAAAGTACTATAACGTTTTTAAAGTTGCTGTTTTTTTATAAATTCACGACAAATTAAGACTGCAACGATCTATTTTCAACTTATTTCTTTAGAACAGTAAAAACAATTATTGATTTTTTATCAGATATACCATAAATATATTGAATGACTTAGACTGCGCTCAAAAACAATTTTCCCTCTTTTAATTATTGTCTGTTTGAATGATTCTGGAAGCATCGATCGATCTTCAACCATTCGATTTTTGGTTCCGTAGATAAACAGGCAAAAATGGTACCCCTCACAAAGTCGCTGCAAACGTAACGTAATAGACAGACGGGAAAAAGACAGAAGACTATCATAAGGAGAATGTGGTCTAAATACATACGAATTGTGATAGCAACGTTGTCAGTACGTGCTAGTTTCATACCAACTACCTGATATATAGCACCTTCTTTATAATGGAAGTTAATTTTAAACACTAACTCGTATTTATGAGTGTTCAAACAAATGTGACATGGTAATGAAAACTATGAAAGTACCTTTTCTGCTTCTACTTTGGTTTCTTAGTTAACATCTTGCATTTTGTAAGATAAAAAATATCCGCTGTTGTACAAAACACAGGCGCTAGCCAGTTAATTTTTTAGAGCTTGCGGCAATAGAAATTATTGTAAATATATGCCTCACAGAAAAGATACAAAAAAATAGCCATTATCATGCTTGCCTAAGTTACCGTAATGTTCTCGTTACAGACACTCAACATTATCGATATTTCGGCCATAAAAAGCAAATTCTGATATGGGACAGCAGCAGGGCGCAGTGGGCCTTGCTTGCAGGCATCGAGAGTGGCGTCACGTGCGCACAGTTGCACGAGATGGGTGCTGGCGTTGTCACTGACGAACGACGAATCAGAATGTGAGTATCATGTTGTGGTGGAACTACACGATCGTCCTATAATTGAACTTTAGATAGGTAGTTCGTGAGTGTTTGATGATGTTGGGTCGTCACTAGGTTGGTGGAAAATTGTGGATATGTCAAAGGAGTCGGCCTCCTCCCACAAACAGTTTTGAACTGTTTGAAGGGAGTCATTATGTGATCTAACGAGAATTAGTAATGGTCGGAGTTGGTTGAAAATAGTTTTGGATTGTTGGACGATCGTGTAGTGAAGCTTTAAAAGACAAAGGCGTTATCCAGCTTCTTTTAGAAAAATCTTGCAAATGTGTAGTATCAAGGCAATATTCTTAGATACAAAAGTCGAGTTTGTGTTTGAGAACTTGTCTTGTATTGTGGTATTTATTTACCCTTTGTCCTAGTTAAAAAGTGAAGGTAAAGTCTGTAGGGTAGCTCTGCTGATGTAACCACAATCTTTGTGTTACAAAAACGGGCAATACGTGCTATTTACAAATTAGGATCTCGGATATCTCTTAGGGATAAATAAATAAATATTTTTGGACATTACACACAGCCTGTGGAGGGTGGTCTGCTCTTGCAAACTTCTTTGTATTCTTAGTATTTAGTCTTACTTTTTTGTTTTGTTTATTAATACTGTAAGACATTGATTATTTCTTAGTGATGAATACATAAACTGTCTTTTGTTTATATTAGATACTTTTTTATGTTGTGCTTGTGCTTTATTTTTCATGTTTTTTATGTTTGTAATGGAAAGTGTCCTTTTATGATAGGGAGGGCATTTTCCAATATTTTAATTGGACGCTGTAAGAGAAAGGGAGAAAAGAAATGCCCTTGCTGAGTTTCTTGCCGGTTCTTCTCAGTACAAGGTCTCCCGCCCTGTAGACTTACGAACCGATGGCGTAGTGACATTCATAAGTGTTCAATTATTGTAGCCTTAACTGAATAAATTGAATTTGAATTTGAATTAATTTGAATTTGAATTTATGTAAATACATACATATCATACATTATTACACCCAGACTCAAGACAAACACAAATGTTAAGCACATAAATGTTTGTTCAGTGCAGGAATCGAACCCACAACCTCTGCACAGCAGCCGGCAACACTACCAACTAGGCTAGTAAATATTTTAACTTAAGCGTCGCAGTTCATATATGAAAAGCTTTTATATGTTCATAAAAATATTAATAGTTTCAGCAAGAAAAGTGACGTTCACAAAGTAAATACTAGGTGTAAAAATAAGCTGTTGGTGCATGATTATACACAAAATTAGTAACTCTTTTATGGGGCAATGTATACACTTTTACAACAAAGTTCCTAATAATATTCAAAAGCTATCAATAAGTAAATTTAAATCTTTTATCAAACAACAACTTTGTAAACAGGCATACTACAATATTTCAGACTATGTAAATGCTAAACATCCATGGGACTGAAAATGCTTAATTACAGGACGCATAGGAAAACCAAATTAAAATGGAAATTTGTATGGCTTAAATTTTTAGCTATTGAGTTTCTTGCCAGATTCTTTACGGTAGAAATCAATATTGTGAACCGGATTTAAAAAAATAGTACTTCATAACTTTTCCAAACGATTCAAAATTGTTTGGAAAAGCCTTATTTGAATAAAAAGTGAGTGAACATTACTGAAGTTTTTAAATTAAGGAAGTAAAGTAATTTGGATACGCGCATAGTCTCTTACACGCGAATTAATAACGTATACATAAAATAATGTAAATTGATATTTGATATAACCTGTATTTATTTACTAACTTATAAATATAATTTTAGTTAAGAGATGAAGTGCATCAAGCCATTGTTTTACGTTGTGCAAATGTTTTCACTACGGTGATGTGTGATTTTTTATTTTAGTGATTTTAGCGATCATGCGAATGTAATGCGATTGTTTTATTAACCACGAGTTTATCAGAGTTATTTAATGTTATTGTTTGTTGAATGTATGTAACTAACAGTCCATACTTATTTTATTAATGCGAAAATAACTCTGTCCCTGTGTCTGTTACCCATTAAGGCTTAAACCGCTGAACCGATTTAGATGAAATTGAGTATGGAGATAGTTTGAGTCCCGGGAAATGATATAGGAGTTTTTATCCCAATAAAATATAATAGTTCCCGCGAAAATAACTATAACCGGGCTTTAAAGAACTATAGCTTGCTATAGCAAACTACATTTGTATAATCAAGGAGCTGACGTAAGAATCCCACGTCTATAACCAAATTTGGGGCGGGTGGAGCCACTGGCAGAAGCTAGTTTGTGATATTGCGTTCTTACACAAGTTCAGTGTAACTATGATATCTCAATTTCGTGTTGTTTACACAAAACCTAATTTTTAACAGTTAGAATTCGATATAAATAGAAGGTTGGAGAATCTAAAATATAGTTAAAAGTTCTGCTTTAATTATATTTTTTCTACTAGTCTACTATCTACGGATCCCAAATTGTTAGGTGATCATTTTGCATTGCGAATAAACTGCTAGTAAATGTAGCGATTGTATCTAATAATCTTAGTATGTACAGCTGTGAGCGATTTAAATTCTGATTTTAAAATTTTAATTTGAAAAAAATATCCAATTCGATTGAATATCAGAGTACCTATCCGATTGCGAAAAAAATTATTTAGTTGTTAAATTTAGTGTATATTTACATATTCAAATTATATTACTCGTATGAAAGTGTTTCTTATAAAAGTTAGTTGCCGTTATTACTATCGGGTGGCGTTTTTTCCAGTTGGTGATTGTAAAGAAATTGTATTTGGACATGTTTACCTACCCCTTGATAAAAGAATACCGAATTTCGTCATATATTAAAGGGTTAATATAATTTTTCCCCAGGTTGAACATCTACGGTTTCAACGAGATCAAAGTCCCTGTTCAGACAATCATGACCCTCATCGTTTTGGAGGTTTTCAACCCGTTCTATGTGTTCCAATTGTTCACCATTGGCGTATGGCTTTCTGAGAAGTATTATTACTACTGTATTGCCGTAGTGCTCATGTCCACCTTCGGTGTTGCCACTTCTGTTATACAGACCAAAAAGGTAAATATAAAATTGTTTGTGCAAAAAAATTGTAAATCATCTATTTTATTGCTGATCTACTTTTTACTGAAATTTATTTTACTTTAGGTGTTGAATTATCATTGTTTTATACAATAATTACTATTGCTTATTTGCTTAATGTTAACTGCGTCGTACTATTATCAACTAAAATTCACTAAACCTACATATGTTATCTATTATGTAATATTGTGGTGTTCATTTTGTTTGACGATGAATCTTTGAACCTTTCCTTACATTCGGTAGTAAAAAAAAATATAATTTATGTTGTCAAACCATAAAAAAAGAAAATGTTTGCACCATTCAGAAATTATGTCAGAGAATGTAGGAGTGTTTTAGTTCACCAATTGGCTGATGTGCATAGGCATTGGGATGATTCTTATACGATGTGTATGACTTGATACTTGTGCTAACCACTTTTTGGTATTTGTAATTAAAATTTTAATGAAGCTAATTTTATAGAATTCAATGCGTTGATAAATGTGTTTGTTGAACTGTGGTCGCGAATTTAAAGCTCCTAACCGATATTTGTGTCGGTGTGCAACTGTGCACCACGAAGACCACTGCATTCGGGGGTCTCGGGGGACTATTAATACTATGTAATTAACATAATGAATAAGATTAAAAACTCAAGTAAAATGCTTTGCAAGATATATTTTTTCAGACTCGTAATATGTTCGTTACGGGTACGATAAGCATGCCCTTTGCATAGGGTACCCGTTTTATTTTTATAATTTTTCTTTTTGTAACGGAATCCTAAAAATAGCTTTGCAATGTTTGTACCAGTTTTTTGATTATATTTCATAAATGTGTTGTTTACTTAAAGCAAATTTCTGAGTCGCCTTTTTTCAGCGAACGTTTTGCTAAGTAGACTCGTCAAAGTAGATTTTTTTAGCGATTGCTTATTTTATGTGCGCATTATTTATCTGTGTCATAATGTAATGTTCATTTGTTTTACTAGTCTCGAGTTTTATCAATCGTTTTTTTTCCTGCAGTTCGCAAGTAAGAACTCGGCCTTTAGTTCTTTACGGTCTGTAGTCTGGAAATTTTGATCAGCGGGTCGACTCCGTAAAAAGATTGCTAACCTTTTTGAAAGAAATAAGATATACATTGCGATTTCGCGACAATCGATGAATTTCTTACGTGATTTCAAATGCGCAATGTACATCTTATTTCTATGATGGATTTCAAACGAGAATTGTTAGCTGTCATTTTACGGAATCGCGCCGCAGATCATCATTTCTGTATTGAAACTGCCCTTCCTGGTTTGACAGCTGGCATACGGAAAAATTAGTACAGAAACTACTAGTCCGTAGTATATTATATTCTCTTTGTACTAGTCTAAGATCAATAGTTACGAAGATAGAGTAGAATAGAATAAGGGTCTTGATGAGATCTATCACTTCTGTACAGAAACTACTAGTCTACGTTCAAGAGACCCCTATTTAACCCCCCTTACGTAAGAATCTCGCAAAAACCGTTTTTAGTTTAACCGTACGCCATTAAAGACAGCTATTTTGAGAATTACAAAAATGTCTAATACCAGCAGTTGTGTAGTCGGGGTTTATTAAGATAAAATTTAAAAAAAAGTGATGATAAATTTATTGAATCATAAACGAAGCAAACGTGAAATATTACTACTAAAATAATAAAACAGAAAAAAACCAAGACTATTTAATCTGCGAACACTAAGATAAGCTATTAATAAATAATAAATATCTAAAACTTACGAACGCTGAAAAATGAGACTCGAAATTTGAAAAACCTTTGCACGATGTTGCTTAAAAAATTTCGAGGGTTAATGATAAATGTTTTAATATAGAATCAGCAAAATCTTCGAGCTACAGTAGAGGCACATGATGTGGTGCAGCTTAGCGATGGTCGCGAAATTAGCAGTGGAGAGTTGGCGCCGGGCGATATTGTATTAATCCCGTCCCGAAGTTTCACCTTGCTCTACGACGCTGTGCTGCTAAGTGGGTCAGCTGTAGTCAACGAAAGCATGCTCACCGGTATTTTTTTTTTCAACGCACCTGTTCGTAAAATGACTGTTATTGCAATAATTTTAGGTTACTAGCGCACCTTACAAAATACGCATGTGTTTTTCTATACATTCTCACATAAGTGTAATAACTTTTTTATTATATCTATTGGCGGCTTCGCTAGCCAGTGCATATTCATTGAAAAGCGTCTCACGTTATTTTCATTTGATTTCGCACGCGGGTGTGAAAACTTTCGTATGAAATTCATCAGAAACTCGGTCTATTGATTTATAAGCTTTTTAATTTAACATACAAAAAATATAAAATTTAGAATCACATAGGAATGTAATTACCACAAAATTATCTAAAAATATCATTTTGAAACTTCTAAGATTTTTTATTTTTTCGGTTTCAGGGGAATCCATTCCAGTATCGAAAACAACACTACTCCGTGTAGACAAAACTTACGATTTTAAAGAGCATGCGTCCAGCACATTGTTCAGCGGAACCCGAGTAATTCAGACGCGGTCTTATAACAACGAACCAGTCAAGTGAGTTTTTGTTTATTTAACAAATTTAAAGGCCCGATATTTTGAAAGTTTTTTAATGCATATTTTCAATTCCTTTGCCACTATAAGGACGGTGTATTTTTATTAGTGTAGAAATAGCTGTCCTGAGTCCTGTCATCAAATTCATCGTAAATCAAACTTAAGATTATTCCTAGACTTGAGGGATTATAATTACTTTGGATGGTAGCTTTTATGACTAATCCATCCATAGCTATGAAACTTTAGACAAAAAAACCGTAGACTGGCATGTTAGTGAACCTGTGTGTACACAGTCATCGTTCAAACAAGCAATTTTAATCGCGTTCCTAAACTGTATGATAACTAACAGAAACAAATAAAATAATAATAACTATCAGAACCGAAACAAATTACGTACGCCTTAACCGTATGTACTCATTTTTCTTTATATTTTTTTTTAAGGGTTTTGGTCCTTCGTACCGGATACAATACCGCCAAGGGTCAGCTGGTGCGGAGCATCCTGTACCCAGTTCCGGCTGACTTCAAGTTCGATCGGGACTCTTACAAGTTTATTATTATACTGTCCTGTTTGGCGATTATTGGACTGTCTTATACCATCGGTTTGAAGGTGAGGAAATTTCCCTTGACGTATTATTTACATATTTTTATAACAAGACAATATTCAGAAGTAATAATAGGAGATTAAGAAAGAACCTTTTATTAGCTTGAACTGTATGTATGTATGTATGTAACGGAATCTTTCAACGCAATTTTATCCACTTCAAGACGTCTAATTGATTTGAAAATTTGCACACGTATTGACCAGTGACAATACAAAAAATTATCTGAACATGCCCTGTGACCCCCTCTTGTAATTGCACCTTAGTAAGAGTGAAGCCAAAGGCCGAACTCCGCGTAGGAATGAAACTCTGGGTTATCCCCCCGATTGACCACGCACCACATAACCCCCCCTGCCCCAAATATAATTTCTGATTGAGATAAAAATTGATACCTGACCTCGGCAGAGTTCGGCGATTGCTATTTTTGAAAAAAAAAATGGGTTCCACCACGCTTTTTTTACAATGGAATTCATTTTCTTTTTATTACTATTTTAGGCATACAGATCACTTAGCCCAGGTGATATAGTGATCAAAGCGCTGGATATAATAACTATAGTAATTCCGCCGGCACTTCCGGCCGCCATGACTGTGGGACGTTTGTACGCAGTGAACCGCCTGCAGCGAGCTCGGATCGCTTGTCTTAACACACGTGCCGTTAACGTCAGCGGGTCGTTAGACTGCATATGCTTCGACAAGGTATGTACTGTATTTATCATTAGAAAACTAAGCTATCCTCCGACAAGGTACAATTTTATAAAGTAAATGGCCTTTACCCGCGGCTTTTATCATCGCTATGATTAATCGATATAAAAGTACCATGGGTAAAATAATCAAGTCATACAAGTTGCCTATACTTATTCTCCAGGTAATCTACATGCAAACAAGTGCCAATGTTTCATCCAGGTGAACCACGACTAAGACGCAAAGTTTTATATTTTTTCTGTCCCTTAAGCTACCCCTGTGCCTAAAACAAATCATCTTGTTGCACCGATGCGATATGAAAAAAAGTGCTCAGCGGCTTTACCACCGGAAAAATTCGACTGTTTTTAAAAGTATTCACACCTCGGGCTATCCCCGTAAAAATGGAGTAATCCCGATCCTTTGTTGCGACGTAAACGAATAGTGGCCTGTGGTGTCTTAAAACTCGGAATAAAACTATCCTATGTCCGCCGTTTCTTTAGCTATTCCTATTACAAAATTCAGGTTACTCTGTTACTTCTTTGCGATGTGAAAGAGAAGAGCCTTGTAGATTTCTGTGCCTATGCCAAAAGTTACGAAAAAACAGGTCAATTAATATCTCCGTTCCAAAATTAAGAAGTAACAAAACAGACAGAACAGACTTTCGCATTTGTCCATAACTTCCATTGCACGGAATTTAAATGATTGTATTCACCATGTCACTTCATATTTTGTACCACTCTGTATTCATTTACAAAGACATCATATCTGATCTCTGGAAAGGGATGTATTGTAAACTAACTTTTGGCCCATTGAAGTTAGGCTTTTTTTCTCACAAACCTAACCTTGATAGGCAGTGTGTTTTTAAATTTAAAGCACATTAAAGTAATATACAAAATTTAAGTACTTGTAAATTGTCTAAACTATTATATGCTATTCTTCTCTTTTCCCAAATAAAAATATTAAAAAATATTGACTTCTTGACAAACCTTTATTCACATGGTCATTTTAATGTAATCTATATTGTTTTTATTATTTCTTTCCAGACAGGTACTTTAACCGAGGATGGTCTAGATATGTGGGGGGTGGTTCCTGTTAGCACGGCAACGTTTCCCCCCCACCTTGGTACAGCTGTGAGGGATCCTCGCCAACTAAATGATTTGCATCATCTCAAATTGGGTATGGCTTCATGTCACAGTTTGTCGATGGTAGACGGGAAATTGGATGGAGATCCATTAGATTTAAAGGTAAGTGTTTTTGATATTTAAAATTTCTTCAGGTAAGCTATATATTTAAGATCAAGTAGAGGTATCTGTTTAATACAAAATGCTTGAAAAATCTTTATTTTCTAGTGAAAATTTAGCTATTCAATGATACTCGATGGAGCAATAAAATATTTTTCATCCCTACTTTTCATATAGGGGAGGTTTCCTTAATTATTTTTTCCAAATTAAGATTTTAACAGTAAAAATTTTAATTTTATAAATTATTTTATTTTGAATTCCAGCTCTATAGTCTAAAAAGTTTCTAAATGAAAAAAATTGTGACAGCTTACGGAAAGATATGGCGAATGTTGCTCGACTACGGAACCCTAAAATAAAATAAAATGCTTTATTTCTTAAAAATAGGTTATCATAACACTTTTTGAAGTCAATAAACTATTTCTAGTTATTGCCGCTTTGAAGTCAAAATGGTAAAGAAAAAACGGTGAAAGCAACTCTCCAGCAGTCGCTCTTTTAAATTATAATCATTCAAACCAAATTACCAAGGAAATTATGTTAAATAAAATTATATAATTTTGAATTAATAAAAATATATAATTTATAAAAAGGATAAAAAAGAAATGCATTTTTATCAACAAGGTTGTCTTAAATTGTGTTTATAAGTAAATAATAATTTTTTTGACAAGTTTTTGTTTTACAATTTTTTTAAACTTTTTTTCATTTAATTTACATAATTCTGCAAGGATTTTATTGTCAAAACGGCTACATTGTCCTTTGAACGATTTATCAATTTTCTTTAAGCCTTGTGTGGATCAGAGCAAGTTTGTGTATATTTCGAGCGTAACGATTATGAATATCGCTATTTATTAGTAAATTATTCTATCTAATCTTGTTATTGAATATCTTTGTGGTCTACACACCTTCGGAGAGTGTGGCCAATCCAAATCTGATCTTTCGGTTAATCAGTATGGACGCTGTTGTAGGTGTTTGTTCGAGATATTCTCTGATCAGTAGATTCCTAGGATTCGATGACGGCATTCACAGATAGAATACTAGCTAAGCTAAGATGATATTGACGAATAATTTATTATCTATGGTTTGAACATGTTTGCGATGAATACTGAAACACAAAAAGAAAATTTTTTAATTTGATTGTAACTTAAGAACTGCAACTAAATAGTTATATTATTGTATATTATTTTGTTCTATTTTTTTCCTATCAGTCAATAGATTGCAGTACGCTAACTTTAAAATTGTAAGTGTTAAATTATATATAATCTAAGTTTCATTTTAAGTCGCACCATTCAGCTAGTTGCATTTGTTTCTGTATGTAATGAAGTAGGGATTTTGTAGATGTTCGAGTCGACAGGTTGGAGTTTGGAGGTGCCAAATGTTCCAGACCTGAAAAACTACTCAGTTTTGACAAGTACAGTGGTTAGACCTAAGAAAACGACCAACATCAATGTTGACGATATCAACGTTAGTACGAACACCGTTCTATTATAAAGATATAATGTACTACAATTCTTTCAATTACCTTACAATTACAATTCTTTACAAAAAAAGTACCATATTCAGTGCCTACTAAAATTGAACTTGATGGCCGAGAAAACCTCTATAAATCATATTTTTTAAAAATAGTAAAAAAACCGAAGAATACTTTGTTTTTTGTTCAGCTGTTAATAAACACCAGTTTGTATAATACGAGTAGTAGCCATGTATCAACGGAGTTTTTTCCATCAGATTCCGTTGGAACTGGGTATAGTCCAGCAGTACACGTTCGTTTCCTCGCTGCAGCGCTCTTCGGTAGTCTGCCGAATGCTGGGCGAAGACGTGCTTCGAGTCTACTGTAAAGGAGCACCCGAGATGTTGCGTACACTGTGTACACCAGAGAGTGGTATATTCTATTATTGTTATATCACGTATAACTTATTAAAAAGTCCCACCCCAAAAACATCTGCCTCTGAATGTATTGATATCTGATGATTTCGACCTAAAATCATACTCCCTCTTCTGTATTTGTCCTTTGTTCATTGATTTTTTTGATCACCTATATTTAAATATTCTTGTGAGATACTTGACCAGTTTCGCAATCAACGATATTAAGCTGAAATATAGTGACACATTCATTTATCATTAATCACTATTAACCATTGAGTCTCTGAAACCATAAGTGCTGTGGTAATAAATAATGTGTGTATAGTAATAAATCTTGGACTTAAGGTTTACCTTTCGCTCTCAGATAGTTACTAAACAAGGAAATTTGAGAAATTCTAAATCGTCCTAGAAATACAGACATTTAATTATTTCTTGAGACACAAGTACGATAAGCCAAGATATCATAAATTATTTTCTTAAAAAATAATTACGGTACTGGCCAACTTTTATGTAATTTTTGATTTTTTCTTTATTTTACCGAATTTATAGTAGGGGAATAAGTGCTCGTTATTTTTAATACATATACATTATAACAGCGTGATTGACTATGGCCCAAGACTCCTTCAAGAAGAGGCCTGCTCCCCTGCTTTGTGGCGTATAACGGCTAAAGTGAAACTGACTAAACCACGGACGCAAAGCACGAAGTTTCGTACAATAACCGGTCACTATTTGACTCTGTTAAAACCGGACTCTGTGATGCGTGCCTCGGCTATGCCTCGGCCCGCATAATAACCATCGGCCGGTTATGCTGCGTTTTGGTGTCATGGCAGTAATCTACTATGAATGCTGCGCAATAATTAAAACCTAATAAAGATAAATAAAATTTAATAAATAAATACAATAAAATACCGATAACCTAAGCAATATTCTGTACAATATACATTTTACATTTTTATTTTCTTTTCGACAACTTATAATATAATATTATAATATTTTATCAATTCATACTTTATCAAAATGTTTTTGACAACTGAACACATGCTAAAAAGTCAACGTACAAAATTCTTCGTGTTTCGCGTCCGTGTTGTACCAATATTTACTGCAAAGCTATATAATTTTTTAACATTATGTGATTTAAGGTTATCTTGTTTAATACGCAGTGCCAGAAGATTTAAATGCGGTGTTAAATTCTTATGCGGAGAAGGGTTACAGAGTGATAGCGCTCTCCACGCGCGTTCTAGAAGCTACCATCAAACAAGTGCAGTGCATGACCAGGGAAGAGGTAATAATACATTTTATATTTCCTTAACTTTTAAAGCAGATATCTTTATCTTCTCATCATATTAGTCTTCCAAAACTTTCCAGATGTTTTTTATTGTATTTTTTATTTATTACTTACTAACTATTCGTACCTGGCGTCGTCCAGACGAATTGCCTAATACTTTCACGTTCTGGTAGTTACAAACACAATAAAGAAGGAATCAACCAAGTTATGCCGCTCTAAATGATGCTCCGTCAGTGATGTTATTTTGTACAGAAGGTTGTGTTCAATGTAAAATGGTTTCGTTTATACTTGCAAAAATTAAGTTTAAACAATATTTAAACTTTAAAAAATACTGGTAAATGTTAATTACATTTACAGAAAATTTGATCATATATGCGAAAGTGAGTTGTCTCGTTTGTTTGACTTACCTTCACGTCGCAACGGAGCATCCAATTTAGTTAAAATTAACAGGCACAGATTTAGTTTAAGGGTACGGAGAAGGAAATAGACTAATTTTTATCCCTGGAAATTGAATTTATCCTGCAGGAATAACCATAATCGAATTCCACGTGGACGACCTGTAGTTACTCCTTTTGCAAACTTCGTTATTTCCGATTTCGGAGTTCCGTTAGAAACCCACGATCCCACTGATAACCATATTTAGTAGTTCTTTATAAATGTAGACCAAGTAATTAATAGGACATTAGAAATGCCCAATATAAGGGGGCAATATGATAAAAAATTACATTGACCGGGCTTTATGAATAATGCCTTTAATTAAATTATTTTGATGTGTGACAAATATTCTTTGCCATTATTATTATATCATAATAATATATATATTATAAAATCAATATTATAAGTAAAACAAAACTTTAATATTAAATCAAAAGTATAAAACGAATCTTAGTTTTGGGGATAACGAGACTTTCCTTACATATGTTTAATACAAAATTAAGTAATCACAGCACTATAAAATAACTAATGAGTGGTGCAGTGGTAGAGCTGCAATGTCAAAGGTGTCAAAGGGTTCGATTCCCGGTAAGGGACCATCAAAATTGCTACAGTTTATTAATTTTAAAGTTGTGTCGACTCTGGTTCGTGCCCCGCCTATCACGATTTTGAGACAGAATAACATCGGTAAAACGTGGGTGTTACAGGCATACGTTACATTTCTGGCTACCCACTTGCAGATAATTGTCGTGATGATATGTATTTATTTATTGAAATACAAATTAAAAATCTAAAAAGCTGTATATTTTAACATAACTCGGACTTATGATTTAAAAATTAAAGATGAATTAAGGTAGTAAGTAACCCATTAAGATTATTTTCCATTTATTAGAACAATTTACACTATGATGGCATTTGGAAAATCTCTGAGTCCGGATATCTTTAATAAAAAACAAACCTTTCCTTGCATAATCGAAATTAGTTTCTTGTATAAAATTGATTAAGGTTTGAGGCTGTTATTTAATAACAGTAGCAAGTACATTACTTCCATTGTTGTGAGATCTATCAACCTCTGGAATGCGAACTCAGTATAGTGTCACCTATTTTATCCCTAGGATATTTACCGATAGATGCATCTAGCATTTTATTAGCTTGTATCTGCAATTTACTTAAAGCCAGTTTCCTAACAAGCATAACATTTCCTTGCCAGATCTTCACACTTCGCATTTCTATTTTAGCGGTCCCTGATTAGTAGGAGCGTGTCACATGGTTGTTCCTGCTCCCCGCGCCCTGCCAAACATACCCTTAATTATCAACCAGCATGCCCAACAATCACATAGCAATATTCATAAGGACGAGACGCTGTGATAAATAATGAAGCATAAATGATTGTTAGTTACATGGCCTGATTCGACACGTCATTATTCATAATGCCCAGGCATTGTAAATAATGCCCACATTAATCACTTGGTCCATAAAATATAAGTACATATATAAGTTTGTAGATATACTAGACTTCCATGCGGTAGAAATTCAAATCTGTTATATAGGGGGATTCATCAAGTAGGTACATAAACTATATGGTTTAGGTAGAACATGATTTGGAGTTCCTTGGGCTGGTGATAATGGACAACAGGTTGAAAGCGGCTACGACCGGCGTCATCAGGGAACTGAAAGAAGCCAATATACATGTCGTCATGATTACAGGTAATTTTACTTTTAATATAATTGTTTAATGTTTATACCGTTTTGTATTTAAATAATACTGTACCATATGTGTATGTGTGTATGACATGTATTATATAAAGTATTATTTTTACATTAACCAAGACGATGCAACATAAGTTTGGAACAACATACATACATATCTTTACTAAAAAAATGTTACCTTCTTTTGTAATTGACTACCTTCTTTCAGCAATGTCGGCCTTTCCTTCTTTCAGCAATGATGCAAGTTTTACATAAAACGTATTATTTGCAGAGACGATGCACAGCATCTGTGAGATGGCGTTGTAGTACTTCTGTTCCATTTCAACCAATCACATCGCTTTTCGATCGCCCGCCAACGATCGACCAATCAGCGTCAAGTTTTTAACCACGTGGCCCCAGGAAGGGCGCATGCAGCGCTCAGTCTTTCATAGAAGTGTCAAACCAGGAGCCTTTAAATGGATGCTGTGCATCGTCTCTGCAAATAATACAAGTTTTATTTTTATGTAAAACTTGCATCATTATTTGGCATGTGACGATGCACAGCATCTGTGAGAGACGTGTCTATAGCTCCTGGCGGCCACATAATGACGCTATGTGAAAAAAGCTGACTATAAAATAATAACCTTGAAGGTTAATTCTCAGTCTTATACTCAATTTTAACAATATTTAGGTATTTTATGGTTACTATAAAAGTAATCCTTAAATTTATCAATAATTAATTAAAATCAACAACATTAACATCTACAAGGCAATACCCACTATAATTCAAACATTATTTAATCAAGTAATAATAATATTAAGTAGGTTCAAAGTTAATTGTTAAGTTAGAAGGGGAAGGGCCCGATCTACCTTTTATTTGCTTACAATAAAATCGCGTGAATGTATTTTCGCTACGCTAGTTTCCTCGAGCCAAAATATCCTCTATAGGAAAATTTTCATACCAGTTCAGGGACGCTACAACCGAACGCAAACTGCCAGGTGTTGCAGAGATACCAGCCTCCCGTAATACTGTTTAAACCCAGTTACCTATTACAGTTCTCGAGGTGGCCCCCCCGTTGCCTCGGATTGTTACAAAAAGGGCATCTTTACATTCGACTGCTCGTCTCTTTGTACCTAGCTCGACAACTTTTCGAAGCTAAAATACGGGACAAATATTTTTATTATGGTGACTCGTAAGTTTCCAACCTGACTGCCTGTGTGCTGATGTGTCTGTTTTAGATCCGAAAGCCGGATATAAAATAATGTGATCGCCCGCATCTTTATAATAATCTGTGGAGACCTTTAATAATGTTAGGTCATGTACTCGCGTTCCGGAAGCGAGTAGTAAAATGCAAGCCAACCTACAAGATGCTCGAAATAAGTTTTCAGATTTTCAGAGTTATTTTGCAACCAGGCAGCCAAGTCTCTTGGATCCCAAGAGTTTGTCCGCTTTTGGTCATTGGAGAGATATGGCTTTTAATATGTGTTTGACTAGAAAATCTGAGTTAAAATTTTCATTATTGATTGTTTTACCAAGGGTTACTACTGATTTGTGAAGTAAAATTGTTGGATAAGCCAATTTCACTTTGAGGAACAGGTGTGTCAAGTATTTTGATATTGTTTGGATGCTTAGAATCAAAATTATTTTCTTTACACCACTTTGTCCACCATGCTGGCTTGTAAGTTCTTAAAGTAGAATCTCTCCAACTGGATGTCAGCAAGTCCTTCTCGGCCTCCGAAGAGTTTTGAATTATCTTGCTCCAGCCCCAATCTTCCAGACATAAAGCTCCATGTCTTGAACGTGAGATGGTGGCCGGCCGGTACTCTGGTCTATTAATACCTGATCCAAGTTCGTGATTTTCATGGGCTTGGCAAGAGCTCGTCTGCGGAGGTCCGGCAGCCAAAATACCCTCTTCCACATTGGTGCTACCAACAGGAATAGTCCTTCGGCTGAGTTCAGGTGATGAAGCACTCTGGGAAGCAAGCTCGTTGGGGGAAACAAGTATGCTTGCTGGAATTTCCATTGCTGACTGAAGGCATTGCAAAATGTTGCCGAGTGATCCATGCAGTTTTTGGTAACATACTGTTTCACTACCCTCGTTTCCTTCGAAGCAGACAAATCTTTTTGTGGTTTGCCGATCTTACGGAATATTTTTTTGAGAGCCGGTTGAAGCAGCCACCATTCCGAATCCTGCTGACCTCGTGATAATTTGTCTGCTACATGGTTGAACTTCCCCAGAACGTAATCTGCAGTTATTGAAATGTTCCATTGATCCAGAAGATGGAGCAACGTGTATGTTAGGTTTAGCAAGGCAATCGAACGGGTGCCGCCTTCCTTTCGGATATATGCCACGACTGTTCGGTTGTCTGATTGTAGCACTAAGTGGCGCCCCTTTAATTGCTTCCTTAAGTGTTTCACTGCTGCTATTATGGCAAACATTTCTTTGCCGTTGCAGTGCCAATTGGTTTGGTCTGGGCGCCATCTGCCCGATATCGTGCAATCGTCCAGTTCAGCTCCACACCCATAATCTGCGGCATCCGTGGTCAAAAAGTGATGTATCAGATCGGGATGCAAAAGGCTCTTCGTCTGAGGTCCTTTCAGTGTAGCGATCCATCAATCCAAGTCCTTTAAGACGACATTCGATATTGTTAAGGCCTTGTGAAGAGCTAGGTGCTTTAGAACTCGACAGTTTCTCTGCAGTTGACGGCAATGTAGTCTTCCCCTTGGTATTACAAAATTGGCAAATTTGAGAGTTCCTAACATGATTTGAGATTCTTTTAATGTCATTATTCGTTTGCGAGTCATTCTTTGCGTCATTGTCGATATCTTTTGAACTTTCTTTAGTGGAAGACATTTGAAATTCTGCTTAGTGTTCCAGACTACGCCTAGAAATTCGATTTCCTGAGTGGGTTGTCACCGAATTTTTCTGATTTATCGTCTAACCTAACATTTTGAGGTTGTCCATGGCAGTTTTCACATGCGATTGCAATAATGGGCGTGACTGGTTTACCATCGAAAAATCGTCCAGGTATACGATGACTCTATCGTCCTTGTTCCGCAGGTACTGTGCTATCCAGTTGGTTAGGGCCGCAAAATCTTTTGGGGCACACGAGAGCCCGAACGGTAAGCAAGTCATCTGAAAGACTTTTTGCTCGTATACTAGTCGAAGAAATCGCTTGTGGCTCTCCGCGATGCTCAGGTGAAAATAAGCTGATGACAGATCCAGTTTTGCCATCCAGTCCAGCCTCTGGAGAAAATGCGGAACTTGAAAATGCGATATGAGCTTAAAGGGCTTGTGTATTATGAACTGGTTGAGCCGTTTTAAATTGAAAATCGGTTTGTACGAGTTGTCGCTTTTCTTTGTCACAAACATTGTTGAGATAAAGCTGGGTCCTAGAGATGCTTGAGAGATTTGTTTTGTCACCTCTACAGAGTGTGTTGTCTTGAAACGATTTAGTACTTCTGTTGACGGGTGAAGTAGTGTTGGCTTGGAGGTAAATGGCAGACGCATTCCCGTTATCATGTCGAGAAGGGCTTCCGGAGCCCGAAGCATCTTCCACTACCTTCGATACTGAGGGGGCAGTGAGTCATTTGTTATAGTGTCCTTTACCTGGTCGGCCGTCCTTCTTAAACGGCTTTTTGGCCTTAGACGAGTGGTTTTGCTTTGAGCCGTTTCCGCTGAATTTATTTGTTTTTCTGATAAATTGGTCATTTTCTTTTGAACGAAAGGAACTATTTGTTGATTCGTTAGCAAACACTGGTTTATTATTTTTTCTAGACGGTTTTTGATTTGATCTTCCTTTTTCCGAGTTAAACCAAGGTCGGATCCACTTTTCAATGCCACCCGTACTACCTATGTAAGCGCGCAGCTGGTTTCCACAAAAAGATGACTAGAACTCGGAGAAATCTTATCCGCTCCCGGCGATTTTCAATATACTCCGCTCGTTTTCCGCAAACGAGTTATGATTTCCTCGGAAACTTTGTGAAATTTTGAGCTTGGATTAAACAATTCCGATATATCATCAAAGATATTTGATGCTGACAAAATTGTTGTCGGTAAACCTGTACAATCGATAAACTGCTGAAGGTTTTCATTAAGAATCTCACGTTGAGCTAACAACCCGTTACTTATAGCTGCTACGATTTTTTCGGAACTGGCAGTATAATCTTTACCTTTAATAAATTGCCGAAGCTCATCATCAACTTCGAGGTCGACAAATCCCGGTGTTGCACAATGGACTTTTAAAACTTCAATATATCGTACATCTTTCCATGAATTAGTATTAAAACGTTGTTATACATCAAGTTGTTTAACGCGTTCTGGCTTAGAACGAGGTACTTTAGGATCTTTTAGGGTGGTATTTATTACACTCAAGTTTAATCGCGGTGCTTCGATTAAGCCAAAAATATTTGCGCCCGCGGGGCGATTTAGATTAAAGTTGAGCAATGTAGGCCCAACAAGCTCCGGCCCCGGCTGCGAACCAGATGCGGCGGTAGCATTTGAACTAGTGTGTGTAAGTAACGGGACATACAGTCGGGATGGCAGCAGAAGAAGTGCGACCTGTATAAGCACTAGTTGACGGTAATGGTACTAAACTACCCGACACATTGTAAGCGTGGACCAAAAGGTTTGTTAATGCATTAACTTGGTTCGACAAAATACTGATGTCTGACTCACCGCGTTGCCGACGTTTAGACTTGCCTAAAGATACCTGCGATGACTCGGACTGTGACGATGACTCCGAATCGCTCGAAGAGGCATGGTCTCGCTTACGGCCTAATCCTGGAGACGATATTCCGGACGGCCCAGGCTGGAATTCGGTGTCAGCAGCAACACCTGGGTCGGAGTCGATTGTAATTTCTTTTTCACTTATTTCTACTAATAGCGACAGCACTTTAAAATTTATGTAATAATAGTTTTCTTAGTTTTAACACTATAACACTATATTTTATAATAAAATAAGTAATTCACTATAATTTCTGAAGTTCAGAATAAGATGTTCGAACGAGAAGTAACGACGCTATGAAACACTGAGCGCTGCATGCGCCCCTCCTGGGGCCATGTGGTTAAAAACTTGACGCTGATTGGTAGATCGTTGGCGGGCGATCGAAAAGCGATGTGATTGGTTGAAATCGAACTGAAGTACTACAACGCCATCTCACAGATGCTGTGCATCGTCACATGCCAAATAATGACGGCCTTTTCGCGCTACTAAAAAGGCGCCAGCAAAGTTGAATTTAATTTAATTGCTAGTGATTTTTAGCCACTGGCAATTTCCTTTGAAAATCCATTATTGTCGAGTTGTGTTTTAAAAATAGGTGCAATAATATTTTACTCAAAAATGCTTGTAATGAGATCATTATTGTGACAACTATTATTTTGGTTTTATGCCAGGACCCTTTAAATTTAAATTACATTGTTTGAGTAAAGCACTATACAAGCCTTGGTATGCAATGACTGCGCTGCTTGCCACGCTGTGATGGTCCAGAGCTGGGCTACGCCACATTTTTGGCCATCATCAGCAACCCAGTCGCTCCAAACCGCAGTCATTACATTGTATATAAAAAGATCGATAGATTTTTAGATAATTGTAATTATTTTATTGTATACATAATTACAACTAATCAATTATTTGAAATTATTATTTGTCTCTTTCGTTACATCCAGGCGACAATATTCTGACGGCGGTAAGCGTGGCGACGGAGTGCGGTATACTGGTTAGCGGCGAACGAGTCGTGCATCTCAATGTCGAACCGAACACCAAAACGCCTATCATTTTCTGCGACAACACTTTACATGGAGTGAGTTGACAAAAAATCATCAGTTTTCATTTATCTGACTTATTCATACATGAATAAGGAATCATAGAGTAAATACGAAGCAAGGAAGACAAGAGTAATTTTAAGTAACCATGTTGGCAAAATAGTGTTTTAAATCCATTTAGAGCCATCGCAACTAATATTATTTTGTATAAGTCTGTTTTGTTTGTGTTTGCTTAGCGTTGCAGTGTCGCAACGGCGCAACTAATTTAGCTGACTTGGCACAGAGATTGTTAAAGCAGTAGAAGGACAAAGCCTTTTTTAACCCGAAAAAGTTTCGCAAGAATAACCATATCCGAATTACGTACTATGTACAACTAACTATAACTAAAGCAAACTTTCTTCCTAAAGTCAAAATTTGCCATAAAAATCCCTGCGGGCAAAACTAGTATGATTAATATATTAAGTAAGAGTGAATTTAGTTTTGAGTTGTTATGTCTGGATCAGATAAAAATATATATATATAAAGAAAGCGTATGAGGTGGGCCTTTGTCTTTATTTCAAGCTGAATTACTTAAATCTTTTAGGACTGTTTAATCACATTTTATTTTGCTTTAGTTACTTATTAGACAATAAACAAACTGTTCATGTAGGAATGTACTCATTTAATTTGTTAATCAAAAGTTCGCGCACAAACTAAATCATTTTTTGTGATAAGAGCGGCAACAGCGCGCTGGTCTGAGCGAAGGCGGGGTCAAGCCGGCAACGGTATTTTATTTTTTTCTTTACATACCCCAGGTGCGGCGGAGCGGAGTGGAAATTTGCAAATATTTCATACAAAATCTTCTGTTTGTATGAGACTTATGAGAGTGTGTGGAACTTTCTCTTTCACACTCGTTGATTTTAGCTCTAAGTCACTGTTCTAAAATTCGTTTTATAGAAGCGCATTGCTTGCGCTCCACTTAGTGACACAGTCTCCTCAGTGCAATTATATACTAAATCTTAAGTTAACTGTGTGTGTACAGAATATTTTTAGTATAATGCTATTTTAACATAAAGAGTAATCGAAGCATATAATTAATTATTTTAAGTAAAATCTAAAACATATTGTTAGCGCTCATTAGGACGAGCCGCCTCTTGTCTGGACTCACGTAGTTTACGACTTCTAGTCCTATTTTACTTTTTATCGTCTATCATCTTAACAAGCCAGGAGTAGGTCATGCCTGTGGCATGGTTAGTTTAAAAAGTTATCGTATTGTTGGCCCACTACATATGATCGTTTTTTTAATGTTATGTTGTTATTAAACCTAGCTTCAATTGATATTCAAAAGTAGTTCTTGTATGATTTAGTCATGGTCGGTTTACCTTTACAGGCTTCAGTCGGGCGTCGGATCCCCTTAAGTCGAATGTGGTGTAGTGAGGATACAGGGCAAGGGTCCTGGCATAACTCGGGCTCCTTTGACCCCGAGGCGCCCGACAATAAACCACGATATAAGATTGTTATGACTGGAGACACTTGGCGGGTAAATATTTAATTCTTTTATAAGTGCTATATGTTCTTACTTTTGATTGCAATGCTTTCCGTTGATGTAAGTGTACAAAAGTATCCTCGGTCACTTTTAGTAATATCATCAATTGAATTAATAAATTGTTATAGAAAAAGTGAAAAATGGGACGTTATCCCAGATGAAGTTAATGTTAAACTGGGCCCAATGGTGACACTATGCTACAAAAACTTGTAGGACACGAACGTAAATAATCAAGAATACTACTACGAACAAGTTTTTGTTATACATTAAATTTGGGAATTTATTTAGAAAATTAGTACACGGGCAGAGTTAAGTAACTCAGTTTTTTTAAAAAATGGATACCTTGAACAAATCGTTCAGTCATAGGTCTAACTTCGAGAAAGAGTTAACCGACAAAACCAATACGGATTGGCAGCGTCCCGGAAATTACACAGTGCCTTCTGATCTTAAATACCTCGCTGTGTTCGTAGAGGTGTGTCAAAGCTTTATAATCCTATCATCTTTCTTTAGATCCTGACAAAATTTTGCAAGCTGGTGTCGTTTGTAAACCGTCACCCAGTTTTAGGGATAACTAGCAAGTGTATATTATGCCAGTTATTAGCTGACCTAGTGGCGCAGTGGTAGATCGCTTGACTGTCCGTTTCGTAAGGGGCAACCAATATTCTTACAATTTGTTAATTTATAAGTTGTCTCGACTCTGGTTTACGCTCACCACCTATCACGTTCGTGGGAAGGAATACCTTAGGGGAAACGTCGATGTAATGTAACATATGTACGTACATATTAGTTTGTAACATCTCTGACCAACCCTGCCCAAAAAGTGTTGAGATGGTATTTTTTTTTATTTGGAAGAATATCGATTACCAATTTTAACAACTGTTTACTGAGAATATATTTAACTAAAGAATTACCTACCTAATTAATTACTTTATCCAAAGTATAATTCTTATTTATACTACGGATCCCTAAGTAAAAGCGATCATAGCCGGTTTACTCATCTTTATTTCCTGTACAATTACTAAATTGAGGTGTTAACAGGTGTTGCGAGAATTCTACCCAAGCATGGTTGGCAACGTAATAGAGCGGGGTGCAGTCTTTGCTCGTATGTCTTCAGAGCAAAAACAACAACTAATCGTCGAGTATCAGGCTTTGGGATATTACGTCGGTAAGCATCATGACGTTTTGACGTTGACGCTTTTTCTTTTCGAATAAATGTAGTCGATTATGTTGTTTATACTTTTTGTATTTATGAATATGGAAAGCGAATCCGTTAAAAATTTCTCACACAAACTTCATTACTTTAAATATAACTAAATATTTTGCTATTCAATCTCAAACTGCCATTTTTTTTAACATATATGGATATTTATTTTTATCGCAATGCCAATGAATTAATAAATATAACCAGTTTTTATGGCATTCATGCATTTAGCAATTAAATTTTTGATAATTCACTGGGATTTTAATAATGCATTGTGCATCTCAGGTAAAAAAAGCATTATACCTATATTATAATAAAAGCGTTTTAAGAGGCTATTCTACCTAAATTTTTTTTCTGCCCAGTAGATCCGACTAAAATTTACTGAGTGTGTTTTTCGGGATGTGGATAAAACTCTGAAAAACTTAAAAACAAGATTAATGATAATGCTTTTATTGATATCAATGATGAATATTATACTATTAATTTAAATTACGTATTTTAATGATAATCTCAGTGAGATGATTTAGCTGCACTAAAGTTTTCCAAAGTTTTAAAGTTTACCCATTTTTTTTTAAGTTACGAATTTGATCTGATTCGGATTTACATTGAAACTAGCATACTTGCCTATTAAGCCAAAAATTAACGTACTACAGGTATGTGCGGTGACGGTGCTAATGACTGCGGCGCTCTGAGGTCTGCACACACCGGGATTTCACTCTCAGAATTGGAGAGTAGTGTCGCTGCACCATTCACTTCCGCCAACCCAGATATAGTGTGCGTTTCCAGAGTACTGCGGGAAGGCAGGGCAGCGTTAGCCACCAGTTTTGGAGTCTTCAATTTCATGGTTGCGTATTCCCTTACGGAATTCATATCAGTGGCTATTCTGTATTATTTTGATTCCAATTTGACCGACTTCCAATTTTTGTTTATAGATGTAGCTTTAATTGTAAATTTTGCCTTCTTTTTTGGTATGACTGAAGCATATACAGGGAGATTATGTAAGATACCCCCTTTGACATCTCTATTAGGTTTAGTTCCTTTAACTTCTCTTACGGTGCACTTGATTTTAATATTCGTGATCCAATATTTAAGTTATCACGCTTTGACATTTTTCCCTTGGTATGTAAAACATACATTTTCTGGAAATGCAGACTATGAGTGTTGGGAAAATTATGCCATTTTTACAGTATCAATGTTCCAGTATATAATTCTAGTTATAGTTTACAGTCACGGTGCTCCGTATAGAAGGTCCATAGTTACAAACAAACAGCTCATGATAAGTATGGTACTTATGACTGGTATATGTATATACATAACTGTAAATCCTGCTAAATGGTTGGCGAATTTTTTGCAATTAAAAATGCCATTGGATTCTTTATTATCTTATCTAATATTGTCATTGGCATTTCTTCATTTTGCAGTAGCAGTGATTTTCGAAAGATTTGTGGTACAGTATTTAATGGAACGAAAACAAATGATTCCCAAGTTTTTGAAAGAAAAAAGAGTAAAGAAAACTCCTCATTTGATGATTAGAAGACATTTAACTAATATGGATTATTTGGATTCTGAGAGTATAGTCCAGTATGAATGAAATATCAAAGGTGAAACTACTGATTCTAGCGTGGATAAGGCTAGGTGAAACTAAATTGTGTTGACTTTTGTAGTTGACATGAAAGTAACATTTGACAATTAGGAGCAATTTGCCACTTTATATTAGAATAATTCTAAGGAGACGCGCAAAAATATATGAGGAATTGGTACTTGCGATGTTAAAGTTTAATGACAAAAAAAAATGTTAGGTTCCTTAATTATATTTGCTAGTAATCAAAATAAAAAAATGGATATTTATTGATATCCATTAAAATTCAATAAGTGACTTATTTTCGGTGTAAAAAAAAAGATATTATGCTCCTAAATCATTTCTTTTATCATATCATATCAATATTAAAGTACTCACGTATCACATTAAATGTGATAAGTAAATTTTGTGAGTTTCCCTAAGGGCCCTATAGCAGCTCACTAGTGCCTCCATTAGATATTTTCTTTTCGTACAAAGCATATTATTTCAAAAATGTACCTACTACTTACTATTATTATATTAATATTATTATACCCTACAATTAGATTGTTTCGGGAACATATCTGTAAGCTTGAGTTAACATTTCTGCTAAAAATGGCCATATCATTAACAATACAAAACGTTTTTAAAATAGCTTATGGCTAATGTCATAATTATAACTTCTATGTAGTAAATATGAAATTTGCTTTGTACGAAGAGAAAATAAAAAATATGTAATGCCGTCTGCTATATGCGTTGTATAATCCACAAATTAGCTAATAATCTTTTAATGTTTCATAATTATTATATACACTTGTGTGGTGTTTTTAGTGATAGTAGTTTACTTTTTTTAACGTAAAACACATATTTTATAGCACTATTTTATGGTATTTCAGTTTGAAAGCACCAAATTAGTTTTAATGTGACTAACATATTACTATTTTTACTGTCAGAAATTTGAAAGATGGATGTGACTACTAATGGGTGCTTATTACATTAGCTGATAAACAATTGCCATTTAAATATATTTTTATATAAATTTATATTGTATTGATATATTTATATTATATGCATTTTTGCATGTCTATTTAACAGTATTTAGGTTATGTGTGAAACACGTTAATTGTACAGTAAGCATATTGTGATAATAATTCACTGATAATTCGTTTACCTTTAAAACCAAAAAAGAAAAACTGAAATATGATATATATATATATATTTGATTGTTGTTTTCTATATTTTCTATGTTTATCTGTAAGACGTTATTTAAATATTTTTACGAACCTGATGTAATAGTATTTTATTGAAAAGTATTTACAATTCAGGCATGTTACGGCACAATTTTAAGTATATGGCCAGTACTGCGTTGTAAGTGAGAGCTAATTAGATAAATTAAGGACATTTAAAACGTCCTACTGGGAAAATTAATAAGTACAAAATAAACAGTTTCTTTTTTTCCCTTACATTAAGTTTTGATTTTTAGGTTTTATTATATTTTCGCCAAGTCTGTCTCATTGTCACAGTCATTTTCCGCAAGACAATCGGCGCAAAATTCGTCAAATCTGAAGATCAACTAGTCAAAGCCCGGTTATACAAGTTTAAACTCGATGTCAGTGAGTTTTTTGTTTAAGTTAATTTTAATTTACAACGGCAACTTTTTTGAGTTAGTTTGTTTGTACCGGGTTTTGTCTAGTCAATCAGGTTTAACGTACAGATTTGACATTTTATATAAAATCACAATAATAAAAGTATTATTTAACAACAGACGTAGAAGGTTCCAGATTAACTTTGTGAAGTCAGAGGGGATGTGGTAGTAAAGTTAAAAAATGCTAGAAGTAATTAAATTTTATAATGTATTCTCCTTCTAACAGTGCCTTTATAGACAATATATTTATTAAAAACATAAACTATTTTCAGTGATTTTTCACCAAATATTTTATAATCTTTTTAATTAGGCTGTGTAATGTGACTTACTAGTTACCTGACTGCTTTTGACAGGCAGAAGTAGCAGCAGTCTTAAGGTATCGCTTTAATTAGAAGGTTACCCTACCCTACCCGGGCCTTTTTCGAAGAATAGATAACGTCAAAATTTTCTAATATGTACTTTATAAGGATATATAAGGTGCGAGAAGCGCAATTGGATTGTCTACCGGGATTAAGGTCTATTTTGTATTCGATTCCGTTGTAGAGTGGAATTGTTAGAAATTATACATTTCACAAAATATATTTATATCATAGGTGTCATGAAATAAGTGTACTTTTTTATATTATGTGTTTTAAGAATGAATAAAATAAAAAAAAAACTTGATAGAAGTTACATATTTCAAAATTTATAAAATTTAGCTAATTTTGAGGAGTTTTCAGACTGTTGTAACAAGAATGTGTAACTTAGTTAAAAAATAGTTTCTTTTCAATAATAATATGAATTAACTTTAGCACAAATATTAATGTGATGTTCTGATTTATGAAACTAATTTTACGTTTGCCTTTTGGAAATTTAGTGGCAAGTTTTTGTTTTGTTGCATTATGCGTTACTGTCATGGCCTGCGCAGACGAGGGACTTTTGTCCTCGGAGGACGCTTACAAAATTTCAGTCCTCCGCGGACAAAAGTCTATCGTCTGCGGAGGTCCTCATAATTATAGTAGTGGGTGCTATAAATAAACATCAGCTATTTTTGTTTCTTCTGATTAATAAAAAAGGTAGTAAAACATAAGTATATGAGAAAACTATATACATATTTCGTTAATTTATGTAGATAATCCGAATTTAAAATCATATTAGGAAAAATTTTATTTCTAAGTGTATGTAGCAATAAAATTATAAAAATATAAGTGACATTTGAATTTTATACTATAAACTTATATTAAGAGGAACGTAATATACACCGTTTATTTAAATAAAATGTGTTTTTATAATCTGACAGGCTCGACTATCTAAGTTCTATAACTAAGTCCGACCCCTTTGCTAACGATAGTTGGCCGCCTAAAAGCTGGCTAAACTTTTCTGTAGTCTCTTAATCATGTGGTACATACACAACCTGATGTTTTAATGAGTATGACATAAAAGCGAAATAAGTTATTTACGGATTAGTAAGCGCAGCGTGGTCAGTTATCCAGTCAGGTGGAACGATGACCTGAAAGGTAGGCGGAAGTGAATGAATGAGATATGTGGAGAACCGGATGTAGTGGCGTTCATTAGGAAAGGTATCCAGCAGCTGTGGACTGTTACAGGCTGATTTGTTGATTGAATGATGATAAATCGAAACTAGCGCCTACAGGCATTCTGTACTGCAGGATATGAAGTCATCATGAAGTTTGGTTTAGGTACCAATAATTGCCCAAAAATTGAATTGAATCTTATTAACCAAAGCCCTGAGAAAAAAAATAAGGATTAGAAGCCGAAGCAGATTTCACGTTCATTGATGAAAGTGATTCATATAAACCCACCTTGTCGTATCTAATAGAAGTCGTATTTAACTTAAAAACCAACCAAGCCCGACGTTGCTTAGCTTTAAATATCGTTTCCAACAAACAAATGTGTTACTGTTTCTTCTAATAATAAGCTAGATGGCACTGTAAAGGTAATTTAAGATGGTAGATGACTCGGGCCCGTCTAACACTTAGCCAGTTGTTATTTGTTGTTATACTTTAAACACTACCCACTGAGAATGAAACTTACAGCAAGTTTTGGTATGTTTATGAATCGCACATTTGCAAGTTTAAGACTTGACATAGCTGGAACATAACAGTAACTTGCATCTTACTGTTACTTTAAACCATATCGAAACTTATTAATAGATGTAACAGCAATGATACGTATGAAAGTTAATAAATGAACTTTGCAGCAACATAACTCACATACTTATTGAGATCTTACTATGTAACATTGTTGCAATATAGTAAATGTGATGTTAGGAGCGCAATATGAAAGCAATGTTTATTTTAAAAATCATTGTATTGAATTATTGTCACTTTGCTAACAAAAGTTACTGTAATGTTTTATACAAAAATAACCACAACTTGGTTTTCGGCAATATAATTATTTTAACTTCTTTTATTTATTTATTTTATTATTTTGTTAACTTATTGGGTTGAAAATTATTTACAGCACCTTTATCTTCTTTTTAGAAAGGTTATGCATATCACTTTTGTGATGTTGCGGAATATTTTTTTTAAAGTCTTGAAATGTTAGAAAACTAAATCACAGCATTCGCCAAGGATTTCAAAAGCAAGTATGTATGGGCTCCGTAGCTCAGTCGACTACCGCGCTGGAGACTTTTCTCTTATTATTTTTTTTTTTATTTTCCTTCTTTTCTAATTTATTAATAGGTAAAAGTAAAAAGTATATATAAACATTTTGAAAATGGTTATTCAAATATTATGAAATCGCTGACCTAGCGAATGTGTATCTGTTTTTAAACAACTGTTGCATTTTTACCAAAATTTTATTAAACAACAATTTACCAAAATTTCATTACAATCAATTTACCCTTAGTACGCAAGTCCGGCTAGCACTTGACACGTTTTTTCTCTCAGAAATGGTCCGTGAGCCGTGATTAAGAGGCTGCCGCTGGCTAACCCACCCACGGGGCGGCAGCTGACGTTCACCATGCTGCATAATACAACTCTCTGCAGCATTTCACGAGTTATTGCTTGAGAGGAAATCATACAATTTTCTAAAATCACGATACGGTTAGCTGACTTTTTTTTATCTTTTTAATAATTGCGTTTACTTTCATTTAACAAATTTTCAATCTGGACGAAATTATTGAAATAAATTTTTTTTTACTTGGTTAAGAGGTTGCCACTGACCCGATCACCCACGGAGCGACAGCTGACGTCCACCATGCTGCATAATACTACTCTAAAGAATTTCACGAGTTATGGCTTAAGAGGAAATTGGTCAGGAAAACCTGTTGCTGGAGGACTAAAACCTTTCCCGACGTGTGCACAATCCCAAATTTCATTACAATCGGTTTACGACTCTTACGAGTCCGACTCGCACTTGGCCTTTTTTTCTTTCATAAAGACCTTGCCGTAACATTAACGAAAACAAAAAAAAAAGAATTATCAAATTTAATGCAATCGTTTTGAAGTTTTAGCGTAACTTTTAAACAGGGATTCATTTTTATGTAAGTACATAATATATTATAGAAAGTATACGAGTGTTTCGAAATATTAGGTCCTTACATTTGAAATTGATGTTTTATAGAACTTGCCACTTTGATCTCAAAAAGCCGGCGTTTGCTCAATCCGATGATCATCTCGAAAGATTAATGATGTGTACAGAGAAGCCACTGTAAAAGAAAACACAGTACGTTTTTGGTTCCAACGCTTTCGTCCTGGAAATTTGGACGTCCAGAACAAACCTCGTGGACGGCCGGAAACTCTCGTTGTCAATGAGGAATTGAAAGTGACCGTGGAATCGGATCCATCTCAAACTACGTCAGGGTTAGTTGCAGGCTTCGATGTGAGTGATAAAACCATTTTGAATCATTTGAAACATTTTGAACTAAGTGAAGCAAACCAACAAACACGTGTCGACTGTTGCGTCACGTTACTCAACCGTCATCATAACGAGGGGATTTCGAATCTTATCATTACTTGTGATAAAAATAGATCCTCTACGATAATCGGAGACGCTCATCACAGTGATTAAACTTAAGACACACTTAATCCTGCCCCAAGAGAAAGTTGACCCAAAAAAGGTATTGGTTAGTGTCTGGTGGACCAGCGATGGTGTCATCCACTACGGCTTCCTAAGATCTGGTCAGACGATTTCGGCAGTTTGTATTGCCGACAATTGGAAACCCTGATGGAAAAGCTAGCCGTTAAACAGCCGAGATTGGTCAACCGCTCTAGCCCACTGCTGCTTTAGGACAACGCTAGACCCGACACTGCACAGCAGACGGTGGCAAAACTAGAGCTAGGATTGGAATATCTCCGTCACTCACCATACTCCCCGGACCTTGCTCCAACCGATTACCAATTGTTTTGAAATTTGGATAAATTCTTAATTGGAAAAAAAATTCAATTCAGATGAGGCAGTCCAAAACACCTTCAAAAGATTTTGTTGCTTCTCGCTCCCGCAATTTTTTCAGCAAAGGAATCAACGAACTCCCTATAAAATGGCAAAAGTGCATAGATCACAACGGTACCTGCTTTGATTGATTAAATAAAAAAAATGTAAAAAATAAAATTAGTTTTGCTTTTTCCATATAAAATACCAATTTCATATGTAAGAACCTAATATTTAAAAAATATCTCCGATGAAGTGCGGACAAAATACTTCGGCCAATATTAAAGTTAACAAGTATTAAATTTATTTAATAACTAGATGTGAGCTTCATGGCTCGCTCGTAGAGCGGTCAGCTTCCTTGCACGGGGTCGCAGGTTCGAGTCCCGGGACTAGTTATTAATAGATTTAAGTATGTATAAGAGATATTGTCGGCTAGTATACAACACCTTACAAATTTGACTTTACTAGACGATTGTTATTTACTGTCCGCCATTTTCAGGGTACCGCAAAATAAGTGAAAATCCATAGAGCAATTGGGCAACCGGGGGCACAAATCAACAAATTGGTTGTCCTTTACCGGGAATCGCCCGAACGCGACATGGCAGCCGCACTGTGCCAACAACAATGGTGTCACCCTAGAAACGGAAACTGTTAATAAACTGATAATCGTCACGTATAATTTACCAATTTTTATGATTCCATTTCATTCCACATTGGCAATCAGGGGACAAGTCGATTGTTCACCTCAAGCTGAATACAGAATATTTCTTCTGCATCGTATCCTGTTTTGTAAGAGTTGGTAGGTGCTAAAGGTTGCGTTAGTAGATTGTATTGGATATAAAGTTAATTGTACCAAACAAAAAAATCTGATGTATCGCTAGATCTTCTGTTAGAGGTTGTACTTAGTTTTGCGAGTTTGTCCTTTAAATTAAAGCATGATCCCAAAGCTTGCAACTATTTACTAACACAAGTAATTTATATTATTTCTGTTACTGGAACCTCCTCTCAACCAAAGGAAATTGGCAAAAATAACTTGTGCAACCATAAGTGGACAGCCATCACCACGAGCGGTGAGGGGTGCGTCTGTTGTTTAATAAAGTCATTGCTCGCTTATGCATTGCACAAAAAGCCCCACTAGTCCTGACTATGGCAGCGGTCAAGGTAACGGTGGGGCAGGGGGTGTGAAGAATCCCCGGCAGAGATCCGGCTACCACAAACACCCACAACTGGCCCTGGCAACGTACAATGCACGCACTTTGAGGAATAACGAAAAGATTGTTGAGCTGGTAGAAGTTAGTCAAGCTGTGCTGGTATATATTGCTCGCTTGTTTTAACTATTTTAATTAGACGATGACAACGTCAACTGCGCAATGCACGTGTTAATTTGGAAAATATTCTTTTAAATCCCATTCCATGATGAATTTTCAAGTCTTAGATGGTACCCATCACAAACTACAATTATTAACCCTTGGCTTGTTTTGAATATCTTCTCAATTTGGTACCTCTCGTTATATAAACCAACTAGCTTATTCCCGCGACCATTTACATCTTTACAACTTAACAACAACAACTTAACAAGCTTCTAACTGTTTATACCTACAAAAATATAGAAATGTTTCATAATCGACTCGCCACATTGAAGTGGTGTAAACTTACGACATTTGCGACCAAACACCTAAGGTCAGAAAAGTTTGTTGCACTGTAATCAAGGAACTCGGCCCTCTTCCACCAATATTACTCAAAATTTTGACAAACAACTGACTTTAGTCGGCTCTAGGTTTTGTCTGCGTAGGCTGTTTTCGCGACGTAGATATTTAAGCTGCACCACTAAAACTTAAAAACTCTTTTAATATTGTGTGTAAAAATGAGCTCGATGCTATAGGAATGTCATATTTCTATCATGTTTTTCGGGGTCCGACGTAGAAAAACCCCATAAAAAAACTTTTTTGCTCAGTCACGGATTTTTTTCATACTATCTATGTATAAAATTTTAAATACATTGGAATTATTGTTTTGTTTTTAAATTTTAGTCCAATAATTAAATAGTGCATTTCGCTGAAATTGTTTGCTCTACAATTTTGCGGTAACAAAATGCGAAAAAGTATAAAATATGCATACATAACAAACACATGATAACATTTTGATATTTTCTACTACCTTTTATCCCCAAAGTATCTTGAAATCGAAATAACCTTTTTAAACTGGCTGTTTATTGTGCAGATAATATTTATTGCTGTGCAAAAATATTAGAAAATTTCGTAGTATAAGACACGAAAATTAGTTAAATGCGAATAATAGTATATATGGAATTAAAAATAAACACATACATTTCACAGTTAATATTTATTACTAAAGCAATAAATAGACTGAATATAGACTATATCAATAAAATAACAAAAAAAGTATATTAATAAATTTACACTTTATCTTCATATTTTGGCATCACAGTATATCCAATATTCATGCTTTATGAAAATGTTAGTTTAATAATGCCTAAAATTAGAAAAAAATAGTTATTTAGACGGAAACATTCGACAGTACATAGGTACCTACGTTATATTCATTCTATATTGTATTGAACTTTCATAATTAAATATGGCAAAATATAAATCGCACTAACTGGTCTACCACTAGGTACCAAGCCCAGATAAAGTACTATCAAGCTAACGTCAGCGAATGTAAACATGTTTAATTGTTTTTGTACCTATTTTAATCAACTATTTATTTCACTTTACATGTACATTTCAAATACAATCACATTACATACAAATATTAAAAACATTTAAAATACTAGTATTTATTTAATTAATTTTAAAACGTATAAATCCACACCTATTAATAATTGGATTTAATACACATCTGCTTCTATTAATGTTTTTTTCTTTCTATAAAGGAATGTATACTTTAACTACACATACCATGCTTAGCAGCAATGGACTAATAAGATTACAGATATTTTTGATACACGCAGGGAATATAAAATCTATAACGTGCAAGTATTATGAAAATGTGATAAATTATGAAAATTGTATGATTCTACTAGGTATATAACAATAAAAGTTTACATCATATTAGTATCAATCGTAAACAAAAGCACCCCATATTGAATTTTTGAAAAATATTTAAATCAAATTACTAAGTAGAAACCACTCGTTTCTAACAAGTGTTTAACATAGATTTTCAAATGCATATATTGTTTAAAATTCACACTTTACCAACATCTTATTCATATTTTAATGTCACAAACGAGACCTAAAACAAGTAATCGACTTCTCAATATATCTTTATCAATCAGTTTCTAAATCTAGATACATTAATTCTACAAAGTAGATTGTTCGAAGAGATGGGTGGATCCGGAGAACGCAAGACTTCATGGACTGCGACGAAACTTAGCGAAAAATCTGTAATATAGATAAACTTAATAATTGTCAAAGATAATTTAGATTGTAAACAAAATTGAAACTAAAACTGAAATGGAAACTTACCGAGAAGTGATAAGTGCAAAAATGCAGTGGCGATAATTCGTGCATGAGTGCTTTTGATGTAGTAGATATTGAAGCAAATATAATGCATAGTGTCAAGGCAATGAACTGTTTTATATTCTTTAGATGTCTAGAGGTGCGTTCCAAATCGCAACGATGTAGTTAAAAAAGTGGTCTTGTGACGCCCGAGTTATTTTCCAACTGTCATGTTGAATTCGTTTTGTTTTACACTGCCATAGAAAAGGTTGAAATTTACTCTTGTCAGTGTAAAAATTAACTGTCAACTGTTGGTTTTTCAACTTTACCGGGCGATAATTACTCGGCAGGTTTTGGAATATAGCCTAGGACAATGTTTTACACAGGGATCGGAATAGACAGCATATTACCTACTAAACTATATTATTCTTACTGTGTTTTTTTAATGTTTATTCGTAGTTATTAATTTGTTTATTTGATAAGTGTTCCTAAAAAATATTTCAGATTATCCCTGCAAAACTACAGTGAGTTACTTTTACCAAAATTCTTTTTGGCTTTTGAGGGATGTTAAATGATTTTGTTGGCGTCATCGGTTATTTGTATTAAATCAGGCGGCGTAAGAATATCCTCTTCGCTGTACTCATTACAGTCAGTTGACAGTGTCTATTTTGGGAAAAAAAATATTTAAAGATGGAAATACTTCTATTATTGCTGATACTATACTCCATTCCACATAGCATGGTGCGGGTATACGAGAGTTTTTTTATTAAATTGCCGTCTCTGGTGAATGTAATGAAGTTAATAAGCAAGTAGTATTTAGTATCTAAATTATATATATATATATGTCGGCCGCCGATCGTAAAATCCGGCAGATCACGAAATTTCTAGGCAGATCGTAAAGTATGGAAACGAAAGGAACAGAAATCGCACTGTATAAGTCATGTATGATAGGTTAGGTTCAGTTCCTCTTTTGTAAACGTAGATGCGAAGCGAGCGGAGCGTTCCAGTCAAGCTTCATATAATAATCTGTTCAGTTGTATGATAATTTCTATTCCATACTTTACGATCTGCCTAGGAATTTCGTGATCTGCCGGATATAACGATCGGCCGCCGAAATATGTATAAATGATTAATATAACAATGTATTACAATTGTATTCTATTTACAGAAACAAAATCACATTTTCTAATAGGAATGACAGGAGTAACTTTAACCTCCATAATTTAAAATGTTTATCTTATAACAATACGTAAGAAGTCTGCAACAATTACTAACAAATTGGAAGTTATCCTGGACAGTGTTAATTTCAGAAATATTAGTTTTGACACAAAAGAATGCCACCTCAAGGATGTACACAGGATGTTTGAGTTTTGTCAACAATCTACTTTTTCTACCGTGCAAGCCCATTTTATTTTCCTACTCTGCCGAAGAATATCTCTTATCTGGTTAAAGTTTTTGAGTCTGATTTGCTTTGACTTTGAGTAAAAGCTGCCCTATCCCGATCACTGGTATATATGACCGATGTTTCATACTGTAAATGAAAACACAGAAATGTTTGAGAATATTCTCATATAATCTTACATGTAACAACATACAGAGAGACACCACAAGCCACGTTAGCGATGTGTATGTTACATATATATGATATATTTATTTATTCTCGATCTCTTATGTAACAATTGAATAAATACACGGACGTCGCTTTGTGACAATGTTTAAAACACTATTATTAACATATCGATTAAAAAAATGTCAATATAGTGAGAAACGAAAAATAATATAATCTAGTTAACTAGCAGATCTATAAAATTGTTAAGTAGATCTAAATATTAAAATTAATATAAAACTTACATAAAGATCTATTTAAGCGTGTTGCAGCATGCGTGATTCTAAACAATCACCTCGAACTAAAAAGTGTAAACGTGAAAAAGAAAACGCGTATTAAAATACAATAAATTATGCAACACACAAAACACTGATAATGACATCTAATAAATAAAATTAAAAAAAAAAACTGATTTACAGATTTATAATCAAAATAATGTAGAAACATCGATTCAAAATTCGAGAAGGCAAGATTAGAGACATAATTGCAAAAATTCATTGAATTTAATAAACAAGAAATAAAATTTACAAATCAATATCGTCAGGTGAAAACTTTTCAGATTGATTTCTTGGAAATCAATAATTTTATCTTAGTTAATTATTAAGTCAATTGAATACACTTAAAAAAACGTGTGTACGTGATTGTACAACGGTAGACATCTATTTTCAATAACAAGTAAAAGAAAATATTCACTGTTCATCGTGCTCCTAATTTTACAGTGCTCCTACTTACATACAAAACGATTTCAACGATTGCGTTATCAGTTACAAATAATTTAATAATCACTTAAAATTAAAAGAATGATTAAAAAATATTTAGTAAAGCTTATAAACACATTCAGTGGAAGAACCGCCTTGAAGGAAAGAAGCGTAACAATACAAATAAATAGTAAAACTAGACAACTACTACAAAAATAAGGCGCGCCAATAAAGAACGGAACGAATTATGCGGATTTGTTTCCTTATTGCTTGCACAGTGTTACCATACTCCGTGCTAATGAGAGATAGAATGAGTCTCGCAATATGTTCATTCCATTCTTTAGCGGCACCATTTGTTTCATACATCGTTTTTTTCAGCGTTCGAAGATCGTTCGCAGTTTATTTCTTCTTCTTTAGCTTCGGTATTCTGTAAATAATGTGGTGCAAGTGATGTTAGACGTAGGGGTTAGGAGAAAACTGTGAAACTTGTCTTAAGCTAAACTAAACATATAATAATAATGAAAGGTGTGTCATTTCAAAACTTATGCCAGTAAGATATGTTTTTTTGGCTGTGTTATTTTTGTCGTCTGACAACAGACGCTAACCCAAGTCAGAGGCCTTATGGCTCGTTTGTAAACCCTGACAGTCAAATGACTACTAACTCGAGAAACGCCCTCCAATTAGCACTTGGCCAGTGCGGTGGAAATGAAAAAACTAAGTCTCCTTCTCCAGGGAGAGGCCTGTGTTCCTTTTGAGGATCATAAAACGGCGAGGGAAAAACCCTTTATTTGAGTAAAATTACATTTTTTTTATTACTTTGTTTTGCTAATTTACAAAAACTTAACATCTAAATATCAGCTTTAGTAGTAATAAATTAAGTAAGTACGAGTAATTAGCTGATATTTAAATTAACACATGTTACAAATAAAATGTATGAAACATGTTAAGAGAGCTTTAGCTTAAAAACATGTGAAAGAAGTCGCAGGCGGTCGCTGGTTATTGATGTCAGCGCACGCAGGGAAATATTAAATATTTGTGGACAAAGCCGCGGGCAGTGGCTTGTTTATTTTTTCTGGCATTACGCACAGCGGTCCCAATCTAAGCTAATCTTATACAACAGACACAAATATATACCTATGCGCATATACTTTTTTGTAAATACCTACATACATATAATACTATGTATGTACATATCAGACTCAAGACAAACTCCATTTTTAAAGTTTCACAGTTTTTAATGACTTATTTATAGGTTTCGACAGTATATTTGCAGTGATATGTCAAATGCAGTGAGTAGACATGGAAGGTGGTGTTGGTACGAGCATTGTGGAATCACGGTGCAAGACACGGTGCACATTCTTATTTACATTTGCATGACAAATGTTACATAGTATTATGTATAAATAATGTTTTCCGACTTTTAAATTTTACTTATTTAAGCAGCAGTACTTATTTAACGTCATTACCTTAATTCGAAATGGAGAGTACTGACTTAACACGTGGCTTTCAATCTTAGGGTTAAAGCAAAATGTGTTGTGCTTTTTTGAAATTATTGATGACGGGAAGTGACAGTATTGCTGGATTTAGTGATCAACCGACATTGAGTCTATAACTCGGCAGACTGGGATGGATTGCGAGAATTTTATGCATCGTACCCGTGGAGGCAGCTCTGCTATAGCTCAGAAGATCCTGCCGCAGCCGCAGTCACTTAGACAATCCTCGCTGGTATAAAATGTTTTATTCCTAACCCGCGAGTAGCTGCCGGCGTCAAAAAACGACCGTAGTTTAATAGGTCTTGCAGAGAAGCTAAATTACTGAAGCAAACTGCGGCTTACGGCTTGTAATAATAAGAATCCAAATATTTCTGTGGTCAAACGCAAATTAAATGCTGCCTCGAAGTTCAGTAAGAAAACAACTGCAAGAACTAAATTTCAATTAATCAGCAAAATAAGTGGGCGACTTGCGAGCTATCCCTCTAGGAGTCCTGCTTTCTGGTCGTAGGGAACTTTTGCCAGTCGTCGTTATCACCACTGCGAAAGACCGATGGTTACTTCGCCCATAGTGCAAAAGAGAAAGCCGATCTACTAGGCAGGATCTTTGCCTCTAACTCGAATATGAACGACGAAGGCGCTTTACCACCTACTATACCGTGGTGCGGTAAGACCATGTCGGAAATCTCCATAACACAGCTTTCTCTAGACGTTCATTAGTCGAGTGGGCCAGACGGTATACCAGCAGTGGTGCGTAAGCAGTGTGCTCCTGAGTTATGTCCTGTACTTACGCGCCTCTTTGCACTTTCCTACCACAATAGACAACTTCCGTTTTCATAGAAAACTGCGAAAGTACACCCGGTACACAAAAAGGGCGATAGATCAAATCCATCGAATTAAAGGCCTATCGCTATTACCTCCCTACTCTCAAAGATGATGGAAGGTATAATCCCTCGTCCCGTTGTGGAGGAAACCGCGGAGAACTTGTATCTCAAATAGAGACCACTCTGTCCAAGGTCTCTGACTGGGGACGGGAAAACTTGGTCCGATTCAACCCTACAAAGACACAAGTCTACGCGTTCACCGCTAAGAAAACCCCATTCACTCTGGTCACACGCTTCCAGAACACTCCCCTCTCCATCTCCAAAAGCATTGGGATCCTTGGTGTTAACATCCCCAGCGATGTTCAGTTCCGAGATCATTTGCAAGACAAGGTGAAGCTGGAGTCCAAAAAACTTGGTGTACTCAACAGAGCGAAGCAGTACTTCACGTCGGGGCAGAGGTTGATGCTTTACAAGTCGCAAGTTCGGCCCCATATGGAGTACTGCTACCATCTCCGGGCGGGTGCACGTGAATACCAGCTTGGCCCTTCTGACTCGGTTCAACGACGGGCTGTGAGAATTGTCGACGATCCCAAACATACTTGCCGTATCGAGCCCTGAAGTCTGAGAGACTTTGCCTGCCTGTGTGTGTTCTACCGCTTGTACAATGGTATGTGTTCTGAGGAATTGTTCGAAATGATGCCCACGCTATTCCTACCATCGCACCGCTCGCCATCGGCAGGGAATGAGCTCCCTGTCAAGGTTTTTCTCTAAAGACTACAGTATGGGCTTCTTCAAGAAAGTAGTTATTGGATTTTTGGAGGGTCGGCAACACGCGATTGATTCCCTTGGTGTTACAAGCGTTCATAGGCTACGGTTACCGCGTACTATCAGGTGGACCGTAAGCTTGTTTGCCACCTTAGTGGTATATAAAAAAAGTCGAGTCAATAAATCCAGGCTAATAATTTCGAAAAGGATATTTTATTATATATATTATATATGTATGCTAGTAGATTAAAAACTATTTAAATTTTTCAGAATTCCGTCTTATAACTACAATCAGAAAAATTATCGCCTCTTATCAAGACTTTAATTATTTAGGACCCTACATAGCCAGTGATGCATTAAGATTGTGATTCAGAAACTCAAAGATTACAACAAGTCTTTTGGGTAATATTTTAAGAGTGCGAGATGTGGTTTTTACTCACCCTGAACTCTTCTTATGAGGTGAAGACTGTGATTTTTCTGATTCCAATAATTTCGTACTTGACTCCTTTATAAAGCCTGTAAAATATAATAGTAAGATTATAAGATACTACATATTAAGCAAGTAATTGATTTTAGTGATCCGCACCTTTGCCTGGAATTCCAAACACGGAGTTGCCCAAATCATTGAGGTTACTTGTGAATTTATCAGCTTCATTTGATACCGTATCAATAACAGCTCGTTCTGCGTCCTCTACTCCATCTTGCGTCTCCCGCAACCTTTCCCCTGCCTCTTTCAAACTCTCATCAGCAACTCCTTTTACATCCTCAAGTTTGTTATCAGCTAATACTTGAAAGCCTTCGAAAGATTGCTGCATATTACCGAATAGCTCTGTACTATCTTCAAGGGTATGTGCAGTATTCTGAGCTCCACCAATGAATTCCCGAACGGAATCGTCTAAACTGTCAAAAGTATTGCCAGCAGAACTTTGAAAACTACGCAAAGTATCCTGCCCCGAACTTTCTAAGCCATGGACATCATCTCTGATGTCTGCATAAGTGTCACGAGTAGAACTCTTCACATCCTCCCACGTGTCTCTAGCGTCGTTCACTTTGTCCTTCGCTGAACTTTCGAACTTGTCGAAAGTACTCAAGGCTGTGTCTTGTGCGTGATCGAACGCCAGTTTCGACGATCGCTGTAAGTCGTTAACCTTGTCGCTAGCTGCTTTTTGAATCTCTTTTGCTTCGTTTTTGCCAGATTTTTGCAATTCGTCAAATGCGTGCACTATATTATCTTGCAATTGTTCTTTCTGCTCTGTTGCGGCATTTAAAGTGTCTTCAGCTGACCTTTTTATTTGATCCGTCGTTTTTTCTGCCTCTTGCCTTATTTCAGCCAATTTACTTTTTGTAGCGCTATGTACTTCACTCTTTTTGTCATGTATAACATCTCCAATTTCTTCAGTCTTACTAGAAAGTTTACTTTCAACAATCTCCTTTGTGTTCTGTAGAAAATCGCTTATTTCATTTGTTTTATTTTTAACAGCAGTCGCAAAATCGTCTTGCTTCGCCTGCACAGATTTTTCAATTTCTTCTGTATTATTCTGAATAGAGCTTGCAGCTTCTTTCTTTATTTCATGGATTTCTTTGTCTAACTCCTTAGTTTTACTCTCTGCGGTAGTTTTGACTACATCCGTTTTATTTTTGAATAAGTTACCCAGTTCATTTGACTTTTGTAAAAATGCGCTTTCAAGATCTTTCATGGCATTTCCAATCTCATCAGTTTTATTTCCGAAGACAATTTCTATATCGTGCTTTTTATCGCTAATCGATTTTTCTAATTCTTGTGTTTTATTCAAAATATCACTTTCAAATTCTTCTTTCGTTTCATTTATAGTATTTTTGATTCCTTCTGATTTACTTTGTACTGAATAAGTGATATTTTGTCTTTCATCGTCTAATAAGTTTGTGGTTGCATTTATATTTTCATGAAGTTGCCTTTCTCTTTTCTCCTTTTCTTGAAGTATCCGTTCTGTAACTTTGTCCTTCTTATCCTGCATAGCTTTTTTAACGTCCTCTTTCTTATTGTGCATTGCTTTCTGAGCTTCATCTTTTTTATCGTGTATTATTTGTTCAACGTCATTCTTTTTATTTTGCATCGTGTGTGTCAAATGCTCAACCTCATCTTTCAATTCTTCTTTTTTTTGTTTGATATCGTCTTTAATTTCATCTTTTTTGGCTGCAGCTTCTTCCTGTAGTTTATTAACCGAATCTTTTCCTTCAATAATTTTATCTTTTACTTCATGTTCCAGTTTATCTTTTTCACCGAATATATTATGAACTAAACCTGTGAAAAAGTTTTTTCCCTCCTTATTTTTCTTCTTGACTTCAGAATGAACTTCGTCTTTTGCATCACTCATCTTAGATTTTAAATCGGAAGTTGTTTTTTTACCTTTTTTCTTACCAGTCTCTACAGTGTCGTTCAGATCATGAATCTTATCATTTGTAAAATCTTTGATGTTTTCAGTAGTAGCTTTGATTTCTGCCTTTAAGTCATCTGTTTCGTCACTTAAATGACTTTTTAGGTTGCGAATAGAATTATTGATTGTAGAAGCATCTTCATGAGCCTTTTCTCTGAGATCACTATCGATTTCATATACTTTATGTTTCAGATTGTCAGCACTGCTTTTGATATTATCTTCTGTTTTCTGAATCCTTTCATTTCCTAGGCGTCGAAGTTCTTCTTCTCTCTCCATTGCAGCAAAGTTAACTTCGTGCCATTTATCATGCAAATTATCTTTAGATAGTTCCGATTTTTCTATAAGTTGATCAACATTTTCTTTAATAGACGATTTGATGTGTTCGGTGTCGTCTTTAATGGCTGTTTGCAGATCAGATGCTTTTGCATCAGCTTTGTCTTTTACATTTTGACCCGAATCTGAAAAGCGATTCCATTTCTCTTGAGCCGAATTTTGAACGTCATTTAATTTGTCCTTTATATCTAATTTAACATTTTGCTCTTGTTGTTTAAAGTCATCAGTTGTTTTTCCATATTTGGCAATCACGTCTTCAATAACTTCTTGACTTTTTTGTTTAATGTTGTCTTTCTCTTTTTCCAATTTATCCAAACTATCCTTTGTTTCATTTTTTGCGGTGTCTGATAGCTCATTGAGCTTTTCATTTGTGGCAAATTTAACTTGTTCTATCCTATCTACCACATTTGACGTTTCATCGTGACGGTGCTTTTGGCCTTTCTTGAACTTTCCTTCGCAACAACCGACATAAAACTGGAAAGGATCTGACTTTGCAATACGTAAAGGAGTTTCAACAGGCTGCATATTTTCATATTGTTCGTAAATTTCTTCTTTGATATCATGCAAACCAGAAGGTCGTTCTTCTTCATCTACAACTAACTTGGTGTTGTAAAGTTGACTGTCAAAATCTTCATCTTTGTGGTGAGGTTTTGAATGTAGGTCTTTGAACATATCCTCAACTTTATCTAACAAGCCCTCATCAATAATTCGAGGAGCTGGCTTTGGTGGACTCTTGTCTTTAGATTCTCTAGGCTTGGGTAGGGGCTTAGGAGACGCTTCTTTTTCTTCGTTATCTTTGTCTTCGCTATGACCAAAAACGTGTTTTACTTTATCTGCTATTCCACCAAAAAAGGAGCCTCCATCCGATTTTTTTTTGCCTTTTTCTAGGGTATTCATTGGCGTTTTATCTTCATCAGAATCAAATGTTGCAGTCGTTTTGTTTGAGTCGACATGTAAAGTGTCACCGTTTGCTGAAAGGCAATGATATATTAATTAGTATTAATTCATTGCATATTTGAGACAGCGAGACCAAAGAAAAAAAAATACCTTGAGGTTTAGACACAATACTATCAATGTCATTTGAAGTATATCTGACATCTCCATTTGTAATAATTTTGTCCTGAAAAAAAAAAAACTTTCTGAAACCATAGTCAAAAAATGCAATATAACATTTTTCACTTAATACTTCAGTCTTACAGTGACTTCGTCAAAGCTTTATATATAACTAAAAATAATCAAGCAATTTATTTTTTTCGGCTTTACATGTTATACTCACGTGTCCATTAATCTGTTGCTCGTGGATATCAGGCAACGACGGCGGTTCAATGCTGTGGTGGTGGTCACCCCAGTGGAAGCTTAGCTCATCTTTTAAGGCGTCGAAACCTGTACATAGCACGGCTAGTAAAGAGAAGTTTTCAACTATAATTTGTATTACTGATTTTATAATACAGTAAAAGCTTATTCGCGAGGTGTACCTTTTTTTTAATATGCTACGTAAACCCAAAGCCGTGAATACGGGATGGTATTTTATATAGGATTATAAATTATTTTTTAATATGTTCAGAGTTTTATAAAATAATAAGATTTTTGTTTTTACCACTAATGTGGCAAACAAGCCTAGGATCCGCCTGATGGTAAGCGGTCACCTTGGCGTATGGACGCTTGCAACACCTTGCGCGTTGCCGACCCTTCAAAAATATAATAACTTCTTTCTTGAAGAACCCCATACTGTAGTCCTTACAGAAAACCCAACCCAACCCAAGCGTTCGCGGGAGGAAGTTTCTCTAAAACCGTACTGTAAGCGACCATTTCGTTTCTTAAGTGTGAGAATGAATGCCCATGGTGAGCGGTGCGATTGCAGAAAGTGGCCGTGAGCATCATTTCGAATAATTCTCCAGAACATATTATATTGCACAAGCACACACAGGGAGGCAAAGTCTCTGCTCAGACTTAAGGGCTCGATACGGCAAGTGAGTTTGGGATTGTCGACAATTCCCACAGCCCGTCGTTGAACTGAGTCAAAAAGGCCAAGCTAGTATCCGGGTGCACCCGCCCAGAGATGGCAGGAGTACTCTATACAGGGTCGAACTTGTGACTTGTACAGCAGCCACCTCTGCCCCGACGTTAAGAACACCAAGTTCTTTGGACGCCAGCTTTACCTTCTTGTAAATGTCTCGGAACTGAACATGTCAACACCAAGGATCCCAATGCTTTTGGAGATGGAGAGGGGAGTGTTCTGGAAGCGTGTGACCAGAGTGAATGGGGTTTTCTTAGCGGTGAAAGCGCAGACTTGTCTTTGTAGGGTTGTATCGGACCAAGTTTTCCCGCTCCCAGTCAGAGACCTTGGACAGAGTGGTCTCACGCTTTTCCTCCACAACGGAACGAGAGATGTTTGCACGACCCGTGTAATAAGCGTCTCCGGTACTGTCATCTGCATAGCAATGTATGTTGTTGATGTCCAAAATGTCATTGATATGCATTACAAACAGCGTAGGAGACAGCACAGAGCCTTGCAGGACACCAGCATTAATGTCCATGCTATTAAAGCAACTGCCATCAACTACGACTCGTATGCGTCTGCCGGACAAAAAGCTAGCCACTCATTTGCACAAACCCTCGGGCACTCCGTAAGATGGCAACTTCGATAGAAGACTCTGTATCAAACCCGATCGAACGCTTTCGCTATAAAGTGAATCCAGTTTTAATGAGATATATAAGCTATATTCATTGCTATTATTAATAAGAGTAGCAATAAACAAAAAGATTTGCTATCGATGGCGAGACACCTTTCTTCAATAGCCACAGAGTCACGCGCAAGAAGGCTGCGGTTTCAGTCAAACAACTTTCAGCCAGGCGGCAATAAGACAAAAAATGTTGGTAGGTAAATAGTAAAAGTATTTTTAAAAAAATATAACTGGTAAATAAATTAAATAACGTTAGTTTTGGATCTGCTAATAAGATTTGGTTAAATTTTATATGTTTCGTGTAAAGAGCTTTGACTCTATTAGAAATAGCTGAACTTGAAGCGCTTACCAGATTGATCTAGGTTGAGGTAGTCCATCTGGCTCTTCCCAGCTCTGGGCGCAAACTGATCTGGCAACTCTACGTCTAGAACGCACGCTGGGGTTTGAGATTGCTCACCTTTCGGAACCTAAATTTAATAAACCTATTAATAAATTTATATTCATTAAATATAACCACTTACTCATAGATTTAGATACTTTGTTCCTACCTTTGGTTCGTTCATGAAATATACTCTGCCGGAGGGACTCTCTTCGTGGTGCTTCACTCTTACCGGGAATTCTACGCGATTGTCCTTGAAAGCCTGCGAAAATGACGTAAGTGAGTCTTGGCCGCAACAAATGAATGAATAGTATTGCATAATTAAAGGAGATTCAATTCAATCAAAGGCAATCTGCATACCTTCTCTATGTCAGGCATATTTTTTTTAAACTGTTACTAATAATATATAGTAAATTATTCAAATATACAATATAATGTACATGACATAATTGATCTTACCTCAAATTTGAACATAGGCTGACTACCCGACTTGGTAACCGGTACCAGATTTCCCGAAAATTCCAGATAGATCTCCTTCCCGTCGAGAAACCGCACCGATGTCGAATGCGCTACTTCCGTGTAGTGTTCCTGTCATTCAAATGTTTAAATACAGTATATATATTTGTCGCGAAATCACCTTAAAGTCGAAGTCGGTATATAAAAAAAAGGTTGACAGTACTCAAGGTAACTTAACTCGACCTTTGAACCGAAACGAAGTTGAACTTTGGGAGTGATAAAGGTTGACTTTGTTAAATGTTAAATATTAAGTAATTTTTGGTATTTTTGTTAATTTAATATAAACAAATATACCAAAATATCTGTCTCGAGTCCAGAAGTTAACTTGCACTTAAGCTGTTTTTACCAGAATATGTTTAGATAAAATCAATCTACCGGCTAGTTACCGCTGCAAATTTCAATTGCAAATATCCTAGTTATATGCATATATCATACTTACATTATTCCGCCAGAAAAATACAAAATATTAAATATATAGATACTTTTTAAATATAATGTTACCTGTTGTAATAAGGTTTCGTAAGCGTATCTATCTGTGATGTACAAAACTAGCAGGCGGCCCTCTAGTGAGTCCAGGCGCTTGCCGAGGACAACAATACGGACTTCAAATGGTACAAGCAACATTTCCCTGTAACAAGCAATATCAATGCAATATTTTACGGCGCTGTGTGTAATATCCAAAAATATTTAATATAGGTACACACCGGCACAATTAGCGGAACAGAAAAAAAAGTGAGACTATGAGATAATAACGCATATATTTGGCGATAATGTAATTAGAGACAAAATAACAAATTGATTAACATCTTTTAACAACGACTTTGAAAAGTCTTCGTTATTTTTTATTGAAAAATAAAGAAATTTGAAATAAGTGAAATTTTTAGATGATTATGAACCATTACAAAAAATAAAAAAAAGTAAGCATTAAATGATTTAACAATAAAATTAAAGCAAAATTAATAACGAGTGTTTCCCCCTCTTGCTCTGATTACGGTTTCCATTCGTCTGGGCATGCTACAGATTATGATATCGATGATTTCTTGAGGCAACCGCTCCCACTCCTCAAGTAATGCGTTTCCAAGTTCATTCAGATTGTTGGGGGGTGGCATTCTGGATTTAACCCTTTTTTTTTAGCAAGTCCCAGACATGCTCTATCGGATTCATATCGGGGGAATTTGCTGGCCACTGCATCACCGGTATACCTACGTGGCTCAGATATGCCTGTACCGATTGTGCACTATGAGCACGAGCATTATCTTGCATTAGAATAAAGTCGTCACCAATAAATGGGGCAAATGGTACAACATGTTCTAAAATGTCTCTGATGTATCGATCTGCTGTCATGGTCCCTCCTGTGACTATCACTAACTCCGTGCGAGCTCCCAATCATATCCCTCCCCAAACCATAATCGAGCCGCCACCATAAGCCACTGTGTGTTCAAAATTAGACTGTATGTGGCGTTCTCCTTTGCGTCTCCATATTCGCTGTCTCCCATCGATCTGTTTTAAAAGAACTCTGCACTCATCAGTAAAGAGAACCTGCTGCCATTAGTTCAAATCCTTTTTTTGTGTTCCGCTAATTGTGCCGGTGTGTATATATTTATATTTATATCGAAACACGCTCTACAGTCTATTTATGTTCACCACACCATCAGTTTCAGGGTACTTCGTAATTTGGCACCAAATATGTTCTATAGGATTCAGCTTCAGAATAAAGTATATACCTCCACAGCTGCTCTGTCTAGTTTTCATATTTACTTGGCTAGCCGGGCCTGCCTATGGCGTAATATAATTACGTCTTCGAGCGGTAGGTGAGTTATAAGCCTACCTTCGGGTTGCTTTTACCAAAAACTTTACTTTCTATTTTAATAATCACTCTCAACGGGACCTGATTAGCGAGGCGGGAGACACTTTACTTACTTTATGTATAGGTTTGCGTAGAACATTTAAATTATCTGTTGTTAATATGCTCCACAACTTGGTAAAGTAGCAAAAAGTTTGAAAGAACAACTAGCTACTAATTAATAACAAAAAATTAAAATGATCTGAATTATTAACGGTAACAGGTGGTATATAGTCGGCGATAAATTGACTAAACTCAAGGACTTAAAATATATACGAAGTGAATAAAATATGTTGATAATCGTTTACTTACTTGTATAATTCGGTGGCTAGTTTGGTAGCGTCGCTAACGTTTTGGCAATTCATAAGCCAAAATCTGCAACAAATGCTCAATTTATTAGTCACGAAATAATTAGGCAAATATATAATGAACACCAGATTAGGGTCTGGGCTGAGGATGACAAGTGTGTTTCAAGTTAATAAAAAATAGGTATGAAAACTTATTACGACATTGTTGCTTTACGAAACAGAGAAAGATTCTTTTCAAATCTATATATTTTACTTGCCTCTGAAATCACGATGCGTCGTTCGTTATCGGCGACAATTACAAACATGGAATGAGTCCTTTGAGTTGTTTGTTTACATAACGGACAGACTTGAACTAAACATCATCCTAAAACATGTGTCAATCCATAATGAACCCCCCCCCCCCCCAATAATTAGGCTAATTAATTTAGTTTTCATGTTTTCTGGGTTACAGGAAACTTTATTATATTACAATTATATACTACTACTTCATTATATTCATTTTGAGGTTACAAAAAGACCATCAATAAGATTAATTAAAACATAAATTTCCGTGCTTAAAACTACTTTCGGTTTGTCCATTTGGCCATTGGGAGATATCACAATGCTATGTTTGGGCATAACATTTTTAAGAAAAACAAAGTGATATCGTTTTTTACCCGTTGGATTTTAGTTAAACCGACTGAGTTTCCAGGCAGTATACATATTGTGTCACTAGACACAGGCGTTACATTTGTTTCCTGTATTTGCTGTTCAAAAACAGTGGGAAAATCGATTTTTGCTGCGAGCGTGAGACAAAGTAAGGCAACGTCCGAATATTACCTTTTGAAATTTTGCGATACTTAGAAAAAAAACAACGCGATCATTGGAACATTGCATTTCTTCAAAGTTGACGTAACTAATATGTATGATTAATAATACCTACAAATAATTAATAGCGTTTATTTACAAAAAATATGCTTTGTTTGCAATAAATCATAGTCATATTTTATTGCATTTCAAAAATTCGAAAATCAACGTATATTTTCGGGAAGCCTCTTAATTTTTAATTTTATGTATATTAGGCTCTATTGCCATCAAATTAATATTCTACAAAATTAAAATTGTGCTCAGAGCACTTGAATGTACGCTTGGGTATACCTGGCGGACACCGTGGTAGTGAAAGAAGCGCAGTCCTCGGTGATGGTGAGAGGAGTAGAACCAGTCACGTCTTCCCACACGGCGCGCGCCTGTCCTCCCATTATGGAGCACAGCAGTCTCAGGTTCGATGTGGATCCTTTATCAAGTTTACCCTCCTGTGAAACATGTTATACGTAACTTTATAATGATAAATTAAAATTAAATTTTGTGGTTGTGGGTGAGAAGTATAAGGCGATTAAATTCATACTATTACATATGCGAATGTCGCAACAAAGCAGCGTAGTTTCTTGAATTTTGGCACAGATCTTTGGTTTTTCCATGGAGAAATATAAACACAACAAGCCTGATTTTCCGCAAAGCTCAGTTAAACAGAGTATAGTTTCCACAACACGCTTACTTTTTCTACTCAAAAATGAATTCAAGAGCAAGCGATGATAAAAAGATACGTACCTAAACTAACAATCAGTTGCAAAAAACGCATCACTTACTACTGCCCTAAATCTCTCGTTACACATAAAGACATCATTACTTTGTAGTATTGCTGAACATATGTAATATAAAACATCTACTTTAGTACTTTCTCAATGAAACTATCTCAACTTTGCACTCAACCGAAGGTACTTAACAAAATTCTTCTAGAGAGAGAAAGCATTATTTTCTTGTCGTTGCTGTGTAACCTTTTTTCGTTAGGTTAATAATACTGAAAATTTGGAACTTTTTTAAAACCAACTTACGATAATGATGTCTTCTTGAACCATTAAATTTAAAGTCACGGATGTCGAAAATATTGCGGCATCAACTTCTAATGGCGGTTCTTGCAACGATATTTTAGCTAAATGTCGTTTTTGACAGTTGTTAGATTAAAGTCCAAGTAGCTTTAAAGCAACTCATTATTTTTTTTAATCTTGCAAAGCTTTAAAGGAGGATCAGAAGTTTAATGGCACGTTAAGTATTTTATGATCATTCTTGCAACTTACTGTAAGACTACTATTGGTTTATACAAATCACATCCTCCTATTGCTGAGCAGTCACCGCACCCTAAGGACGCTTGCAACCCCAGGGGAATTACACGCGCGTCTTATCAATCCTTTCTTAAGGAGCCCTATATTGTAGTCCTTAGGGGAAATGTTGGCAAGAATCCAAGCGTTAGCGGAAGGAAGTTCCTCTAAAACCGCTTGGTGCGTGATCATTTAGGTCCTAAGGTGTGAAGATGAAAACCCTTCCAATGGCGATGGGTGCAATGGTAGAAAGTAGCCATGAGCATTATTTCAAACAATTCCTCAGGACACAGCCCATTATGGAAATAATAGAATACAAGCGATAGCTTTAAAGAGACAATCCATACTAATATCATATATTTGTGTGTTGGTTTTTTCAAAATAACAAATGTCAGAGAGTTGTGTTTATTTGAACGTTTGTAACTTTGGAACAGTTGCCTGGCGATTCGCTAGGCACTAAGATAATCCAATTTGCTAAATTTTTAGCACAAATATAGGTGTAAAGATGAATAAGGTTATAAAATACTTATTATCCAGATGAAAGTTCCTGCAGTTATATATTTTTCTGCAGGTGATACTGCAGGACATCAACTCGTGCTATGTTGCAACGGTGTTCAGATTTTTGACAAATGGATTGAAAAGAATACAGAATACTTTTCTCGCCGATCGTGACTTCCAACGGGAATGAAATTTCCCTTAGGGTCCTTTATGGTAACGAAATAAAGTGTGACTTTATTTTATGCACAGTGAAAGCTGGAAGAACAAAGAAGGATATGAAATAACATAGAATACTTTTATGATGATTCATCAAGGAGCTTCCATAAAAATGCCAAGGTGATAACCGAATTTTGTACGAGCGAAGCTTGCATGGTTGGCAAGTTGGGCTGGCCACATCGCTTGTGGAACCGATATCTAATGTGGAAGATTGGTTTTTGAGTGGCACCCACGCACTGGCGAACGGAAAGTGAGACGGCCTGTTGTTATGGATGGATATGGTAGACAAACGACTTGGTTAGAGTCGCACAAATCGACTGCAAACAGGCGGCTCTTGTGGAGATATATTGGGGAGAGGTATATTTAGCACTGGACGTCCTCCGACTGAGCTGATGGCCAGCAGTGGACTTGCAAACGAACAAAAGTTGAATATTTAAGAGAGCTGTTTTTGGAAAGAGGATTGTGTTAAACCTGGCTGCGGTTGTTGGGCAGCGGCAGCGTAAGCGTGATGGCGCGGTGGAACTTCCGGCGGCGCGGCTCAACGGTGACGACGGGGGAAACTGCGGCGAGGCGCGGCAGACTGCGTCGCAACAGTTGCGCTTCCGCACCGTGCGCCTGCAGACCGACGCGGATGCGCTTCGTCAGCGCTTGCGCCGGGAACAGCGCTTGAACCTGCAAACGTACATTATGACAGTCAAAAATTTAGATTCCTCTCATCTATCTCAACTTTGTAGATTGTTTTAATGTGTAAAACTAATTTTCGGAATTAAAAATAAGTAAAAAAAAATTACCTGTGGAATGTGCGCGCTGGAGACAGTCCCGCCTTCTGCGCCGATAATATGCACTTCTTGTCGCACGCGCGACACTACCGCCAGGTAGTGCGGGAAGTCACACGTGATAATGCGCGTCACTCTCTCTCCGTTCTCTCCTAAGCTTTCACCTGTCTTGCCGTGCTGCTGACGCTCTGCCCGTAATACTTCCTACAAGCAGTTATGGATATGAAAAAATATCATTTGAAAAATTACACCACCTGAAAAAGCCAACTAAAAAGCAAAAAATAAACCTTCATGGAGCATTGAACTATGTGTTATATTTACCTTGAAGTCGAATGCCAAAAATTTTCATCAAAGGTGTGAGACAATTAGTTTTTGGCATTCGACTTTAAGTAGAAGAAAACAGCTTACAAATCAAAAATTTAAAAACAATAGTAAAAAAGCAAACCTAAGCAACTTGCTTAGGTTCGCTTTTTTACTATTGTTTTTAAATTTTTGATTTGTTCTTGAACATACATCCTATATGTGTCAGTAGGGAATCACCTTTAATAGTTTTAAAGTGTCCCCAATGTGTGAATGATGCTATTTATGGCGTTGCAAACGTCCATAGGTAACAGTAACCGCTTAACATCAGGCAGGCCGTCTGTTGTTCGCCACCCCAAGGTGGTATAAAAAAAATACAAGTTGGGATGGGCTCACTATCGCCTATATAATATCGAGTAACATACACACAAGATTCCCTTAAAGTTCATCAATGACGTGTTTTTCTGATGATTGGTACACACTTAAGAAGATACACTCGCAGCGTGCTTCATACAAACGAATTTCTGACTTATTTTTGACACTTGCTGATTAAACACCACGCAGTTTTGAAGACATGTTTTAGTAATGAATATCTAGGTCTGCAGTGTGCCAGTTTTCTATCAAATTTTAAAGTTCAAAAGTTATACAGGATTCTAGTTTTTCATACAAATGGTTTTGAAAAGATTTCTAGTTGATAGAACGTTTTACAAGATTTTAGAAATACCACAGACATATGTATTGGGATTATGACTAAGAAATTTCACAGTGATTGATCAGTAAATGTCAAAAACAAATGAGAAATTCGTTTAAATGGAGCCCGCTGCGAGGCACCGCGAAGTGTATCCTCTTAACAGTTCATATCTTGATAACTACTAAACTAATTTTGATTAAATTTACACTGTTCCCAAAGTTAAACATAACCTTATTCAATAAAAAAAATTTAAAATCCGATAGCTAGTTTCTGAATAATATCATTGTGTAGACAATTACAATAGTGTATTTACGCAGGTAATTTATAATTTAATTTGTGGCTGTATAGATTGTTTCTAATACAATATATAATTTAATAATCTTTGCTGTGCAGGTTCATATTAGTTTTATAGAATATTCGATATGCAGGTAATACGTAATGCTAATACGTAAATCCACAAAACTTTTTTAAAACACTGTTTCAGAATAAGCAAGACTTTATTAAGGCCCTTCAAAAATTACTTAAATCAAGTAATTGCGTTGCACCGTTACGAAGTCAAGGTATAGGGTTTTAGGGCTTTACCCTACGAAAAAACTATTTATTACCATGGGAACTATCGATCGAGTTAAAAAATTGTAATCTATTTTCTTCCCAGGAACTTTACCAATGCCTGTCTCAAATTTAGGTCACCGCCTTTGCTTCATTGCACCACGACCACAGTCTAAACAATGCAGCATGTTATGGCCTTCTACCAGATAGACAGTCTATCTGGGATCTATTCCACGAAGCTTTTTATGAACTCTTCACTCAAATCAACAAATCTCACTTTCAATCAGTTTTCTGTCCCAATCATCTTTTGGAGACTGAAATAATGAAGATGCCAACTCTTTACTTTGCACTTCGGGGTATGATGAAGACTAAACATAGCTTTCAAGAGTTTCATCGTGGAATAGGCCCCAGGTTTGAGCCGTAGGAATTAGGCAGCTTAAGACCGCTCATTGTAAACACAAATAACCTGGGGAGCTCTGCGTTAAGCAGTGTCGGAAATGAACCCTATTGTAAATAAATAAATACCTGTATGGAAGTAAAACTGATGTATGATAAAAAAAATGCCTGTATAAGAGAAACACTGCGGTGTACTAAACTATACCTGTATGAGTGGATTGTCGTTGTTGTGCAGATAATGGTCTTGCCACGTGTCTCCAGTGTCGGACCGCAACACGACAATCTCCCGCTCGGGACACGACGACGTGAATATTGGCACTTCTATTATTACTGGCCTACAAGAAAATATTTGGTTTTTATTTAACTGCAAGCCACCCTCCACAGTTTACCTCACGTAGAATTAGAAATGATACTGATTGATTCTCGTAGAAAAGTAGATCTATGCCTCTCCTCAATATAAAGACTACCTATCGTCATACCAAATTACATCATGATTGGTTCAGCGGTTTAGTCATGAAATGGAGACTTTCGCATAAGTTAAATATAGGTTCCACAAGCGCTATATTTAACTTATTTTAAACTAATGTAACAATTCTTAATTGTTAAACTACAAATGCAGATGCGAAAAAGAACATTTATTTATAAAAAAAACTTACGCTAAGAACTTGGCACCCTGGGGTTGAAGTTCTAGTAGCCGCGATGCAAGGGCTTCGCCTTCCATCAGAGGAGGGGGCGCAGCCACGGGTGCACGTCGAGTAGCCGCCCTAAAATAAATATGGATATATAATTACCACGTAATTATTATAATACTTTAAAATACAATATAGATATCTTGAGGAGTGTGTGAACTTGACCGGGATTTTTTTATATCAGTTTTAGTTATAAACTTAATTTATAAGAATCGACGCATTATTTTAAATATAGACCTCGTTGAACGTATCTCGATTAAAAGTCGGTTCTCAGACAGGGCGAGGTCCAAGAGTACCCAAACGTGTATGAAAGAATGTATGCGAATGGATGATGCAAAAGAAGTGTGCCAGGATCATAGCCAGTCGAAGTTTTTGGTCTCTGCCTATACCTAACATGTATGATGTTTTGTATTTATTACCTGAGTCGGGCATATAATCTTAATGGTCCATTGTAGTGCCCACAAGTTATTTTATCTTAGGGCTGAGAGTGAAAGGCCAAGTGTGTATTTCCTAAGCCGCTTAGCACCAAATCGTTGTGTTCAATAGATTCTGCTTTTAATAAGCCTTTAACAAGTAAAGCCGGAGGGTGTTTGGAGTAACTAATGATTGAAAATTAAACGCTGTTTGACGAAAAACTAAGATTTTTCATAGCTGCTTACTTACTTGCCTCTTCGGTTACAAGATTAGGTGAATGATACAAAAATAGGACACGAAAAACATCCTTTCCAAACAAAACTCGACATCTAACGTAAAACCAAAACAGCTAAATTACTAAAAAGTCGAGCGAAATTACGTTTTAACTACGAGTATGTCTCAAGGTGAACACGAACCTACGTGTCGAGCTAACATATAAAAAGGTAAACTGTTTAACATAAACAAGCGTTGTCTAAACCAATTTGTTTACAAACTTGACATGTTCTATTTAAAAAAGAAATAAATGTTTTATTGTAAATTCATAAAAATTGCCTGTCTGGCGTGATCAGTTATGGGTGGGTGACCGGTAGTAGCACATTTTTTCACGTTAATTAACTAAAAAGTCACTTTAAAGAGACTATCGGCATAGGCACCAAATGTCTGAAAGATGCGGCCTAAAACGGAAACGCCGCCGTGAGATACTAAAAACCAAAAGCGAAATATATATATATAAGACACGGGACATAAAAACGATATATTTATATATGTAATTTGATACAAGTAAGTCATAATTTATTTATAATTAAATAATAGTCAAAAAAAGAACTATAAAAAACAGTAAGAACTATATAAAAGTAATTAACTTTCATAATGGATGCAATGGCGTCAGATTTTTGTTTACAGTCAAATGTTCTGGGCACTCAATTTTCTCCACCAATGAGTAAAGCCTTATCTGCTGTTTGCAGGTCACCGTTCAATAATGCAACGATACAGGAACCTTGCAGAGCTTATGCGACAATACATTTTCCATGGCTGACTGATCCACAGGCAAAACAATAACACTTGCGTACATCAGATACCCAGACCCGACAGATTTATGATTAAATAATAAGTGGCATAGGCTATGTCCCATAAAATAACGACACACGGGAATCTTTTTATATAAACCCATGACAAGCAATAAAAACATATACCTAGATGGAAGAATAGGGAAATAAACTTTGAAAATAATTCAGTTATTTTTGTACGTTATACCATAAACAGTTAAAATCTTGTTTTTTCAAAAGTCCATGTAAACGAAAAAGCTAGTATATTTATATATATAGCCACACACAATTATATAATTCTTTTTTGCTCTTTCTTTTTAGGATTCCGTACTCACACCGTGCAAACGGTGTACGAGCACGCTCGACCGAAATTGTAACGTGCTCACATTGTGTTTACGTACTTTTATATAAACCTTAAACTATGAATGAATTTCCTTTATGAATATAACTTTACTGCTTACATTATAACTTTGCAAAGTGTAATTAAGAGGTCAGCGTGAGATTTACAACAACGAATAGGTTTGTTTGTCCTGCCACCGGAGGGTCTCCCCAAACAGACTGAGAAGATATCGCAGAGGAAGCCTGTCAAGTGGCGGCTAATGGTACATTTAGTTGAGCTTGTCCGTGCTTTGGAGGGAACGTAAACCGTCGGTCTCGATTGTAATATGACAGCAGTCATATGCGAAGCCATATACCTTATGGGCGGCTTAAAAATCCTGACAGTCAAGTGCGGCACAAGCTCAACAACGTCCGCTTATCTGTACTGGGTCAGCGGCGTGACCATGGTCCAAGCCTCCTTTCGACAAGGAGAAACCTGTGTCCCTCAGTGTGGCGTAAAATGGTTGACGAAAATTCAATGATTTAGCTCGTATAGTAACTTGTGAAGTGTTATAACTGTTCTGTCTCAGAAGCAGCACTAATTTAGTCTACCTAACATATTCAATAGCAGTAGTTTACTAATTAGTATAACACAACGGTACGCAAAAACTACACTCACATTAGGATGTGGAATGCATGACGCATGGGAGTCATTTTCAAAAAAATCTTACAGTTTGCACAGTCATTGTGGGTAAACTATCCTAATATCCAAGCCAACGAAATTACGTCCAAACACGATGCGTAATTGAGTTACAACTTCTCACGCATTATATAATAAACCAAAATAGACTAATTTCAACATCGAACCGTGAGCAATCTGAAGTATTAAAATCTATTGTATTCCAAAAGCCACACATTAACAATGTTAATGACTAATATTCTAAAATACTATAGTGCATTTGCCTTGGTATGAATCAAGTGGCTAAATTTCCTGCGTTTTGGGACTTTGCCATGGATTGGCAGGCTTAATTGTGTATTAAGTGTTAAATCATCACCTCACCCTGTAAGCGTAAACATAGGCTTATCCCATATGTTTCCACAACGACCAGCCTTAAGCCGTAGGAAGCAAATTAATGCCGTTTTACATGCTACCTACCTAATTACTATTTTAAAAGATTACACATAGTATTTGGTCACACTCCATCGCCAACAATTTGTTTTGAAGTACGAAACAATGACGACTAAAATAGATGTAATCATTGTTTATTTTTAGATCACATATTCATGTTTAAAAGTCGCTTCCGGATATTGGTAATATGATTAATAACTAAAATTAAGAGAAGACAGAGATCAATGGATCATACATTTTTGTTGTATAGATAAGAATATTTGCGTACAATTGATTAAACAAAACAATAATTGTGTAAAATTGTACATATTATACATAGGAAGGCAACATCCTCAGTCATCATCATCAGTTCCTAAAACATGTTCTTTATCTATCTTTTCCATGTAATGAAGGCTTGTGTTTCCTTACCGGCAGGTAACTCTGGTGGGTGCGGTGCAAGCGGCAGGCGGGACAATGACACGCACGCCACCCCGCCGCTTCGCCTTCATGGCTCCACCTCGGGCATCTACCACGAACGATACCAGGAACCTGTCCACAAACTCAAACTTCAATAAAAGATTAATAAGAATTAGTAAAAATAATTAAAATCGTAAAGTGAAACGGAAAATTTAACAATAAACATAAAAAAATGCGTGTGCAGCTCGTAATTGGGGTCACAAAAAGATAAGTTCAGTATATATATATATATATATATAACATCAAACTCGCTGATATAACGAAATGAATTTGACAATAGGTATTTGCTTAATGCATTATTGCAGAGATTCGCTAAGCAGTAACATTACAAACAAAATAAACAAATTATTGCGAATTATGAACACAGATTTTAAGAGCGGTGAGATGAATACATATACATATATAGAAAGCATAGACTACTATCATAATTCTTCTATGATTTTGTAGTCGAATAAAAGTAAACATTGCACTCGCTGTCAGTATAATTTTTTTTTGCAGATCAAGATGTACACCTACTAAGTAGGTCTTTACATTGTTGTGACATTCGCTGTGCCGGGACTCATTTTAAGCATGCAAAAATATTATGAAAAATATTGTACAAAATGAGATGACAGCGATAAATGAAATATTAGACATTAATTGTGCATGTGCATGAAACTGTTTTAACTAAATGCAGTCTTTGATATAAACAAGTACGTAAATAGCTAATTACATCAAGCAAATTATATTCGCTGCCAAAATGAAATGTATCTCTAAAGACATATAATTATTCAGTCACCTTCGCTATGCCCTACCTGAATCTTATAATTTGAACAAAATAATTAAATACAAATTATACATATCAACTAGATAATAACTAAAAACATATTTAACAACACAAAAAATGGCAATTTACAACGGCAAGAAAAATTGCCTCAATTTATTCAATAAAAATCAATGATAGAACAGAAGCGGCCAAATAAAAAGACACAAGGTGCGTTGTCGTTAACATAGGCAGTGGTTTTGATGCTACGTATTACTCACCCAATATCGACCGGCTGTCGTTCGATGGTAGCCACTTTGCTGTCATTGTTGCTGGGCCACAGATGACCGTCGGTGACGCTGTCCTCGAGCGGTTTCGCTCGGTGCAGCGTGCCTGCTTCACTGTTCATGTAGCGGTATTGCTGTTGCTGCTGAATAGGACACTCTACTTCTCCTGTAAACCATAGTTAACTTCTAGACTTAATAAACGCCAAATAGGTTAAAACAATACTTTGCAGAAACATAACGCTTAGCATGTAATGTTTTCATACCTCCTTCGTCTTCGGAGTCACTCATGAAAGTATCCTGCATGAGCTCAGGAGCTGCCACACGGTATTTTCCTTCCAAGCCACCTGTAACAATTTTTTTTTTTTAATTAGTGAATGTACTTTTACCGAAACAGTTTTGGCTCAATTATTGCAATTTTTAAATAACACTAGTCCATAAATACTAAGAGTTTCAAATTAATTGGCACACCAGTTGAGGGGGGGCGATCATAACATCTGAAGGTATTTTTTGAACTTTGAATCTGCAAACTTAAGTTACCCAATCGACCGAGCTCGTGCAGTTTTTGAATAATTGAATATACAAACAATTCATTTCTTCCTCGGCTGTCCTTAGGGGGGGAGGCAATCGCCCCGACTAGTAACGGACTCCAGTCCAATATGGCGTTTTATTCTGCGCCAAATTATTTAAAACGCATAGTAGCGATTTCTACTATAGTATTTTTTACATGGTCTCTCATTGGCATAAAATGCTGCTAATATTATAAATGTGAATGTATGTATGGATGGATGGATCTTTGTTACTCAATCACGCTTCAGCCAACGGACGGATCGAGAGGAAACTTGGCACGCATATAGTTTAGGTCCTGGAATAATATATAGGCTACTCTTTTCTCCCGCGGGAATAACTATAACCGAGCTTAAACAAGCAATAGCTACAGCTATAGCTTGCTATAGCAAGCTCCATTAGTATAATTAAAGAGCTCCACGCCGATAACAGAATTAAGGGCGGGCAGAGCCGCTGGGAAAATCTAGTTAGATTAGAAAAGCGGCAAACATCTAATAGGATAGAATATGAAATTACCCGTACAGTCAATCAATATAGTTCTTAGGCCACTATAGAACCTTATCATTCTAAATCAACTGACTGAAATGAGTTTCATTTAAACCATTCGGTATACACTGTCATCGGCAAACAAATTGATTAAGTAGAATAAGGTTCTCTGGTAGCCTAGGAATCAAATTGGTTGATTGTACATACACCCATATATGTATTAAAGTGGATATAAAGTTAAATACAATAGATCCGATTAGACGCAAACACGTATCAATTGCACTAACCAATTTTTTAACCTAGGAGCAAAAGATGAAAGTTTTCATTTCATGCAAATAAATTAAGGTAAAAATATACTTTTGAAAAAGGAAATTTGCTTTGCTTACTTTTTGAGGTTGATAAATCTCAGTTGTAAAGGTAGCTGCACAACAATGTCCGCTATATGGGTTGTATTTTTTTACTACACTAGCAAATAATAAAGTATGTAAGAAAAACACTATTGTAATAAAGCGAGAACCGCTGCCGTCAAACTGCTATGCAGTTTAGCAGAGTATTATACTTGTTGTATCATTATTTAAATAGATAATTAATTAAATAATTATATAAAAAAAATAGTATCTCTTATCTCTCTTAAAGGCTGTGGTGACGCCATCTAAAGTTAACAGTCCTATACTATCTTTACCAGACCTTATCCAAAACAATCTGCAAAAGCTTCTGCACCTAACGCCTGCGCACATGGAGGATGCCTAATCAATCGCTTTCCTGCGAATATATGTGATTATATATTAAACCGCTAGTTTATTAGTAAAGTGTGACTTGTGAATTAATTAAAAATAAAATAATAGTAAATAAATAAATATTTTGGCCATTACACTGTGTGTCGTCTGGCCCCAAAGTAAACAAAGCTTGTGTTATGGATACCCATCAACGAATACGAATACATATATATTACTTTTTTTTTGTAAATAAATACATATCATACATCACCCAGACTCCAGACAAATTCAAATGTTTATAACATAAATTTTTGTCCAGTGCAGGAATCGAACCCACTCCCTCTGCACAGCAGCTGTGCACACTACCAACTAGGCTGCGAGATAATCAAGTGAAGGATTTCCAAAACTAAAGGTGAAAGAGTCTACCGGTAACAGCCAGACACAGGCCCTACCACCGGATGACCATGTTGGTGGGTCCCACATTACATATAAGACACATTTAGTACATGAAATTTCTAAATATGTAATATCCTAATGTTATATACAACTCCTAGTGAATTATAAAGTCCTACTACATCAATCTTACAAACACTCAAAATCTTTATAGAATTAAGAAATGCAATATAAATATACATACATAGAAAAAATCTTTAATCGTCTATGACTCCCTGAACGACTTAAAAGAAAATAAATTATACATGCCATATCAGATCTTTTGACTGCATCTTTGCTATGAAGATATTAATTTTATTTATTCTATATTTTAGGTAGCAAAACTACTGGAAATCGCTTTAAAAGAACAAGTGTCTGAGGCAATCTAAATCCTGAGTACGCCTGTGGAGCTACACTTGCAAACAAGTGTGACCTACACGTAAAATTATCAATTCCAAAAATTATTTAATAACTTCCGATAACAACACAATAATGACCTTTCATCAAAGTAGTTCCTTATATTGTAACAGCAATCAACTGGACTATGAACTTTTCTTAGAAAGTACCCATGGATTCCTAACCAGGGCCACAACTAAGGAAGTCATTCTAAATTATATGCATTTGGCGACGAGTGCCTTTCGCTCCCTTGCATACAAAATTAAAAAATATTTTGAATGGGTTAGAAAGAGATGATAGTATACGATCACTACTACCTCTGTACATACCTCTCATTCTTTTTTTATTTTCTTACGGTAAAGGTTTGGTGTACTTTTTAATAACCGGATGAGTACGGTTAGGTTCATTGACACCAAGTGATTTTGTATATCAAAACAATAGGAAAAAACGTTTGCCGACAGCTAAAGTCATAGGGGAAAACAGATATGCATATTCACGGATCTTTTGCCCATAAAGGGGTAACCAATGGCTGCATACACACCCACATAATATACGAACAGTTTGGTGAAGTGTTTGAGTCTTAAATAAACGCTAAAATTAGCTATATTTTATATGAAAATCTTACATGTAAAAGTTGAATAATATAAAACCAACTAACCAAACACACTTTATTATTATTTATTACCCATAACGACCCAACATTCTACGAATCATAAGCGGAACAAATACTCCCAAGAACCCAATTTTCCACACTCAAAAAACTAAGTGCATCATGCATGCCCTTGATCCTTTATATATCTAGAGGAAATGGCTAAGTAAATTTTAGTCATATTACATATGACATATCGTTAAATTTACATTGTCTGATGTCACCGACGACAACGCAATGAAGCGTGGGAGTGCATCGTGAGGTCGAGCAATTGACTTCTTACCAGATACTACCTGACTTCTGACTCCGGTGAATTGTCAGCAATACTGATAACTCGATGTCAAAAGATTTCGTAACTGATATTGGTGCTGCGTTGAATGGGACTAATAGTGGCAAGTGTCATTGACAGACTTGGTAATAGCTAAGTATATACAAAGAAGTATTGTGCGGACGGTTCAATTTGAGCATATTGAACTAGGTGTAAAACAGTCCTTTTTCATCCTTCAGGTAAAAAAAAACTTATTTTTTGTGAACCCCAGTGTGTACTGTAACACTTATGATGTCATTGGATACGTTTATAATAAACAACGCATTAAATTTTTTTTTTCTCAGCTGTACATTTTTCTAATAGCTTTCAGTTTTGTGTCTCCACTCCAACTTATCAATACATTGTTTTACAACACAACAACAACACTTTATAAATATTATAAAATCCGAATCAATGCGAGTTTTTAGTTTAGTACCTTTTGACAAATCAATTTTGTTGTTTAGAAAATAGAGAAATATTAGGAGCTCATGAAGCATATGAAGGTAAATAAATGAATCTTTTATATTAAATAATTTGTTAAATTAGTTATTAAACAAGTTAATACAAAATTATTGATATCCGGGCAGGTCATTCACTTAGGCAGTGATTATAAACGACAAAAAAAAAACTAAAATTTGGTTATCCGACATATTTTCAGGGTGAACAAACTTAATATTCGCTTTATATGTACCTACTGGCCTGTTTGTCTACATACCCCAAAATATCACTTGTTTTAAGATCCATTTCATGACTTATATTTTATGTTTTTATCTTGTACACCGCATTTTTAACATCTTATACATTTAAAGAAGCAATTCTTGTATATACATATATTTACGTATTAAGGAAACGTCTATCTAACTATTTGTATAAAATTTTGCATTAAAATAGGGTTTTTCTTTTTAAGTTTACCTACACAGTTGTATTTTTTGATTTTTGAAATAAAAAAGGTTAAAAAAATACGGTCTCTCAGTAACTGTTACGGAATTACAAGTGCTAAAGTACTTGTCCAAAGATACCTATTCCTTTATATACAGTTTAACAGTTTCTACTTGCAATCTTTCACGGGATATAAAAGTCTACGTAAGCTGGAATGGTATTATCAACTGCGTACGAAGTTACATATGCAGATTAAAAAAAAAATGTCATCACGTACACGTACAGTACATGTGAAGGTACTCGTATGTATTAAGTTCTACTTTTTTGTAAGTATAGGTGCTAAAAAAAATATTTTGAATTTTTTAAGTAAGGTATCTATATATTTAAGACTTAAATAACTAATTGGAAGACGTGCGTTTGCTGCCACGTCAAAGTCCCCTGGTCAATTTGTGTATTATGGAAGGTTAGCCAGCACGATTATGGCCCAGTGTTGGTAATAGCAGTAGGTACATGATTATGGTTTGTAATCCATAAATGGCGACAGGCGTTGAGACGGTTTAGATGAAATTTGGCATGGAGATAGAGTTCCGGAAAAGAACATAGGCTACTTGTAAACGTCAAGTGTGAGTCGGTTTTTTTTCTATAATTGAGGAGTTGCCGAAATCCTACAGCATATAATTTAGGGCAGGTGGATATAAAATCGTAACACTAGTAAAACTACCAGAGACTTGAAATTTTGCACAGCTTGAGCTTTCTGTTATAACATAGAAAAGCACTAAGTATTTTGCTAAATTCTGTCCTGAAAGTGTAATAAGAAATAGGATATAGGAAATTCGTAATTATTTTTATTGCTTAAATGTATAAAAATTAAGATATGTTTCACCGTTTTCGAAAAATCATCTCCTAGAGGGCAATATAGAGAATGATAATTTGTATGTAAATTCCGGTAATTTTTGTTTTCGCCTGCAAAAATTACCATCAACATTAAGTTTTTTTTTTTTAATTATAAGCTAGTCTTAAATTACATTCGTAAAATATTATATATATATTTATATATATATTCTAAAGAAATAGTTATGAATTGCTTTGTTACATCATACATTCTATCTGCGTGAACCGCAGCTTTAAGCATTAGCAAAACTAAAACACATTGTTTTAACACCCCACATCGACAGATCGTTTTGAAATTTTACAATAACAAGATAGGGCCTAGATATAAACGGGGATTTATTTGTGGTTCATACATTATATTAAACAAACATACAAAAACACTATCATCACAGTAGCAACAAAGCTTTTATTGCCTCACGATTGCTATTTCCTAGCGCAATCACATTAAAGTAGTGCTGACGTATAGCCATAACATGAGTCATGGAGCCAAGAATAGACAATAATATAGATTCTGACATTGACAAGCTTTTTATTTGACCTAGCAACAGACGACTAAAAGCTTTGGTGACGCAGCTTTATCATTAAGGGAAACCTCTATAAAGTTGCACAAATTCGCTATTGCCAAATAAATGTCTAGTATCGATGAACTATAATTTTAAATCATATATCTTTATAACTATAACTAGCAGCCAGAGTATAGAAAATTGAAACTAGGATATATTAGAACCTCTGAGTTCTATAATGAAGAAGGCGATATAGACCTGAAAGCTTATTTCTTTACTACCAACGATGTTTAGGCATGGCATATGCATTACTGTGAGATATATTTGTTACATATTTTTTCAGAAATTATACCATAACGACGTCTTAAAACGTTATTACTGTGGTCACATTTTTTGACTTTTATATTGTAGTCAATAAACTGAATTTCATAACAATCATGTAACACGGTTCTAAAATTTAAACAAGTTTTTTAACACTTGCCACTTCAAGTTTTTTTTAAATTAAATACAATGCCCTTCTTTAAATACAATTAATTAGGATTTCTCAATTAGGTAATCCACTAGACAAAATAACGTTTAATATTTTATTAATAAAGTTTTGTCTAGTGGATTCTTTAGATACAATAGAGTTGCCACAAAGCATGAAAATCGTGTGTTTACGCGACAGACAGAGCATAATATTTATTAGCCCTGAGCTATTGATTTGTAGAACATCCCTTCAACACTTTTGTTCCTTGTTAGGTTAACGAAGATATTTTCGAAGTATGACGCAAAGTCCGACCTATTCATTTTCCAATGTTCAAAGCCATGATGTTGCATTTTGCATATACTTCGTTTACTTTTAGCTGAATGGTCAAAGTAGATTTTTTTAACCAATGACATGGGTAAAATCATGCTGATGATGATGATTAATATATAATATATTACAAGTAGGGCGACATCATCGCATGATGAAACTAAACATTGAGCAGATGTCTGCTAAACATTTTATTGATAAAAAAACAAAAACAATACGATCTAAAAAGACAAATAATGGCAGACTTTTCCGATTGTGTTTTAAATTATTTTTTCATTTGTCATACTTGGAAAGTACGCTTGAAGTTACCTAAACTAAAAGGGCTTGAGACAGTACTTTTCGTGTCTGGAAAACTATTTTCCTTGCTGTCATATTATTAAATATCACTTTATACTTTTTAATTTTCACTATATTATAATTAATTTACATAGAGATTTCAGCTAAATATTTACACCATCTTTAATGATAAAAAAAATTACTTTCGACTCTTGTGTACAAATCTGCTATTATAGGTACACCAGCTAAACACGCTGTAACTAGGGACAATAATCCCGGGATTAAAAACCCGATATTTTCGGGATGGTAACAACTATATTTTAAAATAGAATTCCGGGTTTCAAATTTACCGCTGTGATAGTCCAGCAACGTTTGTTTCACTCATACAATTTACTATGTTCACATAAAAACATCAATTACCTACATAGGTCTTGTTTACCCAAGCAGCAGCAACGCTGACATCATATATCAATGAAAAAGGTCGCGTAATACAACTGTTTGTGCCGTATGAGATGTTAGATTTCCTACTGAGCATGATAATAGACGTTACACACGTAAGTAGTACAAAGTGTATTGTTTATTTGATGACACTGATGCACGTCTTAGACTATAATATTTCAAGGTTAGAAATAAATAAATTATAAATATTAATAGCAGAAACATTTCAAGATTACGCAGTATAGAATAAACAGTAGGTATACTTAAATTAGTAAGTATAGAGATGATGACGTAATAAATTTTGCAAAGCTAAATTGAGGCAAATAATAATTGGTTAAATAATCCGTAGGTTTCTATTTCTCATTTTTTTTAAACGCAATTGTTACGATTCAAAATCAATATTTAATAGTTAATAGTTAGAAGTTGCGTTAAAATAAGTTAAAAAAATATAGGTACTTATTACGAACCGCAACCCTTGCGTTCCTTTACATTCGAAAACGTATGCGGGCAAAACAAAGAAAGGTAGACATAGTTTCTTTTTATACATAGGTACCTATTATAAAAGGGCGAACAACGTATACTTTTTACTCTCATACTACTCATTATCCTAAAGGTGCAAAATTTACTATTTGTCATAAATGAAACGTTTTATAGGTCGGTATTCATATTTAAAGAGTGTTCTAATAACATAGGTATCCATCCATCTCCAAAATGAGTTGCATTATATAAAAAAAACCATTTGACTACCTTTATGGTATATCTATAGCCTACATTTTCACTAACATAGATCAAAAAAATAGATAATACAAGGTACGGACATACAGCGACAGACGGATAGATACGGTCAACGAAACTATAGGGGTTTCAGCCATTTCAACGCTAAAAATCTCAACTAATTCGTAGATAATATACGTATCTGCTAGGTAGTTACTTTGTAACAAGATGAACAACGCCAAACTCACGCAAGGATAACCTACGACCCTATAATATAATTTCATTCAAAAGTAGCGTGTATAATGCAATTACAACAACGGTGCAGACAGTGTACATCAATTGAGGGCTATTTGGGTTAGGAAATGTTAATTACCCGGCCTCGTATGAATGGGAGGCGCGAGAGTATACAATAATGCGCTAAACATTTTTAGACATAATGTTTGACATTCTTCACAAGAAAACTGGCTAAGTGCGTGTCACGAATTGAGTTAGGGTCGGTACAATAAAAGAAAAACTTGTTTAAAACTAAAATTTTTGTTTAAAACAATTTTTGTTGAAGCTTAAAGCTATGTAATGATTTTAATAGTGGGGAGACGCACATTTTTTCCACTTTAAAATTTTAAAACGTTGCTTTAAAGTAGAAATGGTCGAACAAAAATGGTATCACCAAAATCAATTCATTGATAAAGTATTTTTGAAAACCGTAGAACATTATATTGATCAGTATAACATGGCAATTAAGTTGCCTTCTGTTATATCAACTTGTGGACATTAACTACAAAAATAGTTCTTAGGGTACGTTAAGTAATTTTGTAAATCGCACGTCTAGATATCTACGAGTATACATAATTTGCCATGATTATAATTCGTGTATAAATCGCGGTACGTAAGTTGAACCTGCGCAGTAACACATTTTAGGTTCGTTAGTCTGTACTGTACCTGCGCAGACTACCGCCATTTTAGTTCAACTTATATGCCGCGAACTATACCTACATCAACGTTAGGAGTCCAAAAAAGAGCATTGGGATCCTTGGTGTTAACATCTCCAGCGATGTTTAGGGTCGATTAGGTCTTCTGCAAGACAAGGTGATGCTGGCGTCCACAAAACTTGGTGTACTCAACAGAGCGAAGCAGTATTTGACGTCGGTGTAAAGGTTGCTGCTTTACAAGTCGCAAAGTCGGCCCCCACATGGTGTACTGCTGTCATTTCTGGGCGGGTGCACCCTGATACCAGCTTGGCCCTTTCGACTCGGCACAACGACGGGCTGTAAGAATTGTCGACGATCCCAAACTCACTTGAGTCCTTAAGTCTAAGGAGAGACTTTGCTTCCCTGTGTGTGTTCTAATGCTTGTACAATAGGATGCGTTCTGAGGAGTTATCAGAAATGATGCCCACGGCTAATATTTACCATCGCACCGCTCGGCAGGAAATTCATTTTCACAGTTTAGAACCGAAATGGTCGCGTACAGTGCGGTTTCAGAGAAACTCCCCCTGCCCTGCCAAGGTTTTCTCTAAGAACGGAAGTTTCTAAGGGTTCTTCAAGAAAGAATTTATAAGATTTTTGAAGGGTCGGCAACGCGCGGCAACCGCTTACCATCAGGCAGACCGTAAGCTTGTTTGCCAATTTCTTTCAAAATAGAAATAAATAAATTACGCTCTAATACACGCTAATATAATGTTTATTAGGACTTTACGGCGCACAATATTATTTCGCCAATTGCCCACGACCTGTTTTTACCAGTGATGTACCTAACGAATATTCAGGCGTTGTTAAAAATTCACATTCGCATTCTAATTATTGTTGCAGATATTTTAGAAATATCATTGAAGCTAAATTTGACTACAATAGTAAATATTTAATCAAAAAAAATTATGATTCCCAATGTATATCTTCACGGTTTTTATGCCCAGAAGGAGTAACCAGCGGCAGGATACACGCAGTCATAAAGTATTTATAAAATATCATAACGGATCGATAGGATATTGGTGTCAAAGATATCAAAAATTTTGTAAACATCTGTAAGAAACTATCAAACATTCGTTAATGAATATGTATTTTTGTTACTTTTGTCACCGTTAAATGAATGTAGGTGGAGTTCTTGTGTAAATTCGTCAAATAGCCAAGTGCTAATTCATTGTTTACTGTAGTGTGTATTTATTAAAATAGTATACTAAATATAGTATTAAGTAATGTATGCATATAATTAAAACCTTATGTCGTTTTGATTTTCGTAAATAAAATAACAACACAAATTATAAGTATTTTCGTAACGTTTTAACCTACCATAACGAATGATATCAGTAGCAAAATTGGCGTTATCAAAAATGAAAAAAAAATCAAACGTGGAAACTTTTTATTATATCCTGAAATATTGGGTTCACGTGTGTCCTGCAAAAATGAAAATTGTTAAAATAAAAGAAACGAACGCGCGTTTTGGGATTAGGAGTTCCCACGATTTATACTTTTCACACTTTTGATAACGCCAGTTTTGCCACCGACACCTATCGTTTGTGTAGCTTTAAAACGTTACTAACAACATTTTGGTTGCAAAACTTCAAACACGAACGGTCGACGTACACACACTACGATAAAACAAACACACACTACCATAAACGTAGTATGTATATGCAGTTTGACGGATTAACACAAAATTCCACCTCCAGACGTGGGTTTAAGGTTTCATTTTTCGGTAGCAACACGATTTTCATGAAATTTAGTATTTCGGGGACTATAAATCGAACTAGCTAGGTTTCATTTTTAGAAAATAAACTGAAAAATATGGCTCTTCCTGACATCTATTTGCGAGTAGTAACAACATTATTTTTACCGACACAGAAACACTAAAGCTACTTCACAATAGATAGCGTTGTTAAAAAAGAACGATCAAAGCTCGGTCTTCCAGGTACTTTATAGCTAAACTGAAATCAGAAAAATCTAATGTCCTTGCATATTACCTATTAAACAATTGTTTATTTATTTTGGTTAATTATTATTTAAATTAACTGCCAAACTACATTATTATAAAAAAACATTATTCCGTGCGTGCGTGCATCTATTTTAAAAAGTCTATTTTAAAAAGTGATGAGTATTTGTATATCAATTAGCATTATTTAATGAATTTCTAAATATTAATCTTCATTACATTCTTTCCGGTTTTAACTTCACTTTTTTTATCCAGTATTATTAGATAAGAAGGACTTAAAAGTATTTTAATATCTATGTTTAATTAAGAAAAAGTAAGATGAAACCTAGACGACTAAGTACAATTAAATAATCGTGCTCAAGCTTATAGTTGTCTCCAAAATACAGATATTTTCTGGTAAAATATAGTCACGCTTGTCGCTTTCATAGGGTGATTCTCCTCTAGGGTCATCCCGAGCACCTCCAAACGTCTTATTTTTTTACGAACTTTGGCAAAACATTCTATATTTAGTTTTAATGGCTGGAAAAAACAAAATTGACGCGTAAAAATGCCTGATGCGGTTTTACTTTCTGAGTAAATGAAAAGAAACTTCTGACATCCATGACATCAGGTACATCTAAGGACAAAGTCACGTTGAAGGATAGTCAAACAAATGCACGTTAAAACGTTATAGGCACCTGATGTATATATTATTATGTAAACAGATACATATGGATACGCCATAAATGCCATCTGCTTTGTGATGATCACAATGCATGCAAATTGTTATTGAACGTTCTATTGTTGTATGTATTCATCCCGGAGATACCAAAAACAACTCACTAACATACATTTTGTAGGCTGAAGGTTAAACTCCCTATAGATAATTTTATATAAATAATTAATAATCTCCTAAGTTAACCTTTTTAAAATGCAAATTTCATTTAGGTTTCAATATCAATAGAAATATTATTCGGTTATCGGCGTGGAACTCCTTAATTAACTCCAATTAATTAAGTAATTAGTTATACCAATCAATTGCTATAGCATGCTATAGGTGCACCAATAGTTCAGTTTAACTCTGTTGTTTTGAATTTTAGGGATAAAAGCCTATATGCTATTTCAGGACCTAACCTATATGTATGCCAAGTTTTATCCCGATCCGTCCAGTGGTTGAAGCGTGATTGAGTAACAAACATCCAGACATTCCTTCACATTTATATTATTAGTAGGATACTGTAGACAAGGTTACGACGAGCTCGTCTGTCAAAAACCATCTTCGAGATTATGCAACATCGCGTGTGGCCGATAATTGGATGGGCGACCGCTAGCGGCAGATTTTCTCTTCATGATAGAGACAGAGGGCAAAAGAATCCATTGATCCTGCTTGTTGTTATATGAGTCTAAGCCGCGTCAGAGGTTTTCTTTCGAGTGGCTTTAAAAGTCAGTCAGGTTGTGCACTAACATAACAAACTATACCAAAACCCTAGTTTGAAAGGTATGGGTTTTCCGCAGGGTTGCAAGGGTCACACAGCAGTTCCTTTGCATGGAAAAAAAGTATATTCGTCAACAACGGCGCTGGACAAATCGCAATCACCGCTATAATATTTTATAGTTTTATCTTAAAATTTTAAATAACTAAATAACATGAGCAAATAAATAATTAAACGCTAAAGTAAACAATCATATTATGTTGACTCCCTGCTAATAAAAATGTATAAATTCAAAAACCACTATTAATATAGGTAAGTAGGTGTTAGTTTTCTCGCTAAAGCTTTTACTCTTTCGACAATGGAACACTTGACGTATACTTTTGTGTAATATCACAGAAATTTAAAAATTTCATAAGAAATTTAATAATCATAATGTAGTAGTGTATATCAGTTTTCTATATAAATGAATATATAGGTAGACATTATTACAGGACTCTTATTTCTCATGCAAATGTTTTCAACTAATATTTAAAAACAGACAGGCAGATATTTGGTTTTAGATCATGTTTATAAAATATTATGGTTGTTGATTCGTAAATGTTAAAAATAAGGTCAAACCTCGGTTGTATGATGCACGCTATGCCGCGCTGCAGGGCATATCCTCTTATTACAAATATATGACAGCGACTAAATACATTTGATGATGTCAAAAATGAGCAATAGGTGTGTTGGCGTAATCGCTTCGTGTCGAACATTTCATCGTATTTGGCTTGAAAAATATCTATACTAATATTAGCTATATACTAATGAATAAAAAAAGCTGACGAATTTGTTTTTTTTTTGGTTGAACACGCTAATCGCTGAAAATACCTGTTGCCTTTGACAGCCCAATTCTTGGTTCATTACAAATATATGACAGCGACTAAGTATTTGGCTTGAAAAATATCTATACTAATATTAGCTATATACTAATGAATAAAAAAAGCTGACGAATTTGTTTTTTTTGGTTGAACACGCTAATCTCTGAAAATACCTGTTGCCTTTGACAGCCCAATTCTTGGTTCAAAGGTTATACTTTTCCTATGTTTAACATACGCTATAAACCTTAGAAGCCGGGCAAAAAGAAAAAGAGAGAATCCCAAGCGAAAACGAAGAAATAGCGCGGGAAAGCGAGGCGACGGAGGGTGGCAGCCATGGAAAGGGCAGAACACGTCTGCCAGGTCAGCTAGCCTTTAAATAAAGTAGCGACAGCGAATGACGTAAATCTGCCCCTGGTTAGTACCTATAAGCCACATTATTCCAAGGTATACCTAACAAGTATCTCTATAAAACAAAATAATTGGATGCAGCATTTTTTAAATTGGAGTACGATTATACTCAGCAATGGCAAGAAAAAAGATTTTACAGATAAAAAAAATATTATTGTACATTCTGAATGTTTGTTAAGTTATCTTTTTTAACCTTATGTTGTTAAAATAAGATAAAAATACTTATGATACTTAACACCAAATCAGTACCCCGCTTTTTCCATATATTAAATATATAGAAAAATATACTTCGAAATATTGAATTAAACTTAGGTTCTGTCAATTGTCTCCGTAACACTCTACCTAGGGATAAAAATCATGTTATTCATAATTATATTATCCTACATTGCAACGTCAATCATAACCTGGATCCAAGATTTATTGTATTATATTGCCAAATGCCAAAAGTCTTAGTAATAGCTAAAACTGTTAAATAAACTCAAAACCACATATTTTAAAAGGTTTCAGCCCTCCAATTCAAGAGTTACTTGCAGTTCGATTATATTGGTAACATAACAACACATTCTATAAGTTCCGTACATAAAACACAAATAGGTTATGTAAACAATATTGCTTATTTGCAGAGTAAAATATATTAATAACTTGAAAAACCTGCGTCATTACTTAGTAATCAATTATATTTTTAAAAGCTTTTTTATATACTTATCTTACACCGGAGAAAAGTCCATAAGACATATCGAATAAAATGCTTTTAGTATTTATGATCTAATGTTGGCAAAGTGACTAACAGAGACAAGTATCGACAGAAGACAAATGTGTTTATTTATGTTGTTTTGTTATTTTGTTTACATTATATGACTTTTGTAGATCCGCGTCTTAAAACGATTTTTGCAATAAAAAAAGGCGCAAAAAGACCGAATAGAATTTGAAACCTGTGGGATACCCCAGTGGGTAAGTAAGAATAGTATAAAACTTGAATGGCCCACCAACATTTCGCAGCTAAGTGCAAGCATTACCGCCGCAAAAGTTATTTCGCGTCTAGTTGTAAAGCACCTGCGACCAACAACAGTAGACGGTAGTTAAAAAAAAAAACTTGAAAGACCGTGTCTATAGTCTATTCACTTATCATTTATTTATCTAAAATTTGAGATGATGAAAGTGAATCTAAAATGAAGATTTTAGTATAGGGCGATTCGATTCCATCTCACCTTGTAATTTGTCCTTAGTCACGCCTATGTATGTATATAGGTATCAAATACGATGCGCATGTGTTTACGGCAGCAAAGTAAATTACACGATTTATTTACGACCGCGTAGGGTGATCTCACCAGTGCTAAGTACGTAGTTTGTATCCACTTCCTGATTACGATCTTTTGGTTAAGTGTTCATAGTAACCGCTTTATTTAGCTCACCGCTTTTTGGACATTCTTCAATTGACCTTATTTTTCAACGTGCTGCTTTGTTTTTGCGATATTATTCATTGCATTGATTAGGAAAATAAATTAAACCGTATAAACCGTAAAGATATCTCAGTTTGTTAATATTAGTTTGTTATTTTAAATGATGGTTGACGCTAACCGGCGTTTGTGTGACATGAAATTTCATGGAGAAAGTTATACCGCAGACAAGGTACACTGTATGTAAGTATGTAACATGAGGATACTACGTCGAACCTTAATCCCATACGTTTCACAGCCTCTTATCTCAGTGGTTAATTTATAAGTGTAGTTAACCTCGTTCACACATTTTTAATTTCTCTCACCACACTTGCTGATAGTGATGTCAGACTTTTGATAACGTTCTACTGTGTCTGGTGTAAGCGTGCGTGACTCCAGCTGTAAAGATTTTATAATCAGATTTCAATGTTTCATATTTGATTTTTAGAACCCCACGTGGCGTAGTCATAGCATAGTTCTGCTGTCCATCACGCACGGGTAAAATATCCATGCAACGCTAAGTAAGAGAGAGCTATTTGTGTGATTGCCCACTATTTAATTCGTTACTAGATTATGCTTACGGTTCCGTCTGCGTAGTATTCGGCCGTGACCGGATTCCCGTGGTACATTTAAAACTCAGTTGTCCCTCCGTTTGCTAATTTTCATACAAATCTGTCCAATCGTTTATGCGTGACAGACTAAGAAACACCTCCACAAACTTTCACGTGTTATTTTTATTTATACATAAATAAATATTCCTAGTAATATCAACTTCAACCTGGTTTCAAATCAAGCAAGACTTGTACTATGGGTACTACGTACGGTACATACAACTGATATAAATACTTATTTACTTTATTGCAAAAAGAAATACATATTTGTGAATGTTTGTGTGGGTTCGAACCTACGCCCTGTCAGCAGGCCGTATCACTCTTAACTGAGCCACTAAGGCAATCATAATAAAATACCCATGTGTGTCTGATTTTATGAATGAAAACGAATAGGTGCAAATTGCTAAAATCAAGAATGTCGTACAAGTATTATAAGGTAACTACTACTTGTTAGTCTGCGGTGGGTCGAGACTGGTACGTTCCTGGCTGTGTGTCTGCAGTGATTCGAGACACTGGCGAGTGCTGGCATGGAGGTTGCGTATGGCCACAGTGAGTCGGGTCCATAGAATGATTGGCTGTGTGTCCCTTTGAATCGAGACACTGGCCTGAATATGCGGCAGAAGCGACGAGCAGAGAATGCCACGCTGGAGTGAGAGTATTCGACAGGGTGGTGTGATGCTGTACAGTGAAAAGCTGGAGTGTGAATCCTCAACAGGTTGTGGTAGGATGCTGTACAGTTGCGTCGCCGGAGAGGAGCTGCAGGAACTAGGAAGCGCTGAAGTGCTGCGATAGGTCCTAATTTAAGCTCTGAGATGCGAAGCGTACGGTTGAAAACTGGTCCGTGTACCTGGTAAGAAGGAGTAGGCTGCTGCTGCGAAAGGTGCGTCAATTGTACAGCGCAGGGTCACCAATGTGGAGCGGCGGCAAAGAGGAGATCTCCTGCCAGGCGAGATGTTATGGCTGGGGACCGCCGTGGTCCAATTAACTTGTACTTCGGTTTCTTTATATACTGAACTGTGAAGGAAACTTCGATAGCGAGATGTAGGACGCGTGACGTCAGTCTTGCCTGTAGCGGTACGATATGATCCGCTACAACAGCAATGACAGGCTGGAAATACTTGACATAACGCTTTTACAGAACGTAAGCCTAAGATTCGGTAAAAATGCTAGACGGATTTTGCTTTGACTTTTTATACTTGTTTTCGTTATTATATTCCTCTGACTCCCATCCGACAAAGGCCCTGCGAAAAGTCTGGTAACTTGGACAAATTCAAGAATACTCTTAAAAGTTTATCAGCTAACATCATCTAGACCGCATCTTCGCTCTTATTAGATCTCAAGACAAATTGATGTGGCCATCGAATCTCTTACCACTCACTAAGATACTATCAACAAGTGCTCTAAACAAATGATCACCCGTGCCCAAGGACATAGGTTACTAATAAGAGAGCCTGACGCCGCACAACGACAATGTAACAATGATCTCTCTGACCAGGACAGACCCTATTATAACTCCTTTAACAAAAGTGTCTAGACTCCTAGGAGGCTACAGGTGTAGTTTGTCAAAGCAGTAACGAAAACCTGTTAGAAGGGATCTAGCCCAGCCTTCAGGCAAACAGAAGCTATAAAGCTATTGAAGTCTACACCCTGAGCGCCACGCTTCCCTTCACACCTCTAAAGTAATCCCTGTGTTTGACGACGACTAAAAGGCAGACTGCTTGGAAAAAACTTAGCAAGTCGTTAAGCTTGCTTAGCACTAACCCAACAAAAGGTTGTTAAGCTAAGTGGTTGGAATCAGATGCGATGATGATCGGCTGATGCCTATTCGGTCTTGGCTATTCGCTATTCTTACTCACCAAGTGGACACAAAAAACGTTCCACCCTGCTATACTCATAATGTCGCATAATACATCTGCCCCATCATGCTCTCCCCGTCTCATCATCTGTATCGATCTTTCTTTCTCTAGGTAGTGTCACATAATAAGTTTTTGAAAATATATTTAAACGATTTTGGAGTAAACGGAAACAAAACTGTATATCGACGGCAAAACTATGAAAAAATTTGCTTTTTGCAATGTCGGATTACAGTTAAACTATTAGAGATACATAAATAATATTAATCACAGTTTTGGTTTACACGATTTTACTTTTTGCAGAGATATAAGCAAAAAAATAAAAAAGGGGACCTTTTTTCCAAGATGGCGGCTCGACTGCAACAGGTATCGATGGAGACTTTAAGTATGTTTAATGGGAAGTTGTAATGACCATGTCCACAAAAATTTAAAACTCATCAATATTTTATCATTTTGTAATTTGATTGGAATATAGGTAATCACGACGTATTTCTGTTGCCGCTATAACCACAAATACCAAAAAACATAATAAAATAATTATTTGAGGGGGCTCCAATACAACAAACGTGATTTTTCTGCTGGTTTTTGCTCGATATTGAAAACGGCAACAGGTAGACGCTTAAAATATTTACAGAATAATTAGTTATGTATTCACTTTAAAAATAAATAATTAAACTAAAATAAAACAAATATTTAACGAGGCTCCCATACTACAAAAGAGATTTATTTTTGCTGTTTTTATAGATAATAGTACGGAATCCTTTGTGCGCGAATCCAACTCGCACTTGGCCGATTTTTCAGATTCTGGGATTTCAATAGCAATCCTAACTTTAATGTTTGTGACTTTCCAACGATACTGACTTTTTTACTTGTTAGTCTAAGGCTTAAAAAATATTATTAGTACAAGAAGACCTATGAGAAGCTTTATTTTAAATTCCCAGTAATCCTACTGTGCACAGTCGAGTGAAGTAGCGAATTTTCATTATATAGAAGTATTTTCTCGGTATTTACATTTTCATCATTTTCTGTTCGCATTTGTTTCGCTGAAAAGCTTCTACAGTACCTGGAAATGGTTTCATATTTAATTAAGTTTAAGATATTGATTTTGATTTACCGCTTATTAAATATTTGTTATTAAATACAAATGAAAAGAGGAAAAATAATATAAGAAATCATTCTAAATTCGTAATAGTTTTGATACTTACACGGACGCCATATTTATTAATTAAGACAAATTAATGACACATTAAGGTCATATTTATGCTAAAATCCGTCAAACCGTTTAGAATACAGAGCATGCTATAAGGAATATACATGCATACGCTCGAAAACATTACAATTACAGTCGGGTTAAAAAAAAATCATAATATTCCACCTATTCGTCCTTGCTCCGTTGTAATTTTGATTTACCATCATTACATTACATCGTTCAGATAATACTTATGACAATGTGTACTGGAATCATTCGTGCATAACGAATACATTAGTTCCGTAGTGCATTCGCATATATGGTTATGAGCTAAATGAGTCCTTGTCCATTCGGCTGTGTCCAAATGGAGCAACGATGACACAACCAAAACACTCAAATATCCTTGAATTAGATCATTATCTTGAATTATTTTTATTTTGCCTTAAGACGACACCCATCATAACATAGGTTATTTTCGAATCGTTGAATTTTACCCGTAAATCCAAATTGCACTTGTGCTATAAAGGAAACCAATAGTTTTTGTTAAAAATAGGTTGTGATCTTTTTTTTTTTGAAACAGTCACCAGTTTTAAGAGATTGATAGAATGTAAGAAGATACACTCAGAATGTATTCATAGTAGATAGATCCCGATGTCGAAATCGTGGCGTCTGTTAAATCCGCTATTCGGGACATAAACATGAATGTAGGTCGGCATGATGCTAATCGCCCCGTCTGGTTTGTGGATCATAATCAGATCTAAACCATCATGACTAACTTTAATACGTAAAAACATATTTTTTTATATCTATATGATAGAATTTTTGGAATTCTGCTCTCTTTAATACCTTATATCATCCGAAAAACAGTTGTAATAGACTGAATTAAGAGGGCGATATAGACCAGAAAGCTAATTCCTGTAATTCTAACGTTGTGCATGTAAATGCACTATAAATCATTAGATAATGTCATATACATCACTATGAGATATATATGTTATATACTTCTTAAGTAATTTATACCACAATAACGCTTTGAAACTTTTAATTTTTTGTATGGAAATGGAATAACGTTATCATCGATTTTTTGTCACATTTTTCGACTTTTTGCTACAACTTAGAGTCAATGCACTAGATAACAAGCTATTCTAATTATTTAACCAACTTTCATTACAAGCAAATGCAAAACACGCTTTAAAAATTTGCAGAAGTGTTGAAACAATGGTCACTTCCAGATATTTTATTTCATCAAATAATTCAGTAAAGTAATGCACTAGACAAAAGCAAGTTTAATAATTTTTTTTTTTTTCAATCCTTTAGACGTATAGTTTAGCAACAAAATTTGCACAAAAACGGCGTATTTCCGCGATCTAGCCTATACCGCAGTCTTAAGTGGGATAGTAATTTATTTATGAAATTTTGAAATTTATTTATTAATTATATGAAATAAAAAATTTGATTCAGAGATGATTGTAAATTGTGACCTAAGTACATTATACCTCTTCACTCCTATTCTGTATTTACTATGTTAGTAGGTTTCATAAAAAGGAGTGTAGTCCAAGAAAGCTTAGGTAGGCTTCAGGGACGTCTCCGGAAACAAAGAACCGTTGTTTCATTTAACTATTTGATATTTATTCAAGCATCTATCAAACAATTAATTTAACAACTGCTAGCTACTAAGGCTGGATTGCACTAACTAACTTTGACGCTAACCAGCCGTCAAAAATGGTTGATTGTTTCTAAATTTGCACAGTTAAATTTGCATTTTTAAATTTTGCCGGCCCATTCAGTAGACTGTAGCGGACCATACCGTACCGCTCCAAGCAAGGCTGACTTCACGCGTCCTACATCGCGCTATCGAAGTTTCCTTCACAGTTCAGTATATATAGATACCGAAGCGCAAGTTAAGAGGACCACGGCGGTCCTAGGCATAACACCTCGCCTGGCAGGAGATCTCCTCTTTGCCGCCGCTCCACAAGACCATAAACTTTAAAAAATAGCTGCCGATGCAAATTTTCATACAATCTCCCACTTTTAGCGACTGGTTAACGTCAGTTAGTTGGTGCAACCCAGCCTAAGAAGGTTTGAACATACTGCGGAAGTATGCCACGGTATCCCGCGGGATAAGCCTCTCTGAGATTAAACTTTGGCTTAGTAAAATCCTTTGTCATACCGTTCCTGCCATCGCGTCAATGAGCGTCAGTCAGCCTCTAGTGACTTATGCTTTTACAAATAAAATTGGTGTAAAATGTTTCTTTTTATGATATTTTTGCTAATTATAAATAGGTCCGGCTTAAAACATTTTTTTTTGAATACAATCTTTTAACCTCCGGAGGGGTAAGATTATAGCACCGCACCATAAAGCCGCAATATAAGTTTTTAGTTGGTATTTTTTATAAATAGTTTTGGAGATCTGGAGATTGCGTAATAAGTGATAAGGCATATCACAAATAATTAAAAGCTACGAAATAAATTTTTCCATTACCCTAATTTATAATTGTATCGAAATCTATCAGAATCAAATCAACATTCAATAACGATATATTTTCGATTTATACATACATGCAACAAGTATTTCCAATACCTGCATTTAATCTTGATCGTGTCCTCATTCACTTCCATTTCCAATAACCAATATATTGAAAGGTTGCAATGTAACACAATTTGCAATGAACTTTGACCCGATTTCCATTTCGATGCAGATTACTGCTGGGAGTGGATTTTTATTTTTAGCTTGCCTTAAATTTTACTCACCTATTTTATAATCCTCGGTGGATTTTAAAATAAGTGCTTAGCTTAAGAAGGCTTTTGTACAAAGAACCTACACCGCCAGTACTACTTGATTTTACTTACTAATAATAAAATTGTAAGCTTTTTGTGTTCGTTTGTTGCGCTGGAATTAAGTTACTAGTCGCAAACGGCACCCTAGGCTGTTTCGTATTTCAGAAGGAAGTTCAAAAACTATAATTTTTTTATTTGATGTTAGACATATTTTATATAAATAGTAAATCTTGGATATTTTCAAACTCTTTCAATTATTGTATTGTGAATAATGTTACCATTGAAGCGTTCCAAATATTGTTTAGGAATAATATTTTATACTTTTGTAAATAGAACCCTAAAGTTGTATTAATCTTTTATTGTTTTACTTCATACTGTTTAGACTGCCATGGAAAAGGTTAAGACGGAAACAGTCAATTTGATTATAACAGATTAAAATCAATGTTGACAAAGAAAAAAACCATTAGGACCAACCAACCAATAACTTTTAAAAAAAGTCAATTAGCCTTAGTTAATTTTTATAAAATTTAAAGATACAGTAGGTAAGTATGTATAAGCCCATGCCAGAAGGACAATATCAAGGCACCTCCATACATTTTTTAACAACATAGAAAACCTAACCCGCTTGACCAGTCCGAATTATTGATGGTCAGTTTTAATATAAAGCCGCGAAGATACGGTATGGATACGGTTGACCATTTCGACCTAGGAAGATTAGCAGACGGCAGCACCAGTCGTCCTATTACTCCAATCGGCTTACTTATGCAAAAGTTCTTTACTGAATACGAGCGTTTAATTTCACTTCGGTAGTGACCACTTCGATGTCAAAATTGTCTTCGAAATTAAATAAAAATTTTCTTACTTTTTCCAACCACTTGAAATACTTAAAATACACAAAATTTCACATCACAACAAAATTTTATAAATTACTTATAATTCAATATGACTATTGCTCTACTTCCAAGAGATTTCTGGTAGCTTTGCTTTATAAAGCTTTTGATATTAATTAATGGCGCACTTGTTTCGTTTCATTTCGGTTGCGATGTCAAGATAACATCTCGGAGTTGCTTCTGTAGATAACAGTTCGTTGCATCCAGTCATAAATGGATAAGTACAAAATATCGCGATGTGTCTATCGTCGCATTGGAGGCCAATGTTCAGCAGTGGATATCAATTAAATAAAAGAAGAATGGTAAATAACCACAACAAGTCCCGTAGCACAATAAGATAGGGTATTAAATAAAACGAGTTTATTATGCATAAAATGGTTTACATAAACAGGTATTTTTGGTGACCTGGAACCTCAACTCGGGAAACCTAGGAACCAGGGGCACTCTGCCTTGCCATTTGTTAGATAATCTTATTATAAAGAACAAAAAAAACCAACAACAATAAATAATTGTTTACGAAAATTAAATCAAAGTTCAATCATAGTTATTTTCTATGAGTAAATAAATTCCAAAAAACATAGCAGTAAACGACTTTATACTAATACATCTATTAACACCTAAATAAAATTATTAGTAATATAAAGCATAGGGTTATGTACATAAGAATAACATATTATTATTAAACAATATATTATTATTCTTATGCTTATATTATAAAGCAGTAATTAAATAAAAATAATTATGTATACGCACCATCATCTTTGACAGGCTTGATGCACTGCAAACACGACACTTTCCTTTTTTTTTTCACTTTAACATCATTATTTTTCGGTTTTCCATTTGCAATGTCTTTATTTTTTACATCGTTTTTAGATTTACTTTTCCGACTATTTAACACACCCATGTTTCGAGGGAAAGCTCTTGCTCTCCGATCACTCTCGACGGAAATTGACTTTTCCTTTAAATAAAATCCAGACGGGCAAAGGAGCGCGTGCTGCAGATGTGCGTTCGAAAACTAGTGCGCGACTAGCAACGCTAACTGCATTCGCGTATGAGCAAGGAAATACTGGCCACAATGAAGCTTGCTAATGAACCGCACTCGTCTACGTCTATGAGGCGCGGCGCGTGAGCTCACTCGGCCGCCAAATCGGGATGCCCGATTGGGAATCAAGGCCAGTACGTGGATTAATATTCCGTGCATGGACTACTTCCTAAATATAATGTTAATTTCACTCTATTAATATTTCGGCGGTTGCACGATAAAACAACAAACGCAATTCAATTTACAGGTCAAGCTGGTGACAAAAAAAACTATCGACAACAGATACAAACATAAATACACGAGTCTTTATACAAACGATTGTTCTATAAGCTTCAATCACAGTGAATAATATCACTTCACGAACAAAGTAGCATTATAAAAATGACATATATGTTAGAATTAATACAAAAATGAACGCTATCTACATATAAGTATAGGAATATAATATTATCACTACCTCCATGCGAATACTAAGCCCTTTCAAATAAAACCACCCTAAAAGATTAATCTAGAACATGCACACACATCTACATATTTGGAGCAGATATATGAAGGTATCGGGGTCACTTAGACCAAAAGCTAAAACTAGGTTCACCTTTCAGGTTCCCAGAAAACTGTAGTCGCTTATTAGCATTGAAGATTTTCTTAGGCTTAAATTATACACTTACAGCGAAATACTTTTACACAAAATAAAGTCTTTGATTCAAATCGAATTATCAGTGATATCTACAAAAACAAAAAAAAACGTATAGGCATAGATAAATAAACAAGAATAAGAGAATGGAAAATAAACGCAGAAAATGGTTACCATGTATGTGGCCAGCCAGTGCCTTTTTAGCTTTTGGCTAATAGGGTCATCACAGCTCATCTGTTGAGCTCCTGAGCAGATTCAATTGTACGTCATAGTTACATTGATTCGTAACTGAATGTAAGCCCATTTCGGGCGGTGAGGTGGTGCATTTATCAAGTTCGAATATATCGTTTGAGTCTATGTTCTAAGACTATTCTTTAGATCACTTACTATACCAAATTTAGGCACCTATATGGGTAAAGCGAGTCTTTTTTCACTGTAGGTTTTTTTGTCGTCACCCGTGACTTGTAGTAGCGTATTCGAATTACTCTAATCCCTTTTAGATGCATGATATTTAAGTTCTAAATTTGATACAGTTTGATTTCCTTTTTTTTTTTAGATTTTTGCACTATTTCAGTAGGAAGTAAATAATATTTACGTTTGGTGATGTTTCTGCACCCGCTTTTCCATTTGAGTTGGGATTCATATTTAGGGCATGCTAATGCAGCTGTAAGTAATTATTAAGTATTACGCACTAGGCGTACCTACAAATAAGTAAGAAGACATTACCTGCCTGTTACAATTTTTATTCATTGGCATAATATTAGACGGGTACGAATTATAATTTGCACTACAAGGCCTTGCTTTGAGTTTTTGTACAATTTTTAACTGATTAAATTTTTATATTAAATTTAATTACAATATTACTGCATTCTTAAATTTGTGTTCTCAGTTCAGTTCAGATTGGTCCCATTTTTATCCAAATCTAGATCTGATGATGAAATCCATGAAGAGTAGAAGGAAATTCTTAAATATTATAGGTATACACATAGCGAATTAGGTATATTAGTAACAAACCAAGTAGAAGCTGGTGAACTAGAACTGATACAGAAAACAATAGCTTACAACCGGAACTTTTCCAGAATACGAATTTTAAGATATCTCAATTACGACAGCTAAGCGACCATGACGAAGAAAATTTAAATTGTTCGAATAAAAACGGCACCATCACCTGATCTAATGAAGAAGCCATAGGGTTTTAGGGTTTCGTACGTATATGTTAAAAATTTGTTTCTTAGTTTCTTTATATTGACTTTTATGGTCTTATTAAATGTAATAAGCAGTTTACTAAAAATTTCCGACTTCAAAACTCTACAAAAATAAAAAATAACTCTTTCGCCATTTGATTTCTAACGAAGAAAATACTAAACTAAATGTTCTGCTTAAGGATTTTTTTTCTTTTTAGTAATTTTGAAGTAGAAAGTAATTTTAAAAATTTTTCTGTTTTGTTTAAAAGTATGAGATTTAAAACAATAATTTTCAACATTAATATTTTTTGACTTTAAATGTATATCTATAAAAAGATTTCAGAACAAAGTACTTATATATTTTGTTAATGCACACTGATAATGAGGAACTCCTCAAAGACTTGAAAACGGACTTAATAGACAAAATTATTGAAAAATATGCCAAAGCTCAACAAGTCATACTTCACCATCATGTCAACGTTAAGACAAACCATCTCCATGACATTACAAATACAGTGAGGAGACTGAATAAAACAAGGCCTTTAGAGTTAGTGTAATGACAAAAAAATAAAGTGTTAGTGTTAATATTAAAGAAAACATAAACAAAGTATCTTCTGCTTAAAGATTCAGAATGGTTTTGTTTTAGTTTAGGTTATCTTATTAGTCAATACGCTAAAATTGTAATATTAATAAAGTACTATTACTGTAACAGAGTGCAATATTACGGTAAAAGGGAAGAAAGTAGAACAAGTGCCAGAATTCGTATACTTAGGATCTTTGTTTACTAGAGACGAAAAATGCGAACATGACATTGAAAGAAGAGTAAACGCGGGAAATCAAGTAAATGGGGCGATGCACACCTTTATGAGCAGTCAAAAATTGTCTGAAAAGGCACGTTTGGCTGTACATGAGGGTGTGTTGGTTCCAACACTGATGTAAACCTGACTCAAAATCTATTTGCAAATCTTGTAAACTACTTAATTACTTAAACTTTACTTAATTTTCACTTTTTCTGGTAATTTAATCATAAATCATTAAAATACTTACATGATTACCTTTATTGTCACATTCTTTACCTGGTTTTCAAATCACGACACTGATTAAACCTAAAATAACACAAAATTCCAAATTTACGATGACCAATATTATACGTATTTATGTTTTTGTTGCATAGACTAACAAAGCGAAAGACGCTCGTCAAGGCCATTTTTGTTTACCCGAATTGCAAATAGATTTTGAGTCAGGTATATGAAAGTGAATGTTGGGTATGGCAAAAGAAGCACGAAAGTAGAATTAATGCCGTGGACATGAGAGCATCGAGAAGTATGTGTGGTTTGACTCTAAATGACAGGATAAGAAATAGTGTGATAGGAGAGCGTTGCGGTGTGAAAGAAAGTGTGGTGACAAAGATTGAGAAAGGTATGTTAAGGTGGTTTGGACATGTTGAAAGAATGAACGAAAATAGATGCACGAAACAGGTGGTCGGTAGGGTCGGTAGAGGTAGACCTCGGCAAACGTATGTAGATCAAATTGAGTACGTTCTCAGAAAAGGCCAGGTCAGGAGTACTCGGAACCGTAGAAAATGTATGAAAGCATTGATGCGTATAGATGAGGCAAGAGAGGTATGCCAGGATCGTAGCAAGTGGCAGTCTTTGGTCTCTGCCTACCACTCTGGAAAACAGGCGTGATGTTATGTATGTATGTATGTACTATTTATTTTGAAGGTACTTCATACATGGAAAAAATATGGATAATTGTTAATTATTATGTCATATTGTTTGTCGTGAATTATATCTAACATTATGTAATGAATCGCTACCGCGTCCGTTGCCTCATCTGCCTATGACTCACTCCACTGTTTACGTGCACGTACGCGTAAGATAAAATCACATTAGCCAGTACTGGTCGATTTAACACTATTATGAATTACAGGCTTCCGCGATCCCATTCAATGTCACGGCTTTGCACACACAACTGACACTGACTTACACACCAATAGGTATATAATGGTCTATTCAAATGTTATCTGTTTTTAAATGTGACTCATAATGAATTTGTAAAATAAAAGCCAGTTGTCTGGATATACAGGAATTTTAGAAAATTTTAGATCTTATAGACCAAGCTTTAGCTGTAGAACTCTTCTCGAACGAACCAGTAATGTTGGGAGTAGTAATTAGGATTATTCAATACATTTATTCTCTTCAACTACGCTGAATATTAAAACAGAAATGTAACTGACGTAATATTTTTGGTACAAGGAAAAAATTAAACATTAGAGAATAGAACTGTGGAGTCCTGAGTGACGGAGGTTCGAGCCCCGCGTGTACCAATGAGTCTTGTTGCTATGATCAACTTTCCTTTATCGGATTATATTGAAATTTTATATGTACTTTGGGGTCACATAATTCGACAATGCAATACAAAAAAATTTGTCTGCCGTTTGCTTTAAATCATTAAAAAAAATTTTGAAATTTTTAAGGGTATTTTTTTTCGACGCATTTTGTACAAATTCGTAATCATCATAATTTATTCATTTAAATGATTTATAAACCAACATTAGCAATGCTTTAACAATGAATAATAAAAAAAAATGATTTAACTTAGTATAGTGATAAATTTTATTTAAAATCACCTGTTTATCTTTATAAAACACTGGTTGTTGACGTGATAAATATAAATTTTGATTAACAAGCAAATTAACAGCAAAAGATCCAACATCATATATCTTTTACGTAATTTTAAAAATTTTGAAGCCTAATTTTAACATAACTTCGTTACCCGAAATTTAAATGTCGATTTGGTCATAAAAGTTTGCGTTTCTGATACATGTACAATTGTTATTTGAGGGCAGCAGTAAAGACAAAAAGGGAATTTGTTTACAAATTTTTTAAAAAACTAAAATTACAACAAAATATGTTGAATAATTACATGTACTCGTAACTATTTTCTATGAAGTCTTTTTTCCTGCTTTTCAGACAATGAACTTAAAACATGGGAATTATCGTACCCATTAAATTAAAGGAGTGCTATATAGGTTAGATCGTGCTACATCCGCAGTTTTTGTACAAATTTTTATGCTAAACATTTGAAAACAGCAAAGCATTTGAAGAATCGATTTATTTTACAAATCCTTACAGTCTTTTTTTTGCGCTCAATACAATTAAAGAGAAAAAATGTGCTTGGCTACTTAATGTGTAAAGCTATGTATTTGCTTATTTTTGCACGTGTTACACACATAATGTTTAAGTACCTAGGGACCTAGCCTTGCTCGTTTTTTTTTATAACAACGCCATCTATTGTCAAAAATTGTATTTCTTCAAATGTTTACAGTATATATTTTTCTTACAAAAAGTCTACACCGTAGGCTGATCCGGAGCACGTTTGTATGACACTACGCTTATCATAACTTCCAATAATTTTTGATCAGGGGGCTAGCTCCCGACGACAATCCCAAGTTCAATCGTACGGTAATCTCAAATTATCTTATATGAAAGGCAATAATTTTAAATACTTACATCGCTATTACATTTAGTGGTAAGTATGTAATCTTTATAATACTATTCGAACCTGATAAACAAGAGATGTTTTAGTTTAGTGTTTATAGGATTTATTTAATGCCAGAAACACAGTGAAATTAAGATTGAGCGTCGAGAGTTACCCCCTGATCCAACGAATCATTGAGAAATTATTGCGAAAAAGTCAAAACGATGACATGTAGGAATAGTAACATGATCCTGCTGGCACCCTTTGGGTATTAAATCCTACAAAACTTTTTTTTAAAAGCAAAAGAAAGTGACAAAGCAAAGTTTTCTTCGATCCTTCCAATTCTAAAAACAAACTCGACAAGGCAAGGGACACGAACCTCAATGAATCAACTTTGGCAACACTGCGTATATTTTATTCTTTAATGACTGCATGTGCTGGCATCTGTCCAAAGATTATCGTAGAACACAAACAAATATTAGCTTATATTTTATTAGAGTTTCCATTCTCTAGGGAACGTTTCTCCAAAGTCGATATTTGCAGAATTACTGAGTGTAACTGATGACAAGGTCAAGGCAAGCTAAAATTGAAACGTCTCGTGTCGATAATGGTTACAATTTCACAGTAATTCGTCAATGCTGCCTTTTCACGTCTATTGCCTATCACGATTTTCATTTTGATGATACAACATTCTCGCTGTTAGATTCGTGATACGATAAGTTTTATTGATCTGCCAATAAAACAACATTTTTTTGTCTAAGCGACTAACGGAAACAGCAATTTATTTGTTTGTGATCTATCAGCTAATGATATAGGTACATATTTATTTGTTATCATATGACCAACAGCTAGGTCACAATTTTATATTAAATACTAGCTGACGCGGTGAACGTTGTGTCTCTATCTTAAAACAACTGCCGTGACACCTATTGTGAAAGGGTGTAAGGGGTTGCACTAATTCAGAAACCATCCCCGGCGCGTGCACACCTGGTTTATACAATCTATATTTTGATTTAATAATTACGTATATTTTGTATGTATATTGTATATGTATTACGTATATTTATATGTAGGTATATAATTTATGTAGATATATATGTTGTATCTACCTATAAGTAATTGTCTACTCATTTTAATTTTACTAACCACATCCTGAATAGCTTATAACTAGTTTTAAATAATTGGTTAACATTTTTTAAATATATGTATGTTGAACGAAGAGAAAAATTAAAATTAAGGCTCGACCGAGATCTGAGTCTCGGTCTAGGCATTCTCGGCTACAAATCCAACCGAGAAGTCTGTCTCGGTTCTCGGCTAAAAATTGGCGAGATTCTCGGACATAACCGAGACTGCTAGATGGCATGACATTTAAATTACGTTGCTCGGTGTCAATGCTAACTGAGCTGTCTTGTGGTTGGGTCAAGTCTAATCAGGATAAATTCAACTTATGGGTAGCTCATGACTTAAGAAGAATTGGAACCTGACAATGACCAGTAACGAAAACATTTCAAATGTTGTGATCGAAATAGCGCTTTTCTTAGAAAGCTATGACTGCAAAGAAATCCTAATATTTTTGAGTATTGGTATTCGTTACCTTAGAAAGTACTTACTCGTAGGCCTGCAGCAATAAAGTTTTTATAAGCGCCGCCTTCTTGTGTAATAATTTAAGTGAACAGCTCTTTCGCAGAGCTGGTCAGTTGTACGACGAGAATTAAAGGTTGAAGAAACCAATAAACTACTTTTTTATGCTACAATTGTTTCGAATATTAGAACAATTATTAATACCTACTCATTCATGTATTCCCGGTCCCGGGCGATTTTATTTTTGGCTTCGGTTTCGGCCCAATAAAATAACTCGATCGACCCTTACTTAAAATATCTTTAGACGGTTAGTTAGGTAGTATAAGCGCTTAAAGATATCCATTGTTTAATATTAGGTATAATATTTTTATTGCAGTAAATCATGGTTTGTAAAAATTTAAATAGCAGTCAAAAAATATTAAGATAAATTTAAAGCCAATTAACAGCATCTGTATTATTCAGTATATATAGATAGATAAGAATACGTATGTATCGAAGTTCATGTATGTAATATTTATTTTTTTGTACCTACGCGTTTTTTGCTATACCTTTAATTTACCTGATTGAGCCCGCGATCACAAAGGTTTCTGAACTACTACAACATTTAATAATACGTGGCGCGGGTCGTTTCAAACTTAAAGGAGTGGGTTTTGATAAGAGTACGCGAAGAAAGGGCTTACAGGGCTACAGCTATCAATTAGTGTTTCTATGAAAATGTTTACGATTAATGTCAACATGACTAATTAATGAGACTAGGTAACAAAGAAAAGTCAACAAAACCCGTAGAGTTCGTCGAATTGACTTTTTCTCTCCCTCTATGATGGAGGAGGAGGAGGAGGAGGAGGACGAAAAGACTTCGAAAGACTTGAAAAGAAGAAATAGTTACTTAAATATAAAAATAAATAAAGTCTATACTTAGTATGTTTTGACAAACAAAAACAATTTACATTATTATTGAGTTTTAACTCTTTTCAGGATTGAACACTGATTACAGTTGTGCCCGAGTGGTCAGGTAAAAAGATATTTAAGGATAATCTGTATGTATGACAGAAGAAACTGACCGATTTAATGATATCAACAAACAGCCCAAACCACTGGGTGTAGAAATTTAAAATTTGGCATTTGGGTTACTTATGTGACGAACGGCTGCACTAAAAAAGGATTTTAAGCAAATAAGGGGAAAATAGGGTATTTGCTAATGAGGTTGAAAATTAAGAATTCCCTTTAGGGACAAATAGGGGATGAAATTTGTATGAGAATTCCAATATTTTTGCAGGTCAGACCATAAACAGTTAAAAGCTTTCTTTTTTAAAACGTCCACGCGGACGAAGTTGCGAGCAAAATGCTAGTTATAATATACTTACCTACTTTACTGGCCAAAAAAAGATTTCTAAAGTCATAACCAATCACAGAAAAGTAAAAGAGGCGGTTCTATCACTGAATATGACCAGCTCTTTCAGATAACCCTATGGTAGTGGACATTATCACGATAAAACTAAAAGGTATCTTTTATTAGGCTCTATATACCAATTATTTGAGAATTTTTAAATTTACAAATATGGATACTATCAAACTTTAAATATAATAATAACGATTAAATTTATAAAAATAATCCAATACTGTCGTCTATAGTTAAAAAACAAACCTTAGTTCTTAGTTTATTAATTAGTTCTTATCAGCATGACCCCATGCTGTTTTATTTTATTTCAACGCCCTTGTTACAAAGCACGCGTTAAGAGTTTTCTACATCCGATAAATAGATTTAAACCATCAAATGGTTTCAAAATAGTACAAGCGCCTATTATGTGATGCAATCTCCGGTATAAGGATATTTGTTTTGAAGTACCTCATATTGAGAAATGTTGTTTTGGAGGTAGATGAAGATGGCATCATGCAACATGCCCCCGAGTTTATTATTACCATTCAATGAAGGGATGAAAGTAGAAGCAATAGCAGTGGTAGTGGTAGTTTGGCGTTCAGTATATTATGGTACCTAATTTCAACTCAATTTAGGAAAAAACTTTTACTAAGTACTTAGTTCCATTTCAGTAGGGTATTACTAAAGGTGAATCCGAATTAAATTTTCCCATACAACCTTCAGTGAACTAATTAACTATAACTATATATTATTTTTATTTATCGTTGTCACAAAAAGCATCTTTATTTAGGAAAGGCCAGTGAATCTATACTAATATTATAAATGAGAAAGTAACTAGGTCTGTCTGTCTGTTACCTCTTCACGCTTAAACCGCTGTACCGATTAAAATGAAATTTGACATGGAGATAGTTTAGAGTTCCAGGAAGGGACACAGGCTACTTGAAAACGTTTGGCGTGAGTCGGTTTTTTTTTCTATAATGATGAGTTGCCGTTGAAATCCTACGCAAATAATCGAATTCAGGACGAGTGGAACCGCGAGCAAAAGCTAGTTATGAAATAACAAGAGTTTTTGTTGATTTCAAACATTAAATTGATCCAAATATGTTATGGTAAATAGCGTTCTATGATAATAATACGTTTTCAATACCGAAATGTCTATGAATACAGATATAAGATGTGTAACAGTTTGTGTAAAAAATACCTACCTACTTAGTTTTAAAATATATATATATATATATGTTAAAAATATAGATACGCCAGTTAGAACAGTGACACTATGATAAAATAATGACAAGTAAAATAAAACCAAACACTTTGAGCAATAGTCAATTTCCTTGATACCTTATAGTTATTATACATAATCAAAATAACATTGTTTTTCCTTTGAGGTTTTCTTAACATCGGCTCTGTAGTTACTGAGATTACGCGCACAAGATGGTGTGACTCCATGTGGTATGTCAACGTTGATTATTGTTATATTTTAAAGGCCCAGCGCCATTTTGTAATTGTCTTTTGTAGTTTGAGAGTATTAGGAAAATTAAGATATTAACCGGCTGTCATTTTATACTTCTGGTAGTTTTATAAATTTAAATTCGTCTGTATCATATTTTACTACTTCTTCTTAAGTTAAATGAATCAATATATAGACATTGTTAATGTTCCAACAATGTTTAATAACAAAAAATATCATATAGCTATAAAAAATAGAAAACTTAGAAAACAGAATGTTTGTATTTCAATAAGGTTCTTTAAAAGACACACTTTTGAATCGCCAAAATTATTATATGCTATTTTTTAACCGACTTCAAAACTTTCGACTTTGATGATTTTTTTATTTGAAAACTAGTGCCCGCCGTATCGTCTAAGTACCTTACTGTTTAGACCACACTTCACTTGCATATCACCAACTTTAAACTGTAATTCAGAATTTTGGAAATAAGTAATTATTTTAAACTTTTAGTGCATCTTATTGAAGCCGGCTATTTTTTTTTTTTGTTAAAAAGTTTTTATTCAATTCCTGACCCACCGGGGTTCCAGTTCCAGTTCACAATGTACATTTCTACCAAGAAAAATCTAGCACAAAACTCTTTTGAAAAATACATTTTGTTAACAGCGTTATAAATCTCTTAAAAAAAATTACAAGTCAAATTATTAAGGTTTCAATTAAAAAAATAACAGAATTAAAACATAATCTTTGTTAATTTAGGCCATTCGATTTTATGTTATTTTAATATAGTTTAAATATGCGGCTTGTGATTGCGCATCTCAGTCCCATGGATGCTAATCATTTAAATACTCCGACATTTTGTTGTATCCTTGCTACAAAGTTTTTTGAATAGTTAAATTTACGTATTGACAGCTAATAAACATTAATAGGAACTCTGGTGTAAGTAAACATATTACATAGCTACATAGCTTCATAAAAGTAAATATTTTGTGTAGACGAGTATTATGCAATAATAGCTTATTTTTATTTCTAGCACTCACGTCATAAACGTCACATTTCTCGATGAACATATAAAAAAATGTATATGTACTGCGACGTTATAGTTAAAATATTTACCTCCCTAGATCTATTCCTAAGAGATATCCTCGTTCCTAATTTGTAAATAGCCCGAATTGCTTATTTTTGTAATACAAATATTGTATTTTAAATATAAACCAACTTATTTAAATAAAGTAAGATACGTTCAAAACACTAAACGCTTTGAACGTGTGTAACCTCCAGATTCAAGGCCGATAACGCATACCATGGTGGAGAGTGAAGTACCCATAATTATTAAAATTGCTTCAGGTACGTACACTAACTAATACCTTTCTATACGTATGTGTGTAATATGTTAATGGTGAAGTTAAAAGTGGTTAGAATTAGCTCTTACCTAGCGTATTTGAATAATACTTGTGGTTATCTCCAGTGTAGGACACTAGAAAAAACCTGGTCTTGTATATCTATAAAACTCAAATGCTATCCTAACCTATTTAATAATAATATCTTATAACGGAAAAAAATGCAATTTATCAAGCAGATATTTTGTGAAGTAAATAAATAAATCTTCCCGTCTTTGCTGAATTTTACAAAAAGTACTTAGGTCGTCTAAAGAGAGGGCATATAGCCAGACGAATTCTGCGTAGAACGTGGAATATAAACTTAGTATGGGGAAAAACATTTAATAACTATTATAATAATGTTTGCATTGCGAAATTTGGTAATAACAGTCTTAGCTTTTGTATTGCAATATTCGAAATAAAAATTAATCGAAAATTGGCGAATATTAGTTAATTTTATATTAAAATTGCATTAGGATGAGAATGGAGTATCTATGTGTTATTTTAATATTTATTTGGACTTGATTTACTCACTGAAAATACAATTCTACCATTAGCAATTTACCTTAATGACCCCTCTTAAGTACGCGTTCGTGTCTTCTCAAACGCACACAGTGTGCGCGTGGGGAAATTTGCTCGAGGCGTGGCCTCCTACATATGGTAGCTGTCCGCTGCCCGTGACTACGGGCAGGTCTTTGGGTGGGTCACTGACCGTCGGCTTCCTTGGGTCTTCAGCTAAGAGCCGCCTGAGGCGGCTCTGCCGTCAAGAGCCCTGCTACCAGCATCGCTCTCCACAAGGACTAGGTCCCGTGGGTAGGCTTTGCTGTCCGGTGGCCGCGCGTGCTGCGGCGCCAAGTCTTTTATATGCGGCAATCGGGACTCGTCAGCGCGCGCGAACATGTTGGTCGCGAGGCGGCCGACAAAGTCGTCCAGTGGCTCGATCTGCAGGTCTCTCTCAATCGTAGCGTTCCTCACGTAGCGAGATGCGCCGACTATGGTGCGAAGAGCCCTGTTTTGTACTGTGCGTAGTCGCTTGCGCTGGGTTTCGCTTAGTAGTGCGAACCATGCCGGCGCTGCGTACGTGAGGCGGGGTTTGATGTAGGTTTTGTAGACCCCGAGCTTCGTCCGTAGAGGCAGTTTTGCCCTGAGCACTGGAGCGAGCAAAGCCTGTGTGGATCTGGTCTGGTTGACGATGCTGGTCACATGCGCCTTCATAGTCAGGAGACGGTCAATGGTGACGCCGAGGTATTTTGCGTTGGGGCACCATTTAATTTGTTGCTCTGAGAAGTGAAGTGGTGGGGGTATCTTCTGTGTGCGGTGCAGAAGAATGGCTTGAGTTTTGCTCACGTTAACCGACAACCTCCATCTGGAGAGCCAGTCTGGCAAGGCGTCGAGGGTTTGCTGCATCTTGGTAGCGGCGTGATCTGGTCTGATGGAGGAGGTCAAGTACGCCGCGTCATCAGCGTATAGTGCCAGCATAGCTCCCCCCTCTTTCGGGATCGTCGGTGTAGCATGAGTAAAACGTCGGAGATAGCACACTCCCTGAGGTACTCCGGCTTCAATGGGGCGCACAGAAGATATTGTGTCTTCAATAATGACGCTGAAGCTGCGGTCTTGAAGGAAGGACTGGATAACCATAGTTATCCTGCGCGGGATCTGGGACGACGAGAGCTTGAACAACAGACCTTGGTGCCAAACTCGATCGAACGCCTTCTCCATGTCGAGGAGTACTGCCACAGTGCATTCCTTTTTGTTCGCGGCCACCGCGACGTAGTGAAGTACTCTCGACAACTGAAGGGTGGTGGAGTGTTCCGCTCTGAAGCCAAACTGTTCTGGACGTGGGGTGAGGTGCTCATGCAGGTGTTTCAGCAGGAGCTTTTCGAACACCTTAGAGATGTGTGACAGCAAGGTTATCGGCCGGTAGCCCTCAGGTTTTTGAGTGTTCTTGCCAGCCTTAGGTATCATTATGACGTGGCCTAATTTCCATGTCTGCGGAAAGTGACCGGTGCGCATTATACCGTTGAACAGGCGCGTCACCGCTGCCACAGATTTCGGCGGGAGGTGACGCAGCGCTGTGTTCGTAATGCGATCGGCACCTGGAGCTTTGCGGGGTTTGGTCTTGAGGAAGCCACGTCTAACTTGTCCCGGAGAGAAGACGACATGGTCCTCTTCTGGAGCTATCGGCGAGGCAAAGTAGTCTCTAAGGTGTTGCTCGACTGCTGCGACATGGTCCAGATCTGACGCGTGGTTTGGCTTAAACTGGCGTTCGAGATACTCCGCTAGGATCTCCGCACGGTCTGCTGCACGGTAGCGAAGTCTCCCGTCGTCGGCTAAGAGTGGTCGAACGGGCGCGGGGGTGCGCGTTACACATCTGCACAGTCGATGTAACGCGTTCCAGTCGTCGCCTGCGGTCTCTATCGCTTGGTCCCACGAACTCTTGGTAATGGCATCCAGTTCCTTCCTTATCTCTTCAGCCAGCTTGTTGATTCGGCGGCGAAGAGTCGGACATCGCGTTGTCTGCCTCAATCTACGCAAGCGCCTTTTCTCCGAAATGCGATCCGAGACGTGCTTTGGGAGAGGGGGAAGCCTCCCCGTGTGCGACGTGGTAGTGGAGGAGGCTGACAAGGCGTTCTGCATAGCTGTGGTCAGGTCATCGGCAAGTTCGTCCACGTCCGCTGCAGTGAGTACGGGTCGAGACGGGGTGTGGGCTTGCATGTGTTCCGCAAATTTCTCCCAGTCGGTTCGGACACGACAAACGGGCGTGCTTCCAGTTGTCGGGCGGGCAGTTAATAAGGCGAGTACGGGCAGATGGTCTGATCCCATGTCCTCAGGCAACACCTCTAGAGTGGGTTGGCATCGAAGACCGTGGTGTGCCAGTAGGTCGATGACATCTGGTTGGTGGCCAGTCTGGAACGGGATGTGTGTTGGAATATCCGGGCCCATAATCACGTATCCGAACCGTTCGGCGTCATCGAAAAGCCGTCGACCGTCTGGGCTCGTGGTGGCAGTATTCCAGCCGGGGTGCTTGCTGTTGAAGTCACCGGCGACGATGGTAGGTGTGGACGAGACCAAAATGTTCCTCAGGTCGTCCACGTTGATGCGGCTCTTGGGGTGTTTGTATAGAGCATACAGACGGAGCACTTCGTTGCCCGTCCATAGCTCTATGCCTAAGGTGTCGAAGTTGTCAGGAGTGACCCGAGGGAGCACCTGGTGTACCAGTCTTCGCTTGACTAGGACGGCAAGCCCTCTCCTTGCACTGCCAGTTGCTGGAGAGTCCAGACGATAGGTGTGGTAGTTCCGCATCTTCCATACTTCGTTCGCGGTAAGATGGGTCTCGCTAAGCACAACTACATCGACGGCTTGTTCGCTGAGTAGAGAGCGGAGAGCGCTAGTCTTTCTCCGCAGCCCATTGGCGTTCCAAAATAAAATTCTTAGATTGAGACTAGCGAATTTTATTCAGCTCCGACATTCCTCTGAGGATAGCAGGAGTGAGATCCGTGTTATCCCGCGCGGCTTGTAGGATCTCAATAAGAATGTCGAAAGCCGTGTCTTTCGCTCTCTTCACCGTTGAGGTGTCCTCGTCTCGACCCCTTCGTGTCCGGGGTTGTGGGGGTGGGGCCTGAGAAGTGGGCGCTGCACTGATGGTTGGCGTCGGGGCAGGGGGTACTGCAGCTGTTACAGGTACGGCCGGAGCGGCCGAAGCGCCTTTTTTGTTTCGCCTTCTTGGCCTCTTCTTTTTGGCGCCGGTGTTGGAGGGCGGATTTGCGGGGGCCATTAACGACGTGCTATCCGCTTGAGCTTCCACGGTGTTCCTGTGGGCCGGAATGGTTGAAGGGCCGGTGCGAGCTACCGTGCCAGCCTTCTTGTTGCGCGCCACCTTTTTGAAGACTGGGCACGAGTAGTTATTTGCAGCGTGGGCGCCTCCGCAGTTCACGCAGGTAGCGGGAGCGTCGAGGAGCCGCTCGCAGTTGCTGGCGGCATGCTCCTCGCCACATCTGACGCACGCCTGCGTACGGTGATAGCCGAAGGAGGAGTGGCGGAAGACCTGGCATCTGTGGCACTGTGCTGGGCCTTTTTTGCCACGTCAGGCTTCAATCACGACGCCCGGCATGCACAGCAGCTCCGAAATCTGAAAGATTTGTGTCGAGATGGCTGAGCGTCGGATTTGTCTGAAGAAGATACAGCCTGGGCGGTCCTTCCGGGCCCGGATGTGCTTAACGTACTCTGGGTCAAACCCAAGACTACGAAGCTCTTCTTCGATCTCGGTAGGGTTGGTCTCCGCTGGAAGTCCTCGGATAGCGACCTTTAGCGGGCGCTCGGTCTCCAGTTGATACGAGAACCAGGATATCCTTTCACGTTTCTCGAGTTCCGTGAGGTAACGTTGGACGGTCCGGTATTCCTGGTCGTCGGTAGGCATGAAGCGTACCCCTTTTCCAAAGGGGCACGCATTCGGGGCTCTTCCGAGGACATTCTTGATTTCCCGGACATGCTTCGACCAGTTCGGGAAGACTTCGACAACTAGCGGCGGGTATCGGTCCTTCTTCGTCTGTGTCGTCGAGGCAGTGGCAGCAGCAGGCCCGGAAGGAGCAGGCGTGGTGGCAGTAGCAGCGGTCGCAGCTTACGAAGCAGTCGTCATAGAATGCGTAGCGGCGGAGGGCGTCGTGGCGGATCGCGCCGCGGTGGAAGGCGCCGCGGCTGAACGCTTCGCGGCGGGAGGCGTTGCGGCGGAAGGCGTCACGGCGGCAGGAGTCGCGGTGGAACGCGTCGCGGTAGAAGGCGTCGCGTTGGAGCGCGTCGCGGCGGAAGGCGTCGCGGTGGGTCGTGAGTTGACATTGAGCGTCGCGGCGGTAGTGCGTGTCGCGGTGGTGGATGGACGCCCCTTCGATGTCGCGGCTGGAGTTAGTCGCGAACTGGTTGGCGTCCCGGCGGCAGCTGGTTTTGCCTTTCGTTGTGGCTGTGGCGCCGGCTTCTTCGAGGCGGGTGATGCCGGTGAATCCAAATGGACCGTTCTATTTAACGTCTCCGAAGAGCGGGATAGGTCCCTGTCGTCCCGTGGCTCCCTTTTCTTTGTCTTGGGACTTATGTCCGGCATTGAGGCGCGGAAAGCGTCGGTACATTGGCGCTTGATGGGCGCGAAGTCGTCCTTGTCGTCGCTGCGGGGGCGACGGATCCTTATCGGAGTCGTGACGTCGAGTGCCTTTAGATCGATCGGCGTTGAACGCGCAAAGCGATCTAGCTCGGGATCGATCGGGGCGAAGTGCCGAGAGGGCTCTTCGCGTCTTGAAAGGCACTCTTCGCGGGCCAGAATGTTCCTCCGAATGCAGTCCTGCATCTGGGCCGAGAACAACCCACTCTGGAAAACGCGGACGGCGATAATAGTATCGATGTCCAGCGTTTCCCGTTCGGTATGGCTCGGGTCATGGAGCGGCAGGTGCATTGGCGGGAAAAACACGCCCCGGGGTTCGGGGGGTTTTTTGGGGCCACCGAGGTGGCGCGGGTGTCTTCACTCATGTTCGTGTCGACGAGTTAGGCGGTGTGGGACGATGCCAGTGCGACCATAGGGCTGAGTAGCTCTTCGACGTGAGCCGCCACGTACTATCAGCCCTAGCCCTCTTGATATAGCGTTCCCCTCCTCGCGGTTGGCGCGCGCGGGCGAAAGTCCGCGGACTTTCGTTACGAAAGCCGCAAAATTTCCTATATCTAGGCTGGTCCGAACACCTACACCGAGCGAAGACCAGTTACACACGCATGGTTACCACGGCACAATGGTTACGCCAGGGAGCAATGACCGAATCGTAGTGGTTAACAATGGTTTCGGAGGTTACAGGTTACGTACTCGGTCAGCACCATAGCAGTCCTCTTAAGTACGTTTACGAAGGTTCCCGTATCATGTATTATTTTCATCAGTCCATTTATTTTCAAAAGACATCTATTTAGTTTCTTGTATTACTTTCCATGTGTTTTATTTACCTAGTCGTATCAAGTATGTACTGACTTTGAAGTTTGAACGCCACATATGTTTATGTAAATCACACGTCAGACAACTCAACAGGCCGGTTAAAACAAAAAAATAATAATAAGCTTGTTAAGAGCAATTTTGTAACCTTGTTCCAATCTATTATTATACACTTAGAGAGAACGCTGTGTTACCTTTAAAATAATTTCATGCATCTACTGAGTCAAATGAGCCAATATTTATTTTATGGCAATAGCCTGGAATACAGCAGCGAACAAAACGCAAGACATATATAAAATAATCAATTTATTTAGAATTTTAGTTTAGGTCTTCGGGCCGAGACGATGGGTCTGGTCTGTGTCCTTACAATTCTTTAAAAATCTTTGACCTACAATTGACTTTGTTTGTTACATTTCAACATGCACACTCTTTTTGTTTTAGTTTAATAAATATTACATGCTGTGGGACTTAAAACTATGGTAAAATTTAAAAAAGGTAACATTATGTTATGCTTCACTTACTAAGCACTTACTTCATTCGGGTAGTTCTTCTTACTGAACTTCTACGCAGTTTAAATGATTTTGAGGGTTCCCTACCCAAAGAGTACAAAACGTGATTCTATTACTAAAACTCCGCTGTCCGTCCCTTCGTCCGTCTGTCAGCAGGTTGTAGCTCATGAACCGTGATAATTAGATAGTTGAAACTTTTACAGATGATGTCTTTCTGTTGCACCTATAACAACAAATACTAAAAAATCAGAACAAAATAAATATTTAAGGGGGCTCCCATACAAAAAACGTTTTTTTTTTGCCGTTTTTATAGACAATGGTACGTAACCTTTCGTGCGCGAGTTCGACTAGCACTTGGCCGGTTTTCTTTTCTCTCATTAATTTAAATTTTAAATTAGCTTTTCTTCGAAAGTGAAAACGTATCATTACAACCTACTTTGCCTAACTTGTCTTATTTTGTAAGCTCAAAATCAATAACTCTATGGTAAGCTCTAAATATGAAAAAAAGAGGAATGCAAAATAATAGACATACCTAGACAAAACAATTAAATCGAGAACCTCCTTTATGGCTTCTACCTTGTCTTCTCTATATCTAACCTCTAGCCGACCTGGCAGACGTCGTACTCCCATTTTGCTTTCAATCCCCGTCGCATCGCTCGCTAGCACTATTAGGTAATTTGTTTTCGCTTAGCTTTATTTCTGACTTTTCTTTTAGCTCGACTACTAAGGGTCGTAACAAAATGTTTAATAGCCACCTTCCATGAGAATTCGGTTATCAAATGAAAAAGAATTCATCAAATACGAATGATGGTTACATACATTAGCGCGTACAAAAAAAAAAAACTCTTAAGCTATATGATATTAGTATAGATTTGAGTCCATGAGATCACTTGTTGTCGTTCATTCCGTATAGTGTTCACTAGTTGTCACTATTATCTTTAAGTTAACGATTAACCTCAAGGTAAAAAAACATTTACATATATATATATCTGACTCATGCAATTAAGACTTAAGTATAAGAACTCATTAATTTCTTTCCTTTGCAGCAAGGTTACTCCGTCCACAGGAAAGAACTAACAGACATAGAATATAACATTCTGGGTAGCAGATAAGAAACTTGGTCCATTTATGTTTTTTTTTATTTTTTAAGGTGATGGCGTACACAAACTAGTTAAGTTTGCGAGAATTTGATTCATTTTGTTACAGTCATATGTAAACTTATTGACATGAAAAAAATATGTTACAGTTCAAATCTTAATTAAGTAAATTTGCTACTATTATAATAATTTGCCTATTACAACAGTTAGATAAAAAAAAAAAAAACAATTCTGACACTGTATTTTAATTGAAATTGTTTGGAAAGCTAAAAGTGATACTATCTTTATTCTTATTACATAAAATGTATATTAATATGACCAAGCGAATTTGCTAATTTTATAGTTCTAAATAAATATTTGAAATTTATAACGACAAAAAACCGAGAAAATCGAATACAAAAATTGTACACTGGTCGAAACGGCACGCTTTTGCTAGGGTAGCCTTAATGTATAATAACCTAGCATTTTTACAAGTCTTTATCAAAAAGTTTGCATTACAAAACTGTCACCGTGTTTCTGGCATACCAAAGCCATTAAACTTTACTTTTTTTTAAGTGTATTAAACTTTGCATTTCTCAATGACTAAATTTTATTTAATACTATTATGTAGCTTAATGCCGCACCTATTTCTGCTAGAGGTTGTCACGCCTAAAACGCCCGCGGTTTTTGCTTGCCGACACAGCCAACCACTATTTAGGGTTTCGTAGCCAAATGCCAAAAATCCGTCCTTACGTCACGACTTTATAATTCTGATGTTTACATTCTTTAATTTTCAAATTTACTTACATTTTTAAGGTCTGTCTTACTCTCCATACACTGAATTGAGGGAGGTTTTTTTTTTGTTAAATTGATTTTAACCGTGTTTCTTAGTTGCAGGAGCGTATAAATACCTTTTTAAAATACCTACTGAACAAGGTGCAGAATTCCTCAAATGCTGAAAAAAGTAGAAAATTCCTCCAATGCTGAAAAATGGTGCAGATGCAGAATTACAGAAGCGGCAAAATACTTACCTGCTATAAGGTACTGCGGGGCGATTTAAGTCAGTAAAAACTATCTGGTTCCGAAATGACTGTGACAAGCATTAAAGTAAATGGACTTTACGTTTTAATGTAGAATAACGATTTAATGAACAATGTAGGTCATAATCATCAAATTATTCTACACATGTTTTTTAATAAAACCTAAGAAAACGGACAATGCACGTCACAGTCATTTCGGAAAGTTTAGAATTACAGTCATGACCCATGGTTTAGATATAAGCTGGCCAAACAGTTTTTTTTTTATTTATACCCATTTATTGTACGTAAATTTCCTAAACATAACGGAAAAACACATAAAACAATATGTTTTCCTATAGCACACCCTGGCCACTTCATATAAAATCCGTTTTTCTGGGAACTAACTTACATTACAAAAACAAATGACGTGTGTATACGCGCAAATATGTGCGTATTCTGTAGGAGCGGTCACAAAATGGTCACAGAGGAGCGGCGGCGGCGGCGATGCCGACTCTACTTTAATCTATACATATAAAAAGCTTCGTCCTGAATGACTGACGGATGAACGCACAGCCTAAACTTAGGATATTCGACATACATCGATGCATCGAAATCACTTGATGTTTGCAATACGATACATCGAATTGATGATTGATACAATGAATTGATTGATACAATCGATGTATCGATGTATGTTGATAAAACATCGAATCGATGATAATAATCAGTTAATTTAAAGGCAATAGTAGGTAGATTAAATGAAAACCCATTAGAAATTTGGAATGATCTCAAGATTCAGGTTCCTAAACTTCATACAGTTGCTTACAAATACTTAACCATGGTAGGAATTTCAGTCCTATCTGAAAGTTTGTTTTCTAAAGCGGCACAAATCGTTAACCAACAACGAAATAGACTGAAAGGGAAACGTTTAAATAAAGTTTTGTTTTTGCAAAGTCTGTCAAAAGAACACTGGAAATAAGACATAAATTCCGGAGTGTCCATAATTGTAGATGATTGTTATTTCATTTGTACCTTTCATAATAATACTATAATAAAGATTATTCTCATACATGGCTTTTAGTTTTTTTGAATAGACTACATTTGAATTAACGATGGTTTGTATGAAAAACGCAATTTAAGTTGTCAAAAACTCTTAATCGTTCATTTATTGGTGACATTACCCTATATAATTATAAATAGACGTTTGCGGGCTGGCTATAGCTTTGTGACCTAATGTAAGAAAAAGTACTCGATTTTCAGAAAACATCCATGTTTCTAACCGATACATCGGAGGACATCGATGTTTTTTACGAAGTGGACACCCCTAGCCTAAACCGCTGATCGTTGAGACCTAAAACTTGGAGGGTGTGTAATTTGTATGACGTAGACATCCGATAAGAAAGAATTTTCCGAAAAGGTTCAAGCGCGTGTCGGACTCGCGCAATAGGGGTAAACTGATTTTAATGAAATTTTGGTAAGTTGTTATGCACAGGCCGTAGAAGGTTTCTGAAAAAGAAAAAAAGGGTCAAGAGCGAGTCAGACTCGCGCAATAAGAATAAACCGATTGAAAAGAAATTTTGGTAGGTTGTTAAGCACACGCCGGGGAAGGTTTTTGAATAAGTACAACCTTTTCACAATAGGTTAGTGAGGCAGTTGTTTTAAAAAAAGAAACAAGGTGCTCCGTGTCGGCTAGTACCTAACTACATAAATACGTTTAAACTAAACATGTGTTTTTAACATCAACTATAAACAATTTAAATACTACTATATACTATAAACAATATAATTATTACATATGTATAGAATTTATTTTGGACACTATAAACCTTTTCACGTAGCAAGGTGCATGAAATGCCAGAGTCTGTACTACGTAAATTGTAGCCCTTAGTGTCTATCCACAATAAACTTAATAAAAAAAAAAACAGTTCTAGACCCATGAGACTTTTAACAACGCACAATGCTTATAAACTTTTAAAACTCTAATCAAAAACAGTCGACTCCGACGAAACCTGTTTGTTACAAGTATAGGCATACTCACAGATAACTCATACGGCCGGAGGTCAAACCGGCCGTAAAATTACATCATGCCCTAGCCATAATCACCGACGAATACAAAAAATATCAATGAAACGAAGATTGAACTGCGTTTTATTTAATTTTATCTGTTTACATTACATTATATTAAAATAAAGGTCGCAGAGTTCTCAACGTTTATATTTGTAAAGAGTGCGATTTTTAACATCTTCAATGACAAACAATGAACTGTAGTGTTCGAATAAATAAGGTCATATTGTACGTAGAACGTTCTACAACCTACAATGATAAAAAAGGTTTACAAGAAAACAGTGATTCGGTAGCTAAGTAGTAACTTGTGTATATAAGAAAATCATGGAAATTGGAATATTTCCATTTCAAAGTATCCTTTGATTGAAAGCAACAGGATGATATTAGTCTTACAATTTTTGTTTTGTTAGTTAATTAGAAATTAGGTTGTTCAAATAGCTTGCCTGACTGCTTCCAACGCCATCTCCTAATATGCAAAGTCATTTTGCACCTTTACCATATTTGGGGTAAATACACAGAGCCGGTCTAAGTAGCTGTCACCTGTGCAAAGCATTACGCTCGACGAACGTCAAAATATTTAAATAACCCTGTGTCTAGAAAAGAAACTGGCATCAAAACCTATTAGAAAACTACCAAAATACGTCATAATATTCTTAGTATAGACATTATAGTTGATAAAATTAATTTCGAGTACAGATTTAGTACTTACCTGATGATTTTCCTTAGCATTTGCCAGAAAGGGGTCTTGTCTCAAAACCTCAAGTACCGAACTCCAGAATAAATTCCACAAATGACGTGTTATGTCACAATTTTTTTAACAAAAGGTACACTCTAAATTGTTAAAAACAAACTGGCTAAAGAATTGAAAACAAATTATACTTCAAAAGCTCCGGTTGCGAAAATAACCTGTGTTTGCCAAATAAAAGGAGCATAAAATTAAAATTCTTGCTTCGTGGTTAATAATAAATTCTGGCGATTCGCCACGAAAGAACCACTCATGTGCATGGGTTGATAGAGTATATGAAAACTTTCCAATGATCCCTTTTCACTCATTTTCATCTTCAAATATTAAACGCAAATACAAAAAGCGCTAAGATTTTTAAATAAGTAGTGCCTACCTAACATTATTATTGTATGATGACGTAGGTACATAAGCAACATCGTATCTTTTATTACATCTGACGTCACACATCCTTGTATTATTTTAGCAATCTTCGCCATACATAATCTTTTTTGAATCTCTTTGCTTACAAATGAGAGTTAATTTTTTTTTGACAAACATTGAAACCGTATATGACAATAGAACGAATGTAAGAAAGTAAACCAAGTTTTTTAATGAAACTGTGCAGCAGTTAAGATAATATAAACAAGCTAATTGAAGCAATTCAATAAGCTTTTATGTTCATTACAGGAATGATAACAATGGTGTAGTATTGCCACCACAATGGACACAACCATGATGGTCTGTCAATTAACACAATTCTATCCCTTTCCCAAGCACATAAGCATAACCATATGCTCATGCAGTATTTATATTAATAAATAAGAGAAGAAAGGAAATATTTTAGTGTTTTTGAATTATCTATAAATATTTGTATGAGTATAAAAATGTTAAGTAGTACATACCCAGAAGTGTACGTAGCGAGGGTTACTGTCCTTAACCGTGTCACTATTCCACTTTCAGTTTCAAAGACGGCACTGTTTAGAGACTGACCGACCGACAGACAAAGGAATCATTCAACAATTCACAGTTGCATCACCGAACATTCGCGGAAAATTAACAACACGCCGTGTGGATCTCATAACACAACTTCGGAATAATTAGCATGGGGGCACAAATTTGTGGTCCGATTTGTTGGTACACCGGTAAGAGGTTTCAAAAACTGAATTCCGGTAATGAAATTTGAATGTAGTTCGATTCTTAATTTGAATAGGATTAATTTGATTGGTTAATTGGATTGTTGCGCGTCGTGATAAACGTAGAGAGGTCGCGCCGCGACTGCGCGCTCGCTATAGTATCATTGACGCGCACCGGTTCATGTGCGTTTGCATGCAAAAAAAACTTTTACGTAGATCTCGAACTGACTGTAGAACACTCAACGTTGGACCAAGTTTTAGTCAACCGTAAGAAAATGTTTAAAAAATCTTATCACCAGGGTCGGGGTCACTTGCAAATCAAATAAACTTCATTTTATATTTGTCTTTTAATTTTCGCCGATTTAAACCCAACGGCATGTCGCCAGCAGCGCTTTAAACTGGTATATAGAGTTGCATTTTATATGAGTCACTGAACAGGTTTTGTATTACGCAAGACACCATTAAAATTTAAGCCTTATCTTCGTGGTATGCTACTTGGTCATTATAACTTAATTGTCTTAATTTCTATTACGCAGTTAATTCTTCGTAACGGTTATAATATTCCCATACACATATATTACTTACTTACTACTAGAAGTTCACGCCTAAGGAGTGGTAGAGCCATATTCGTCAGTACTGTAAAACGTCATGATCCCATACAAACCAATAGGGGCAGCTTCACTTTTGAGCAAAATCTTTCATAAATATCTTACTTGGTAGAAACAACCTAGGTACATGCCAAATTTAAAGTTGCTGTGTCCAACGGTTTGTTCTCGGCGTTGATGTGACAGCTTTATTGGTTCTTTAAACTACCAATCGTTCGCCACGTCTACACAATTTAACATATCTATGTTGAACCAAGAACAAAAACAGCAAAATTACGTGTTCAGAGCAGACAGCCATCTGCTAATTCAGTTTCGATGAAGTCATTTACGATATTTGATTCATGCCTGCTGGTTATAAAAAACATATGAAGTAGCTTTTATTTTTAATCACAGTGCTGCAAAATCTTAGTTATAAGAAGACTGAGACGATTGGCTTTATAATACGTAAGAAACGTAATGAGAAGAAATTTAACATCTATTAAGAAACGAAATGAGAGGAACTTTAACATAAAGAATACTATTTTAAACATTTTATTTTCAATCGAAATTGCTTCATGGTAAACTCGTTATTTTGAAACGTACTATTATTACAAAATGTTTGTTTGTGCTTAGATTAGAAACTTGATTAAGCTTAACCATGGCCTCTATGCATAAAACATCAACAAACTCATCCTTAAAAAATATTTTATAGTGCATTATGGATTTAAATGAGTCATCTTTAAGAAAAGCACTGCATTTATAAGACGTATATTGTAGCTTTTGTCATGATATTCAAGATTTTCCTCAGTTTTTAACCATGAACTTCCAAAATATATCTTTAAAAAAAACCAATCTACAAAAATGAGTCTTCAGTGTGTGTAACGAAAGCGACGAGCAGATAAAAAAGGGAACTAGGTATGAAAAATCTTTTTAAATCTGTAATTTGGTATGTGTTTATTCGTTCGTTTTATTATATAATAAATATTACGTTTTCAGTAAGTACAACCATAAACAGTTAAAAGCTGCCTTTTCTCTAAAGTACACGTGGAAAAGTCGCGGGAAAATGCTAGTGTACAATTAGTAATATACAGTAGTTCATATCTATCATATATCGTTGAGCGTAGATCCTGACCTCGCATTGCGTAGCGTATAGCTTGCAACCTGTTAAAACAATGGCAATGTGCCAAAGATACCACCGCGGGTTATGTCATCGGATGCTTACATTTGGTGCTCGGCTTTTCTATTGACGTAAGAAAGCATTTACGACTTGAACCGTGAACTTATAGAACATATACAACATACATAGAGTGAAAAAGCAGAAAAAACTGAATATTAGTTCTGGACATGGTAATCAAGTGTCAGTGTTTGAAAAATGTAAAACAAAAAGGTTCTTAAGTTTCACACACTTACACTTACACAAGCTTTCAAAATGATTTGAACCATAACCCAAAGAAAAGGTAAAAATGGATTTTTGTGGAAGTCTCGGTGATAAAAACCATCGATTTTTTTTCAGATTTTATAAACATTCGGCTAAGAAGTTAGAGCTGACCCAAAATAAACGACTTTGGAACTAATACGTAGTAAAATATACGCCTGAAGAAAGGTTATTTAAGAACCTTAATGTATTTTTAAGATCTGTATAATAGAATCCTACACAATAGGAAGCGCAAAAAAATCTTCATCGCTCAGTTACGTTCTTAACTAAAATTTCAATACAATCGGATGTATGGGCCACCATTTGGCGAGTCCACCTCGCACTTAAAAGTATACTCCTTTAATTCAAACCTTGTCCTGACAATTATGAATACAACAAAAAATAAAATCGGCCAAATTGGTCGTGACGATTTAAACGATCGAATGAAGTACCTACTGTTTTACTGTAAGAAAGATATATCGTAACTATAAGGGTTTTGGTTTTGTTACTTGGCAACAGAACCCCAAGAAGGCAATCCATCCACACTGGGCTCTGTGTGTTTAATAATATTAAGTATACATAATACCTAATAAACCTAACATTCCAACCACACATGAACGTTATAACAATATGAATGTGGCCCTGTGACTCGCGTCATGCATAGAGATTAGATAAATTGAAATGAATATAGATGCACCAGAACGTGCTGCAATGAAACAGTAGTAGTTTACCATATACGTAAATAAAATCAAGGAAGAATGGACAGAAAATATGTTCAACGCCAAAATCGTAAGGTAAAAAGGAAATTACTTCATTCGATTTTCTGGCAATTTCAAAGTAAAGGTGAACCAGCATGAGGTTTTTTTAATATTAAGTCATAAACGATTCAAGTTTGAAGTTTGTTACTAATTATATACTATATATATATATATATATTAATAATGAAATATTACAGTTCATTGACTGAAAAAGAAAAGCAAAATACCCACCTTCCGACATGGCTTTTTGGTAGCAATATTTCGTAGCGAAACCTATTAGACGAAACGCTAAAAGTCAACATAAGATATTGTTACCAAAAACTAATGAAACGCAAACCGCTAAGAATTTTGATGGAATGTCGTAAAAACCATAAATACCAAGAAATAATCAGGGGGGTAGTGATTTCTATTTTTTAACAAAGCCAAAATAAAACAAAAATTTGTTTAAAAAAGTTTATGTAAGGACATTTAGTGCCCACTCTAATTAATATCACTGCTTATAAGATCAGCGAACATTGTATATAATAGTTTTACTCTGTAGGCATTAAATAAAATAAATCTCCTAAACGGACTAAAGACAGAGAATGGGGAATGCTAATATTAATTTGTAACCCAAAGAAGAGACCAATAGAACACGATAAAAACTAAGTTTGATTGGTCTACTCAATGTGTTCCATCAACTATATTAGGTATAAACCGCTATTTATATTTAATGAACGCATATGTAAATAAATCAAGGAAAAATATACAGAAAATTATGTATTTTAGGTACAACGCCGAAATTGTAAAGTACAGGAAAATATAATAGAGTCGTTGTTCAGTTCAACTTTGCTTCATTTAATTTTGTGTAAATTTCAAAGTTACTAGATAGTCACTAAGTCACACATAACTTAATTGGACTAAGTCAAGCAACAGTATGAATAATAAGGTTTTTGCAGTTATCAATATAGGAGAGAATCTAATGACTACATAAAAAAATCATACAATTTCATACGCTGTTTAAATGGAATTTAGACAAATTTATTAAGCCAAAGGACTTTTAGGAAAATCCTTTTAGATGGGCCTGAAATTCGAATATTTCAGAAACAATTTCTAATAAGATCGGATGAATAGAATTTATTCATCTAGACTAGATACTTCGGTTAATACTAAAAGATTATGTAGTATGAAATCTGTTAACTCATTCGATAAAATATTTGATTATTAGAATCAAAGAATATAAGTGTATTTGGCATGGCTAGAAAAATATATCATACAAAATATAAAAATATAATCCGAGACAGATCTCTTTTTAAGAAACGAAAAATACTTTGTAATCCCATTTATCTAATGAAGCATATTACAATGTACAGGAGTTCTTTGACGAAAAATAATTTTGCTTGTTGTTGTAAAAAATACATATTTTTTGATGTTATGATAAAAGCAAATATATAAATATATGATGATATTTTTGTTTAACCCTCCGTGTACCAGGTGACTAAAAATGTGGAGTCTGACATACCCCAATATATTAAAGACATAGAATTAGCATATATTTGTTTTTTGGCGAAATTAAATATTTGTTATTTATAAATACACTAGCTGGCCGGGCAGATGTTTTCCTGCATGATACCGACTGCAGCGGCATCTGCCGGGCTGATTTGTGAATCTAAACCATCCAGGGCGCAACCCAAACGCATACAAAAAAATCAATCAGCCGTTTGGGAGGAGTACAGTAGAATTATATATATAAAGATATTAAAAAATAAGGTTTTAGTAAAACTTTTAGTAGAAATATTTTTATTACAAAAGATCAAAAAAACACAACTTCTGTAATTTTTGAAACTTAACAATGATTTTCTTATGTACTCATTTTAAATTAGTCATTTCACGATCATTTTAATTTAACAAACTATAATATATAATTTTATAATAAAACATAAATTAAACATAGGACTGTGTATTTTAATTGCGATCATCAGCGTTCAATTTACCACAGTTTAGACAAAAAAAACCATTTGCTGCATACATATCGGAGCGTAGCATTTTTAACATAGGTATGTATGTAGTTTAACGATCTTTATTCCTCGGGCAACCAAATCACCTTTTCATAACATAATGCCATTTTTCTAGTTAAATTTTCAGGCAAATTATCGAAGTTGGAGTTCAATAGTCTTTTATCAAAAAAATGTCCAACTTACGAATAAATTTACTTCTCAGAAATAAGACGTAGAGTCTGATTCAGAAATAAAATGTTACAAATATTGAAGAAGTGACCTCTTATCTCTTGCAAATGTTTTTTACACCAGGCTAATAGCAATAATAATATTTTCTGATCTGCAGCGAACATTTCTCCTCTATGGTTCTTTTTGCCATTTCGTTGTCCTATCTTTGCCAATATGATATTTTTCTAGACTGGCATAGCTCTGAAAGTGGTACATCGTCGTTTCAGCATCAACTTCGCTGTTTGTATCACTCTGAATGATCAAATGTTCAGACTCACATTCAGATCCCGGTCGTGCACTGCCAGATTCTAACTCAAAGTCATCTCCTTCGGCTTAAAATGCTGCTAATATTTCAGATTCCTTCAGATGAGACATTCTTCACATAAAATATAAACTGTAATAAATTTTCTTTCGTTAAAAGTGCTAAACATACATAAATTAAAACAAAAAACTTCGAATAAAACTCATTCTTTTTTACCAACACACCTTACGAGGTGGGGTGTGTGATACCCACACACACTTTAAAAGTGTGTAGCTCACTTGCTGGTTTCAGCCGTACCGACTTAGCAACACTGATCAGAGCAGAAACTTAACTATTCCAGCTACCAAAAATTCGAACTCCGGCGCTTTCACAGTTTTAAAATTATTGCGGTTTTTTAAGGACTGAGGGTGTGTAACACCGTACATGGCATTTGCAGGGTTAATGTGTATATTTTTTTATTTTATTTATGTTTCCTAGTTTGAAATTGTTTATATTCATTTGCACACCCTATTGCTATCAGGAGATCACAGAGCACAAAAAATATGTCCTTCTATCCTTATTAACCTTTCTCACTACCGACCTATATCCATTCTTCCCTTATTGTCCAAAGTCATCGAGCGTTTAGTCCATGAGCAACTTAGTCAATATCTTTTCTCAAACAATCTCCTCAGCCCTTTTCAATCAGGTTTTCGCCCAGGTCACAGTACTGTTAGTGCATTAATGAAAATTACAGACGACATTAGACACAACATGGAAAGTTAAAAGTACTGTGTTAACTTTCTAGATTTCAGCAATGCATTTAATACTGTTGACTTTGATATTCTACTTTGCGTACTACGTTCGCTTAACATATCTCCGGCAGCGACCATGTGGTTTGAAACTTATCTGAAAGGTCGTCAACAATGCATACGTATCGATTCTGGCTGCTAGGACTGGTGTGTTATGCCTGCAGGTGTTCCACAAGGTAGTGTTCTGTCACCTTTGTTGTTTTCCCTTTTTATAAACTGCCTGACAAATCGACTAACTACACAGTTCCACTGATATGCTGATGATCTGCAGTTAGACACAGATTCAAAAGTTGACCAAATTCTGAATGCTATCGGTTATAAATTTTTTTTAGTAATTATTAGTATTAGTTATACTAATAATAACCCTAAAACTATATCTGAATGGGCAAAGTCCTTTCGACTCTTACTTAACCCCAGTAAATCTCAGGCTATAATAGTAGACAGCATTCGTCAAATCGCTAACCTGGACATAAATTAACTGCCACAAATTATTTACAATGACGTACTTATTCCTTTTGTCGAAAAAGTTAAGAACCTCGCAATACTCATAGACAGCACGTTATCATGGCGCCCTCAGGTAAATGCACTTTGCCGAAATCTGTTTGCTTCATTACACTCACTCAAACGTCTTCAAAACTTTTTACCATTCCAGACTTAGGTTATGCTGGCGCAGTCTTTACTGCTTCCTATCCTTGATTACGCGGATTAAAGCTATCTAGACCTTACAGAGGAGCTACTCGACAAACTTGAACTTCTGCAAATCTACGTATCCGATTCATTTTCGGTTTACGGAAATACGATCATATTTCAGAGTTTCGTGCTAAACTCAAGTGGCTCCCAATTCGACTTCGCAGGAATACTCACATTCTCACTCTTTTGTATAGTTTCCTAAATAATCCCTCTGCACCCTGCAGGAGCTCTTTAAATACCAGCCTCATATTTCATAAAGTATGATATTCAGGTCAAAGGAAAAACTTTAACTATTCCACCCCACTCTACTACCTTTTATGGCTAATCATTTCCTGTGAAAGCAGCTCTACTGTGGAACTATCTACCTTCCAACATTGGGTTGGCAACGTTTAATCATATTTTCAAAACTAACTTAAAATCCTTCTTCCTTCAATCATTGCAAATTTGATAACACATACTCATTTAATGTATATTTATTATGTATTATATATATATATATATATATATATATATTATGTATATGCAATTATGCTGTATATATGTATGTCCATATACTTGGAATTATTTTATCTATGGTTTTCTTTTTTTTTTCGTTTGGACTCTACGTACTTAAATTTCAATTAATTTTTTTTCGGAAATACCGTAAGGTTGGCTGTAAGAAATCGCATTATGCGGTAATTTGTTAATTTCACACTTAAATTATGATGTACTTATAATTATGATAAGAGTTAAATAAATAAATAACCTGTGTATCATGCAAATAAAGAATTTGATTGATTGATTGACTGATCATTTCACGCATAGTTGAGCGTTTCCTATAAACAATCACATTATTATAATATTAATCGATTTGGTTACAATGGCCATTGAAGAAGTTGCGATGAATATAGTACCTGTACGCAGTGCATACCGAGTAACGTCAGACGGCGGCGTTGTATTCCAATCATCCTACAAGTGACCAGCTTTAGTAACATGACCGAAAAAAGTGATTTATAGTTAGGTACCTATGAATGTTAATAAAAACGTATAGAGAGACGTCCATTATTTTAAAACTGTACAGATATGAGTAAGCAGTCACAAAAATAGACCAGCTGGTTTGTAGTAGGTAAAAATAAATAAACTTAACAACCAAAACAGTTAAAGCATCTAAGCTACTGTATATTTATCATACTTCCTTCATTTACAGTTTTAACTCTCAGCTACGTCCCAAGTAGACCGATTGTCGAATATAGGAATGTTTCAATACTTTTTTTACTTATTTTGGATGGATGCGTGACCGTCTAGTGGCACATTTTTCTAAGAGCACTTAATACCGTCGGTCCTGTGGCTGTTTGTCATATGACAGCAGTCAGAGGCTTGAAAACTCTCACAGTCGAGTGGCCACTAGCTCGACAACGTTCGCAAACCCGCATTAGGCCAGCGTAGTGGACAATGGAGAAGACTGTGCCTTCTGTAGCGGGACGTATGACGGCTGAGGCGCTTGTGAAATTGGAAACTAATTTGGTAGTTATTAAAACTACTATTACCATACATTCAATTTATACGTTATTAATACGTGGATCTCAAATCTCAACCTCTTCAAGAGGTGTCTGTAAACAATGTTGCGATTTCGTTAAATTAAGAGTATCGTTTCAATTTTGAATCACGGTGCGCCGCTGGCTAACGTCCAGCACTCAGTTAGCATGCAAGACGGACGGATAATATTAAATTTAGTTTTAGTGGATGTGACGCGCGCAGGCGTAACGGCGAGGTCTGGAGGATTTATGTGGTAAACTATACCCACACTGGCTTTGTATATAAAGAATTATTATTGATAGACGTTTTTGTTTCTAAAAAATATAAAAATAAAAAAAAAAAATGTAATCGTTGAAATTAATAAAAAAATGCACGGTAAGGTTTGGTATCATCACACACTAAAAATGGTAAGACATGATGAATAATGCCCAAGGATATAATACTAGCATTTAATTAGTGGGTTGGTAAGATTATTTTAACAAACCCATTATAGTTTACCTATGTTTAGGGTTTCTAGCCCAAAGGCAAAAACGGAACCTTTAAAGTTTCGTCATGTCTATACGTACGTAGCTTATAATCCCGCAATTTTGCAATTTTGATGAAATTTTAAATAAACCAGCCCTAATGTAAATCATCAATTAGTTTTGAAGGAAAGTTCCTTGCTCCTATAGTTAAATATTTTGGCTTTCCAAACTTTTCAAATATTAGAGTAAAAGCCCAATTTGAAAACCTTAATAAAATGAATATATATAATATTCATGCCTCAAAAGTATGTACGGGGGTAGATCAAAAAGTAATGATAATCGGATATTTCTAGTATTCGCAAAAATCTAAAAAAATAGAGAGCTTAAATCTTCACTAGTAGGTACAGGTTAAAGGTATTTAAACACAGCCACATTGTGAAACTTCATTCATGTCAAGTCAGAGCGGTCATCCAAACTTCTGCATGAAAAATGTTGTAATGTTTTATATCGATTTATAACTACTTTTTGAGCACCCCTTGTATGCAGAGCAACTGTAAATTTTTACCTTATTGATGCAGACGTATCAAATAAAATATTAAAAATTAAAATAATCAAATTACTCAAACCTATACACCATTTTTTTCTTACTTGTCTTGATTGTATTGTAAATTTAAATCAAGAAATTTAATCATTCAAAGCTCAAATCTAATACCTTTAAACGAGCAATTCTTGTATATATATAATCTGAATCTCGGAAACGGCTCCAACGATTTTCATGAAATTTAGTATGTAGGGAGTTTCAGGGGCGATAAGTCGATCTAGCTAGGGTTCATTTTCAGAACACGTCGTTTTATCCGTGTTTTTAGGCAACAATAAACTGAATAATATGACTTTCTGGCATCTATTGGCGAGTTGTAATACTATTATTTTTACCGACACAGCAACGATAAAGCTACTTGACTATAGATGGCGTTGCTAAAAAAAAAAACGAGTCCTCCAGGTTCTAAGAATAACTAATAGAATACAGTTCAATCTCAGATTTTTAGGGGTTCTATCAGTTCGTATAATTCCGCAGTTTCTGCATCAATTTTATCGAAATTATACAGAAGGGTGTCTCTTGTGCATATACTACATAACTATTACTGACAAATACACCACATAATAAATATGAAAACCTTTATGAATATTTAGTAACTTGAGGCACTGAAATCTAAGTAACATTTAATACAGAATACAATGGCTACTTGATATTTTTTTTAAATTTCCATGAAATAAAAGTGTCAACTCGAATCATAACAGTTTCAGTGTGGTCTCACAGTAACATTTACGAAATGTTTCAGTTGGTTTATTGTTACAACAACAGACGATTTAATTTTACAGTAACTATCTACATAATACGTCAAATGACACGCTGTTTCCATAAAAGATCTCAATGTCATTGTTTACGATATAACCATATCTCCTATACACACGCATATACTGATACTATGATAATTATATGTAGAATGGAAACTCTTAACATTACACCACCAAAGTACTACAGTACAGTACTGAATACATTGCAATAGCTACATCTCGGAACATCTGATTTATGTGACTTTTGCCGTGTTTTGTTGACAGGATTAACTCAACGTAGAAAGTTACCACATAGCATAGGCATTTAAATCGTTCTTTTTGTCAAATGTCAAAAAAAAAATAGGCTTTCACGATTTTGATAGCGACTCCACTGTCCTACTTCCCTGCTCTAATATTTCACATATAAGCACTGAATGCCATGTTCAGCATAGAGCGCATCCAGTTTTGTTCAATGGGGGATACAATAAGGTGTAAATAAATTTGTACGGGAATCCAGCTACTTTTAACAAAACTATAACAATTTCTATATACTTTCAGATTAAAATAAGGATTATGGTGTTGTATATAGGTAAGGGTTTTTTACGGTTTAATGTGTCCAGACACATCCACACCATAATGCAGAAGACGGCTTCGTTAAATCGACGCCTTCAGTCCTACGTGACATGGGGTGAGCCTGTTTTTGGTCTAGTGTATTTGGACCAAGGTGGCTTCATATATGTCACATACGTATTACCAACTTTAAATTCCACTCCTTGTTGCAAAATAGCACAAAAACTGTCAATCCGCGTAATGTACATGACTCGTATAACAGTTTTTAAGACCAGACTAGTGATTCACCACTAGTACAATAATGGATTTCACATTTTACAATACTTGTTCGTACGTACGATTTGCTTAAATGTATTTTTATTGCAAGTAATCAAATGTAAAGTGATTCAAAGCAAAAAAAAAAAAACCAACAACTAAAGAGTTTAGAAGACAGACAGACAGATTGTCGTGTTGTTACCATTAAAGCTCTTATTTACAACTTTTACGTATGTGGCGTTTTGTTAACCGACATAATGAACATTACGTGGTTAATGTCAATAATACAACCGAAGATGAGCTAAAAGCTTGTTCAGTGTGTCATATAGAATTTATGGCTCTGGAACTTGGCTGAATAATAACATTAACCGCATTGAAGCAGTGAACAGAACGCACCTTAAAAAGTAGTATAAAAAAACTTTAGGTAAACAATGAAAATGCAGGTAAAAACAAAAAAGATATAATTTTACGTTACGAGTAGTAAAATAGGAGTTGTAAAATGTTATTTTTACTGTTTTCAGTACATTTAGAGAAACAATAAAAGTAATTGAATTACTTATTTTTTAATGATCTGTCACAACATACTTAGTACTAATTCGTATTCTATGTTAATTTATTGAATATATTTTTTATTTTTTACTTACCAGAATCCCCGACTGCTTGGCTCAGCGTGTTTTCCGTGACAGGTCGTAGAGCCTCCACAGCACTAATGTACCCAAGTCGATCCGCAATGGCACACGCCGTTTGTCCGTTCTGCCGTACAACATGAGCCATGAGCTTATAGCCAAATTGTTGCAGGTCAATTTTATTGAAATTGCATCGTTCAAATACATATATAAATGTTTGAGTAATCAATCAATTATATCACATGTTTAAATTTAAAAAGATGTCTGATTTGAATAAGTAATAAAAGAAAACACCAAGTGTTCTGTACCGCCACAAAACGCGCACGAACCTGCCTCGCACTTGATCAGTTTTTATTAATATTTTTGTGTTATTATAGAGCTGCCACTAAAGCCGTTTTAATTTTGAAGCTTGTACGTGTTACGGTTTTAACAATTGATATATTTAGTGTTCATTTGATTTATATAACTACATTATATGAAAATAGTTTAAAAGACGAGTCTTCAGAATGACTAAGTAAATTTTATTTTTTATATTTTGCTATTTAATTACACACTGACTGTTTTAAATGTATCATACAACCACGAGTGTCCAACATCAAGCAATACGGTCCCATCGTCAGAATGCCATGTAGCTTTATGGTTTTTTTTTTCTGAACTGACAATGCAGTTGGCTGTTGCAGCCATTACTACTTCACCGGGCTTTTTGTGGCGAGACTCTGAAGGAGCCTCAGCCCATATAGCGCCCAACGCTCAAAGGCTCCCCGCGGGGGGAGCCTTGGCTTAGGTTGTCGCTCTCGGGGGCGTCCCTTCGACCGGCGTGAGCCTCGAACCCGAAGGTGAGTCACCGCCCCGGAGGAGGAGTTCCCCTGAACCCAGACCATGCCGAGGTCTATCGGGGCTTTATGGGAGTGTCCAAAAATGATTGATACGAAATCAAACTTCAATATTAGTTTCTCTAAGCAGAAAAAAAACATTCATAAAAATTACACTTACATTAGAGACAGCATTCGGATCAGCATTGTTTTTCAGCAGTAGTTGGATTATCAGCGTGTGTCCCTGCTGGGCGGCTTGGTGCAGTGGAGTGAACCTGGGCGTAAACAATTATAATCAACAGGTTCTACTGACATTCTTTATACTTCTACACACTACTGAAACTTACATTACAGATGAATGTTAACAGAGATTAATATTGAGTTATGCAAATATAAATACTAAAAAGTTTATTCTTTTCTAAACTATGTTGTTAAAACAGTTATGGCTGAAATTTGGTACAATACATGGAGGACTCAGTAGAATTTCCTGCTAGGTCCATGTCGCTTCTTCACCGGTTGTTTCAGGGAATGCAATTCTTGAGACTCTTGCAAGCTACATTGCAAGTCAAACCGATAACCGATTATAATAAAAAACCTGGTTCCGAACATATTATGTCATTAGTGTATCAGTAATCAATTTCATATTTTAATAACTCATGCAAATTTTTATCTATAACTTCGATTTCAAACTTAAGACCAAATACAAATTTAATATTTTAAGCATTAAGTATTGAAAATGACGCATTTTAGTGCGCACTTACATGGAATGTAAGCAGTTGTATGTGACGTTCGTAACGAGCGTATTTACAAAGCAATGATGTAGTTGGGATTTTATCAACCAGACTTGTGCCTCGATAGCTCAATTGTAGAGCACTGACACGGAATGCAAGGAGTTGCAGGTTCAAGTCCTGGCTCGAGATTAATCTTTTGACATAAACAAAGAAAGATTATTTCTATGTTTGTATATTTATATTGTATTTCTGAAGATGGAGATTTTGTGTTTGTAAGATTGATGTACTAGGACTGTATAAGTCACTAGGAGTTGTATGTGACGTTCGTAACGAGCGTAGTCCCAAAGCACAAATGTAGTTGAAATTTTCATCAGCCAGACTTGTGCCTCGATAGCTCAATGGTAGAGCATTTACACGGAATGTAAAGAGTTGCAAGTTCAAGTCCTGGCTCGAGGTTAATCTTTTGACTGCACCTTTGCTATGAAGATATTTATTTACATTGATATTATTGTTTTCTAAGTACTTTAGTAATATAATGTTAGATGATGATGTTACAGACCCGTGTGCTGCTCGAGCTGTGAGATCGGCTCCTGATTCGATGAGAGCGCGCGCAGCGGCGTGGTGTCCGTGATGCGCGGCAGCGTGCAGCGGCGTGTACCCATCCCGCGTGCGTGCGCCGCACTCGCCGCCGCCGGCCACCAGGGCGCGTAGCACCGCCGTGCGACCCTCAGACGCAGCCAGGTGTACCGCCGTCAGACCTGAGAGACAGTATAAGTAATGCACAATATGCAATATGGACACTCTACGCTACTCTAAAAATTCGAACCCACCACCCACCCAGCACGACTCTAGACACGTTTGCGCGTTTACGCACATTTTGTACAGATCTTATACAGTCCGATACCACCTACTGAATATGTGTAAACTTTTATTTTTACACTTTACTGTATAAATAATGTCAAAATTCTAAGTTTTAATACTTTTTAATGTCCGTAGCGAATTGGATAAAAGTTTGTAGTTAGGTGTCCTTTGTAAACTGGCCTACAGTTTTGTAGTCAACCTAAGAAAAAAAAATTATACAGTTGTGTGAAGGTGTCGTTGGATAGGTCTGCAAATTGGTAAAAAAAAAAAATGTAAGTAACTTATAGCGAGTTATTTGCTTTCAAAACAAAATCGGTTTATAAGTTTTTTTGGATATCCGCATTCTCATTCTGTGGAAACTTAACTCAATGCGTGTATATACGTAAAAGCCCGCACGCAATCGGCCGCTTTTTTTTAACCGACTACAAATAACCAAGTTTATCAATTAGACCCGTATGTATGTAATATTGTAAGAATTGCGCTATATTCATTGTTTAGCCTATGGAAGCCCACAAAGGCAAACAGGTTTGCCAAATTTCATAAGTGTATTTATGTATGTTTGTCTACATATTTCTCAGAAACTTTCCCCGGCGTGTACATAACAACTTACCAAAATTTCATTACCATACCAAATTTATTACAGTGGATTTAACCTTATTGGGCGAGTCCGACTCGCACTTGACCCTTTCGTATCAGATGCATACGTTAAACGAAGAACACACCCTCTAAGTTTCAGGCCTCTACTATCAGCGATTTAGGCTGTGCGTTGATCCGTCAGTCAGTCATTCAGGACAAAGCATTTTATATGTATAGATTGGTTCATAATGTGATGATGTGATGAAGGATTTCATAAAGTTGAATAATAATTTGACTTAATTTTTTAAATTAAATTAATTTAAGTATGAGTAGATTATTAATTTTATAGTTAGCAAAAATCTTATCTTTATACGCCAAAATTATCGATATGGATTTATCGACAGAGCCTCCTCCCTAACAGTTTTCAAACTGACAACGTTTTTTTGATCGTGATTGGCTAAGACGCTCGGCTCTTTCAAAATGGCAAATGTATTGTGGCGACAGTGGTTCCAGTACTGTTTGAGTAACATAGCACTTCTAATGACTTATAATGTTCTGTAGTTCATACAATGTTTTTGATCGATCTCTATAATGCACATTCCAAATTGAAATCACTTTTAAGTCCCTAGGCATTAACTTTAATCCCTGTTTACGAGAAATCAACCAGCTCTTTTTGAATAGATGTGATAAAAAAGATTTTTTAAATGCAGTGCGAGAAAACGGGTACCAAAAAACACATCGCGATTATGAAATCAACTACTACTGTAAGAGCAAGCATTTTTTTTCCAAAAAAATTGATACACAGACCTATGCAGATATTTATTGAATTTAAGAAAGACATAACTCTAAACAGTAAGAATGCAATTGGTAAGACGGTATGTAATTAAGAAGTCAATTGTATCAACACCTAGCAACTCTCATCTGTATTCGTGTAGTGACCGCGATTCCCAGCGACTTAAAATAACTTAAGAGATGCAATAAGCTCAGACCACGGTAAAGTAAAAAGCCTATCCCCAGCAGTGGCCACTTTTACGTACCGTTATTGGCGGGCACGTTGATGTCAGCACCACGTTCAATAAGCATCTCGACACAGTCCTCGTGCCCTTCCTGCGCAGCCATGTGCAGAGGAGTGAAACCCGCTCTGGACTTTACGTTAGGGTCAGCGTCTGTCAAAATGTAACATACGTGTACGTGTATTGAATGTATAATAAATATAAACAATTTCTAAACAGTATCATACCTAATCGTATTACACAAACAACTCAATTCGACGTCATAATGAATAGAATCTGTTTTTAGCTGTAATAGAATAAAGAAATATATACTTACCATGCTCTAACAGAGCAAACGCGATATCCGGGTGATTGTGCCGACAAGCTATGTGTAGCGCTGAGTGGCCGTTCTTTGCCAACGAGTGGGGTGATGCTCCTAAAATTAAAAAGTCTAGCTTACAGTTTCTAGCTAAATTTCTCTTACTATACTGCTAAATACATTTTTAAGAAAATGTGAACCTTAAGAAGGCATGCAGAAATTTACCTATGACATGCAGTTGCATTTGTCACTAGTACATACAAACCTTTATCCAAAAGCAAGAGCGCTATATCCGGATGTCCATAGTAAGTAGCCATGTGGAGTGGAGTAATGTGGCTTTTCCCGGGAGCGTCGGGCTGCGCACCCCGGGCCAATAAGAGTCTCGCCACACCTATATCCCCATACTTCGCTGCTAGGTGAAGTGGAGTGAAGCCCTTTCGCGTTTCTGCCTCTATAGGTGCGTTGTTGTCGAGCAATATGGAAGCTACTTCTTCTTTTCCTAAAGTAGAGAAAATTGGTATGTCATAAGTAATTATACGGATTTAATGAGACTACTTTTTATTTATAATTTAGAATGAATTCTCTTTTGATTTGATTGTATTCTCATTTTGGCCTGATCATTTTTTATCTTAGTTGAGGTATCATTTGATTTTTTTTTAACATTTTATATTATTAGAATCATGGATTGGTAACAAACTGACCTTGATAAACAGATCGAGCTTATAAAGCAATAAATAAAAAAGGTAATTGTAAATTTTTTAATTGTTTCTACACATTGTAAGTAATTTTTAACATTTTGTTCTACTTATAACGATAATGTAGTATAATTTCGAGTGTGTTATTTTAAATAATGTTTAGTTCAAGAAAGTAAAACACTACATATTTTTTGAAATCGTACTAAGGATTCAACTGATACTTCATAAGGTGACTTTAATAAAACTTTTATTACATCTGATTTTATTATCTTAAACTGAACCTCAAAATTAATATCTTTACCAAACCAGTAGGCTTACTCTTGAAAACACTTTCAATTTTAATTTAATTTCAATCCTTACTTAATCTTGTAAAATATTAGGTACTCTTGAACAAGATTTCATAGCGATTGCAATCAAATTAGTATTGAAACAAGATTGGATAATACTTGAAGTTAGCTTCACATGCCACGTGCCACTATGAAAATAATAAATAAAATGTCGTAAATTATACAAATTAGTAATAATTTTATTCATACATTCAAAATTCAAACTCGTATTCCAAAAATGGCATGTATGTAGTGCATACCTTTGCCTTCGTTTTATGTGGATTTATTACATTAATCATGTTTAAATTTTACATAATGTATACAAAATCTTAAATTAAACATAGGAAATACTTTGAAAGAAGTGAAATATTATGGAAATAATTGACGACTAGGTATTGGTTTGGGTAATTCTTGTGCGAAATTGTACTCTTTGATAAGAATATTTTATCTTTCACATCATGTCAATTACTTTGTTTTTTATGGTTTAAAATATTCATAAATCATCTGCTGGCAAATTGATTCTAACGAATTGGAAATTACCTCCAGTATACCTACATACAAGCCCGTTCAAGATGGACAAGAAAAACATCATGTCTGCGTTCCTTCAAACTGAATAATAACTATGATATCGGGTTACTATGAAACTGTTTGTTACCTCATGATTGCACCTTCTATCAAGCTATACGGTTAGTCACTTAAGACCTGCGTAGGTACAAATTTTAATTGTTACACAAAGAAATAGTAGTGTAATACGAGGCATAACTTTATCTTGTACTTACAGTTACCGCATAGTTTACTCTATTTCTTAAACTGACTATGGGCGTAGGTTTGTTTGGCAGTTTGGTTGTTAACAAAAGACTTGCTGAGGAAAAAAATATGATTTCTAACCCCATCTACCTCTTTCAATACCTTTTTTCTTTTGTCTTGCTATTGCATGGGGCAATGACGTGCTTAATATGGTGAACAGAACACGCCTCTAACATATTTTTTATGACAATATAGGTATTGGATAATATCAAGATTAAATATTAAACTTCCCGGAACTATGTTTTAAATTTTAAAAGAAGTAGTGTACGTCTGTTAAGGTGGGAATATGGATAATAATAAGATATTAACGGTTTTCTTTGTTTTGTCAACATGGGCAGCGCAATAGAGAATAAAAGTTACTTATAGATAGTACTCATAATGTACTAACCTCAACCTCACCTCTTACATTTATAATATTAGTAGGATTTTATGGCATTCGTAGCTGCATTACACTACCCTTCCTCCTATGGGAAGTGGGTCTATCTGCACCTTGACATCTATAATGAAATTTCATGTCTCAAAATAGGACAGCATATACCAATGTGAAATTTGAAGTTGATAAGCTATTAGCTAATACCATTTTAAAATTATCTATACCACGTAGGTACTACTGGGCTCAGCCCCACGGTAAAATTTATTAGTCAAAAGTCAAAAAAAGTCAAAATGGTTTATTCAAATAAGGATTTTACAATCACTTTTGAATCGTCAAAGTTATGAAATATTATTTTTTGAACCCTCCCACCTTCCCGCCGGTTCACAATGTTGTTGATTTCTACCGAGAAGAATCCGGCAAGAAACTCGATAGTTACTCTTTTAAAAACACTATCAATAATACAAATAAACTAAAATACAATTAATGTTTGAAATAAAAAAATTTTAGTCGTACAATTTTATGTTATTTCCATTTTAATTTGGTTTACCTATGCATCCTGTAATTGAGCATCATCAGTCCCAAGGATTTTTATCATTTACATAGTCTGAAATATTATAGTGAATATTGAATTTTATTGGGAACTTTGTTGTAAAAGTGTATACATTGCCCCATAAAAGAGTTACTTATTTTGTGTAGACGTGTATCATGCACCAACAGCTTATTTTTACTTCTAGTATTTACTTTGTGAACGTCACTTTTCTTGCTGAAACTATTGATATTTTTATGTACATATAAAAGATTTTCATATATGTACTGCGACACTAAAGTTAAAATTTTTACTTCCCTAAACCTATCCCTCAGAGATATCCTAGATCCTAATTTATAAATAGCACGAATTGCCCTTTTTTGTAACAAAAATATTGTATTTACATCAGCATCGCTACCCCACAATAGGATACCATATGTCATTAAACTATGGAAATAGCTAAAATATACTATTTTTGCAGTGTCGACATCGGTCAATTGTCTTATTTTCTTGATCGCATACACAGCAGAGCTAAGTTTTTTGGCTAGGTTATGAATATGAGGACCCCATTGAAGTTTGGAGTCCAGCGTTATGCCAAGAAAGACTGTTGAATTAACAAGTTCTAATTGATCGCCATTAATATTAATACATGTCTGTCTCTGACTAACATTTGGTAATGTAAATTTTACACATTTGGTTTTTTTTTCATTAAGTAACAAATTATTAGCGTTAAACCAATTTACAATTTTAGAAAGGGCATTATTTAATTCATTATAACATGTCTGTCGTCTCTTAACTTTAAAAAGCAAAGAGGTGTCATCAGCAAATAAGACAATGTCATGGTTTTTTACATTGTATGGGAGATCATTAATGTAAATAAGAAATAGAAAAGGACCTAAAATTGAGCCCTGAGGGACTCCTATAGTGACTGCTGATCCCGGAGATCTTTCACCGTTGACATCTATAAAATCTTTCCTGTGGAAACTACAGAAGCTATGACTGAGGCCATAACATAAAATGTAACAACGAGCTGTGCGATTATGCTGCAATAATAGTTTTATAAAAGGCGTAAATAGAGCTTAAAATACTTAAAACGGCAAGGAGAGTGCTATAAAATTTGTTTATATTTTTATATTTCTATTCTCTGATAAAAGAATTTAACTTCCTTCAAAAAATAGTTTGATTTTCTCAAAAGTTACAGTCTTCGTATATTTTCGGTTATACGCAATTGTTTAATGTAGTATTTTTTTTTTCTTAAAATAAAATTCTTCATAACAATTTAAATAAAGTAACACTTTTGTTAATGCGCTAGACTAAAACGCAACTCAATATGTAGCAGTAGTCAAAATGGCGTCTAGACTACCCCTACTAGATCAAATTCCAATTTGGTTTAGTTCACTTAAATCGCCAGCCAATTTAAAACTAATTGTGCGCTGATGTCGGTTTAAAGAGTACCAAATGGAGTTTTTGGATTCAAATTGTACATTGCAATTGCGATTGCGTGTCAAGAGTAAACCTACTGGTTTTTTTAGGTAGGTGTTTGGTTAGGACCCATAGCCACACCTAAAAGTATACCATGTCAAATCGGGGCATTTCAGCTCCAACACTTCTAATTACTAAACTATTATACATTTCAATTGGCAGATTTTTTAAATATCAATCCAAGGAATAACCAGAATGTAAATAAACAATGTTTAACCGTGGATAACAAGATAACAATAAAACTTAAAACGGGCCTAAATCCCACTTGGTGTGTGCGTTTACCGCATGTCCCACTGTACGCACCTTCTTTGGCTGCGATGTGTAATGGCGTGTAGTGGTCTTTGGTGGTTGCTGCAACGTCAGCACCATGTTGCAGTAACAAAGCTGCAATGTCGCCGTGACCCAGCCGGGACGCAACGTGCAGCGGTGTCTGTTCTTCCCGTGCCCTCGCTTCTACCTGTATTATAAAATAGTATAAACATTTATATATTACACCAATATAAATAAATACTTTCATAGCAAAGATGAAGTCAAAAGATTATCCTCGAGCCAGGAGTTGAACCTGCGACGCTTACATTCCGTGTAAGTGCTCTACCACTGAGCTACCGAGGCACAAGACTGACTGATGAAAACCCTAACTACATCTTTGCTCTGGACATATATTACATTATATATAATATAGCATATCATTTATTACACATCTCTATAAATTGGGATAATCGGTAATGTAGTTATAAATACTTGTCAATTGCTGATTAATGTTAGAATAATTCAACCATTTTTCAACACGTAATGTATTCTACATACTATATTGAGTTTTAAGATGATGTTAGTAAAAATATATGTACAAGTGAAATAATTCAACATCTCCAAATATTTCAAAGGTTGTTGCTTTATAAGTAGCAAGTCCGGCCCTACGTTTAGTGGTGCTGGTTTTGATTCCAACTCGGCCCTTTCGACTCGGTTGTACGACGATTTGACAGAATCGTCGACGTTTCCAAACTCACGAACCGTATCGAACCCTTAAGTCTGAGGAGAGAGTTTGCCTCACTGTGTGTAATCTATCGATTGTATATTGCGATGTGTAGCACCAATAAGACATTTTTACACCAATAATATCTATCTTATAAACTAACTTCTTCCAACGCTAACCATAAGTCCACCTACTGAAAGTCAACCCACACATCTTACCTTAGCATTGTTCCTTAAAAGCACTCTGACGAGGTCTGTTTGATGGGCACGAGCAGCTAAGTGCAACGGGGTCTCGCCCCTTGCTGTGCCCGCATCCACCTCAGCGCCCGCCCCTATCAGCACCAATGCGATGTTCATGCACCCCATGAATGAAGCCACGTGTAGCGGTGTAAGCCCCGATTCTGTTGTCGCTGATTTACCTGACACAAACATACACCCACATTGTATACAAATGTATTAGTTGACGTCACGAATGTTTCCCTTGGGGATCCCAGCAGATAAATTTGATATATAAAAATATATAATAACCAATACTTATAGCTGGTATTGCTCTTCAATATTTATATAATAAATGTATAGCCCCGTTTCTTTCTTGGATTTTAACATTTGAGGTATAATTTTTCATTTTTTCTAGAAAGACACAATTACTGTCAGTAGGGTTAACGTTTTTTTAATGCCATCCCTATAAAAGAAGAAAGTGAGTAATACGATAACCCGCTTTTGTCGATTGCGAGTAGGTTAAATGAGCCGGAGGTGCGTTGTACGTACTTACCTATCGCACATTGGTATCTTAGCCAGATTCCTGGCAAAAAGGAAGTGTTTTTTAAATACCTTTTTTCTGTATTCGCTTGGTAGGAATATTTCCTTTTAAGTTTATGACCTAAGCTTTCATTTATATATTTCTGGGCCTATTTTTTTTAATTTAAGACTTATGATACAAATCTTGCAAACCAAACTAGAAACAAGTTAATTATGCCAATTAAATATTTTTGTTTAAATTATTTAGATAATTATTTGTGATGTATAAGTATATGTATGTGAATAAGGTCTTTAACCACAATAAAATACGTATACATAATATTGCTTCTAACCCTGTTTAATTCATTTGGTCATAAAATACATTAAAAAACCATACATGTTGTGTTTGCAGAAGAAACATAGCAATTTAGATCAGAAATAACTGCCTAAAGCAAAAAGCATACAGTGATTTAAAGAATAATCAGCAAAGCTACGTGGATTAGGTGGTAGGGCGGATTATAAATGTATAGCTGTACTCACTCGCTCCATATTTAAGCAGCAACTCCACCACTTTTAGTCTATTCTTCTTGCACGCTATGTGTAGGGGCGTGAAACCGTTGAGGGCACGGGCGTTCGCATCTGCGTTGCGATCTAATAGTAATTTTGCAACCTACACAAGAATACAGGTAGTATTAGTTTCGTTTTAGCAAAATGAGATAAAACTACTCACGCAGTAGATTCGCAAAAATTTGTCGTGGTAAGCTTTCAATCATACTTGCGCGCAGACGCTTGGATAATGTTATATACAAATTACAATACGTTCGTTGAGGTCTTACGATTAATTTTCTCTCATATTTTGTTTTGTGCATCTTCTTTTATTCATCTTCCAAAATGTCCAAATAACCTCAACATACCTTGCTTAATCTTTGTCACTATAGATTTCTTTGGGCACCCCTCCTAGGGGAACACTATTTTCTATTCTGTCACTTAAGGTCAGCCACACACATATTTCGTAATGCTCTTATTTCTACAGCATTAATTCTTCTTCTATACTCCGCATGCCATACTTAACATTGATAGACAAATAGAATAAAAGGTATTGATAAAATGATTTGCTAAATTTGTACTGTATGACTTTATTATCAAGTTATGTTTAAGCCGCGTTCAAGTATCCAGAACCTTGTTACCTTGACATGTCCACAATGAGCGGCGACATGCAGCGCTGTGAGGTAATCGACTGTGACGTCATCGATGGGTGCTCCTTCGGATAGAAGTACTTTGGCCGTCTCCACGTGTTCGCCTTGCACAGACATGTGGAGAGGTGTCAGTCCATTCTGAAACACATTCATTACCATTTTATAAGGAAACTTTACACGCAGTAATTGTGATACGTAGTATGTTAAACAAACCAAAAAATAATTACAAAATTAGCCACACTGAAGTGGCAATAGGGGACCACATTACTTGTAGATAACCGTTAAATCTATGGAGAAAAAAATAACGAATCGTATGTCGCATTTAAAGACATACGTTAGATACCTACGTTGATTAATACTTCTAACGGCTGAGACGACGAGGTAAGTATATACTGCCTGAGTTGGCAGATATTTGAACGTCTCACTTTGAGCAGTGATACTGTTTGTAGTAAAATTGATACCTATTTCTGATTCTTAATTGCTTATTCTGATGAAATTTCTCTGTGAGAGAAGTCCGAACAGACTGACAGGGAAAGAAAATGACTTGCGAAGTTAGTAGAATCTTTAAAGGGTGTCCATTCCAATAAAAAAAAAGTAATGCACAGACACTGATCGGCTAATTACAAAAAGGGTTTCAAGGGCAGATACTATCCAAGTATTAACTATGCTGCTGTTTATACGTAACTTTTTAATGATAATGATTATGCTAATTCTTGTAATTTATATATTAAATATATACTCGTATAAATATACTGATTTTTTTTAGCCATAATGCATATGTGAAATTTCATTTTTAACGACAAGGGGTTAACCTTTAACACGACCTCAGAGTCACAGAAAAAGCACAGTGATTTAGCGGACGATTTGGTTCAGGAACGCTTTCATTTTCTCGGTCAAATTTCCTCTAATAAGACTTAGATTAGACTTAAGATTGCTAATGTTTTTACGTTTTTTAAAGAACTTATCTCTGTGCAAAATCTACTCGAATAAATATATGTTTTGGCATTGCGTGTAAACGTGTAAATAAACGTGTGTAAAATTGTTGGTTCTTCGCGAAAGGTAACAGGTTCGTAACGGAGATGCGGCGAGGTCGAGTCTAGAGCGAAAGCTCATTTTCCTTATGCTGAGAAACAAGTGTGAATAAGATGATAACCTTAGTTTTGCTCGTGATGGGTGCCCCGTGCTGAAGCAGCCTCGACACGACGTTGCTGTGTCCCGACCGAGCAGCGCAGTGCAGCGGCGTGAGTCCATCGCGAGTCACCGCTGCTATATTTGCACCTTAAACAGAACGATCTTGATATGATGCCAATGACACATTAGGTATGTGGTGATTTGAAATGGTAAAAATTTCGAGATCATGTCTATAAGTGTCTCAATGCAAACCCTCAAGTTTATTGATGAATTTATATACGGTAAAAACAAATATAATATGCCAATAAACATGTATACCCGAAGAGGTGGACCGAGGTGTTACGAACGTCAACTAAGGCGGCGAAAATTCACGTTTTTCCGATAATGTTCCGTTTCACAAATGTGAAAGACGTGAGCCAATACCTGTACCGTACAAAAGAAGAGTCGAGACGGTATTAGAATTTACAATTAGCAACAATATTTTCGGCCCCTACTGGAAATCGAACCCGATATGGCATTCTAACGTTCTACAATACCACTTCCTTACGCTACTTGATCCTTTTATAATTTCATTAGTACCTGGGCGATTACTTATTATTTTTTCTTGAATTATTGTCATATTTACTCTTCTTACAAATTTTTAAGGTATCAGTTGATTATCCTTTGTCGGCAACAATATAAGTATCACAAAATTTACGAGATGCCGTTATGAGAGCGGACAGGAATAAATATTTTTTTGTGGAAAATTGCGTTTTTACAAAGAATGCAACTATAAATACAAAATTTCATCCAAATTGTTAGAGCCCTTTCCGAGATACGCAATTATACCTTTATATATATATGAACAAGTGTTGCTAGTTTAAATATGTTAGATACAAAGTAAGGAGACTTTATGTATGAGGCACAGTTTCTCCTCAATTCGAAGCGTATATACCTACATAAGTAATACTTCAGTCTAACTGGAAAACTTAGATATTTAGTAAAATTCCCACTGAGTGCCACTAAACTAACTAAGCGTTTGCTGAATCGATACTCTAGCGTGTGTACCTAGTTATGACTTCTGTGAAAATATTAGATACAGCGTTAGTACAACATACTTCTTTGGATGATCTTAGGTTTTATATGTCTTTGGATAAATGTTGCTAGCAAAGGCAGTGAAGCGCACGATTTCAAACAATATTTTTTATGCGGACACAGGAAATAATATTTCATAATTAAAACAGAAGAATAGACACCTTTACGTGGGCAAAAATTTTAAAGCAAAACATGATTTATATTGCATAAAACTAGAGAAAAAAAAATTATAGTTAAAAAAATATATATTAAAAAAATATAAAAAAAGAGGAATTTTCCATTAAATTTAATATTCATTGTTCAGAATCAGCCTCCTTAGCAAGTACACGCGGAAAAGTCTACTAAGAATATCATTTTAAAGGCAGCATTTAATCCATGTGCGGTGACTCTCCACTTCAGTTCTCGGGGGCTACGATTAAGCAAAACTGTTATAAGCATAGTGTTACATTATACCATTCTCGACAAGCAGGTCGACCATGGCCAGCTGCCCCCACTTGCTGGCCACGTGAAGCGGTGTGATGTTGTGCTTGGCCGCCCGACCTGCGTCCGCACCCGCCGTCAGCAAAGATTTGGCCACGCCCACGTTGCCGTAATGTGCCGCGATGTGCAATGGCGTGAATCCGGACTTCGAACACGCGTCTGGGTTATGTTCGTTCTAAAAAAATTATAACCACGGGGTTTAAAATAGTTTATATGTAGAATAAGTATCTGTAGGAAATTTCTCATCTTCTTTTCAGCTGTTAAAATGCAAATACGTATATTAATATTGTGATGAAAAAAACATGTAGTTTTGTCCTGCATCAGATGTAGCAGAGCTGGTCATAGTCGTGAGTAGTCGTTGGCCAATATTGCTAAGCCTAATTTTAGGAAATTAGTAGATAAGATGCCAAAAAATAGTAGACCGTAAAATGAAAAATCGGTATATTTTACCCACCAAAGCTAGCATCACGTACAGGTTCTACCTAGTAATAGAGTCAAAAAAGTTATATTTCACCCTACCTACAAAGAGAAAAACATCCCCTTTTGTATAATTGTCATAGTTTTAATTTTTCTTAGTGAACTTTTGTACAATATAGTTGTATACAAACAAACAAAACTACCGCGAAACGAAATTGTCAGAATCATGAGCTGGCAGCATCTCACTGTCAAGATCGCGTTCAAAAGCTACAACCGGTATGCTTAGTGTGAGTTTTTAACTGAAACTTTAACAGTCACTTTAACGCGAAATCAGTATGGAGAAAAACCAGCGTCCCTGGCGGACGGTTTAAGAAATATGTGACGCGAGTGTGAGTTTTACCGCTATGGCGATACTCGCGACAAACACAACATTTACAGCGTTGCGAATCTTGCGAATTCAGTGGTTTCACCACTAGATCTGGTGGTTTGGGACAGACTTCTAGGTAAGAAAGAGATTGCTTATAAATAATGAACGGAAAGATCGTAGATCGACGAAACTTTGTTTTGTTTTGGGTTACTAATCGAGTTGTTGTAAAGACTATTTGTTTGTTGCAATTTTTTTTTATGTTATGAACATATGCCGAAACCACAGTACACGCAAAAGTTTCGGGAATAGTGGCTTCAAGATGCCGTTCCCAAAAGCTGGCTTAAAGTAGTTAAATGAGAGTGCAGCTGGTCCCACAGCCAAGTTTACATTTTGATTTTAAATTTAAATTTACTGTCATTGAATATTGACTCAATATTTCTTTATTTTTCATCAAAATTAGTTTCTCATACAAATTAATAATTTAGTGGTTTCACATTAAACGTTAAAAAACCAGGTGGAGGACCTGCATCTAGTGGGCTTGCAAAAAGCTTGCTGGCAACACTAAACGTTTATTCTGTCACTGTGATTGTTGTTTATGTTTTCACGTTTTACATAGGTTTGCATTGTTTTTGTGAGTTACAAATTTAAAATTTACCGAACGAAGAAATAAAACTTACTTCGTAGTTGAGTCATTCACTAGTGATTTTTGTTAAGTTTTTGATATTTTCGATTTGTTACTTCAAAATGTATAGCGTAGGCAATGCAAGCGAAAAGCTCAAGATTATCGGAACAATATCACTTTTTTGCGAACTTATTTCCGTGACATATTTGATCCAGTCACCGAACTATCCGAGAATAAGTTTAGAATTAGGTATCACCTTAGTACCGCACTACCATAACGTTTAAGGTATACTGCTTTGTTTAATTGTTGACTCAAACACCTATACACAATATAAAATATAGTACTCACTTTACTAACTGCTCCGTATACGTCTTCATCATATCGAATCGTCCCCATTTTTTAAATTAGGTTAGTTATTGATAAAGTTGGCTTCACAATTATAACTAATTAAAAATCTAAGTAGGTATCTTCATAAAAAATCGTAATTGGCGCCAAATGCGTGAGTTTACTCAGAGCATTTACTTGGCAAACTATGTTTCTTCTTTTGCTCTAATACACCAAAAAGATACAGACAATCTTATATTATGATAATAATAAAAGTCAAAATTTTAATCATTACTTCGTGAGTAAATGCTAGCCTGACAGTATCCAGTTTAGAAACACTCACAGACTTACCATTAACTGACAGTTTGGCTTAAAACGCTGACGCGATAGTTCCGTTACCTTCAATTGATTGACAAACTCACACAAAGTACGGGAGCTGCGATAAAGTGAACCATAATATAGAGTTGTCAAAAACTCATCGATTTTTTCGATCTTTTTCTTTCGGTATGTAGTTTCTAAACGCCCTCCGGTGCTTAGTTAGACAGTAACGTTCCGATAACATATGGCTTAATTCGAACGTAATTAAAAAAAAATCCTCAATAGTGTTTTAATATCTTGAAAAATAGGTAGATTAAGAGAAAATGTTGGTAGATAGATTATAAACAAAATAGGTAGGTAGATATGGCAAAGATGTCGTTAGCTGCGAACTGCTTCTAACTAGTCAATCGTATAGGGCCCATGTTCATCTATTGAGATCATAAGCCTTAATATATACAAAGGTTAACACAACAAACGGATTTATATTAATCTATTTATGGTTGGTTCTGCAGATATATTAGTAGATAGATAGATAGATAGATAGTAGAATATTATCATATTAAATCTCACCCCTAACAAAAGTGCGGCAGCTTTGACATCGTTCTTCTTGGCAGCAATGTGTAGGGCAGGCAACCGCACCTTTCCTCGTGTGTCTGATTCCAACAACTCTGCGACTACTCTGTCATGGCCTTGCTGCATTGCCACTGCTAATGGTGTGAATCCATCCTAAAAAAATGATACGACACGGTGAAGTTATCTTCTTGTTATTGTTGATGAAATACCTATCAAATACAATTAATCACGTACAGGTACTTCAAATGAGTGGATTTGCTGGTACAATGTTCACTGATATGCAACTTTGGCAATTGTACTAGTTTCTTTTTACACTCGTTCAAATATTCTCAAACACTGTAAGTGAGTTATCGGCATGCATCCTATATACAATGCTTTGTGCACGCGTAGTGTTATCTAATCTAACCTCTGTGGCGAGTGTCTGGCTGGCGCCGGCGGCGAGCAGCATCTTGACGCAAGCGGCGTGGTTTTCCTGTGCCGCCATATAGAGCGGCGTGAACCCTGCCGCGGACTGCGCATCTGCCTTCGCCCCGGCCTCTAGGAGCGCCTTCGCCACACTTTCTTGTCCCGCAAGACATGCTATGTGCAGGGCGGTGTTTCCTATACGAAAACATATAAAAGGTTTAGACCTAACGTAAACGGCCAAAACGATAATTTTAAGGAAAAACGGAAGTGTCAATTAAAAAATTGGAGACCGAAACTGATCAATTGATAGGATTACCTAATAAATTGTCGTTTATCGCGAAAGGATATGATGAATAAGTAGCGCACACAGCCAATATTTTAATAAGAAGCGAGCTAGTTCGAGTAACAGACTTCATTATTTAATTACAAATTATTGGTAAGACAAGAGGCCGACCGTAACCGAACTGTAGTCGGCAGTTATAGATGACCAACCCACCTACCTATAAAAGAGTTATTTCTATAGTTTGAGTATAATATAGAATATAATAATAGACTATGATTTTAAGAGGGTATAATTTTAGTTTCGCATTTGAAAGGGTTGGCATTCGAAGGTATGGTCAGACTTTACTGGTGAACCAATACACGCACTGGGTTGGAATAATAAACAGGAGTTTTAGTAATAGAACCTGGGCGAATAGGGCAGAATTATAAGGTGACCACGATGTTATACATACATACCTTTTCTGGAAATAGAATCGACAGCAGCGCCGCGTTTCAGTAACAGCTCAACGACGTGAATGTGGCCATCTTTGGAGGCGAGGTGCAGTGCGTTTAAGCCATTCTGAAATTTTTAGATATATATAATTAAATATACTCACAATATTTAAAAATGTTGCGTAAAATTAAATTAAGTCTTTATAATGTTCTCCCAACAAGTAGGAACCTACTTACAAAATTTTTCAAAGATTAAATCATTATCATCTATGTTTACTCGCATAAAAGAATAAACTGACTGAAATTTTAACGCACAGCCCAAAACGGGGACTTGAAATTGTGCACAAAGGATACTGTTATAACGTAGGCGAGCAATATGAAAGGATTTTGCAAAATTTATGCCCCAAGTGGTTAAAATGGGGGTAGGAAGTATGTATGGAAATCCGTCGTATTTAAGGCTAAATGTATAACAGAAATTTGAAAACTATGCCCTAAAATATAAAAACACGGGATAAAAATTTGTATGAGAGTTCCAATATTTATGGATGTGAAACCATAAAAAGTTAAGTTTTTTTCTCAAAAGTCCACGGAGACAAAGTTGTAAGACTATGTTAGTATAGTATAATACAGTTCATTCAAAATTTATTAATGGATTTTACTAGTGATATCGCAGTTAAGTGACTCCGAGTGCATAAAAATATTACAGATACCAGTAAGCAGTCAAACAATATGAAGTAAATTAAATTTTTACGTATATACTTCTTCTGTGTGCGGACGTGCGAGAATTTAGCAATCAATACTGCTCATATTTCCTAATGCATTCCTTTATTATAATACGTATGTAGCTAATCTAAGAGTAGATTACTAATTTTACACTTGCGTATCAATCACGCAGAAAATGTAACAATAATTACGAAAGGTTCTAGTTTTTTTTTTTTTTATAACACTAAGGTAGCAAACAAGCTGACGGTCCGCCTGATGGTTAGCGGTCACCGTAGCCAATGGACGCTTGCAACTCCAGGAATATCACTAGCGCGTTGCCGACCCTTAAAAAATTTGATAACTTCTTTCTTGAATTACCTCATACTGTAGTCCTTGGAGAAAACCTTGGCTGGAAGCTCATTCCACAACCCAAGCGTTCGCAGGAGAAAGTTTCTCTGAAATCGCACTGTATGCGACCATTTCGGTTCTAAAGTAAGATAATGAATTCCCTGCCGATGGCAAGCGGTGCGATAGTGGAAAGTAGCCTTAACAAGATTAGTTTATTATAAATAAATTAAATTAAAATAAAACAAATATTTAAGGTTGTATGGCAATACAACAAATGGGATTTTTTTGGCCCTTCATGCGCATTTGGGCGATTTTTTTGATTTGCGGCTGCCAGTTGTTTATTTTACGCCTAGGTAAATAAATATCGGGCTTGGCATTTATTGAGTGACAATGTTAAATATTTCATTAGGCTATGTTAAATATAATATCTATAGACAAACTTCATTTTCCACATAGCCTAATTCACCTAAAGGCAAAAGATAAACGCAAGTGTGAAATAATGCTCAGTTTGACATCCAGCTGAGCGGAACGTAATAGATTTGAAGGTCGTCTGTTATATTCACGACACAATCATAAATAAATTATGACATTTCATATTTAAATTATCTATATATAAAATACTAGTGTAACCGACCCGGTGTTCGTACATCTTAATTAAGGACGAAAGACTCTTTATTTGTTATTACTTGCCCTGTTTTTTAGGACATGGTATAAGAAGGAATAGTTTCTTCTTAGTTTTATACAACTTTGAGTTAAGCACCCCGAGCAAAGGCTGGGTAACTACCACACACACAGTGACAAAAATGTTTTTTGACATAAAGAAAGACGTAAATAAAACATCAATTTAAAATAGTTGAAAACGTTAAATGTTTCAAATGTTATGTATAATATAATAAAATTTTACCTTTTAAATTTTAAAGTGCATCAAAGTAACCGACAGACAAACAAACCTCTAAGCTACTTTCACGCAAAGTCGAGTGAAACAGCTCATCATATATATATTAAGAAATTAGAAATGAAAACTATAAAAGAAGAAGTGGCCCAGTTACTTTATGGCACCATAAGGTAACTGTGCCCCGTCTCGTTTTCTACCTAATTATTCGTGTCCACAAAAAATAGAGGCCACTAAAAATATATAAATAAACACAAAAACTTTGACGAGCAAAGAAAATAAAACAAATAATGTTTATCTAGGTTGAAATACACATTAACAGAGAATAAGATATGCTTCACCATTTAAAAAGTTATTATAGATATTTTGAAATTAAACATTTTTAGACATGACATTATTCTGCTAACTTTTTCATTAAAATCTTATAAATAGTTTTGTATTTCTTTCCTAATGAATATATTCTGAAGAACTATATACCCATTTATACAACTTTTACAAGAGCAATACAGTGAAAGATAGTAAAAGACCACGAACTCATTACCAGCTACCAGAACCCATTTATCATTACCATTACCGCGTCGTTTTACTGTCGCTATAAAAATACGAGTTGGTGCACTAATAGCTACAACGGTGGAACGCACCGCGGTAACACAGAATTCAGGTCAACTGGCATATTAAACTGTGCAAAGTCTTTCTCCTGAGTGTGACAATGGTATTGATACCGTAACAAGTATTTTTTTTAATTAAAAAGCATAAATTTTTACAATTTCGTGGCAGGACATACGAGACGCCGCGTATGATGAATATGAGTGTATTAATTAAATTTATGAATAGGTTCAGAGGTTCTTCTTTGCCAGGAAGGGGAAGTGCCATTGAAAAGCTTAAATCGGACGCTCAACATTATGGAGACGAATATTATCGGAACTATTCTTAAGGCTGCTCTACCCAAATGTGATTATTCTGTTTGTCTTAGAAATCGATTCTAATGTCCTATTGCAAGTTTCAAACGGGAAAAAAATAACGGAGCATTGCACATTTATTTGCTACAAAATGACTGTATTTGATTTTAGATATCTGTAAAACGTCGTTTTCAAAATATGAACTCTCGATGCTACCTTTTTTTATTTTTAATCTATAACACTTTATTTACTTGTGGTAGAAAAACAGTTTATTACATACTATGTAAAGTAACTATAAAACCTCAAATTACTGGAACTGATTTTTAAACACACTTGCTCAAAAGTGGCTCTAATTAGATATTTAGGTACAGAAGTATATCTAATTTTCTGCAGAATCGATTTTTATCGGCCCGTTAAAAGTATTTAATAAAACTACCCCGCCAAATGGACTGTGTTATCAGTGGGGTTTTTTTTTAAGACCAATTTGCCCATTCTTCTTTAGTTCATAAACTGTTACATTTATCACCTTTTCATAATTCATTCGCCCATGAAATTCATTATAAGTCACATTATACAATACATTGTAGCTATACAGATATTCTTTTCATGCTGCTGATTATCAGCAGGATGTGTCGGCAAGGGGTTACGCGCATAATGCGCTGACGTGCGCGGAGTTTAAGGACGTTTGATGCGCATATAGATTCAAGTACAGTCGGTGCAGTAGTCAATTCCCATGACGGGATACAATCAATTCTAATGAGACTATGCCTAGTAGGTAACCTGGTTTGATCATCAGGGAGTTGTGTTCGTGCCTGGACATGGCAATGGTTGCCAACACAGAATATGATTTTTTTCCCCCTACATAGGTTTTTTTCTTTTTCGATTGATAAATAATAAATAACAATACATGCCCGTTTTTATAATGGTTTTTTCCTAGACGATGTTATTAGGTAAAATGTAGAAGCCCGAAATTTTCCAATATAGGTACATAGACGAGTCAGTTTTAACTTTTGAGTGAATAGATAGGGCTATTCATTGGATGATCACAACTTTATTTACTGTTTACAGGAGATTAAGTAAAAAGTACTTGTTTAAAATTTAATAAACATATCGAAGCAAACGAAAGTCATCATCATATTATAATGTCAGAGTTGACTACCTACATAATCAATGAGATTGGACCGCAGCAGTACCTCGTAAAGTAGGAAATGATAGAGCATTTTAGTTGGATGATATTAGACCAGCACTTTACGTAGGAAAGATGACGAATACCAGGATAATAAAAAAGGTAGGTATGAGGATGAGTATCATTAATTTGGGGTTAAAATTAAGGTTAAGGACAAATTTGGACCAACCCTACAACAATTATAACAAATATTTCATTGGTCAAGGACTATAAGAGACAAAAAATGTAAGTCCATCCATTATGAATCAAAAATGTACTATGTTTAAAAAATCAGCCATGTACAGTTAAGGTCTTTGCTACCTTAATGGTTCAAAATAAATGTTATGTAACACTTCGTAAAAAAGCTGCAAAACTACCTATTATTATGAAAATAGATAACTTATTAACATGAATGAATGAAAAGAAATTTCTCTAATTACTTGCTTATATATATCTCAGCGTTGAAAAACATAAAAGAAACAATAGAGCGTCAGAGGACGCTTCATCAATAACGCCTGGGATCTTCATAGCTGTGCGCAGTCTCCAACATTAAAGGGAGAAAAGAATAAAGAATGCCTTTTCTAACACGATAAGTAAATCTTAAATAAAATCTGTTTAAAATTATATATATATATATATATATATATATAATATATATAGCGCCATCATCTTTTTAAAAGTTTACTAATTGTAGAAATAAATTGATAGGATACCTACTACTTCCGATAATTATTTACATCATGTTTTACGGTTTGTATTGGAAAATATATCAACATTAACTAACATTAACTTTTGTTTGACCAATGGTCGACTGGTTAAGAATAACTTTTGGAAACACGTTCATAATTTAAATTATTTTAAGTAATGCGCTTCAAATTTCAATTATTCAAATAATAAAAAAAAATCCGCCAACTGCGAGTCGGACTCGCGCACGAAGGGTTCCGTACCATTGGCTATAAAAACGGCAAAAAAATCACGTTTGTTGTATGGGAGCCCTCCTAAAATATTTGTTTTATTTTAATTAAACTATTTATTTTTAAAGTTACTATATAACATAAAAATTCTGTAAATATATTAAGCGTTTACCTGTTGTCAATATCGAGAAAAATCGAGGAAAAAATTATTTAATATACAAATATACATCTTCTGATAAAATTTTAACTATCTGTCACTGTTCATGAGAGACAGCCTGGTGACAGACGCACGGACGCACGGACGGACGGACGGACAGCGGAGTCTTAGTAAAAGTGGGTTCCGCTAATTACCGTTTGGGTACGGAACCCTAAAAACAAACACTCACTGCGTTAGCTGTGTTGATGTCCTTGACTGCTCCAGAGTCGAGGAGATCTATGACGACGTCGAGCTGTCCTGCGCGGGCCGCTCGCAGAAAAGCTGTGTTCGGCTCGATCTGAAACGAAATTTATAAATGCTCAAACCATGAAAGTGATGAAAAAAATAGTAAAAAGAAACCTCCCTCAGGGTATATCACTTAATGTTTATATAAAAAAAATCAGAAGGTGCTTAAGCAATAACACTTTCTTAAGTTCTACTATAGAAGTTCCTGTTCTTAAACGAAACAAATGCAAAACTTATACGTAAACATCATTCATATATATAAACATAAACATAATTTTCTCAAATTTTTGGGCATACGGCTTGAAAGGCATACAACTTTAGATATTAATAACACATTCGCAATGCTCAATTTTGAAAACATAATTAATTAACAACAATAAAGGAAAATACGATATCTGTCTATGCTTCCATTTGTCTGTCATAGCCATTTTTTCCTAAAATAGTTAGTTTGACATATATAGTAGAAACTTAGCACTAAGTCAGAAAATTAGGTAAATTAGAATGTATTTTTATAATATCTTTAATTTATATCAAAATTCTAATAATCACATGTGACTGTACCAGGCAAACTAGTTTTGATGAGCTTTTACAACACAAATTCAAAGCAAGGAAATTCATTTCTAAATTGCTCGACCATCCTCAGCAATTCGACGCATTTATTTCCTGAATCTTTTAAACTTTATCAGAATTCTTGCATAAATGGCTTTGTTCGTATTTTTTTTCATCTAATAATAAATACCTATTAGTTTATGGAATAAGGGGTCACAGTCAGTTCATAGATCAACCTATAGACAATAGAAGTAAGATCGTGAAGCATTTAAATCGGATGAATGGAACGACAAATTTGTCGGACGACTGTCGTGCCCTGTAATTTCACGGCTCGAACGTCAACCTCGCCGAAGGCCAATCTCGGTACCACCTAGAGTCTTTTCATCTGTTTATTGCTACAACATTCCGGATAAGTAGAGCCCCTAAAAGGTACGTATCTAAAGACTAACGCCAAAGTAAGAAAAATTCAAGTCCAGTGTCTTGTAAACCCCAAATTTTATTGTGCATATGTATACAAACCTTCTCTAACCTAATCAACTCAAAATAATAACCAGATAAAGTAGATAAATTGTAATCAAGTAATCAATATTTTTCAAGAGTAAATATGGTAAAAAAATCCTTGAACCTTGAATAATTTATGGGTAAATTTGTAGTCAATTTTGCATTCTTAGGTAAAATAATAAATCAGAAATAAACAATCAGACTTTTAGGGGTGTGATTAAACTATGTAACACATAGATGATTAGTTAACCTAGCGTGTTTCTCAGTTGCCGGAATGATTCCCTTCTATTGTCAAGATGGACCAAAATTCCAGAATTTATTCTATCGCTTTATTGTACGATTTGCGCAGAAAGCTAGTAAAAGCGCGTCGCCCAACGAGAAAACCATTCCGGACCCAAGGCACCCCTGTAGGACACCCCTGGGGGTGCCACGGGAACTTGAATTTGGACCCGTGGCACCCCCAGGACATTTAGTGCTGTGCTTTTGAATGGAGGGTATATGTTAAAGCTGAAAATTCTTATCAAAAGCAACAGTCGACGTACCTATACGTATCTCTATTGTATTTTAAAATATGTAACCAGCAATCAAATTGAAGTATGCCGTAGAATTCTAATATTAACAAATAATATATCAGTATATTGTTTAGCAATGAATATAGTAACGAAAACAGATACAGCCTTATAAACTGAGATTAATAACTTGCGATCTGCAGCGATCCTAAGTTTTTTAAAAACGTGTATTAGTTTACGCATTCTAACCGCAAGGGTAGTGATGTGAATACTCCATTGCAGTCTATCATCAACAGTAACTCCAAGATATTTAGTTACCGTGGTCCTACTGAGTGTTACACATTTGCATAGGTATTACGGTGTGGATGCCTGTTGCAAGGGTACGTGTGTATTATTATGCTGAAGTTCTTAGGGTTGGTGACAACAGTTTTGCTGAAGCATAGGTAGTTTGTTTTCATGGTGTTTAGAGTTAAGAAGAGTGATGCATTTACTTAACATATTGTGCAATATGTTAAGTAAACGCATCACAGAAACCGTATTTTTATTAATCAATTAGTTTAATTCAGTGCTCCAAAGGTGCTAAAAATCTCATCTGAATGTACACTGAGCCAAAATCATTCTATGTAATTGATGATTTTTTCCATATCGACAGTAAAGTATTATGTATTTCGCGTCAATGGTAGTAGCATCCTGGGTGTGTCCTTGGCACACACATACATTTAATAACTAAGTGTAAACTTACCTTATCTATGGTTAAAGACCAAGGACATTATGATTTCTTATAGGTTTTGTACAAATTGTACAATTTGCGCAGAAAGCTAGTAAAAGCGCGTCGCCTAACGAGAAAACCATTCCGGACCCAAGGCACCCCTGAAGGACACGGGAACTTGAATTTGGACCCGTGGTAGAATGATTTTGGCTCAGTGTACATTCAGCTGAGATTTTTAACACCTTTGGAGCACTGAATTAAACTAATTGATTAATAAAAATACGGCACATTAATAAAACATATTGCACAATATGTTAAGTAAATGCATCACTCTTCTTAACTCTAAACACCATGAAAACAAACTACCTATGCTTCAGCAAAACTGTTGTCACCAACCCTAAGAACTTCAGCATAATAATACACACGTACCCTTGCAACAGGCATCCACACCGTAATACCTACATGCAAATGTGTAACACTCAGTAGGACCACGGTAACTAAATATCTTGGAGTTACTGTTGATGCAATGGAGTAATCACATCACTACCCTTGCGGTTAGAATGCGTAAACTAATACACGTTTTTAAAAAACTTAGGATAGCTGCAGATCGCAAGTTATTAATCTCAGTTTATAAGGCTATAGGCCAGTGTATTCTTACACATTGTGTTACTTCATGGGGTGGAGCTGCAAAATCTTATACCATAGAAATTGAAAGAGCTCAAAGAGCGGTTCTTAAGGTATTATTACACTTACAACCTCATTATTATAAATAAATATTTCAAATTTCTAAATTTCTAAATAATAAATTTCTAAATGTTCACTTATACAATATGTTACTAATTTATTTGTGGAATGGTTGATTGAACTGAATGAGAGAAAGCAACTGGCGAAGAAGGAACGAAATTAAAATTCTTTGTTTCAAAAGCCATAGTTTCTTCAGCAGTTGTGCAACCCTATCAATTTACACAATGTTAATATATTACTGTAAGCTTGGTAATAAGATGTAGTAGGTATTTGGTAATTCTAACACAAACTGGCCTTTTATTGGGTGCGATTCTGTGATTGTTAAGGTATTTATTTATTTTAAAATAAAATTATAACTACGTATTCAAAGAGACTGATACAATTCTACTTATTTTATTTAAAAAATGAAGAATGTAACTAAATTATTTTTATTTAAAAAATATTTACGTCACAATATAAACGAATATACTTACAATAATAATATACCAATATTATGAAGAGGAAATGTTTTAATATTTGTTTGTAGTTACTAAAGAATGATTGACTGGATTTGAAACTTACCTTCACGTAGCTTATATTTTAGATTGCACACAATAACGTAAGCTATGCCTTGGTAGAACCACAAGGCAAAGCTAATTTTACCGTAAGTTGTAACTAAAAAAAAACCCCAAAAATTTGTATAGAATTTAAAAATTAAGCAGATTTGAGTTAACGTCATCATAAGATAGGACTGAAAATAAAATATCTAATTTACTGTTTGGTGAATGTAAACATGACTTAATTTTGGACATTTTCATCGGAAAGAACATTCCAGAAAAAAGAAGATACAAGTAGGTATGTAAATTTATGCTGATAACAAAGGTTGTGGCTACATATAATATACTTAAGAAAAACAGGCTTATTACATGATAAATCGCAGTTTGCTTCAATTTTCATTACTTCTTTAAAACTATTAATATTCACATTATAATAAATAGGTTTGTACAATATCATAACAATGTATTATGTATTACGTATTATGCAGCTGATAAGATCTGAAATACGTCCAGCATCAACTAAGAATATTGCACCACTTAAAAATGCAATGATTTATAAATAAAACACTTTCAACCCATAAAAAATCGTTATCGGAAAAACGAACAAAAAAACACAATTTATAAAGAAAATGATAAATATCACTTTTGCACCTTACTGAGAAAGTTAAAAGATATTAAGTGGATCTTGCTGTTTGTAATGGGAGGTATTAAAGGTGGGTTACAGACCACAAGAGTGATAGAATAGACGCGTCTATGCAGGGGCAGTACGCGAGCGCCACACCAGACCGCCATGGCGGCACTGACAGCCACCAACTTGGCTGCCGACCACTGTCACGCACCACTGCCAATCTCTGAGGATGCTGGACAATACTGATCGCTAGTTATGGCTTATGTACTAAGATGATTTCATTAACTAACAGGTAAGCATATTCACAGACACGGGACTGTAAGGCCTAAAAGAGAGTCAGTTGCTCTAAGCTTTCCTCAAATGTTGCCCACAATGATAATGTTCCTATTGCAAGGGAAAAATTGGATGCTTTTGTGATTCCCAGGCGGCTTAAGTTATGCTATAAACGAAAATGTTTATTATAATAGCGGACGTACAAACTAACAAAATTTGTCAAAGAAAACCTTCAACGTGAAGCCTATTTTCTCACTATTATTTATAATACAACACAGTATTTGCGTCCGTATCCAGTACCGCACAGGATGTCGCCGCTACATCGCGACCGGAAGAAGGCATGTTAGACTCGTTCAGTACAACTGGATAATTAACGAATTAACGTGAATTCTAACAACCCATATTTGACTTACTAAGAAAGTCAAGTCAATAACAGACACATATTTTAGATACAAATTCTTGCGAGAAAAATTACATATACGAGTTTAGTACAGGAATGTACAACTGAATGGCACATCACGAGATTTTTCGAATACCATTTTTTTTTTAATGTTACAAGCAAAATTAACAGAAATATGAAAGTCTGCCTGATAAGTCGACTAGCAACATTAACAACTAGCAGGTATTTTAAACGTATCAAGTCAAAACCAGAAATGATTCAATTCCACATAAATCTACAGTAAGCATAAAAAAACAATATGCTTGTGCTACTAGCATCATTATAGCTTTGACAGTAACATATAAATTAGGTTTTTCAATTTATGTCACTATTTAAATGTTTGAAAAGAATTGTCGATACCGTTAGGAGGTCTATTTCTCAGACGCTGATCGTAATGACCAAGTCTAGCTCTGAATGCAAGTTTGTCTATTTGGCACTATGTAATTGACAGGCGAGACGAATTTCTCTATTATCTCTGGTGTCAGATGAAAAAATAGGAGATTGAATTTACAGTCTCTTTCTAATGATATGATTATTTTTCTAAAAAACCGGCCAAGGTCGTGTTGTTCACACATTAGGGTTTCGTAGAATGAGAAATTATTCCGAATATTTCAAAAAAATGTACAAAACACACATAATTTTTAAATTTAGAAGCCAATAACTCGCAAAATGTAAGTCTTGGAGAAAATTAAGTTAAACCTCCAATACATTTTAGAAGCTCTATCAAATGATACCCCAAATAATAGGGAGCGCGAAAAGAAGTGTATGGAGAGCCACTCTTAATAAATTTTTCTCAATTTTCATAACAATTTGTATGACGACACACAACAGACACCTCTATGTAAAATTTAAATAGAACCTATGCAAAGACGACAGAATTATAAGGCTGTAATATACGGATGGACGGACCCACAGACATGACGAATTTGGCTGAATTTGGCCATTTGGCCACGGATACGTAGCCCCTGGGTCAAAAAAGTCGGTTCAATTCGAAAAGATCCCCATCACAAATAAATAAATTTTACCTCTTTATTATGTTAGAATAGATAGTCAATTAACGTTACCGAATGAAGAAAGTGGTAAAAGTTCTTTCTATTAAGCAGTTGACTTGACACTGGCATTCTATAAGAAAGCAGCCCATCGTTTAACCAGAGCGCGATCGACCCTTAGCTAACCTTGGCGGTAGTAGGTCACGTCCAAATTTTCGATTTCACGGCGCCGCTGCGGCACTTGATAGCGATCTTTGAAACCATTGTTGAAATCATCGTTTTTTTAACGGGACCCAGATTCGATTCCCTATTGGTCAGATTTCTTCCTTTTCGTTTTGCATTATTCTTGTTTACATCTTACACACGGTCAGCTGGTTCTTCTATCAATCTTTCAAGTTTCTTAAAATCAATGCAACTGCTCACATACTTTGTATTTCTTCCTGTTATTGATGATTAAAAATATATAAAAATAGCTATCCAATCAATATTTTGTTCGAAATAATTCAAACTGCTTATTCAATTATTCTGGATCTGGTTTATAACCTACTTATTTTAGCTGTAGATAATGAATCATAATTACGAAAAGAATAAAATGGGATAAAGGTATAAAAATTTTGGAAAACTACTTCCATATATTTAATGTATATGTGTTTATTTTAAACGGATATTTCTCTTGTTAACCTAGACTTCTACTAACTCTCACTCTAACTCTTAAATATACCGAACCCGAAAGATATAAATCTTAATCCTTTTTTAGCGCCACATACCCATATAAACACATCCCACAACCGTGGTTCATCCAAATATTGGGAGCTTGACCGAAATACTCAAACAAACACAGTGAGGCTTCCATTAAAGTTTTATATATAGTGTGTTTACTAAAATGGGCTTGCTTCACGACAGAGCCGTGTGTTGCCCATGAATGAACTAAACCAAACCAAGGTTGAGGTATTTAATAAAATGATTGAATACAGTACCTAATAATAAACAATGACTCTCAAGAAAGTAGATCGTTGATGGTGATAGTGAGACAAGGTGTCCGATCATATCTGACCCACGAAAGTGAACGCAGTGTCTATGCAGTACGCACAGACTTAAAGGCGGGAGCAGACCAGATGCGTGGCGTAGCGTGACTTGACGCGTGACGTGCGCACGCACGTGCAAGCCCTGTCCCACCGACAAAAGCGGTACAGCACACGTCACGCAGGTAACTTCTGCATGCGTTCAGTCATATTGAAGTTGAGAGCATTTGACCGCAATAATAACTTATAATTTTTAGTTTTGTACTCTTCATGTTTGGTTTTGCAGGGACAATCATATTTGCAAACTATTTCTATGAGTTTATTGAAACAAAAAACACTCGTGAACTGTATCAATTTTGTAAATAAATACAACCTGCAGTGCGTGCAAACGTGCAGCACTGACCGATGCGTGTGCGTGCATGCCTGGTCTGGCATCTAACAGGGAGCGCAATATTATACAACGTCATCGCTGCACGCGCGTGCCCACGTCACGCATTTGATCGGGCACCTTCGTTACAGTTTCATACATTACAAATGGTGCCTGCGCACGTTACGTCGGGCCACACATCCGGTCTGCACCGGCCTTAACTTTCACTTAGGTATTTGAATATAGTTAAATAACTATATAACAGTGAACAGATTTTGTTCAAAATTTCAAGTTTGTGTAAAGTTCTATAATTGTGTATAACTTTACAGTAATTATGTTCAGTAAGGGCATAATTTTTTAAACTTAGGATGCCAAACCAAAAACCAAAACTTGAATTCAGTAATCATAAAAACTTTTAAACAAAAAAAAAACCACCAGCTTCAAAAATATACACTAAAAAGGTAAAAAGTAGTTAAGTACGCACGCCTTGCAATCGTACGTGGATACTAATTTTTTTTTTACTTTTTAGTACAATTTTCTCTTAGATTGAATTTTTATATGATTCTAATGTTTTTAGAAAAGAAAGTTTAAAAAAAAAAAATACTTTTTTTATTCTGTACTTTTTAGTGATAGTTTCATTGACTTTTTTTACTTTATTGCGCAAGTTTCATTACTTGGGTGATGAGAATTTGGAGAACAATATTATGTTCAATATAATCCACCCTAATGTCCACCTTTAGGTGCACTTCCTGCATCTGCCAAGAGGTGATAACATCAAAATGAACATCAAATTCGCGATCTGCGACCCTCAAAATCCCCGGATACCCATTTTGAAAATTTCTAAATTTTTCAACTCCAACTCTAGGTTGCACCTCTGGTACAACTCTGGGAGGGGGTTGTTGGTCAAAGTAACTGTGGAATATTGTATTGTCATCCGAGCTTAGTAAGTATAAAAAATTTCATCGAAGGGTGATAACAGGAAGTATGTTTAATTAAGCTTGCAAGATTTCACCACAAGATGAAGGGAAACATTGTGAGTTAAATAAAAGCAAATAATAATTACATATTTCCAAAAATCTGATCTGAATAACAGTTTGAAGTTTGTTTCTTGCAAGTGAAGTGTGTTATAAACTGTTTAGGTACATAGAAACCAACTTCGAACTGTAATTTAGATCAGATTTTTGCAAATAAGTATTTTTTTTAACTTTTTAGTGCATTTTTTTGAAGCCGGTTGTTTGTTTTTGTTAAAAAGTTTTTAGTCTTTTCTTTTTAGTGACGAATAGCTTTTTTCATACACTAACAAACATCCATACTAGTAACAAAATGTTATACAATCATCAAAATATAAGGCGTTTCACCATAATATTTACATTTATAAGCGACACTTTTTGGCTAGGTTTCTGCTTTTATTGGAATGGTAGTATCAATAAATATCATTACTCCTATAAACCTATACTAAACCTATTCGTATTATTACAATTGATTCCTATTTTATGTCACCGAATATGCAGTTGGGAATCGATACCCATGGGAGGTAACTCTACCTTAGGTGAACCAAGGCGACTTGGAGTAGCGGGCCGTATCCTCATGCTGCAACTGTACTGGTTTCCTTAAACTCACACGGAAACATGCTTTAAGTACATAGCAACAGAGTTTGATTTTAATTACCTTACAAGCCATTGAAATGAAAGAGAGCAGTAATGTTCATTTAATATATATATATATATATATTTGTTTTTATATAAAATACTTTATTTTATTTTACTTTTATATAAAAGAGTAAATCGATTGACTGATATATTAACGAACAGCCCAAACTACTGGGTCTATGGCAAGTATATGAAACAGAAAGTCAATGTTGGGCGAATTGGATAAAGATCGGAGCATCGGTAGGCCGCAAAGTTCATAAAAAGACTCATCGCACCTATCTTAGTACTAATGTCCAACTATAACTATCTCATTTGAGCACTTATTATAAAGAATAAATGTATTAAAATTAAACAATGTCCGTAGTAATTCTACACCATTTTTCTCATACGGCAAGATACGGGATTAATATTTGTCTAATATTTGGCTAAAGTTATCAGATCTTATGTAGAGCCAAGCTTCTAACTCTACACCCCCTAATTCTTCAAGTCCTAACTTCACAAACTTGTATAAGTACTCTACTTGTATAACTTTCAGAACAATTGCATCCCCTAATTTAAAGGATGAGATGTGATTTACTAAAAATACAAAAAAAAGGAGTCCCTATATTAATTTTCAGACCTCTATCATCAAAATTTGCGAAAGTCACATACAAACTTACATCCCCTAGTTTAAGTGGTTGAAGGTTAGAAGTTCCAAGTTTGAGATTTATGAAGTGAAAACTTCTTTAGCGGCGTTGTGTACTTGTTTTGTGATTGGTAAAAAAATTTAAAGTCGCTTCAGGTTTCGCTTTAAACGTGCCCTGATCGAAAATTCATACCAAATTCGTAAAATAGAACTCGCGTCAGATTCATTTACATTAGGCTATGACAGATTGAGATGTCAAATATACTACGTTTAAAAAGTAAATAAACAAACAATGTTGGGCGAATTGGATAAAGATCGGAGCATCGGTAGGCCGCAAAGTTCATAAAAAGACTCATCGCACCTATCTTAGTACTAATGTCCAACTATAACTATCTCATTTGAGCACTTATTATAAAGAATAAATGTATTAAAATTAAACAATGTCCGTAGTAATTCTACACCATTTTTCTCATACGGCAAGATACGGGATTAATATTTGTCTCAATATTTTTTTGTCTAGACTTAAAATTTTCTCGAGAGAGAGTTTTGCAATATTCATCCTCTCTACGGGGTACAGTTGGAGAAAGACGTTTGTATGGCATTGCGTCAGTTTTGAAGCTAAATGCATAACAACAGGTCTTTGACTTTTAGGTTAAAAAATAAGATTGTTACGTTTCACCGTTTATGGAAAAATTTGAATAAGAATTCAGATATATATTTGTAAGTAAAGTAATGGTTACGTGAAGGTATTCCAAAGAAAGCGAGTCAGGATGGGTAGAGTTCTCACCGTATTTAATTGAATCACAAAAGACGCGTAGGAGTAGAAAAGGTGTATAAACCATAACTAGAACGTTCTTAGTAATACTCTTAAAATACTTTTGGTGTGCGTTAAATCGTGTATCTAAAAGTAGGTACTCCCAGTGCGACTTAGACGGTCACAGAGCCAAACCTGTATTCTTTCATTTTTAAGTTTCATGTTCTAATTAACTTAAAATCATTATATATTTCCATAATTTATAGCTAGGTCAGTTTAGGTTAGAAGAGGTGTATGCGGTACAGTTTACACTATTGCGAGTGTAGGGCTTTATTGGGTAAATAAATCTCTCGCACTAACCGATTCTTATTATTTGGTGTTTTTCTATAGACATTACACTATAATATATATAAGATTGAAGCTTGTTTCTATTTCCGATTGTTTTTACGTTAGATTTACTTGTATTTCTTGTATGGAGCCCCCTTTAATTTTTACTTTCTCTATTTTGCATTATTTACTAGGAAAACCGCTAAAGGAACTCATATTATGTAAAAAAATCAGGCTTCGATCTACTTTGATCTCTAAGAGTGAGCCCGTTAAAGGTTGGACTGACAGTCAAACATAGAGAGACAGCGTATGCTTAGTAACAGGACTCTGTTGGCGTAGGGTTTGTCGTTTTTAGTCCGAGAATTAATACTTGAGGGACTAATTTTAAAAAAATTACAATTCTGCGATTTTTTTTCGAAATATTTATTATGTAAGTTATCCCATAAAAAACCTTTTTATGTAAAATGTTTCCAAGACGAGACCCTATGGGCTAAAGTTATCAGATCTTATGTAGAGCCAAGCTTCTAACTCTACACCCCCTAATTCTTCAAGTCCTAACTTCACAAACTTGTATAAGTACTCTACTTGTATAACTTTCAGAACAATTGCATCCCCTAATTTAAAGGATGAGATGTGATTTACTAAAAATACAAAAAAAAGGAGTCCCTATATTAATTTTCAGACCTCTATCATCAAAATTTGCGAAAGTCACATACAAACTTACATCCCCTAGTTTAAGTGGTTGAAGGTTAGAAGTTCCAAGTTTGAGATTTATGAAGTGAAAACTTCTTTAGCGGCGTTGTGTACTTGTTTTGTGATTGGTAAAAAAATTTAAAGTCGCTTCAGGTTTCGCTTTAAACGTGCCCTGATCGAAAATTCATACCAAATTCGTAAAATAGAACTCGCGTCAGATTCATTTACATTAGGCTATGACAGATTGAGATGTCAAATATACTACGTTTAAAAAGTAAATAAACAAACATTATTATTTGCGATGAGTGAAAATGATAAACTCGCATCAGGCTTAACAAAAAATTCGTCAGACGGAAACCATAATGCCACGCCATAAAAATTCACAAGGCGGAATCCATAATGCCACGCCTATTATAATTTTGAAGTGAAAACGTCTTTAGCGGCGTTGTGCACTTTTTTTTCTGTTTAGTTAGTTTTTTATGTCACATGCTCGTAAACAGTGTCATAACACCCACGGGCTTTTTATTTGTATATTTTACTTTATAGAAGTGATAGATTTCATCAAAATCTTTATTTCGGATGACAGCTGTCAAACTAGAAACGGCTTTATCACCGTAACTTTTGATCGTTGAAGAGTAGTTTCTTTACAGAAGTGATAGATCTCTTCAAGATCTTCATTTCGGATGACAGCTGTCAAACTAGAAACGGCTTTATCTCCGTAACTTTTGATCTTTGAATAGTAGTTTTTTTACAGAAGTGATAGATCTCATCAAGATCTTCATTTCGGATGACAGCTGTCAAACTAGAAACGGCTTTATCTCCGTAACTTTTGATCGCAGACTAGTAGTTTCTTTACAGAAGTGATAGATCTCATCCAGATCTTCATTTCGGATAACAGCTATCAAACTAGAAGCGGCTTTATCTGCGTAACTTTTGATCGTAGATTAGTAGTTTCTTTACAGAAGTGATAGAACTCATCCAGATCTTTATTTCGGATAACAGCTGTCAAACTAGAAGCGGCTTTATCTCCGTAACTTTTGATCGTAGACTAGTAGTTTCTGTACAGAAGTGATAAATCTCATCAAGATCTTCATTTCGGATGACAGCTGTTAAACTAGAAACGACTTTATCTTTGCAAATTTTGATCGTAAACCTGACTCAAAATCTATTTGCAATTCGTGTAAACATAACCTAACTTTACTTAATATTCACTTTTTCTGGTAATTTAGTCATAAATCATTAAAATACTTACATGATTACCTTAATTGTCACATTCTTTAACTGGTTTTCAAATCACGACACTGATTAAACCTAAATTTAACAAAATTCCAAATTAACGTAACATATATGTTGCATCACAGAGTACATTGTTGGGTTGCATAGTAGCCTTAGGTAACTCCGGACATAACTATATCTTTGGATATATATCCGAGGCCGGATATGTTACAACTCCTTCACTTTGCGTGAAATAAACATGTAGTTTTTAGTATCACTTCTGCTTTGTGACGGGCGCGTGAATATCTGTTAGAAAAATATAATATAGATATCAAATAGTATCTATCTATAACAAACGAGGGATATATTAAGCGGATATGGATATGCGAAGCGGATACATATCTTTAATCGGAATGATATGTGACATATCCAATCTTTGTCCGGAGTTACTTAGCCCATGGCTATCAGCATAGACTACAAAACGAAAGACGCGGGTCAAGGTTATTTTTGTTTACACGAATTGCAAATAGATTCTGCGTCAGGGATAGACTAGTAGTTTCTTTACAGAAGTGATAGATCTCACCAAGATCTTCATTTTTTGCAGTACATTGAAATGAATGTAAGACGTGCCCTTTATTTACATTAGGTTAGTTTTTATTTTAAGTATATGGCGATAATGAGTAGTACAGGGAGGTTGGATAAGGGATTATAATTCTATGACAGATTGAGTTGTCAAATATACTATCAATAACTAAATAAACAAAAAAAAATTATTTATAATAAATAAATATGTATACGAAGTGATGGGAAGTAAATAGCTAGTATGTTTTCACTTCGGCCGGCACTCCCGGCGTGCAACCCGTTTTTTTGTTGTTTATGTACTAATACCAGCTTACATACCAAATTTCAGCTTTCTAGTACTTCAAGAAGTACCCTAAGAATTTTGATGATCAGCAGTGAGTCTGTGACAAAATCGGGGTTTTTTTAGGTACCAATAAAATCTAAAGTATAAGAGCTATGCAATCGAAATTTAAATATATAATAAGTTCACTATTGACATCATATCCTGATTTCGTTTATCTGTTATAATCTAAACCAAAATTATGAGGGTTCAAACAAACGGCAAAGCGTTTCAAGAAACAGTAGGTTCGCTGGGCTCGTCTTGGCGAGGGCACTGCCGTGCCCCTAAACCAGCTGGTTATCCAATAAAAAGGTCATTAAAATCAATACGTAACACAAAGCACCTTACAAAAATTATATTCATTTGCCCTTTACAATGATTTTCTTATATTGTAATTGTCGTTCCACTTATCTAATTGACTCGTCGCAGTGCGAAATCAATTGAGGAGCAGACACAGAATATGAGCGTAGGCGTAATTTAGCACTACTGCCCCAGAAAACATTCGCCACTATATGATACTGCGACTTCGCCTGCTTAGGATCGAATTTAGTGCGGGCGCAGCTGCGGGCAAAAGCTAGTTTAGTATAAACTTAAAATTTCTACCAAGAAATTGAAAGTTTCATGTTAATACAGATAAGATATATCTCGTTGTGAATATATTAGTGTGTAATGATCATTAATTATCAATATTCACGTGCATACGTGCAACGTGCAATGGTTTTAAGATAGGCTCGTGGGTCAGTTACAGAGTAGCCTGATACTCTGTAACTGACCTGATTTACTTATTTTTATTCGTCTATTGGAAACAATAAAACATAAAACAAAACTTGATATTTGACCTTAAAGTTGAAAATTAAGATTGACCTGTTTCACCGTCTTTAGAAAATCATCCCCTAGTAAGCAAAATAGGAGATAACAAATTAATGAAAATTAAATAAAAATTTATGTGTGGAGATGGCAAGCATGAGCAAGAAAATTCGTAATTGATGGATTGTTCTAATTGTATCGTTGTAAGCTTCTGCTGTTCAGCCGCGGCAAAAATGCTTTCATATGTTTTTCCGGCTGTTCTCTTCTACAGGTCGCATGTTAAGAAATTGAGTACATACAAACTTTTGAAACTGAGCGCATAAGACTTGGTATTTCACCTTCAAATAATAATTAATAATGGCATATTTCACCGTTTATGTAATTCACTCCTTAGAGGTTAAAATAGGGGAATGCGTATAAAAATTTTGATACTCTTGTGACTAAAGATTTAAAATTTAGTATACAGGTTCCTGTAAGGTAATGACATAGGCGAGCACTTAGAGCGGATTTTGCAAAATCAATCCCCTAGAGGAGTGAAATAGGGGTTTAAAGTTTCTATGGAAATCCATCATTTTTGATGCTAAATGCATAAAATTGGTAAAAGTCCTTTAATTTGAAAATCAAGATAAACATGTTTCACTGTTTTTGGATAATCATGCCTTGGGGAGGGTAAATCGGGGTTAAAAATTTTGAAACTAAATATATAAAAATGGGTATTTAGCCTTTAGGTTAGGTTAACAATTAAAACTAAATCAGTTGTTGTAATTGTAAATAATCACCGTAGAATGGATTGTTTCGTTATACACTCCGTTCAAGACAATATGCTGTTAATATTACTAAGTTGCCTACATATTAAATATAGCAACATGATAAAAACAGAATGATTGCTTATTACGTTTCTTTAGGCATCCGATAAAATTGCAATTGTGTATGAGGATTTGCCTGTTCATTAAAAACCCTCACACACGGTAAAATATTATCTAAACTAATATTTTTTTGTGAAAGTCTGTTTGTTTGTTATTGCTCGCAACGGAGCATCTAGATGCATGATGTATGAAGGACGTAGGTTACTTTTTACTCCACATAAAAAACTAATTGAATTCCACGCAGACGAACTATAGCTTTCTATAGCAGACTTTCTTAATATGATTAAGTAGGTGCCGTAGAAGCTAACAACCGAATTGAGCGCGGGCAGAATCGCTGGCAAATGTTAGTGTAAGTATACGTAGTAAACGTAAAAATCTCAACTTGAGAACTTAAAAAAACCAGCTGTACCGTTGTTTATATTCACATAAGATTTACGCCACATTGACGGTAATTACAAACTAACCGCAATGCGATTGATGTAGATTGGACGTGCACAATTTATTAAGCTGCATTGGTAGATAAAAACTCACAATGCCACAGCTTCAAATAAAGCTAACGAGCTAGGCTCAACATATAGTATTGTTCATCAACTATGTCTATTCAGTATGCTTGCTTTGTATTTTATAGTATTTTACATTACTGTCTCAAGGACTGAAGCAGAAACTTAATGCGGGTAAACTCGTGGTAAACAGCTAGTTCCTGAGATAAGCACGTTCAAACAGACGAACTAGCTAGCTTTATATATTTGCACAGATTATATAATACTATACTAGTAATAGGTTATTCCCTGAAGAGGGAAGGAGGACTAGACTTCTGAATAATAAGAAAGCTTTTATCTGTTTATGGTTTTACATAAAGAACTATCGGAATTATCATTCAGATTTCTTTGCCCTATTTTGCTCTTTAGGGGATGAATGTCCAAAAACAGTAAAACAATTTATTCTTTATTTGTAACCTCAAGACCAAACACATTTTTTTTAAGCATTTAGCTTGAAGCTGTAAGGATGTACCAACACTGGTAAACGGAAGCAAGAGGAAGGTGGATAAGTCAATAAAGCAGAATCACAGTAAAAATGAGAGTTAAAAATCCTGATAAGTAGTAGGTATTAGGTACTTTGGAAGATAGTTTAATAAATTTATGTTATAATATACGTTGTAAAAAGTTCGTCAATAGTTTCAGTGTTCATTCATGTCTTTAAAAAGAAATCACATTGGATTTTCATTTTCATAGTATACAATATAAGTGTAACCCAACAGTTGTGCTGTAATTAAATGTATCACTCATTATCATGACTGCTAATTGTAGTTTCTATAATGTGGAGGATTGAAGAGACATATTTTATCACATCATTATTATGACTAACTTTTTAGTCTCTATAGTGAGGGGCATTAAAGAGACATATCTTATTACATCATTATCATGACTACTTTTTTAGTCTCTATAATGAGGAGATTGAAGAGACATATCTTATCACATCATTAACGTGACTGCTTTTTTAGACTCTAGTGACAGAAGACGACAAACTACTTTAATCACTCCAATTTAATATTAATATTTCTATATATAATTGGGTATATAAAATACTATAACAAATTGTATAAATTATGAATATTAAGTGAACATAATCCAAAGAAAATATAAACATATATAGGTATATGTACATATATGTATATAAATATAATATATGTATATATATATATATATCCATACATACATGTCCATATTTATAATACATAATATAATGATATTATAAATATGAAAGTAACTTTGTCTGTCCGTCTGTCTGTTACCTCTTCACGCTTAAACCGGATTAAGGTGAAATTTGGCATGTAGATAGTTTCAGTACCAAGAAATAACATAGGCTACTTGAAAATATCAAGTATTAGTCGTTTTTTTTTCTATAATTACCCAGTTGCCGTTGAAATCCTACACCGATAACCGAATTTAGGGCGATTGAAACCGCGGGCACAATTGGTCAATGAGATAGTTTGAGTCCCAGGGAATGACAAAGGCTACTTGAAAACGTCAAGTGTGAGTCGGTTTTTTTTCTATAATTGCGGCGTTGCCGTTGAAATCCTACACCAAAATCGAATAAGTAAGCAAAAGCCTAATAAGTGAGCGTTTTGAGAGCGTTAAAATCAACCACCCCTTTTTTTTTTGTTTTTTCGGATTTTTAAGAAAACTATTATACAAATATACAGGGTGTACAGGGATAGACAATATAATGCTTATTTCAGTACCTATCCAACGATACTAAATTGTCCATATAAAGAAGCACTAATAAGCTTTTTAAGCCGGTAATTATCAACCCTACCGAGAATGACTAAAAATAATGAAAACAATATGTAATGATTGTAATTGTAATGTAATGATTTTATTAAAAAAAAATTACAAAAAATCTTAGTAACTAGTGTTCCCTCCGCTTGCCCTGTTGACCGGTTTCTCATCGATCTGATGAGCCCAATAATGAATGCCTGTGGAATGGCGTCCCATTCTTCCTGCACGGCTTCTTGCAGCTCTTGGAGACACGTTGGTGTTGTTGTTCTCGCCCGAATTCTCCTTTTTAGCTCTGCCCACATATGCTCAAGGGGTTTAAGTCAGGACTCCGCGCTGGCCACTCCATTACTGGAATTCCGACTTCCTGAAGATACTTCCATCAAAGTGAAGCCGTCGCTAATATATCCAGCAAATGGGACCGCATGCTCTTCGAGGACTTCACTGACGGAGCATTGAGCATTCAATCCCCCTGATCCACGGTTCTGGGACGCTCCGACGAAATCCCACCCCAAACCATGCACGATCCTCCTATATAAGGGACACGTTCACTGATGCAGCATTGGGCAAATCGCTCCCCCGGCCTTCTGTTTACTCTTCCCCGTCCGTCGTTACCAAATAAACATATTCTGCACTCGTCTGAGAATAGTACGGCTTGACATTGGTCAATGGACCAATTTAGGTGTTCTCTGGAAAACCGAAGTCGGGCTTCTCGATGCGCTGCGGTCAATTTCGGGCCGTTGGCTGGTCTGTGTGCCCTCAAATTAGCTTCAGCGAGTTTACTTCTGACGATCCACCGACTCACACTGACGTTTCTTGCCGATTGGAGTCTCTGCCCCAGCTGAACTGCGTTGAGGCGACGATCCCGGAGAAAAGTATTGACGAGGTAGCGTTCGTCACGCTGGGTAGTGGCTCGCCTCCGGCCAGATCCGTGTCGACGAACGTAGCCACCAGTAGCCAGAAACCTCTGGTATACACGACGTTCGGCAGATCGGCTCAGGTTAATTCTCGAGCCACTTGAGATTGATTGTGGCCAGCTTGGATCAATGCAACAGTTTGGGCGGCTTCTTGAGGCGTGGTGTCCATACTTCAAGGTGGTAAGGTGGTAAGTCAGAGACAATGCAGGAGATGTTCACAGAAAGAGCGCTGATAGAAAATTTGCCAATAACATCTTTTTTATACCTTAATTAGGCTCGCGTGAAATAACGTGCGAATTTTTCCGCTATCGGTTTTCTCCCTCTAATTGGTTGTGTTTACTCTCTATATGCTCAAATTGGATATATGGATCGAATTGGATGCCATCATTAGATAGGTAAGTAATCCAGGTGTCTATAGGTATGCTACATGAATGGCATAAATAAAAAAATGGAGTAAATAATAATGCAACAAAAAATGTAAGGGGTGGTCGATTTTTATGCTGTCAAGTGTATATATAGCTTTTTGTAATAACAGATCCCAGCAACTGACAATATGCAGCCTAATGCCTTTATTCGTGTAAGCTGACAAGGGTGATTCAACATTGAGGATAAACCCGTAATTGGGTCAGGCATGTAGTCGAACGCCCACGCCTTATAGATCCAAACGATACATTCGCTTTGTAAATATATTCATTCATACATCTATTTATATGTAAGTAGACTTTCAGACCCTACTTTTAGATGGACGCCGAAATAAGATTAAAAAAAAATTACACATCTTAACATACAATAATGTCAAGCCAGATCCTTTATCTGTGCTTCTACTCGTGTTAAGTGACGAGGGTGGCTAGTAGGTTTTGAAATTGGGTCAAGCACGAAGTGGAGCGCTTACATTTTACAGTTTTACTGATGCACTCGGATCTTGTCGACTTTCATTTTCTACTTAAACGAGGTCGCTTTTAATGTAGACCTGATTTTTCTTTTAGACACGGAGCAGGCCAAAATAAAAGAAACTGGTGGACTGTCATAACCATAGCCCAAAATACAAACCGCTTATTTAGTACCTAGTAGTAGTCCTTTGAGCTGAGTTCTTAGTGCCGTTTGAGCACTTAGCATAGAGTTTGATTTGCGATAGCAATGTTGTTTGCGACTTCGAGAGTAAGGTCACCCTACTGTCTCGTTATTCTGACATCACCCTCAGAATGTATGAGAATTATTTCTACTAAAAGAAAAAAATGTTTTGAAGATAAAGAGGATCCAGTGGAAATTGCGGCAATTTTGGAAATAATAATTTACAACTCGATTGACAATTAAGATAATTTCGTACAAGCGGGATTATTGAATCGGTTCCCGTAAAGCTGAGTTCGTAGAATGGCTCTATTTATAGGTATGAAATTTCCTACTAATAAATAATCGATTAATTATGAGAGTAATTTTTCGATTAATCTGACTGTTATTTTGAGTTAAAGATTGTTACCATACACTTTTTTACAAGGAAAATCAAAATGAGATTATTCCTCGTACAGCTTATTACTATACCTACCCTACGAGAATTTATTAATAATAAGTTATTTTAAGCAAAAGTGCTTCTTTGCCATAGTGTTTGTAATTTTTTTTAAATATAAGGTATTTAATTTAAGGGTTTAAAGCTTAGCTTAAAAAGGTAAAGGTTTAAAAGTTTGAAACCAAGCCGCCTACAGTCTACACTATAGAACTTTATTTTATAGTTCGGCTACATGACCTATGACAACTTTCCAGGACAGATTTGGATTGCTAATTATTTGAACTAATATAGAAGATCCTCAATTGAGATCATATCATTAGAGAAACTTTAAGATAAACAGTTTTTAGCCTGGTATATAATTAATCTGTTTCGAGTAACATAATACATACAAAAATATGTCTCCAAATTGGGAATGGGCAAATTTTATGGAGGTTGCATACCTAGAGCGTATATCTAGACTAGGGAGAGGCAAATTCGGTGAGATTTTTCGAAAATCATTTAGGTGTTAACAATTTCAAGTTTAAGGTAAATATCTTTTGTTACCTTGATTGCTTAGTTCAAAGTAACCTTAAAAGGAAAATCGTTTTCATTTTGCTAAATTATTTTCGAGAACACACTTCACTATAGATGAACTAATTGTAAAATATAAATAGTATCTTAAGCTTCAGACACGTTCATGTTGGTCCAGTCACTTCAAACAAATCTCCCTTAGAAGCTTTATAAACATTGCAACGAGATCCGAAAATAGCACTCTTAAAACATAACTTTAAAGCATACGGATATGGATATTACAAATAACGACCCATAGGTTAAGTTTGTTTTTAGGCAGAAACAGAGGTATAAATGAAACTATTTTTTTAGTTTTTTTTTTAGTTTAGTTAAAAAACTTAAACCAGATTACTGAAAAATCATGCTCTAAGAGTATAAAACTAGAAAACATTCTTATATGACAACTATTTAAAATTTATGTCTATTAAATAAACAACTTACACGTAATATATTTCAATGTATTTATTAAATTTTCAAAGTCATGGCCAAAAGATAGCCGTGGTTGTATGCCTCTTTACCCTTAAGCTTATGATCGAGTAAATACAGTAATATGTTAGAACGTACTGGGAGTTTCGGTTCTAAAGTGTGAGAATAAATTCCTTGGCAAAGTACCCGTGGGAATCATTTCGAACACATTGTACAAGTGGTAGAACACATACACGGAGGCAAAGTCTCTCCTCAGACTTAAGGGCTTGATACGGCAAGTGAGTTTGGGATCGACAATTCTCACAGCCCGTCGTTGAACCGAGTCAAAAGGGCCAAGCTGGTATCCGGGTGCACCCGCCCAGAGATGGCAGCGGAACTCCGTATGGCTGATTTATGATCACATTTATTTACAACGTAGTAAAGGTACCTATTTAACAAATGTCTTATGTCACTTTAAAATTGTTAACTCTATTTTTTAACTTAAAGCAGAATAAAAAAAATAATTGCTCCCCTGCTTTGCACACACAACGCCACAACCAGTTTTTACTATCGCAATAAACAGCATAAGCTAAATAAACCTTGGCTCCTTGAATATACATGTGTACATTATCCAACACGGCATCAATAGAAGTTTTTGTTTTAGTTCATGACTTTGTGCTCTCTAGAGGGTGCGATGTTCAATTCAGTGTAACATAGCCCATAACCAGCGGACGGTTAAGAGGCTTCCAAAACATACATACATACATATATACCGGTCAGAATCATAACTACGTCTTAGTCTGGTAAAAGGGACAATAGTTAACGAATAAATATTTTCTTTTTTTAAGATTTTACAAAATCTCTAAATTTTCTTTTAGATTTATCTGTGGTCAGCTATTAAATCAGAGATTCCACTAGCGCCGCGCCGGCAATGAACATTTTTGATGTCCGCTTTGTAAAAGCAAATTTCAATAGAAATATAAAATAACAAGTTTTATGCTGAATTTACGCTGTTTTTAGAAGGGTATGTTTTGTATGTGTGTAGTCTTATAAACCTTATACTCCTAAGCCCACGTTACAAATTGCAATATAACTAGATTTGTTAGACATCAGAGTTAAAAAAAGTCTAGTAAAATTTCACAAATGAGATTTATTTTTTTCGTGTCTTTGTAAATCGATAGCACCATTTTATAGGTTTAAAGTTACATTATCTGCATTAAGTGTATCGATTATTATATCGATTAATGTCAACAATTTACTGACTTCGACCACACAACTCCCTCGCAGCCTATTTGGTAGTGTTATGGACTGCCGTGCAGAGGGTGTGGGTTCGATTCCCGCACTGGACAAACATTTACGTGTTAAACATTTGTGTTTGTCTGCAGTCTGGGTGTACTTATGTATGATGTGTATGTATTTACAAAAAAAAAAGTGCGCGACCTCTGCGTACAGTGCAATGGTTGAAAGCGCTTAGCCACACTACTGAAGACTGCTTTTGATATTGCTTCAAAGTTAGATACGACTGCTTTTGATATTGCTTCAAAGTTAGATACTGTCATAAACAGAAAAATAAACTGGATAACGAAAGAAAAACTCGAGTAAATGTTGATTTTTGCGCGAGCGTTGTTTGTAAACAACAGTTGAAGGGTTGGAAAAACCAACTTTTTGGATTTCTAGGTTCCGTCGTACAGCTGGTTAAAAATTATGTATATTAAATATTAAAACCATGACAAAATTTGTAACAAAAACAAATTTTGACATAATATATTATGTCAGTTATAAAAAAAATACCTATCATGGTATGACTATTTTTAGTATGTTTAGTTAGTAACTATTACACAGAATTCCCGTTAATTAGATACATATCAAAATATTCCCAATGTGAATTTAAGTAATATAATATACATATGCAATACATACATATAATTCTACTTTCTTTAAAATTGTTAGAAACCATGGACTTTAAGGTCCGTAATCTATCCTATGGACTGTGCCTCACAAAGCTGACCAGCCTTTAGAAGAGACAAAGAAAACATGTGGTCCCTTTTCTCTTTTTTTCAACGTCCGCCATTTTGTTTAATTATGTTTATTGAAACAAGTTAGAAAGACCTCAGTTTCACACTTTTGCGACCACTTTTCTTCACATCTGGCTAAAGATGCGCTTTCCAGTTTTCTTTCTATGTTAAAAACAGAGAGTTTAGTTACTGACAAACTGGTGGACAAACAGATAGGCTGTAACTATTCCAACCGTAAATGTCAGGTTATTGAAACATGTCGTTTGTTCAAAATTGCATGACGTCATATTTGCCGTAACCTATTTATCAATCTAAAGTTTATGAATACTGATGACAGTAACAATGCTAAGCTTGCTTATTGATGTGCTATGTATTTCAAATCAAACAATATTTATTCAAGTAGGTGTCTAAGAACACTTTTGAACCTTCAATACAATCTAAACAATGTTAATTTCCGCCAAAGAGATCTGGCAAGAAGTTTTATTTGAAGTAATAATACAATACTTTGTTAATCAATAAGAATACAATCTGTATTAAAACACTTAGTCATATAAATAAGTTAGTAAGCTACTAAAAACAAAGTTGCGATACACACACACGTCAATTATTATTTTTTTGTTTTTATGTAGCATAGGGGGCGCGCTATGTGAAGTGTCAAATATCGTCAATTTGAAGTTTGTGACCTTTGACCGTTACGGTTTTCATTTCTCAACTTTCTTTAATAGGGAATTTAATAATGAGTAATTAATATTTTGTATTAGTTAAGGATATTTAATTAGTTTAGTTTAAGTTTTCTGCCTCGAAAGCTATGATTCCCTATAGAGGTTTTTCTTGGGGACTACAGATTAGTATCAATAAGGAAGCGAATAAATTATTAAATAGGTACGTGTGTATATAAATTAATCTTTTTTAATTATACTCTCTGTAAATAATTATACAATGCTTTTGGCCAGGTAATTTTTTAGTTTTTGGTACTTGGACATATAAAAGGGGGAAGGAATCACCTTCATCAAAATTGGCTCATGATCGGCAAAGATATAATCATAAAAAGTAGGCAAACTACTAAACATCTATCTAAATTATTTTCAACCATTTTAATATGTAATTATTATAACGTATCACCTTGGGCTCCAGCTCAATCAAATACAGTTTAAATAATTCAAATCGGTTAAGTCACTGACGAGAAATCGGTAAAAATACATAAGTGTCGAACATAAAACCTCCTCATTCTTTGAAGTCGGTTAATAAAATGAAATGAATGAAATAAAATTAAAAGCAACATATAATCATTTTACTCGAAAAGGAAGAATGAAAGATTATTTGTGCTGGTTTGATCAATATTTATAAGCTCTGACCACATCGTTGGAAGGCTACACAATTACAAGATACCTAATAGCTTTTCAGTGTAGTTAGTGAGTTAAGCTTCGTAACTTTCAATAAAGTAGTTGAACAGTCTACAAAGTTAGAGGTTACACGTTATATACCTAATAAAATTTTGTCTCCATCTTTCAAAATAAATAGGTAATCCCTCTGATTATTAAACTAATAATGAATAAGTAAACTTTTGAACTTTCAAATAAACTATTCCTTTATTTTTAGTTTTTGATACAAATTTCACGTTATTACAGCGAATTATAAGCATTAGATTCTTAAAAACGTAAAAATTACGTACGCACTACATTAAGTATACTTAACGAAATAGAAGAAAGGAAATACTAGGAATTAAGTTATGGATTTTTAATTCTTCAAATTTTTTCAAAACGGGTTTTTTCCTCTATTGCTGTTTTAATAAGTTAATTGCCTATAATGCTATAAACGAATAAAACGATATTAAACAGACTCAATAGGTTACGTATGTAGGTACGGCAAACAGAAACAGAGCCAAATACGGGTCTGCTTTTATAAACAATGTGGCATTGAAAACTTTATAACAAAACTTGATTTAAAAACTAAACAATACCAAAACACAGTCCAAACTGGTTTTAAAGCTTAAACGAAACGTATTAAAAGGACTAAAAAAGCTCCGAAACATAATCTTTTTTGTACAGCTTAAAGTCATTTCAACCCACGTAGTTTTATCACAATGGGTGTGGGCTGCTTTCATAGTTTATTCATGTTCCAAAAAAGAAATATAATTACTTAGAAAATTAAAATGAACATCTTTTGATTAATTTGTTTATTACGTACAAAAGATGCAGGTTGATATTATCTGACATTTTAAAAAGCGTTTTATCGTCTTATATAGTCTTATCGCGTTCGTATTTTGTTTTTAAATGTTTAAAATATTCATTTAGGATATCACTAACAACCTATGTTTATAGAGAATTGTGATGTATGACCGTTTGTCCCGATGAAATGTATGTATATGGGTGTGACTTGCCTACAGTATAATGAGTCATAAATGGTTAGGTACATACAAAACCAACTTCAAACTGTTATCAGATTAAATTGTCAGTAATAAATAATTAATTTTACCTTTTTGAAGCCGGTTGTTTTTTTGTTAAAAAAAATATTTTTAACTTTTGAGTGTAAATTAAAATACGTACATTAAAAACATCCATACTCGATACAAAATTACAATTATCCGCATAAAAATTTAAGACTTGTATGGTTTTCTCATGAATTCCATTGTTAGGGGAAATTTGACCACAAGCACCAGCTTTAAAAATAAAAAAAAATCGTCAAAATCGGTTCACCGAGTCAAAAGTTCTGGGGTAACAAACTTAAAAAAAAATACAGTCGAATTGAGAAACTCCTCCTCTTTTTGAAGTTGGTTGAAGAATCCCTGTTTCCCTTCGTCACGCCGTAGCTTTCGAACGACTGGCCCAAATTAGATAATTCTTTTTTGTTGTGTTCGTTACTGTTAGGTTGCCTTTAGGTTTTTAACAAAGAACAAAAGGGTCATGTGCGAGTCAAAAGTCGCGCACTAAGGGTAATGAATCAATATTTAAATAACCAATAAAATATGAATTCCTCTCTAAAACTCACTAAAGAATGACCGAACACGATCCGTTATGAATAGCAATGCCTCTCAAAATACAGTCTCTTTAAGACAGAAAAGCTCCTTTATTCTTTGTAATAGGGAAAAAAAACAATAAAAGCTTTCCATATATTCCAGTTCGAGATTTTTGTTTATTATTGCTTATTTTTTTATTCAGAATTATCTGTTCTAATAAAATTACGCTGTTTACACATTTATATTCATACAATGATGCTCTGTATATTTTTATTTTTTATCTGCCTAAAGGTTGTCTGCTAGAGATCGCTTATAAGCGATAAGACCGCATGATTGTATTCTGTAATACTATCGATGTGCAAGTTAATGTACTATAAATAATTCCACAATGTTATAATCATTACTATGAGAGATCTGTTTGTTATATAATTTTTAAGTAATTTATACCACAGTGACGCGTTGAAACTTTTAATGAATTGAAGGTTCTTACCATTTTGTAGTCACATATTTTGACTGTTTGTAACAACTTGACTGTAGTCACTGCACAAGATAACAACCAATTCTAATTATTTAACCGACTTTCATAACAACCACATGCAATAAATGCTTAAAAACGATGGTCGTTAGTTTCTGATTGAGAACAAACGGAAAATAATTTCAAGTAATTGATTTCATCAGTGAGATGGGTTTCGAGTTGTTATCTTAGAGACAAACACCACCACATTACGACAATATGGCGATGGTCGACATCTCATTACCATTGTAATTTATTACAGAATTCCTAATGTCCTCAATTGCGATAAAAAAACAGTACCTACACTACCTACATAGTCTACAATTTACTTCTGTGCGAGTAAAGAATCTTTGTGTGGCATTTGTAAAAGTCAATCATTGTGTTTGTAAGCAAACTTTATTATATTGACAAACGCAGAACAAGGTTTTTCATTCAGAAGCTAAAGCGTTTGATGTTTTATGAAAGAGCAGTTGAAATGGCTTCTTGTTTATGAAGTCACTTATAAAAAGATTATAATAATGATTCAAAGATAATAATTAAAAGTGGTTATTAATTTTAATATGCACTTAATATTATGCTGTAAATGCTAGAGTCGGTGGTGTTCGAGAGGTTTAAAAAGTCAGTGGCGGCCGAGGGGTTTAGATTTCATCTTATGTCCTGAGTCGCGGAAGTTTGAGCCCGGCGTGTTCCAATGTCTTTTTCTTAACTTCTCAAGTACATTGACTATTTACACAACTGGCTTTTCAGTGAAAGAAAACATCGTCAAGAAATCTGCATACCTCAAAAAGACGTATGTGAAATCTACAATCCGCACTGGGCCCGCGTGTGGACTATGGCCCAAATCACCCTCGGCGAAGGTAGGCCGTGCCCCAACACGTATGAGACTGATTATGCTGTAAAATGAGACTTTAGCATAGTTCCGTGTACCAAGGTTTAGAAAGAGATAAACAGACCGTCATTAATAACACCAACCTACAGTCCCTTAAATACAAAACATGTATTGGATAGCTATTTGACTCTTTGTAACAAAAAAAAAAAATTAAATAAGGAATACCATATAAACTAGTTTTTTAAGAGCAATTCTGAATCGCTCGGGTCAAACTAGCGGTAGTGTATCTATATTTTATTTTACCCGACTGACCAAGATCCCCAGAAGAATTGTCTTTTTTTTTTCCACTAACGTGGCAAACAAGCCTACGGTCCACCTGATGGTAAGCGGTCACCGTAGCCTATGGACGCTTGCAACACCAAGGGCATCACTCGCGCGTTTCCGACCCTTCAGAAATCTAATAACTTCCTTTTTGAAGAACCCCATACTGTAGTCCTTAGAGAAAACCTTGGCAGGAAGCTCATTCCACAACCTAAGCGTTCGCGGGAGGAATTTTCTCTGAAACTGCTCTGTACGCGACCATTTCGGTTCTAAAGTGTGAGAATGAATTCCCTGCCGATGGCGAGCAATGCGATGGTAGAAAGTAGCCGTGGGCATCATTTCGAACAATTCCTCAGAACACAACCCATTGTACAAGCGGTAGAACACACACAGGGAGGCAAAGTCTCTCCTCAGACTTATTGGCTCGATACCGCAAGTGAGTTTAGGATCGTCGAGAATTCTCACAGCCCGTCGTTGAACCGAGTCAAAAGGGCCAAGCTGGTATCCGGGTGCACCCGCCCAGAGATGGCAGCAGTACTCCATATAGGGCCGGACTTGCGACTTGTAAAGCAGCAACCTTTGCTCCGACGTGAAGTACTGCTTTGCTCTGTTGAGTACACCAAGTTTTTTGGACGCCAGCTTTACCTTGTCTAGCAAGTGATCTTGGAACTGAACATCGCTGGAGTTGTGAACACCAAGGATCCCAATGCTCTTTGAGATGGAGAGGGGAGTGTTCTGGAATTGTGGGACTCCAGTGTATGGGGTTTTCTTAGCGGTGAACGTGCAGAATGGTGTCTTTGAAGGGTTGAATCGGACCAAGTTTTCCCGTCCCCAGTCAGAGACCTTGGACAGACCGATCTCGATTTGAGACACAAGTTCTTCACGTTTTTCCTCCACAACAGAACGAGGGATGCTTGCACGGCCCGTGTAATAGGCGTCTCCAGTACTGTCATCTGCATAGAAATGTATGTTGTTGATCTCCAACATATCATTGTTGTGCAGTAGAAACAGCGAAGAATACAGCACAGAGCCTTGCGGGACACCAGCATTAATGTCCATGCTATCAGTGAAACTACCGTATGCTCGTATGCGTCTGCCGGACAAAAAGCTAGCCACCCATTTGCACAAACCCTCGGGCACTCCGTAAGATGGCAACTTCGATAGAAGACCCCGGTGCCAGACCCGATCGAACGCCTTCGCTATGTCTAGGCTACATGCCAATACCTCCCCTGACTCTCAATAGCTAGTGCCCATCGGTGTGTGAGATACACTAGAAGGTCACTAGTGGAGCGACCGTGGTAAAAGCCATATTGACGGTCGCTGATCAGGTCGTGTTTTTCTAGGTATCTCAAAAGCTGTGTGTTGATCACACGCTCCATCACCTTGGAGAGGAGAGGTAATAGCGATAGGCCTGTAATTCGATGGCTCTGATCTATCGCCCTTTTTTGACACCGGGTGCACATTTGCAGTCTTCCATGAAGACGGAAATTGCCTAGTATTATTTCCTACCGAAAGCGCGAAGAGGCGCGTGAGTACAGGACATAACTCAGGAGCACACTGCTTAAGCACCACTGCTGGTATACCGTCTGGCCCACTCGACTTATGAACGTCTAGGGAAAGCAACGCCCACCGGACCTCTCGCTGTGTTTAGACATTTCCGGCATGGTCTTATCGCACCACAGTAAAGTAGGTGGACAGCGCCTTCGTCGTTCATATTCGAGTTGGAGGCAAAGAGACTGCCCAATAGATCGGCTTTCTCTTTTGCACTATGGGCCAAGTCACCATCCGTCTTCCGCAATGGTGGTAACGACGACTGGCAGAAGTTCCCCTCGGCAGCTTTAGCAAGTGACCAGAAAGCACGACTCCCAGAAGGATAGCTCGCAAGTCGCCCACCTATTTTGCCGATGAATTGGAATTTTGCTCTGGCAGTTGCTTTCTTACTGAACCTCGAGGCAGCATTTAATTTGCGTTTAAACTCAGAAATATTCGGATCATTATTATTACGAGCCGTGGTCCAAGCCTCATACGCAGTTTGCTTAAGAATTTTAGCTTCTCTGCAAGACCTATTAAACCACGGTCGTTTTTTGACGCAAGCAGCTACTCGCAGATTAGGAATGAAACAGTCCATACCAGCGAGGATTGTCTCAGTGACTGCGGCTGCACAGACGTCAGGATCATCTGAGCTAAAGCAGAGCTGCCTCCACGGGTACGATGCATAAAATTCTCGAAATCTGTCCCAGTCTGCCGACTTGTAGTGCCACATACGACGCCAATTAGTTGGCCCAGAAGGATCGGGTTGTGTGCATGACATTTGAGTCCGAACGAGACAGTGGTCCGAGGAGCCAAGAGGCGCATCCACTGAGACGCAGTATCCGTCCGGACGTGTAGTCAGCAGAAGGGCCAGTAAGGAGCTCGTATGGTCCTACATATCTGGAATTCTCGTTGGAAAAAGTACCAGCTGAGAGAATCCATAGGTCAGAGCAAATTCATGAGCAGATATCCCAGCATAGTTATTGGTTCGAGAACTGAGCCACTCACGATGGTGGGCGTTAAAGTCTCCCAAAATAACTAGTTCTGCTGTGGGATATTGCTCTAGAACTTTGTCAGTCGTCAAACTCAGGTGCGTGAAGAGTCGAGTTACGTCCGTGTCACCGCTATGAGACCTGTATAGGCACGCATAGATATGAGTGTGGCCGCCGTGATCTACGCGCACCCACAATATCGACAGGTCCATGTCTTCAAGGCTATGAAGTCGGCGACAGCAGATATCCTCCCGGACGAACATACATACACCGGCACGACTCAAAAAATTGTGCTCGAGTTTGTAGCCGGGATAATGAAGGTATGATGTGTCGGCCGGGCAGGGTATCTGCGTCTCCTTTAGAAAGAGGATGGTCGGCTGCGCAGTCTCGAGGTGATGGTGGACTGCATTAAGATTTGCGTGAATACCTCTGATATTGCAAAAATCCACATTGTATGTGGATGCAGTAGCCGCGGTAAAAACTGTTTTCCTTTTTCTATTTCTGGCCATTTTATATAAAGTTACTCAGACTAGGGATGAGGATTCACTGCACAGACAGCTTAGAAGACAAAAAGGTGCGGTACTAAGACTGCCGAAGCTCAACACAGATGATACGGTTGCTGGCACGGCGGGCGGAAGGGCCCCTGATCCCCCTCTGTTGTAGTAGCCGGGTCCACTCCGGTCTCCTTCTCCGGCACGACTACCACTTCAGATACTTTACACAAGCTGGCGGATCAGCCTCCCAGTGCGGAGATTAAGTGATCCCTGGGTTCGGGAACCCGTTCAACCTGCGGGCGGCCAGCGGTCAGCCGTTTCATCAGGTCTCCCTGACCGCCGAACCAGCACGCCGCGTCTACGCCGAGCAATGACAGCAACAAGCACCGTCGGTCCTCCGCTGTCCGCGCAGCGAATCCTCAAAGAAAGCTCTGGCAACCTTACTCACCGCCAGGAACACAACACTACTCAATGTTAGTGTTATTGTGGCCGCGGTTTTCTGTAAGGTGGAGTTACTTCCCCAGTTCGGGCCGCTCATTCGAGCAAGTACTCGCTATGCCCCGCTTTATTTGTTGGGACTTATTCGAGCGAATACTTGCAGTGCCCTACCTCTCGATAGATAGAATATCTTTTTGGTGCGTGTGTATGCATATTGCCCGTCCTTTCCGCTTAAAAGGCTAGGTTTCCATAAATACGATCTAGATGCATTAGCCTTAATTGTGGTAGTGTAGTATTATGATTTTTAGTTATTAAAAAATACAGCTGGCTTGAGCCGCTTTTTGGTCGTATATTTTTTTTCTCTCTTTGTTATAATTTTCTTATTAAACGCATATTGCTTTTACGTTTAGAACAATCAAGTAAATCATTGTTCATACCATAGACAGACATTGTAGGAAAGAAGTTAAAATTTATAAAATTAACAAGAACGTAATTTAGTGCAAGAAAAACTATATGTAACTGTATTAAAGATTAAAATAGAAACATAGTATCTATTTAAAAAACCCAGTACCATAAACACCGGTACCGACATACCTATGAGCACAAAGAGTATCGAGAAAACTGCAATCCCTACTTACGATTCCTATCTCTTAACAGTTAAGGCTTCAAGACTTACAATCTTTGTGATAAAAAAAAAAATCAAACTTTTTTTCGTACATGGAGTCTAAGGCGTCAACGTACATAGACGTGTCCACCCTGAACCGGTTCCTATACACGTCTTACCATCACCTTCCTCGACACGCGATAATCTTCCTGCCTCGCCTACGCCGACACGCTTGTGTAGTCCAATAAGTTAATCACAGAATTCAGAAAGATATGTAATGCTGTTTGTTACTGTACTGTGATGATACAAGGATAAATTGTATTACATGAACAATACACAATTAATTTTTAAATCCTATGTGAGGTTGCGGTGTGAAATTCATCAACAACCCATATTCCAGAGGTTTTTTGATCAAAAAAAAACCTGTTGAATTCGGTCTCGCGCATCAAGTGTTCGTGCTTTTCAAAGAAGTTTTTAGTGTTTTATGGGTCACAATCCCAACTTACAAACTAAGGAAAGCGTAAAATAAAATACAAACCCCTTTCTAAAAATAGTTTTCATTTAATATGATTAGAATACAATGGATTATGATATTCGTTTTACGGTCCATATACTGCACAAAATAAACAAATTTCAGGCCTGTAACTAATTCCATGACATTCTCGTAGGGACTCAAAAAGGAAAGTGTTAGGCAGAAATAATACATTACCGTTTCGCTCTTATAGTACGTAACTCAAGATAAATCTACAAAAACATCAATCGAAAAATGTATGGTCAATTTTATGTCTACCACAAAAAATAGTCAGTTCACTAAAACTTACCGTATATGGTATCTTAAATCAGAAGCTCAATCTAAATCTCTTCTTTATAGCCCAATTTGAAGATATTACCACCAATTTATATTTATAATGGTATAGGTAGTTAAGAGACTAAAACGACTCGGACGAACCATTTCATCGGTTAGCTTTGTTACAAACTTAATTTATCAGATTTCACTAGTCACTAGTGAAAACGTCCATATGTGGTTAAATAAAATAACCTGTAACCTAAACATATTAAAACAGATGCACTGCGTCTTGAGTAATACACAAAACAAATTTTTTGCAGTTTACACACAACGTAAATTCCAATAAAATATAATATTGCCGATATAAAATAATGAATTCCCGACGCAAAATATTTTATCGACAAACGCTCCTAGGTAAAACTCGTGGGAAATCTAGGTCGTAAGCCGAGATAAAAGTGACTTGTTGTTTAATGGTTAAAATAGTAAAGTAAAAAAGCAATGTTAGCCTTAATAATGAGAACCAGATGATTTGAGGAATTAGAATTAAAATAAAAGTGTTTTTTTAACAAAGATTTCAAAAATAAAAAAAAAGCTGACGATCAAAAAATAAAACAAAAAAAACGTGTATTGTGAGCTTGATCTATCATATCTATACAATTTGTCTCAATATGAACCTTATGGATCGTGTTAAATATACGCGTCCTTTTCTTTCTCTTGTCGAGTGAGTAGTTGAAGTGAGTGCATTTCATTCGACAACCGGTTTCAGAAAACACTGTTAGACCCTCATTAATAATTCAAAGTCAAGTCTCCAGCTTGAACCAGTTAGTTACTTCAATCCAACCGTTGAACGCTAAAAAATCGAGCTAGGAGGTAGAAATTCTTGAAATATCTAATCAAATAGTATTAAAATGGTGGTATTATACATAGTAGATCAATTGTTTGAAGAGATACGTGGGTATGTTTATCTGTTTCATCTAAACTCATAAATTATTAAAGACTAACATATAGGCTAGGTGGCGAAAATACGTTTCGTGCAAATTTTAAAGAAAAACTATAAATAAGATTAGAAAAATAAATATGTTTTAAAGCTTGTTTTTATCTAGTCCATTACCTTATAATTCATTTATTGTATTTAATGCTAAAAATATTTGGAAAAGACCATTCCAACACTTGCGCTAACTTTTAATGTGCGCATTCCATTTGGTTGTCAATCAAAAAATCTTAATTATTATAATTTGTTGTTATATAGTGCACTTATTATAGCCATAAGTTTTAGCAAAAAGTCAAGAAATGTGACGGTAATATGTTAAATTACATACAAAAAATAAAAAGTGTCAAAGCGTCATTGTGGTATATATTATTAAAGCAATTTGTGACAAATACATATATCTCATAGTAATATATATTATGAAATTGTGTTATGATTTTTAGTGAATTCACATGCACATCGTTTTTAATTTACCAATATTAATATATTAATTTACATCTGTTCAACGCACAGCTCCAAGCACTGGAATGATCGAGCTGAAACATGGCATACAGATAGCTATTGTGTCGTATGTATCCGTTGAGAAAGTACTTTCCAAAATTTATTCCCTAAGGGGATGAAACGGGGGTCAATAGACATCGCTTCGGCTGGAATGTCGTACAGAGATAGTTGATGAGACGGAGAATGATATAGAATACTTTTTATCCCGATTCGAGAGTTCCCATAGGAATATTTTTCCGCAAGTATTACTCCTTCAGGTCGTAACGGGGCATCCAATTGGCAGAGAGATAGTTTAAGAGACGGAGAAAGACATAGGATACTTTCTATCCAGATAAAGAGTGGCATACAGTTAGCTATTATACCTAAGCATCCGCTAAGAAATGATTTGGAAAATCAAATCCTAAAGGGGTACAAAAAGGGTTGTAAGTTTGTATAAAAAATAATCTTTTTTTAAGTAAATTAAAATTGGTACATGGCCCACTGGTAGAAAGTTAAGAATGACGTCTTTCACTGTTTTTGGGAAATCATCCCCAAGAGGGCAAAATAAGGTTTAAAAATGTTTATGGGAATCCTGATAAGTGCACGCGGCTATAGTGCACGCGGCCGAATTCACAGGAACATGTTAATCATATAATATCCCGTAATATAAAATATATATATATATATATATATATATAGCAGGATGCCGATCGGCCTACGAACGTTCCCACAACGCGCGAAATTGTCTTAAGAATGACTATGATTATCCCCAACTTTCACCAATGTGGAAATATTTTGCCCAAAATCGTGGAAAAAACCCAAACAGTAATATGTTAAATTACATACAAAAAATCTGGCAATGTTGAGCGACAGCTTGCAGTTAGGTCGAATTCGACCGTCCGCAAGCTTCCACACGCCTCCCTTTGCCCGGCCGACCAGTATCGTATCAATAATGATTACGCAGGATCCGCCGCGGTACGCACACTTCCTTTTGGTCGGGATCGACGTCTGCCAAATCGGAACGACTGTTACTTATATAACTTCCACACATAAGGCGGTAAATTTTGAGAAACTCCGTCGTATAAAGAAGCTACTACTACTACTAGCTAAAGAACTACCGGCCAACAATAAAGTTTTTTGATACGTATATTTTTACACTTCTCTACCTAGTTTGCTACTCCGATATCTGTTATACATTATGAACAAGCTTTTACCTGCGACTTCACCAACGTGGACCACACTTTGCACTATATCTCTGTTAAAAATGACCGAAAACCACATCAAAATCCATTCAGTAACTTTTACGTGATGCACGAACAGACAGACTTGATCTTGGTCAAAGTTATCAGAGCAGGCTTATTGAGAAATAATCAACTGGAAAACCCGTGGGAACTCTCGATGGCAATAAAAAGCTGTTACCTAATCAAAGACCGATCACCCTTGTAATGGCATTTTATTTCTTTAAGCGTACTTGCGGTTAACAAACATCCTAACATCTACACCAACAAACATAATATGATAAGGTACTAACAATTCGATTACGAGAACAGAAAGGACATCGAAAGACCTTGACCGATATGTCTTTTTACATCAATGAGTCATAGGCCGTAACAAGTTCTACATATTTATAAAACTCGTAGTGAGTATTAATTCTATAGCAGCAACGTAATAATCTTGATAGATGCGAGCGGGAATGGAAAAGTCACACTGCGGCTGAAATTATAAATAACGTCACATAAAATTGGTTTTATCCTCAGAGGTTATGATTATGACTTCTATAACTATGAAAAAAATGGAAAAAAAGTCGTTAATTCGACCATATCGTACAGTAAATCTGTCGCTACAATAATATCTGAAAGAGCATTTTGATTTGACCGAGGTCATTATAGTTCAAGGTTTAAGTTCCAAGTTCTATCAGTGTTTTGAAAATATCTATCAACGTATAGCAGGAAATACGTCAAAAAACCTGAATATATCGCAGAAACAGTAGGTACACATCAAAATATAATTAATAAAAGCGAATTCATGCTGATTTTGTTTCGAGCTTTCATGACTTCCCCCAAAAAGCTCACAGTTTTCTTTACAACAGATTTAAAATTTCGGATTCGCATTGATTTTTCACATATTTTTAATGTAATAGTATCAAGGTTCATATGTTGCTATGTTTCGATGAAACTTTAAAATATCAAAATAATAACGAATTGCAGCTTTATGATTATTGCATCTAAACTCATCTTATTCCTTCATACATTTTTTTTTAGTAACATACAAGCTAAGTATATCATATTTTATTTTTTAACCAATATAATAAATAAACCTTCAACGTTTTTGCGGTTTTATCATTTATAACAACGCTCATTTATTATTATAGTTTAAAAGTGACTTGAGCAGTGTACCTACTAATCCAACTGCAACATAACAATTTGTATATGCCACCCACACAACAAATATGAAACATAAAATCACATTTAAGGTTTACGCAGCGAAGATCACGCCTATTATTTATCAAAAACAAAGGTAGGTTCTTATTTGACTGTTGTACTGTTATACTTGACCCTTTAGGGGGTCCCTCGAGAAAAAACATGTTTTCTGGTGTTTTTGCTCTATTGTAGAAACAGTAATAAATACTCGTGAACGCTTCAAACTTAGAACGATTATAGTGTAAGATCTATAGTATACCAACAAATAATAAAAATCAGTCAAGTGCGAGTTGGGCTTGGGCATTCTGCGGTGGTGCGGATCCCTCAGTGCACGAATCCGACTCCCACTTAGCCGGCTTTTAGGGTTCCGTAGTCAACAAGGAACCCTTATAGTTTCGCCATGTCCGATTGTCCGCGGCTTATCTAAAACTATTAGTACTAGAAAGCTGTAATTTGGCATGGGTATACAAATCAATTATGCCGACAAAGTAGTAAAATTGACTTCGGGCGCGGCGTTCAGCCGTAGCGTAGCGTATATGGTACAAACTTAATAATCTAGTTGCTCTACCGTATATTTACCATCTTAAATTACCATTACAGCGCCGTCTACCTAATATTAAACGAAACAGTAACACGTTTGTTTGTTGGAAACGATATTCAAAATTGCACAACGTCAGACTTGATCAGTAATTGGATGGGTGTCCGCTTAGCTGCACACTTTTTGTTTTTGTTTGTAAATTATGTAAATGGTGCTCGGAGCGTGAGTCCAACTCGCACGTGACCGGTTTTTTACGTATGTTCAGGCATAACTTTTGAAAGAACAGCCCGATGATTCTTTTTTGTTGGATAGGGTAATTTTGTTTCATTTTAAAAAAACTCCTTACCATAAATGATTGATTTTTTACCTGTGAACCGATTCTGTTGAAACTTGTTAGACATTATATAGAGACCTCAAAGCACCCTAGATAATGTATAAAGTAGGTAGTCGAGGAAACTCCTCAACGGTTTACAGCAGCTACCTGGTGTTTGTGCTTCTTTCATCAATCTTGAAGAGAGCTAGTCATTAGAATCTTCTAGAGGAAATGTTCCTTTTAGTAGCATTATTTGCCACAAAACAAAAGCGTTAAAAATAAAATAAACTCTTTTACACTTATTAACTAACTTAGAAGTTTTTATTTTATAGTAAGAGTTAGTTTATTTTATTTTTCGAATTTTTTTTTTGTCGGTTTGATTCGTCTTTTAAAAGTTTTTCTTCAACATTTAACAACATTTTTAACCACTAAAAATCTTTTAAACATAAAACCAAAGCCAAAGAAAAAAAAAGAAATGTTAAAAATAACAAAAAAAAACTTTTAAAGACTCATTAACTAAGCTTAGAGGTTTTTATTTTATAGTTAGATTTATTTTATTTTTCGTTACTTCTCCGGCGGTTTGATTCGTCTAGTAAACGTTTTTCTTCAACCTTTAACAACATTTTTCATTCAACAAAGCGGGAGTCATTCATTCAGGTTTCTTTTGAATTTAAATTGTTAGAACAATATAATCAAACTAAGTAAGTCCTGTATCTGGCCGCAAATTTTAGAACCAGCACCCGCAGATTTTAGAAGAAATAAAGTAATAATAATTTGACAATTCCCACACAAACCGCATCTTAATAAATTTAGTAGTTTAGTTTGCGAGACAAAGAGATGCAAACGATATTTCGAGACGGACAAGGAAGCAGTAAATTGGGTTCATTTCTGTGTTGAAAGACGCAACAACTGAGTTTATTTTTGGGTTCAATAGCCAAATTTTCTGGCTAGTAAGTACTGCATTTCTGCATTTTTATGCATAAGGTTTTTATATAAATGTACCTAATTTTGATTCATATAAAAGGAGAATGACCAACTTCGATTTGGAAAAAAATAAACACGAACTTTACAAGTAAGGCTTGTAATATTTAAAGCACGTCAGCAAAATGTCGAACACAATAATATATCGATCTAAGGTAAAGGAAAAGGGAAGCTACATACGAATAGGTGTCAAATCAAACTAGTTACATTAACAGGTGACATATTTATAATGTAAGGGGGTCGCGGCACACATGTTCGTATTTGTATGTTAGTGTCGCAGGCAAATCGTATAATTCGCCGGTTCACAAAATGCCTAGGCAAATCGTAAAGTATGGAAACGAAAGGAAGAGAAATCGCACTGTATAAGTCATGTATGACTTGTTTAGGTTCAGTTTCTCTTTTGTAAACACAGATGCGGAGCGAGGGGAGTGTTCCAGCCAAGCTTCATATAACAATCTGTTTAGTTATATGATAATTTCTATCCAATACTTTACGATTTGCCTAGGCATTTTGTGAAACGGCGAATTATACGATTTGCCTGCTACATAAGTATAAGGTATCTGCTGGGAGCCAATTAACATGATGCTTTTTTACTTAAGCACCTAGCTGTTTCCAAAAGTTACTTTTTGTAAATTCAACGATTATCAATAATGTACAGGAAAACTGTTCACTGAAAGATAAAGTATAGGTATCGTCGCAGTTATCTCCATAACTAGATTACAGCCTCTCCTCACCAACCACATTAGTCCTGCATCTCACATGTGGTGAGATATGATATCGGTGGCACATCGCCGCAGCACAACCTCTGGTACAGTGAATCTTCACAAAGGTGACTTTAAATATGTCCTACGTCGTTAATTACCAGCTTAAAAAATAATAATTGGTAAAATTTGAGACCAAAGGGTATATTATTGTGTCCTTTTACCAGTTCTTAAGAAGTTATAATGATGATTGGACACAATTTTAAGTCTAAACTAATAGTAGTTAGTAGGCTAGTAGGTAGCTTTGTCTTACTGTAACGATTTTATAAAGAAAGAATCCTGACAGTTTCTTAGCACGTCACGTAAATACAATTGAACATTTCGATGTGGTATTCAAATTTAGAAGCTTGGCCTCTAGAGTCAGTATAAGTAAATGGTTATCACTGTACGATAGCAACAATGTTGTTTTTTGGTTTTGTTACGAACACGCACAGCGGCGACGGGTGTAGGCTAGCTTCCTCGGTTGCTTAAACGAAGCTACGACAACGAAGCGCCGTAGAAATTAGACAACCGTACGGTAGCTAGCTACTAGACTAGGCCACTGACGTGTTTATAGTGGACTGTATGTTGTGGCGACCGTATTGCGGGCCGGACGGGTTTTCTTGAGCGCAAAATAAAATAGCCGAAGAAAAGCAAAGACAGAAATAGTCACCGCCGATAGTGGTAGAGTCCCTTCCAAAATGGCCGATCCATCTTAAAAAGATACACTCCTAAGATGGAGTGCCACGCGCCCAATGTCCGGCCGTTTGGCAAAGGGGTGCGATTTTTCCCCAAGTCGCCCTCGGAATATCGCACGGTAGTGGCCTACATAGATGAGCTGTCTAAGCTGAATCAAGCAGTGTCTTGATACTGCTTCAGCTTGGACAGCGATCGACCGCATAAAATAGCAATCAAGGGGCTCCCTCAGGGCACCTCGCTTGACGAGATAGCTGAGGACCTCGCTTTCGCCAGCTTCCCAGTGTCGCATGTGCGGCAAATCCCGGCAGTTAGAGGTCGACCTAACTGTATTTATTATGCCCAATTACAGCACAGGCACTCTCACGCCTAGCTGCAGGAATTATAATATGCAGTGAACGAGCTGCTCAGTATGCCTGGCATCTCCATCGAGGCCTGGCGTTCACGCCCAGGCCCTGCACAATGCCATAGGTGCCAGGCATTCGGCCACGCCTCCCCAAATTGCAACCGGCCAACTAAATGTGTGCGCTGCGGCGGCGACCACCCTGCGGCAGACTGCGATCGAATTAAGGTTGCAGTAAGATGTGTCAACTGTAGGCAAGCGCACACGGCCAACAGCCGTTCCTGCCCAGTCTTTAGGCGCGAAGCGAGGCGCAGAGGGGTGACTATCGCTCCACCACTTCCGCGCAACGCCCAACGGGCAACAAATTTGCCCCCACCATCGCCCACCCCTTTACAACAACTACAGTCGCAGGAATATGACCTGACGGCAGGCGCCAATTTAATGCCCCCCGCCAACGCCCCCACCGATAGATCCCAAGCTCTCGGGAGAAAAAAGAGGCCACCCCACCCCAGAGTACAGCAGCAACCGTTCCGGTTAATATCCCAGTAGTACCGGACACTTACTCGTTTGTGCCCAACATCTACTTGCCACCGCCACAATTTGCAGACCCCCCACAGCCCCCCAAATCGTCTCATCCTCCCAAAAAAACGCAGCCGCACACCATCGCTGCTCAACAGACCCAAACTCTCCGCCTCTAACCGCCTGAATGGAAGCCAACAGATACAGGGACCAGCCCGCACGTCATCGGGTGCCTAGAACGTGGCTAAAACATTATGTTACTAAGCGAAACGAAAATCCGAGGTGAGAATGAGCTCCGCATTCCAAATTTCTTTACCTATAGACGAGATGAAATTTCACATGGCCTTCGAGCTAAACAAGGGCAGGCGCACAGTCAGAGTCTTTCTCGACATGGAGAAGGATTTCAACAGAGTTTGACACGAGGGCTTATTACACAAGCTGTTAGAGGACATCCCACCGATGCTCGGGCGAGTCATAGCCTAGTTTCTGGACAAACGGAGCTTTTATGTCTCGGTCGAGAACAAACAGTCAGCATGTAAACCCATTAGAACAGGGGTTCCTCAAGGCAGCTACCTATCGCCACTGCTCTATGCGTTATTCACCAACGACATCCCCACTCTCAGTGACTCCGGTTTAGCTGAAGGTGTTGAAGACGTCCTCCTAGCCCTTAACGCGGACGATAGTGCCAACATGTCCTCCTCCCACAAAGCTAAGTTAGCAGCCAATAAAATGCAGCGACTATTGGATATTTTGCCTGGCTGGTTGCACAAGTGGAGAATAGCCGTTAATGCCAGCAAAACATCAGCAATACTGACCGGCCTGCAAAAGTTTCTCCCAACGAAACTTGTGTTTCGAGGGCAAGTTATTGAGTGGCAACCCAGCGTAAAGTACCTTGGTTGTATTAAAGACCACCCTTTGCGCATGCGCGAAATGCTAGACCATGTGTCAGCAGGCTCGGTCGCGTCACGGGCGTGCCTTAGACCGGTACTTTCCTCTGACTTGCCACTCAGAACCAAACTTCGCCTGTACAAGTTGTACATTCGATCGAGACTGACATACGCAGCGCCTGCTTGGTACGGTCTTCTATCTTCTACCAGCAAACGTAAGCTCCAGGTTGTCCAAAATAAGTCGCTGAGAATAATAACCGGCGCGGGACGCTACGACCGCAACTCCACCATCGCTAGAGACACCAAAACCGAGACACTCGCCAGAGTTTATATCCGGTTTGTCGAAACGATTATTCACCCGCGCTGATAACAGCCACTATACACACCTTAGGGGCATAGCGCCCTTACGCACCCGTCCGCCGGAAGGCAGGCCTCTCCCTCCAGAGCTTATCCCTGTGGGTGAATAATTTTAATTGTTCAAACCCCTTTCCTTATTTCATTCCGTTTTTATTGCTTAGTTCGCTTTTATCTCTGTTTTATTTTTCATTTTATTTCGTTTTTATTGGTTTCGTTTCGCTTTTATTTGTGTTTTGCTTATGTTTTGTCTTTGTTTTGCTTGGTTTTTGGTTTTGTTTTATTTTTATTTTATTTTTCATTTCGTTCTTTTGCTTTGTTTTTTTTTTATTTTTGCGCCTATTCTCGTTTTTACTTCCATCTTAATAGGCGATAAAATATTATCAATAAAGGGGCCTGAAAAGTAGGCTTTCTTAAAACTTCACCGGGGGTGTTCAGCACCCCTGAGCTTCTGCCCGGGTCATGGTGGGAGGTAAATTCCCCTCCCCCGACACCCGCACCTCAACACCCATAGGGTGAAAGAGAAGATGCCCACGAGATTTTCATACAAATTTTACACTGATAGATTTTAGCTAAACATTATCGATATTTCTCTACGTTATACAATTACTTGCAATTGCAATTTACATTACCTATTTTCAAATCAACTCTGCTTGAGTACATTATGCATATAAAAACATTACAGACTAGTTACCTTACAAGTTAGTAATTTTACACTGTTTCTATAATTCTACATAATCAATCCTAACTGCCATTATCTAAAGTTGCTTAATTAAACAAGAAATATACGATCCTAAAACGCTAAATACATACGCTTCCTAAAATTAAGTTATTTCTATGTAACTCCTTATGTATTTAACTATTTACTTAACCTTTTTACTTGAAATGTACGTTGAGCAAACTTTACATACTCTATCTTACATTGCAACAACATACGTCTAACCTAGTTGATGTGACGTTATTTTTCGTCACTTACAACGTTACTACTTATAGTATATTTATTTATCATATAACTTACAAACCTTACAAATTACTAACAAATTATTTTTACATACTATTTTTAGTGTTACCCTTTGTGTCAAATCAGACTTTATTTAATAAATAAAAAACGAGTAGCACTCCGGGAGTGCCGGCAGAAGTGAAAACCTTTACACACGATTCGCGCTTAACACTTAAATATGTCACAAGACATGTCTTTGACATCGTCAAGAAATAATAATGTTTGTTTATTTACTTTTTTGACGTAGTATATTTGACATCGCAATCTGTCATAGAATTAAAAATCCATATCCAACCTCCCTGGACTACTCATAATCGCGAATACTAAAAATAAAAATTATAATAGGCGTGGCATTACGGTTTCCGTCTTACGAATTTCCACGATTAGGACACGTGACCTGACGCGAGTTTATCATTTTTTACCCATACCAAAAAAAGTGCACAACGCCGCTAAAGCAGTTTTCACTTCAAAAATCCTTATTTTAAATTATTTACATTTTAGTCATATGTGTGATAATCCTATTTATGTATTTCGTGTGGTCCGTCGCTAACAGGTTTGTTGTTGTACGCACCTACTGCCACATCAAATTACAAAAGCGAATTAGGTATATATACTAAAACCAAACAACGTATTTGATATTTTTTAGTAATTAACGAACGAACTAAAAAGTTGTTAAACATGGAATTGAATCGTTAAGACCACAACGTTTTACTTTCGTTGTTTAATTATATTTAATTATAAAAATAAAAGTTTATTATTACGAAGTTCACAGTTTAAATCGTACATTAGCATCATTATGTCCGTCAGAGAATAGTCACGGTTACTGACAGATAAGATTACCATTGAGTAAAGCTAAACAATAAGCATTGAAAGCTTACCAATGGATAAAATATTAAAATTAGCAATGCAACTTTTACCAAGACTTAATATACAATCGAATCGATAGACGTGACAAATCTTGAAAGTTTAATGATTATAAGCTTTCAATGGCTCATCAGCTGTCTTACACTGACCTTCGTTAACAGCTCGCATTTTTTGGCATTCTTGCTGCCGAATATCTATAGTACGTGTAGCGGGTACCGGTGACTCACAAATGTTATAAAGGAAGGCGAAAGTTTTCGACGGCGAAAGTGCTGTACAAGCTTCTGTAGACACCAATGCAATATCGGAAACATTCTTTTATTGCTTTCTGCATTAATATTGAAATGCTGTCTAGACTTGTACACCAGCCCAATATTGAATACTATTAGTTTTTTTTTTAATACAAAACCAACCATTAAAATGCACAAACTATTGGTGTTTGATAGAAAAAACCGGTCAGTTTTAATAATTTGTTGTTTTTTACTATATAGATTACTCTATTATCGTTTAAAACATAAAGCAAAAACAACCAAAGCCAGTTTTTTGTATGGAGACCCCTTTCTTTTTATACTTTTGTTAGGAAATCCATCATAATAAAACATATTTTGAAATAAAATCATCTTTTCATCACATAAAAGGCCGAACAGATCAACAGACATACAGACGGCGTAGGCTTACTAAGGCTCCGTTGGCATTATAGTTTTAATTAAATTGTTTATAACCAAAATAAGTGGTTTAATACCGCAAATAACCCGTTTTGAACAATTGAATACTACTGCCAACTAAAACTGGGTTTGTGTTTTATAGATGACATTAGCATAACTAAAGTAGTAAGATTTAGCGCAGAATTGATTGGTCTAAAAAAACATCTGCATACTTTATTTATACCACATTTAATAAATAAATATGCCCAACAATACAGAAGGTATGTATTGCTCGCTTCTCAAACAATGTCAAACTGGCGAGTTGGTCAAGTCCAGTGTTACTATCAGGGCAATCTAGTTTGTGGCTATGTCAGGGGCTAATGTTGCTAGATTTGTGCAAAATTTGTTTTTAAAATTTCGCTAGTAGTGGCTTAAGTAAATTTATTATAGGATCGGATAAAAAAGTATAAAATAAGGGAGGTGATAAAACAATCACAGGTTAGTTAGCTATATTAAAAAAATAGTTGTGAAGAAACGAATAAAAATTAAATGAAAGTAGCATATGAAAAATTAATGACGTGAATGGTGTTTCAGATACAATTAGTTATCACCATTAAATCAACTTGTACATTAGTCAAGCTCTGAATAAAATAAATAAATAAATAACTGACTGCAAAAACATAAAAAACTAAATATTTAATTAACATTAAAAACTAAATATTTAACTAAAAGCAGGCGGGACTCCTTTCAATGAGTTTTGTCCGCTTATAGTTAAATAATTGATATGTTTTAATTTCTGTTTAGTTCTTAATGTTTATGCAGACGGGTTTTTTTATTTATTTAATTATTTATTTAATAATAATGTATTTTCTTGTAATCATAAAATAATCATGCATTATCAACTTACGTACCTACTATAGGCAAGTATTTTTTAGAGATGAGAACAAATTCAAAACGAAGAGATCACGAAGATGTTCGTATTTACTATAAGCACTAAACTAAACACGTCAAAACACGCAGTGCAGCGTGGGAGAAAAGTCACGCGCTGGCCGAATACTTTTGCCGTATATTCGGCTATTCGGCTAGGAAGCTAGCAGAACATTCGGTATTATATATATTATTCTTCTGTACGAGTGTCAGTTACCTCTTCACGCTTAAACCACTGTACCGATTAAGATGAAATTCAACATGGAGACAGCTAGAGTCCCGGGAAAGGCTACTTGAAAACGTCAAGTGAGTCAGTTTTTTTTTCTTTAATAAGAAGTTGTGTTGCATTGAAATCCTACACCGATAATCGAATTTCGAAACGTCGGCAAAAGGTAGTTCGCAATATATATGTTGGTATAGTGCCGGAAAAGTAATTCGCAAAATTTGGACCCAATAGGTGGCGCTGTAGTCAAGTTACTAGTCTTTTTATTCTCTGTATGATCTAAGCGGCGCGCGGGACCAATTTTGGAAATATTTTTTGTGAGCGTTTGAGTTTTAGATTCACAATTTTTTACACAAATTATTTTTATATGTTTGCCAATAGCAAGCAAGCCATTGTTCGGTACGTCTGTCTAGTTCGCTAATTTTTAAATAAGTTATAGCAAAAAAAAAAGTAAATTTTCTCCATACAAGTAACATGTTTTTGGGATTTTTACTCTACCGTATTGTAAGGCAATAATGCATTATTGTGATAAATAAAAAACAAGGAGTTAATTTTTTTAGTGGCTAAAAAGTTATATTATTTGGCTGAAGTCGTTAAAAATCCGCTAAGTTTTAATCACACAGTGGTTTAAAAGTGGCAACACTGGTCAAGCCTTTTAGCTATGCAACCAAACCCACCGCCTCACCTCACATATTCTCCGCTTGCATATAAGATCAGCTACCGATATGCTCTCTTTGCAGACAAAAATGACGTCGCTACTGACTTGTAACAACATATGTGCCTTCGCGCCAAAGCAGAGCCGATCGATTCACACAAACATAACATTATAATATTACACAAAGACAATACACAAACAAACAACAAAATAAGAAGAGACTTAGGTACCTACCTAAAGTTAGCTTAGCCATGTGAAGTAATAATATGTCCGTACGAGTCCTCCATATTTACAATCGGTAGACTTTAAAATACCTAGCTTATACCTATTACACTAATAAAACCTATGCTAGGTTGTACTTACCTAGTAACTACGCATAAATTATGGACACTTTTCAATAGTTTGTTTTCAGTAAAAGGCTCTACATTTAGAAATATAACATATTACCAATTATTTCAATTTCGGTAGCTAATATCTCGCAGAAAGGAAAAATCACTCAGGAACATGCATTTTTGAAGACCTATCCAACATTATAGATACACAAAATGGGATGTTAAAAAATACTATAGTGAATTATATAGGTATATGTCAATAGGGTTTGTTTTTTAAAAAAAAAATTTAAAAAACAAATTTTGCTGCCCATGAGGTAGTGTATTCGATGTCGTAATAAAGTCTGCACTCTGACTAAAAAAAATTTAGTATTCAACCAATTTAACTTACGATTAATGCTTTTAAACTGACCGGTTGAATTTGTTTAAAAGTTTACTAGTTACAAATAAATTTCACAAGGCAAAAGTAGTAGTAATTGCAGACGATTCCTACACAATTTTCTATGATGAACCGTGACGAAGGGCGTAAACAAACTCACTCAACACAAGTAATTTACTATCCACAGTATGTTTACGCCCGAAAGTAACAAACAGCTCCGTAACACAGCTGTGTTGGTACCAGATTTTTGGCTCGTTGAAGCGGTAATTCCCTGAAATAACGTAGCGCAACGTTTGCGTCCCAGTGTTACACTTCACCCGACGTGATATACGGCTCTCGAAATTGCTTCTTTTACCTAGTATCCTTTGTCATCATGCAGCATTTTAAGAATATTGACATCACATCATATGATAAGCTGCCGCCTATTACAAACTTTTGTTAAGTTTTTATTTTCTTAATCTTGATATATAATTTCTATGTACATTTTTATAATCGAACATTTTCACAAATCGCTTTTCATGCCATCCCTGCGGTCTACTTAGCCGCCATTGGATATTTTTTATTTACTGTTCGTAGAAAGCGTATTTCAAGAATTTGATGGATTGAACGATTAATATAACTTGTTATAAAATATTTTCAGAACGATTGGTAATGTTTCTAGAATGTTTATGCAAGTTGTAGTGGCAACTTTTAGCGGATAAGCTATCTACAACTCAGATTTTATTATAGAAACAATATGAAACGTTCTCGAAATATTTTATGACTAGTTTTATTTTTCAAAAATCATAAACGCTTTCTACAAACAGTAAATAAATTAAAAATTTATAAAGAAACCCCGACACAAAAACCTTTTAAAAGTAGGTAAATAAATAATGTTTTTTTAACTACGATTTGATAGGTAATCGACGACGCGTGCCATCTAATTCGACAAAACACTCTTATTAATACGATTTTAAACATATGTTGAAAAACAGGCAAAACAAGTAAACGAAGTGGCATAATTCAAAATATTGACAAATATATGAGAATGTCGACATTATAGCGTTGCGAAACTGATGTCATGCTAAACGTACATTATTTTACGCCATTTCGAAGCAAATTCTGAGAAAAATGATATCATAAACAGCACCATCTGTCCATTTGTGTTATTCTCAATAAGATAAACAAACAAACAAATATGCTTAATTATTGAATTTCGCAAGCATCAGTGCCAAGCTTTTATATTGGACATTGGTGGAAGGAAAGAGACATATAGCAAAAGTAGACCAGTTTTGATTATGTAGTATAGAGCACTTTCTCTGTCACATCAAATGTTGCACTGCGACGAAATATAATAGTAATAGTCTACTATGGTAGTAGTATGGCCATTGTCCACCGCATCGGTGTTGTATTTTTACTGCAACTCCTCAATTATAGAAAAAAATACCGACTTACACTTGTGGTTTTTAATAAGCCTATACATAATTTCATTTCTCAAGGTGCAAGCTATCACCTTGCCAAATTTCATTAAAATCGGTTCAGCAATTTAGCCGTGAAATGGTAACCAGACAGACATACTGAGGTACTATTGCAGTATGGATTTAGGGATGACAGGGAAGGATGTTTGTCACCATACTCGAAGAGCTTTTTCGTAAAATTAGACTGCACATTTACATTCGGTTTGCTTGTGCAACTTAGAAGGAAGATGCTTGTAAATAAAAGAGCAGCCATATGAATCTTGGCGACTTGACTCTCTCTGACAAGTGATAACTAGGTCGACAATGTCCACCAATCCGCACTGGGCCAGCGTGCCCGAATGCCCGAAGCCTCCTTCACCGAAGACGAGGCCTGTACGTCCTTACTGCAGGAGTAAGGACGTACAGGGGCTGAGGTAACTAAAAGCAACAAAAACGAACAGACAATATATTTTGTGCCCGTTAGACAGAGTTCTGAGCCTAACCAAAAAAAAAATTAAATTTAAAGTCTAAATTAAAATTTGAACCAGATATTTTGTGGTAAAAGGTTGAACGTGGTGAATACAGGTCAAAATAATAGTCAAGGTTGTATCTTAATTTTTAGACATGTAATCGTCAGTCTATATGAGTATTTAAATAAGTATATCAATAGTGTCCATTATCAACATGATTAGTTAGCCGACCATAAATACGACAGAGAAAGAAGCACGAAAGTGCAAGTCCGAGTTCGCCTCGCAATAACAATTCATCATGATTATCTGATGCGCAGGCGCAAGCACGGACTTCTCTCCTGCTTAATGAGAGATAGTAGCACTTGGAGAAAGTCTATAAGCTATTAGTACTATTTATAGATCTTAAGGGAAATCAGTAGTTTATTACTGCAATTTTACTTGCAAATTATTTTACAAGCGCCATCATAAATAAGAACTTGGAACAATTACTGTAATTTTATATCTTGCCACAAGACTACAAAGTCCAGTCGGTGAAGTTCAAAATACAGTTCAGGAACCTGGATCTAAAATTTTCCTTTATAAACTATTATCATTCTATTTAATTATACAAATGCGAAAGTATGTTAGGATGCGAAAGACTATAGACCAGTGGTCGTCAAACTGCGGCCCGATTCCAAGTCTGTTGCGGCCCGCAACCGATAACCTTATTTTATAGGAGCAAAATAAAATGTTTAAGTTACGTTAACCTTGTTTAAGTTACGAACTGAACATTATTTTCCTAGTACTGCAGCGTGCGGGGGCGTAAAGATGCTGCTTCTACCTATTTCAACAAGAGGTCGTAACCTCTACAGTACCCATAATTAATTCTAACAAATACATAAATGCGAAAGACTATATGTAATTGTTTGACGTCGCAATGTAGCAAAAGCAACCAATTGACCCGATTTTGGCGCACAAGAGAAGGAACGTGAAACATAAAAGGATACTTTTCTCCCGCTTATAAAAATCCACGGGAATATATTTTACTACAGCTAATATCGCAGGTCACTATTTCATTACGTTTTAACGAAAACTTCAATGCTTCAAACATTAAAAAAGGTTTGAATTTTTACTTAGAAAACGGAACTAGATAAAATAATTTTTGTCCCGATCAACAGTTAGTAGGGGAACTGAATGGGAATAATTTGTTTAACAGTGAATTTTTCTTTTACCTCACAACGGAGCATTTAAATACTAAAATTTTGGCACCGAGTTAATATGTTGGGATTAGAAAAGGACTAGGGATACTTTTTTCCCGATCAAAAGTTCCTACGGGAGTATTATTTCTCCAAGTGTTAGACCACTGACCACTATTTCATTTACATAGAAAAGAAGCAAGGTGTTAATTGATTTAAAAAGGCAGGTGTAGCTGAATGGAGTAATAATGATGGATTTTTTACCATTGGAAAAGAGTTTAAAACGCATAACACCGAAAGGCAATATCATTCTTTCCCGTCGCACATGCAGCGGAGAGGCACAGTTAGCTGGAGAAATGGAAAATAATATAAAATACTTTTTATACAGGTAATCAAAGAGTTTTCGTGAGAATCCCACGGAGGTAATTAAAATTGGAATAAAATAAGCCAGATTTTATATTGTAAATGAATTCATAATTAACAGCAGGTAGGTATGCGGCCTTAGAGGCTACCTCACACCTGCTTTATTGGCCCTTGACCAAAAAAGTTTGACGACCACTGCTATACCCAGTATAATGAACCACCGTGAATTTGGAAGGCTGCTAGTATATCAGAAAATAACTCTCAGCCCTATGCCGTGACTTTTGAGCGGTACAGGTGAAGGTACAGTGTTACCGGAAGTCAGTACAAAGCTTATTCGCCGATAATTGTACAAGCAATATAGGTCATTTATTACTGTACGGCATTTGGGTAATTCCTTTTCAATACTCATATAGATACATTTACAATAAGCGCCGTACATTTTGCAATGATCTTATATCATGTGAGTCTAGGAAAAGGGTTGCGCCCTCCGCCTTTTCCCCCTTTTACTGAAAATATGTACGGCGTTAAGTAGTAATGTATCTGTATAAGTATAGAAAAGGTAAAGAACTGTAAAAAAATCACGACGACAAAGAACAAGAGTAGAAACGAAACTCAGGGTCTTATAAGGCAGAGACAGGTGATGTCTTGGGCGCTCTAAAACGCTCTAAAAGAATTACAGGCTCATCTGCACATTTAATTCCTAAGCCACATCTATAAGTTTTTCTTAAGAGTAATTGCGAATTGTCACACCCGGAGCCTTAACGATTTTCGACCTCCGGAATAAATGCCGGATTCCGAAAAGGCATCTGCGATGTCGACCACATCCACCATTCATTGATGTGCTTATGATCAATGTGGTGAAAAAAAATATATTATGTTTTCGACCAAAAAGACTTGAAATAAGCACAGGTACTTACCCAGAGTGTGTTGTGTTGTGTTTTAAACTACACGTACACGTACTGTACGGATTAAAATCCAAAGCACGTATACTGTGAACATGAGAACATCAGTAAGTACCTATTCAGCAAACAACGGTGATATAATAATAATGTAAGATTTATGAACAGGATCAAGCTACTCCATTAGCTGTAACAAGACAAGCAACCCTAAAATGGTAAATGTGAATATGAGTTCGAGCGCAGTCTATGGCATGCTGGCAGATGATGGTATAAAATATGGCAAAAATCAATAACTTGGTGGGGGTTTTTATAGAGTAGAGGACAACTATCAGAGCCCGCATACCCGTATTTACGACATTTTCATCGTATTGCTGAGTAATTTCAGTGACTTCATTCAGTCGGCCATAAATAGCATCTAGACAGAGCGATCGTGAAGTCAACCCAAATATGGCTAGCCGGGTTCTGTACACCTAGTCTTACTTTTGTTGCGGCGCAATGACTGTCTCGACGTTGTCGTTTTAAAATTAGGCCCTGTATTCCATCTCTTTAGAAAAGATGGTTTTGTAAATTAAATAATCGAGTGCCTTAAAAAAGTCTATAATGATAGTAAAATCATGGTTTTTCTTATTTAAGTATTTGTTTATATCATAACTAAACAAGTTTAAAAGTTGAGAAGTACTCCGGTTTTTCTGAAAACTGTACTATTTTTCATTGATAGTATCATTATATATTAAATATTTATTCATTTCGTTACCAAAATACCTCTTAATTATTTTATCAATACACAACTGTATGGTTATTGGCCTATAGTGATTTATGTCACTGAGACCGCCATTTTTATAAATGGGTATTATTATTACTAATTTTAGTTTGTCGAGGTAAGTTGATTTCGAAATACATGTGTTTATTATGTGCGTGATGACAGTTGAGTAGTGTTGTTATTAATTAGGGCAATTATCCGGAATGTTGGTAACCCACAACCCACTCAGAAAGGTCAAAAGTTAAATATATAAGCTTCTTGACCCTTCAGTAGTAAATTACATAATTAAAAATAATAATTTAAAGACCAGAAACAAAATAATTAAAGTATAATAATAAAGGAAGTTGTTGACGAATCTTTTATTATGTTACAATACCTCATTTGTTATTTTGAAATTCCAAAACATTCAAAAGTATTTTTTTAATTTTGACCAATAGTCAGTGCCTGCTGCTCTAATTTTAGAGTATAAGATAATTCTTTATCTAATATAATAAAAAAGAATGACGGGACGGACAGTAAAAAATGCTCTGGCATTCCTTAACACCATAACAAGTGGAAGTGGAATAATAAAATGTCAAGCTGCATAAAAAAAAAAAAAAACCGCAAGAAGGCCAACGCGTTGATGCGCACACGCATCGCATGAACCACGATATGCATCAAAGTATTAATTACACATTCATTACTCACGCATGTAAACCAGCCGACACCTTGCAATACCATTACAGCATACATATATGTACATACATAATTATAGTCTATGTGGTTAGGACCTACAGAGCAGAGGTGTCTAAGAGTGGAGACCGCGTACGGAAAAGCAAAACGTGGGACGCCCATTCAGCACAGTGTAAGGACGCCGGGATCAATCAAATGGGGCGCCATAAAGGAGGCTGTTAAATAAACTAATATAATCTGATGATAAGTTATCGTCTTTTACGGCAATCTGGACAAGTATGTTATTTTTCAGGATCTATAAATCACTGTAGCAAATCACGGTCAACTTACTTCTTCGATTCCCTGTATAGGCGGGTGTTCTAGTGTAGGTGTAAAGGTTTTATGTATAGTTATTTATAAATTTTATATAGGTTGTTTGTAAGTCTATAGTTAATAACTTATTTTAAATTGATTGCAAACGCTTTGGGTTACCTGTAAGTTTACAATTGTGCCAATAAACAAATAAATAAATAAAAAAAATAATTGTATGAGTGAAACTCAAATTACTGCGATAATAATTCAAGCCTATATGGCTAAGATATAGGCTTGATCGCGCAAATACACCGTTTTTGTACAAAATTTTGTGGCAAAACTATATCTAAAGGATTGAAAAAATAAAACTTGCTTTTGCTTAGTTCATAAGGTACCTCACTGAGTGATTTTAATTTATTGTATCCAATGCTGAAACACCAGCATTGAATAGTTTAAGGTTATGGGATGAGCTCCCTGGAAAAGTTTTCTCTAAAGTAAACGATGGGCTATTTCAGGAAAGAAGTGAAAAGATATATAAAGGTCCGTAACGTGCGATAAATGTCCTTGGTATTGCAAGCGTTCGTAGCCTGCGGTGACCGCAACATCAGGTTGACCGTTGCAAGCCAAGAAAGAAGTTTGTCACCCTAGAAGTATTAAAAAAACTTGTGTAAATTTTTAAAATTGTGTCTGTAATGAAAATGAATTAAATCATTAGAATTTGTTGTTATCTTAAATAGTGTCTTAAATATAAGTTTTAGCAAAAACTCAAAAAATGCAACTACAAAACGGTAAAAACGTTAAATTCTATATATATGTTTACGTCTCATAGTAAATAAGTACTTGCACGTCCCATTGCGTAACGATTTGAGTACATTTAATTACATGCACATCGTAAGTATTATAGAAATTAGCTTTCTGGCCTATATCGCTCTTTTATTAAAAGCTTTTCTCAAACATGCTACGATATGCGACCATATCTTTCACAAGCTTCTTTGGGCTAAATTGCACTTGAAGTAGTTGCACTTCAGTATCAGAGAGCGCCGCAATGTTTAAGCCTTCCGCTCGAGCGGTCAAATATGAAATTTAAAAATGGAACGGATTTTTTAAACCCGAACATTGAGAACATAAAGAATGCGCCATGTCAGTAATTTACAAAATAGAAAAGAAAACGACATTTAAGAGTATCAGATTCGCAGCATACCGGCATACCATACCATACCATAGCATACCATACAGCAGGATTTTTCTCCTATGATGCATATCAAGCCCTCAAACTTTATTTTTTTTTTTTTTACAAGACAAGACAACTAATATCTAGGTCTGTGGTGTTTCAGTTTTACATCAAATTGTGTAGTTCTAAAATTATTATCCAAAAACTTATAATTTATGGTCAAAACAGCTGCAACTTCGTGCTTATTATACATTATAACAAAAACGTTTCCGAAAATTTTAAAGCACCACAGACCTAGATAATATAATAATTTTTCTAAATAAAAAAACTTTATTGTCATTCTTACTAAATTAAATGAATAAACACAATAATTCGAAACATAAAAATCATTAGTCAAATTAGCAAAAATCGAATTCTACGTGACGCTGGCTCGCTTGGCAAACACGGGGGGCTTGCGACGGGGGAGGCGAGGCGAGGCAGCATATTCAGTCGCGGGCCGTCCGTGAGCGAATCTTCACTTGTATTGCGTTTGACGTAAGTAGGTAGGTACCTAAGAAAACAATTACGAAAATATTACTGTAGCATGTTTCGTTTCGCAACAAGTTAATTAGATTTGTTTGACTTTTAACTAGGTAAATCTAAGGTAGGGCAGCGGTGGTTTCATGTAGGGCGTAAGTATTTTTTATCTTTAGTTATTTTACCTGCTTGTGAGCGTGAGTAATTGAAGCAATTTTTACAAAAACTACATAACCGACTTTTTTTTTTTTACAACTGCACCATTTTGTTTGTCTTTGAACAAACTGTTCATTGGTCTAACATACTTTTTACAGGAACTACATATCCATGAGAATTATCTTTAATTAAAATACAGGCTATTTTTCAAAAACAACATATCTACATTGAAATTTGGCAAAAACTGCATAACTTTTTGTGTAGTTTTTGCAAAAAAAAAGAAACGTCACTTGTCAAAGTTTTTTTCCGATTGTCGCCGTTTAATATTTAAATTATTTACTTTTCAAGCGTTTATTATGGCTGATCAAGGGTTTCCGGAAATAACAGATGTAAAAAACGTAGAGAGAAAAAGTCAGTTTTTCACATCACGTCACATCAGTTTGCCTAACAGCATTCTGCAACATTCATGGTATAAGAAAAGGTGGCATTCGAAGGCTGTAAGGTCTTATATCTACTAATGTACTCTCACCTAAAGATATGCGTGGGTCAATCTGAATTTAGTCGTTCTGAATTTAGTCCGTCTGTACATTGATTCATTCAAAACCATGCAATCCCATTATTCCCTTAGGCAGTTTATTTATGAATAGTTCCCAAATACATCTGAAGCTACTACCTCATCGCCTAATGATGTGGATAATGATGACAACAGTAGTGGTGCAGCAGATTCATAAGTAATAATAATATATTAATAATATATAATAATATTTAAGTAAAAATCGGCCAAGTGCGAGTCGGACTCGCATTATCTATAAAAACGGCAAAAAAATCACGTTTGTTGTATGGGAGCCCTCTCAAATATTTATTTTATTCTGTTTTTTTAGTATTTGTTGTTATAGCGGCAACAGAAATACATCTTCTTTGAAAATTTCAACTGTTTAACTATCACGGTTCATGAAATACAGCCTGGTGACAGACCTACGGACGGACGGACAGCGAAGTCTTAGTAATAGGGTTCGCTAATTACCCTTTGGGTACGGAACCCACGGAATAAGTCCATTTTTTTTTTTTATAAAATCAGTCTAACTAACAACATTCTGGCAAAAACTGCATGTGTGAAAAGTTTATTACATTTATAAACTTAACATACAGAAGAAGAAGAAGTGACACCATAATTTAATTAAATTGTAAGTCTATAGTCATTTATTTACACTTTATAAGAAAAATCAAGGTACAGAAAATATTATTATAAAAGGAATAGAGTTTTTATTGTTTCCTGAAAGATGAGATGTAATTTAGATATGTTATGTAGGTTATTAACATTGATGCGTATAGACGAGACAAGAGAGGTATGCCAGTCTTTGGTCTCTGCCTACCCCTCTGGGAAACAGGCGTGATGTTATTTATGTATATTATGTATATTATGTATATAGATGTATGTAATTAGGTGGGAGCGCGGGAAAACCAGAGCAAAATGGTTACATACACACTTTAAATGCCACCATAATTTAACCATTATGCATTTAATCTATGGGCTTCTGCAAGAATTATATATTACCACGATTGTTAAAAACAATGGTTGATTCAGAATTAATTTAATAGATGTCGCTTGTAGTAAACAATAATATTTTTTTTTATTAATTTATGTTACGGGAAAAATAGGCCTATCGCTATTACCTCTCTCCTCTCCAAGGTGATCGAACGTGTGATCAACACACAGCTTCTAAGATACCTAGAAGAACACGACCTGGTCAGTGATCGTCAATATGGCTTTCGCCGAGGTCGCTTGACTGGTGACCTTCTAGGGTATCTCACAGACCGATGGGCACTAGCCATTGAGAGTTAGGGGGAGGCATCGGAATGTAGCGTGGACATAGCGAAGGCGTTCGATCGGGTCTGGCACCGGGGTCTTCTATCGAAGTTGCCATCTTACGGAGTGCCCGAGGGTTTGTGCAAATGGATGTCTACCTTTTTGTCCGGCAGACGCATACGAACCGTAGTTGACGGTTGTTGTTCTGATAGCATGGATATTAATGCTAGTGTCCCGCAAGGCTGCTGTCTCCTATGCTGTTTCTAGTGCATATCAATGACATGGACATCAACAACATGCATTGCTATGCAGATGACAGTACTGGAGACGCTTATTACACGGGTCGTGCAAACTTCCCTCGTTCCGTTGTGGAGGAAAACCGCGGAGAACTTGTGTCTCAAATTGAGACCACACTGTCCAAGGTATCTGACTGGGGACGGGTAAACTTGGTCCGATTCAACCCTACAAAGACACAAGTCTGCGCGTTCACCGCTAAGAAAACCCCATTCACTGTAGTCCCACAATTCACTCACAACACACTCCCAAACTCCCCACTCCCCTCTCCATCTCCAAGAGCACTGGGATCCTTGGTGTCGACATCTCCGGCGACGTTCAGTTCCGAGATCATTTACAAGATAAGGTGAAGCTGGCGTCCAAAAAACTAGGTGTACTCAACAGAGCGAGGCAGTGCTTCACGTCGGGGCAGAGGTTGCTGCATTACAAGTCACAAGTTCGGCCCTATATGGTGTACTGCTGCCATCTCTGGGCAGGTGCACCCGGATACCAGCTTGGACCTTTTGACTCGGTTTAACAACGGGCTGTGAGAATTGGCGACGATCCCAAACTCACTTGCCGTATCGAACCCTTAAGTCTGAGGAGACACTTTGCCTCCCTGTGTGTGTTCTACCGGTTGTACAATGGAATGTGTTCTGAGGAATTGTTCGAAATGATGCCCACGGCTACTTTATACTATGGCACCACTCGCCATCGGCAGGGAATTAATCCTTACACCTTGGAACCTAAATGATCACGTACAGTGTGGTTTTTGAGAAACTTCCTCCCGCGAACGCTTAGGTTGTGGAATGAGCTCCCTGCCAAGGTTTTTTCTAAGGACTACTTTCTTCAAGAAAGAAGATATTGGATTTTTGAAGGGTCAGCAACGTGCGAGTGATACTTCTGGTGTTGCAAGCGTCCATAGGCCATGATGACCAATTACCATCAGCGGACTGTGTGCTTGAGTGCCACCTTAGTGGCAACCTAAGTTGTGGTATTTCTAAGGTAGGGCATTAGTATTTCAAGGTAGGGCCCCACAATGCCCCCCCTTATCTACGGCCCTGGGTACCTATTTAGCGTAATCTATATAAATAAATCGCAAAATTTGTTGCTAAGCGAAAAACTCGAAGTCGGCTGGACCAATTCGGCTAATTTTTTTTTGTTATGTTTGTTAGTGTTAGGGCAAGGTTTTTATGAAAGAACAAAACGGTCAAGTGCGAGTCGACACCGATCGAAAACCGATTTTAATGAAACCTTGGTAAGTTGTTATGCACACGCCGGGGAAGGTTTCTGAGAAAGAAAAAAAGGGTCAAGTGCGAGTCAGACAGGGTCAAGTGCGAGTTAAACCGATTTTAATGGAATTTTGATATGTTGTTTTGCACACGTCGGGAAAGGTTTCTGAGAAAGAAAAAAGCGTCAAGTGCGAGCCGGACTCGCGCACTAAGGAAAACTCGAAGACGGCTGGACCAATTCGGGTAATTTTTTTGTTGCGTTTGATAGTGTTAGGGCAAGGTTTTTATGAAACAAAAACGGTCAAGTGCGAGTCGGACTCGCACTTTAAGGGTAAAGCGATTTAAATGAAATTGTTATGCACATGTCGGGGAATGTTTCTGAATTAGTACAACCCTTTGTCAATAGGTTGGTGCGACAGTTGTTTGCCGGGTCAGTTAGTAATACCTATAAAGAGCACTGCCTAGAACGTGCAAAATAATAGTAGGTAACTGTAATTAAAAGTGTTACCATTTGATTTGCAATTTATTGAAACTCGATCAGACAGGAGCATGAGTAAGTTATACTAATATAATACTAGCTTTTGCCCGCGTTATCGGTGTAGAATTCCAATGACAACTCCTCACTTATAGAAAAAAAAAACCGACTAACACTTGACGTTTTCAAGTAGCTTATGTCCTTCTTCGGGACTCAAACTATCTCCATGCCAAATTTGACCGCAGTTCCCCCCGCCCTGAATAAGGTTATCGTTGTAAGATTTCAACGGCAACTCCTTAATTATAAAAAAACGACTCACACTTGACGTTTTCAAGTAGCCTATCCTTTCTCGGAAGTCAAACTATCCCCATGCTAAATGTCATCTTAATCAGTACAGCTGTTTAAGCGTGAAAAGGTACAAACAGACAGATTTACTTTTTTAATATTAGCATTTATAATATTAGTATGGATTTTTATAATGAATTCATACCTATTTAAAAATTTGCTGTATGATTACCTATTTTACAAAATAATTGTACCTACATCTACTGTGAACAATGTGTCACTAAGATTGAAAGTCTAGAAAGAGATTTCCAATTATTCCTAAGTAAAAAAAACAGAACAGTATTTATTTATTTTTTAATATAAAAAAAATAATTAAATATTATATATTAAAAATTGGCAAACAAGCTAACGGTCCACCTGATAGTAAGCGGTCACCATAGCCTATGGACGCTTGTAACATTTCCATAATACAACCACCTTTTACTCTAATATCGGCCAGTAAAGAATGTTCTGAATCGTAACCAAAAAAGGCATTATTAGTCATTGTTGTATTAAAATAGAAACTGTATTAGGTTATATAGGTATTTATTTATGATTTTCATGTAAAAACTGAATCTGACGAATGATAAATAAAATATAATTAAATTATTAAATTTGCTATATTATTATTAAAACATAAATTATTAATGTGGCAGCTTGCATTGTGTATTTTAGCAAATAATTATGAACACACTGTTCCACACAGTTACATAAATAGCCTTTTTTATTATTTTGAACATACTATATTTCATCAAAACAGGCCGTGATTTTTATAGTCTAATAAAATAGCATAACTAACATTAAAAGGCTGCTGAACTTTGGTCATTCCATTAACGGGTATGGAACGCCTTATAAACTTTAAGAGCCTTAACTTAGGATACTAATAAATTTTAGAATTGCTGTTATCCCCCTGGTCTCAGCCGCGACCAACATAAGGGGTTTGTAATAAAATAAGAAACATATCATGGGCCCCGTTATTTCTCAGGAAAAAATTAAAGTAAGCAACTGAAATAAATTGAAAAATGATGAAATGAAAGGTTATGATAAAGATTATATAAAGCCGGCGAGGCGCAGCACAGTGCAATTCTTTCACTAATTTGTCAAAAAACGTCAACGGATACCAATCTGGAAATATTTTTTTTTACCACCAACAGCCCACAATAGTTTTCTTACTAATTCCGGACAGTTAAATAGCAATGTAAAAGATATTTTCTTTTTAATTTAATTTGGTATATAGAAATAACGGGGCCGATGTTAGGATTTTTGTTACAAAACACTTACGACTTGACATTAGGATAGAAGAAGGTCGTAGTTAGGTAAAGGATGGCCGATATTAGGGAAATTTGCCGTACAAAACTTTAAACGCTTATTATTCTTAGTCCGTAATTTAAGATGTTTATAATCACTTGTATGTACTCAATAACATAAAGTGTAAATGTCAAATAGCCCGATAATGCAAATTTAACGGTGGATAACTTCAAGGTAGTTAGGTATAGTTAGGACTGAAAGTTGCATTTCACGTTAAGGGGCCGACATTTGAGTGTTTTACCCGACTCCATTTCAAAAAAATACTTACTACGAATATTGTTTATGAATGACAACCTTTATAGATTATTTTGGTATTATTAATTATCTATTGACCGCCAATGTTACATTTATGTTACCTTTCATTTCTTTGGTCAATCAGTAGGCAATGTATACGTTTTTTAAAAGTTACAACTTACTACTTAACTTCATCAACAATTTCGTAACGTACAATTATTTTGAAAAATACTAATTAAGTACCTATAATATATAAGTATAAATTTTAAAATTGTGAAAGGTAAGTAAATATTTGTACTTACATTTTACCATTATTAACATTATTATGATTTTAAAGTACATTTTTCAACAAAGGTAGATACCGTATGTGTGGGTAAGAATGTTACGAGGTACCGAGTTACCTACCTATTTTATTATCGTCCTGGCTGGTCTCCGTGAAAAGATAAATGAATGTTAGCTGAGAAACCTCCTCCTATTTTAATATTCAGTCCTGTCTATAAATAAAGAATTTTTCAAAAAAAAAAATAACCTTTATAAGTTTGTATAGGTAGGCACCTAGCTATATTCTCAGAGAGCGCGCCGAACAGAACGTCTAATACCTACTATAGGTCTGGTCAACATGTACCTTTTTGGGTGAAATTTTTGTATAGTCTCCGAAAATTACGATCAAGATGTCATTCGATTCGGAATATTATGTAGAAAGTTTAAGAAAAAGTTCCGAAAGGGGCCGATTAAAATTGCAAAAGTTATACACAATAAAAAAAAAAAAGTAGGGGTTTGGTTTTTTTTGAATATCTCAAAAACTATCAAAGATATTTGATATTTGAAAAAAGATCTGAAAAGAGGAGGAAATATCCTAAAAAAAGTCCTACCTCCCGGAACTGTATCTTTAATATTTATAATTTTTACGGAGCCCTGAAAATAGCGCTAAAAGCGGGTAGTCTGGCTTCCGCTCGCGATTTGTCATTCGGACACGGTAACAATAAAAATCATTTTAACATATTAAATATGAATATAAAAGAATAAAAAAATTTTAATACTATTGGGATATATAAATGAACAATAATCCGTAGGCGAAAAATTTTTATCCCTATTTTTCCATTAGTTATGCATTAGTTAATTAACTACTTATTCTGAATAGAATGTTAACAGAAAAAACCTGATTATTATTAAACTACAACCCTAGGATTTTTTTTACTTCGTGGAGTTATTCTTAAAAGGCATTAAAAATGATCCCCGTTGGAAAAATTTAAAAATGTTAATTTTCCACTTTTTTATTAACAATCGAAAACATTAAAAAATTAAAAACTGTATAAAAGTTATTAAAAAAATTTTGTTTTTCAAATATTTCAAATTTTATGATTTCTAACGGTTAAAAGTTACATGAAAATATTTTTTTTTAATTTTTTACCGCGATTGTTTAAATAATTGTTATAAACAAATGCATTGTTTATAAGATAATCAACAAATTTTTTTTCCTTATCTACTTGTCGATTTAAATTATGATTTTTGAGAAAAAAATTATTCCTTAAAAAAATTTATTTATTGCTATAAAATGCATTTCTTAATTAACAATCGTTTTTTACCACTAAATATAAATATTAAGGAACCATTTTTTCTCTAAAAATCATAAATTCTATTGTTCTTAAATATTCTGGAAAAAAAATTTTTTTTTTTCATTTTTTATTTGTTTATTTAATAAACAATTTGTTATAAACAAATGGATTTTCTTACTTTATTTTTTTTTAATTCGTAATTTAATTATAAAAACAGCTATGTATTATTTTTTATGAAATTTTTTTTTTATCTATTTTTTATATAACTATTTATATTTTTTATATTAATATTTTTATGTCCTAAAATTTGCCTTTTTATCTCGCTCTTTTTCTTTTATAATTGGTATAACTTTTAAACTATTATATATACGACAGTTATACTTCAAGTCGTTTTTATTCACTATAAATTAATGAACAATTTAAGCTTTTAACTTCAGCTCTAGCTCTATTATTTATGTTAATTATTGACAATTGTTTATAAAAAATAAACCGAAATTTTTTTTTTTATGTTTTTCTATTCCAAAACGTGGTTAAATGTTCATAAATATCCTAAAATTTTGTAAGATCTTTTTATTATTTTCTTTTTTGGCAATTAAAATGAACTTTTTGTTAGAAATTAAATCAATTTGGTCTTATCATATAGCAGGAATGAAAAACATAGTTTATATTATTTCAAAATTTATTCAATATAATTATTACAGTATTTTTATAGTTCCTTTTTGTCAAAATTTTTTCTTCAGTTATTTACTTCTCCTTTTTAACCTTTTGGATCGTTATTAAAAGTTATTAAAAGTTATATAAAAAATAGATAAAAAAATTTTTTTTATAAAAAATAATACATAGCTGTTTTTATAATTAAATTACGAATTAAAAAAAAATAAAGTAAGAAAATCCATTTGTTTATAACAAATTGTTTATTAAATAAACAAATAAAAAATGAAAAAAAAAAATTTTTTTTCCAGAATATTTAAGAACAATAGAATTTATGATTTTTAGAGAAAAAATGGTTCCTTAATATTTATATTTAGTGGTAAAAAACGATTGTTAATTAAGAAATGCATTTTATAGCAATAAATAAATTTTTTTAAGGAATAATTTTTTTCTCAAAAATCATAATTTAAATCGACAAGTAGATAAGGAAAAAAAATTTGTTGATTATCTTATAAACAATGCATTTGTTTATAACAATTATTTAAACAATCGCGGTAAAAAATTAAAAAAAAATATTTTCATGTAACTTTTAACCGTTAGAAATCATAAAATTTGAAATATTTGAAAAACAAAATTTTTTTAATAACTTTTATACAGTTTTTAATTTTTTAATGTTTTCGATTGTTAATAAAAAAGTGGAAAATTAACATTTTTAAATTTTTCCAACGGGGATCATTTTTAATGCCTTTTAAGAATAACTCCACGAAGTAAAAAAAATCCTAGGGTTGTAGTTTAATAATAATCAGGTTTTTTCTGTTAACATTCTATTCAGAATAAGTAGTTAATTAACTAATGCATAACTAATGGAAAAATAGGGATAAAAATTTTTCGCCTACGGATTATTGTTCATTTATATATCCCAATAGTATTAAATTTTTTTTATTCTTTTATATTCATATTTAATATGTTAAAATGATTTTTATTGTTACCGTGTCCGAATGACAAATCGCGAGCGGAAGCCAGACTACCCGCTTTTAGCGCTATTTTCAGGGCTCCGTAAAAATTATAAATATTAAAGATACAGTTCCGGGAGGTAGGACTTTTTTTTAGGATATTTTCTCCTCTTTTCAGATCTTTTTTCAAATATCAAATATCTTTGATAGTTTTCGAGATATTCAAAAAAAACCAAACCCCTACTTTTTTTTTTAAATTGTTTATAACTTTTGCAATTTTCATCGGCCCCTTTTGGAACTTTTTCTTAAACTTTCTACATAATATTCCGAATCGAATGACATCTTGATCGTAATTTTCGGAGACTATACAAAAATTTCACCCAAAAAGGTACATGTTGACCAAACTACTAAGGAATTGAGCAAATCGCATCAATGATTGATTAGTTTCATTACAGATGGCAAACACTCGTTGACAAAAGTATAGGATTGTTTTGTATTACCGTCACTTAGGTCCGATGCTAGTCAATACTTTGAGTATTTAACCTATTCCATTACAACCAATGACATTCTTTCATGCCTATAACTTTTCGCAAGTAGAAGCAATAAATTAACATAGTTTTATCGCAATCGGCAATCGGATAAACAATATGGCAGCACATTAAATACTTATTAAATTAAAAAATTAATGATGATAATTCATTTATACTTCGTTAATGCTCAAAGTATAGTATTTTTGGGTGAAAGTCATATCGCTTATCAGAATACTGACGTTCCAGCTATACGACAAAATCATACCAGAATAAAGCGCGCGGCGCGGGGAAAGGGGGTCTAGCGCCCGCGTTGTGTGCGAGAGGGACAGCAACATTTTAGCAAAAATGTAAAACGCGGCGAATTGGCAGCAAAATTACCTAAACTATTTTTATTATTGCCAATACAGCTGTCAATATAATTAATTTTGTTACACGCATGTTTGAGAAAAGCACTATACAATACTTGGCCACAACTAAGCATAACCGGACTCTGTGATGCGTGCCTCGTCCCGCATACTCACGCCCGGTTATGCTGCGTTTGCTGTCCGCGCCTGCAATGTACTATTTTTAGTAAATAAAACTTCACTTCGTAGTTCTTATATCCGTGACTTTCAATTTGTAAACTATTTCTAATGCAATTACTTAAACCTTATTGACTTGAAATTTTGCATAACTATGTAATTTTGAAATACAACAATATGGTGCCATAGCGCTGGTCTGATGATGGAACCCGAAGGCGAAGATAAGAAATTCAGTAATTCACGAAATGAAATAGCACGTGACCAAAATTATATTCAGAGGTAGGTGCACGTATATCTCGTCAACTTGTATAAGTCGAACACACCCAAAATATTGGCACTCGATGAGTAAAGATGGGTCGACTGCCGCAATCTTTAAACCAAAGCGGAGAGAGGATATAAATATCCTCTAAATATAGCTTTACGCATGAAGGTGACCTAATATCCATTCAAATCTAAACTCATACTTGTTCACAAACGACGGAAAGTTCTGTCCTGTGTATTTCAGTAACGTAAAATATAGAACAAGCGGCGCTGTAAGCCAAAACACTGCAAGTGAAAATGGTAGGTCTGTCATTGTTTCTCAGGATCGATGGGTGTTATACGCTTAGAAAACGTCAAAGCGGAGTTGAGAATTTTTTACGCATGAACGTTTGTAGCACATTGCTATGAGTCATATTTAAGAAATTTAAATATTTTTTTGTGTTAGGAATTGTCATTTACAACTTTAAACTTTACACGTTAAAACCTTTTAAGGGTTCCGTACCACATCTATAGATTAAAAACTATAAAGATTGGTATGTCACCAGCTACAACGTCAATAGTTAATAATATAGTTAAAAATATAACACAGTCTAACATTTACTAAGGTGTAATATATAAATACATTCAAAAGCGCTACCGCTTGACCGGTTTCTATCAGGTATAAAAATCAAGTGTGACATTAGGTGATGTAATTTATAAATGACTACAAATTTAATTCCGGGTCATATTTTTGTAAAACTAGCCATAAAGTTTTTTGCAATCAGATGTAAATAAAAAGGCACCTAAACAAATATTTCTGTAATCTAACTTCTTTCTTTTCCACGTCACTATTAAAATGTTATAGAGATAATAAAAAAAACAAAGTCCAAACATCATCACGTGTAAATTACATAGATTTTTTTTAAGTCCAACATGTGATGCTAATGACGCGAGTAGCATATTGACGGATACGACGCAAAAATAGAAAAGGGCACGCCAAGTGGCCCGTGTAATCTAAAATTTGTGAACTTTTAAGGTTTAAGACCTTCTAAGTCTAAGGACGACTAACACAAACGACGCGGAAATTAAATTAAATGCTTATAGATTTTAAATATCTGTATAGAAAGTTTGAACTTTACTTTAGGTTACATATTTCTATATTATTTTAAAGACAATATTATGTTTAAAATAAATAGATTTGTTTGAATCTTATACAAATGAGAATATAAAGGTACATCTTGTGAGCTCTTAAGGGACCTTTATCGTGCTCCAAAGCCCGTTTTCACTCGTAGTAAAGTAGCGAAAAATAATGGCCGCTTTTCTTACACAATTGGACTAACTTCAAGTTTTTTAATGGGTCTTATAACTTTTTTTTTACCTTAAGTTACAAAACATAACTAACTTCAAAATTATAAAATCAAAATTAGGAAATGAAGTGGACACCTAATACAAGATCTGATAGGTATAAAGAGAAATTTCAACAATCAGCAATCTCAATTTAACAAATCGGCCAAGTGCGTGTCAGACTCGCGCACGAAGGGTTCCGTACGATTATCTATAAAAATTAAATATATTTTTTATATTTAAGTTGATTGAATGAAAGGTAAATTGCGGTTTACGATTTATGCCTTTCGCGCAATCTATTTAGTTTAGATATAAAAAAATGATATTAGAAACCTCAATATTTTTTTTGAAGACCTATCCATAGATGGGGTATCTACTTATGGGTTAGATGAAAAAAAAGTTTCAGTTCTAAGTATGGGGAACCTCCAAAATTTATTGCTTTTTTTCTATTTTTGTGTGAAAATCTTAATGCAGTTTACAGAATACATCTACTTACCAAGTTTCAACAGTATAGATTTTATAGTTCCGGAAAAAAGTGGCTGTAACATACGGACGGACAGACAGACATGACGAATCCATAAGAGTTCCGTTCTTTGCCATTTGCCTGCGGAACCCTAAAAAGGATTAAAAAAGAATAAATAAACAGGGAAATAAATAATAATTGGTACTTTTATGTGACAACTACACACATATTATGATACAAAAACTGAAAATACTTGTGATTTAAAAATGTGTGAAATTGTAAAATAGAAAACTGTCTACGAGTGTTTGTTTTTACAGTCTAAATAATTTCTCCTACATTTTAAAAATATAGTTACAGTGTTCGATAATCAGGGTTGAAAAAAAATCGTGATTTTTTTTATTTTAATAAAAGCAGATTCAGATTTTGATTTGAATCAATGGTTTTTATTCAAAGAATCGACTGATTTAAATCGCGAGTTTATATTATTTAAATTGATTTGATTTGAATCACGAAGCCTTGTCGATGATCACATTTTTTTATACAGCGATGTGGTACTTATGTCATGCCAATTGACTTGATCATCGTTTTTTTTACAGTGACATTTTTCTTTATCGACTACGTACGTTCAACCTGAGTTACAGACTAGTTTGTCTTGCGCTATTTTACAATACTAGTTAGTTACGTAGTCAACTAAATACATTTATGTACCAAATAATAGTTTGGTTATGGCTCAAATTTTTTAGGCTGATTGTAAAACTGGGTACTTAATCATATAAGCAAAATAACTATAAAGAAAGTAGAATATAGATAATAATATATAATATTCGTAGGTGTAACAAATGTAACACACTTTTGTACTTGTGAAAACAAAGCCGTTACTGTTGTTCTCATTTTGCAAGCCTTCAACCGATCAGCATCTGTTGTTATGTGATTCTGTGAAGACTCACGTATTAAGTGAGATTGGCAACAATCGGCAGCTAATGACATTAGCTTTTTTTTTTTTAATTTTATCTTATAATTTTGGGAAGTGGGACTAAAATACTGCACCTTGTATCCGACGAGCGCCTACATCCTGTGATACACGCTTTACGAGAAGGTCTCGGCTGCCTTATAGTCAAGTTACTTGAAACGTTTTAATTTACACTGAGATACCTTATCTCACTTGTATTTTCTCACGAGCCTAGTGATACTAACAGACTGCATTGGTACAAGGTTAACGCTAATGAAACTGAGATTTATAAAGATTTTATCCATACAAACATTTTTACACTAAATATATTTAACTATAAACATTTCACCACCGGAAATGCGTTATTATCATACATCGCGTGGAATTTTGGAAAAAAAAGAAAGCTTTTAACTGTTTAAGGATTTGCTTACAAAATATCGCAATTCTTACACAACTTTTTAGTCTCCGTTTGATGGGAGATGATTTTTCGAAAACGGTGTTACATGTTTTTTTTATTCATCATTTAATTTGTACAAAAGTGAAGAGTGTAACGTTCAGTACTTTTTTGACCAACAAATTTTTCACTTAGATATATTATTTTGCTGTTGTTATCGGTACGTCTCGTACAGTTAGTACGTCCTAGTATTTTTAGGGTTCTGGCACCAAATGGCAAAGAACAGAAACCTTATAAGATTCGTCATGTCCATTCGTATGTCACAGCCTTATAATTCCACGATCTTTGAGTAGATTCTAGTGAAATTTTACAGAGAACCATCACACAGATAATATGTTAAATATTCAGACATTTTTAGAGGTAGCTTTTCAATCCCCATCATGTGGACTATCATTGGATTTTGAAATTGAATTTAAGGACCCTAACAAACTTTCTCTCTAAATCTATCTCTTATGTTTTGCAATTTAAGCTTCTAAAGTTGTAAAAATTGTGTCCACTCTCGCACAACTTTAAAACCGCGTGATCTAAAAATCTGAAAAAATCACGTTAATAGGGCTTTATAAATACTACCAATAAAAATTATTTTGGACAAAATCGGTTTATAATGTTTTTAAATGTCTGCAATTATTCTACTTTACAGAACCCTAACTTAATGGGTGTACGACACGCACTTGGCTCTCATCTCATCTAGAATTCAGTAGTTCAAGAATTATAATGGGTATCCGACCCGACTGTTATTTTGATACGAGAAAAAATGTTCCGCTATAGCATTTATTATTAGTTTATATGGATACCGTTTCAGACTTGACACTTGTGAAGCACACACAGGTTTGTGTAAACACCAAAAGAAGGTCAGCCTTTCCCTTTAACTAAAGGTACATAGAAACATATGATGCGAGATGATTCAGACATGCGCAGCACATGTAGAGCATCGGCTACAGAAACGATAGGACAATAGCCGAGAGCTTCCCACGACCGACTCTGTTCTAAGACTGTCGCCAGATAAAATTACTTCCAATACATAAGCTTTAAGCGATTGTAACATTCTAAGTTTTTAAATTTAATAGCATGACAGTTGGACGTATCAATTTACTTGTCAGTGGTTCACTCAAACCTTCAGCACAGGCAACGTGCCTGCCTGTGTGTGTTCTACCGCTTGTACAATGGGTTATGTTCTGAGGAATGGTTTGAAATTATGCTCACGGCTATTTTCTCCCACCATCGGCAGGGAATTCATTCTCACACTTTAGAACCGAAATGGTCGCGTACAGTGCGGTTCATAGAAACTTCCTCCCGCGAACGCTTGGGTTGTGGAATGAGCTCCCTGCCAAGGTTTTCTCTAAGGATTACAGTATGGGTTTCTTCAAAAAAGAAGTTATTAGATTTCTGAAGGGTCGGCAAAGCGCGAGTAATGCCCCTGGTGTTGCAAGCGTACATAGGCTACGGTGACCGCTTACCATCAAGCGTACCGTAGGCTTGCTTGCCACCTTAGTGGTATATATAAAAAAAAGTCAAGAAATTCAGAAGATGTCCGATGTTATTAAGTACCTACGTTCACGTTGATTTTATAGCTTTTGCAGAGTATGAACATAATATGAGCTGGTGTGTCTTCCACTATCTTACAGCCTCTGGATCATCTAACTAGATTTTAGTTACCTGGGCAGTAATTCTAAAGCACAGTGTTTTGATATAGATAGACACCTATATTTTAAGACCTTCCACTCCATTTCACCATCAGCGAAAGATGATATACTTTGCTATTCCATTTAAAGTTTCCTTCACTAACAATAATTTAAAATTTTATACGAGGAATCACATATTAATGGTATAATTTACCATACAAAAAACTTCTAGAATCCTCTAATGGCAATGAAAACAAAAGCGAATGTCAGGTGATAATTATGAGAAAATTTATAAAATAAATAATACACATATCTAATAATAAACATCCTTACTTTTAGACGTCACTTCACCGGCCATCCTATAGGTTTATACGCTGTCACCTACGACTAGCACCGCACCAAGATAATCACGTACCTACTACCTGGCACTTTGTGGATGATACAGGTCCAAGACTGGTCAATCTAGAGACTAGATGGACGAGTATTATGCGTCCAAAGTACAATTAGAAGTGTTCCCAATTTAACGCTCCGTTACATTTAACTTGGGTAGTTTTGACGAACAAAAGGAAATAATTTAAAAAAAATTATAATATAAAATTTAAATTATCAAAGCACGTCCAATTGATACACTTATGTCAGACATGTAACAAAGTTTTAAACTTTATTATTCTTATTTATTTCTATCTAATAATATTGTTAAGAACTAGTAGGTATCTCGATTGTCTGACATCAGAAGTTAACGAAATAAAATATATTTTTCACTAATACTACAGTTTTATTGAAATTCAACTTTCAAATATATTTAAGGTCGTTCAATGTACATATTGTATGTTTACTTACATTATATACATTGTCATTGACTTTGGTTGTCAAGATACATTTAGCAATTTTACATGAGTACATAATATGTATATGTTAACTGACCAGAACTTCTATTTTTTTTAATAATGTTTAACTACACCCCAGTCACAGTGGAATTGCAAAGTACATCTAAAGTCTCTGACACTTTACATCTATGGCTCATTTGTGTAAAATTCAGCGTTATTTTTATAGCCTCGATAAGTTGTAGGATAAAAGACTGTGGAAAACGGACAGATGGTCAGACATGACACAATTATAATTGTAATGTGTTTAGGAAATTCTTATGAACAATTAGAGCAGAAGTCATTTTAGTGGGAAATTGAAAAAAAATGTAACACTGACCTCAGCACGTCGAGAGAAAAGCACAAGCACTTGTGGTCTGCCTCAAGAAACGTAAATATGCATCTGTGACTATTTGATGCAAGTAAGTATCGTAGAAAAAAGTAAATCAAAGGTACACTGTTTGATTGCTTTCCATCCAACATAAAGCTGAAGTTCTAGGAAGTTAGGTTTAATTTACCAACAGCTTTTGCCTTAGAAAGTTTACAATCGTCATATAGGTAACGTTAATTTTTAAAAACCAAAAGAAGATTTAAAAAACTCACTACTACCAAAAAATTATAAAAATGAGCGATTCAATAATAACATATACCTATTACATTTCATTTTGTAAATTTTAATAAAATAAAAAAAAGATGTAATTCATAATATTGTAGTGACATATAATTATACATATATCGGCAAGAAAATATTTGTAAATAATAATATATAATACAAGTCGATACTCAGTTCTGTGCGCTATATCATTTAGGTCACCCTCCGAACACCTACCGCATTCGGCTCAATAAATTCCATAACAAATGATCTACCAATAATACTGTGCGTCAGGCTGTGAACACATTATTTCAATGCTCAATTCGTTTGTATCGTCGGATACAATGAAGATCCTATGCAACTGTCCCAGCTGCTATGCTTCGATAAGTAGACAATTTATTACTTATCAGCGGACATTCACGACTTCGACCGCGACATTTTTTAAATTGAACTGAATGATCATTATCTGTACACTGCCATTGAATAAAGACCCCATGTATATGTCAAACATATTATTAATCCATAAATCATCGGCAAATATTTAAAGGACACAACCCCTTTCTTAAAATACATAGTAAATTTAATCCAACCTTAGAACACGGTGATTATTTTATTAGGTTTATAATAGATGATTTAAAGAATAAAACGAACAAATGCCTGGATGAAAAATAATAATTTTTTTTTAATGTCGAACCCGAATGAAAGACACGACTTTTCGAAAATCAATGAGGAAATCAAACAAACAAATCGAATAGAAAAACTTTTTAACAAAAAAAAAACAACCGGCTTAAAGAAAATGCACTAAAAAGGTACAAATAAATTACTTATTTCCAAAAATCTTGCAACTTTCATGCAAGTGAAGTGTGTTAAAAACTTCTAGGTACATAGAAACTAACTTCAAACTGCAATTCAGATCAGATTTTTGGAAATAAGTAACCTATTTGTACCTTTTCAGTGCATCTTTTTGAAGCCGGTTGTGTTTTTTTTTTGTTAAGGTATTTATTTTTTACTTTTAAGTGACGCTTTTGTCGTACAATAAAAACAATATACAATATACTCGTAACAAAATTTTATACAATCATCAACATAAAAGCCGTTTCAGCAGTAACAAATCAACACCAATTATTTTTCACTAAAACCTAAGTTTTAAATTCACTACATTAATATGGGACCATCTCGGAACTATACCCTTTTAATTTTTTTTTATATTATATTAAAAATAAAGAATGTTATACCCGAACATACATAAAGAAAAAAAATATATAAACATCCAAATTGAGAACCTTCTCCTTTTTTGAAGTCGGTTAAAAACACGAACAATCAATTTTTAAGCTAATTGGACTAAGAATTGTTTGCCGCCTTTAAAGACAAACTTTTTCCAGGGGAACTCTGACGTCTCTGCAATCATTAACGTTTCTGTTTGACAAGGAAGATATAATTCGCAAATAGCCAATATAATTTGCTACATTAGTAGATGAACAATAAGATAGTAAAAATTAGCATCCATTTTAGCTCGATACGTGCTCATCAGTTGTATTGTACCTACTGTATTATTATGAGAATGCCAGGGAAATAAGTAAATTAGCATTAAAATGTTGCCAATTTTTAGAGTGGCGTTTCTATATGATTCGCATTAGCTGTAAAAACTACGTTCGCATTAGCAGTCAACAAAGAAGAATAAGTTAAATTGTAGGTTATTTATAAATTAATAAACTGAAATAAAAAGTTATTCTTTAAAGAAAAAATACAAAGTGAATACCGGGGCTAAGTAATTTTAACGCGGTTAGATTGTTTAATTAAGGCGTTTCCTGCATTTGACTTATGACATGTGATAGAATACTATATTTAAACACCAAAATGTATATTCACGCACCAAAACGTTTTTCTATTAGATCCGTAGTTTGATGTTTAACATTGGTTTTTTAGATGATTATAATTCCATATCGTCTCTTGAACGGGATAGTTTGAGTGAAAAAAAAAAATACAAAAAATAGGACAAAAAAAACATACAGTCGCAAAAGCCAGTACCGCTCGACCTACGGCAGTCGCACGGAACAAAAAACTTTCTTCTTTCACGTCCATTATTTTTGAAAGTTTCCTTCAATAAAGGTATGCAAGTAGGTCTGTGAGTAATTTAAAATTTTGGAGACTATTGTGTAAACTGGAACGAATTATTGCTATTCACAATGTTTTTAACTATTGCAAACTTCTATTGGTAACTTAATCGAGTTGTGCTAGTGAAAAATAAGTCACAGGAAAAAGACTCTGGAAAACAGCTTAAATAAGATGGTCTCTTTTTCCGAAAAATAGTTTGAGCTTTTTGAAGACGTGTTCTATGAATTAATATTTAGATCCGCGGTGTGCTAGTCTTCTATTACATTGTTTAACTTTTTATAAAAGATTCTAGGTTGTCATACAAATAATCTCAAATAATATTTCAAGTTCAATGACCAAAAAAATCAATGTTTGATCAGTAACTGTCAAAAACAAATGAAGAATTTGTTTGTGACGCCACGAATCGTATTGAGAGAAATGTGGGGGTGTGAGTAATGGCCCTTGGTGGAGGATGATGAAAATGGCCGATAAAGATGGACGTCCTGATGCTATTACTTTTTTTGTGCCCTGAACAAGGATCTTAAAACTTCGTAGAGTTAATTAATTTGATAAAAACATAACTGCTGCTACAATTTATAGATATGTTAATTGTAGACGTTACGAGGTATCGAATTAATTCGAATGTTGCATCTATTTTGTTAATACGAAAATGACGTTCACCTCCCATTACATATTTTCGTAGAATCCCATTAATCTGACTGTGACCATGAAATTACCGGTTATGTTAAAGAATTTACATCATCGGAAACAAATGCGTAAGCTACGATTTTTATTGGACTATTAATGTTATTGGACTACAAAATTTGTAAAATATAACTAGCTAGATTTGAATGTTCATAAATACATCTACAAGTGTACTCTCAAGAAACATTAGCAATGTTATTCGCATATGTTTATCATTGACGCAAAACCCATCGTAAAATTTCAAGCCAATTAACACATTTAGATTTTTTTATAGTCTTCGTGATAATGCGTAAAAAAAATTAAATACCTAAGCAGAAGTCGTTTAGTATTATTTTATAATCGATTGAAATAATTTATGAACTACATTGCTCCTCTTCAGAGAGCGAATCAATACGCTGTCGCTGGGATGACATCAATGTTTTCTCGCGACGCGACGGTTCTCTGCTAACTACCCATCCCAAAAACCTGGGTTAAGATTTGCTACAAAAAATACCCGTACAACATGTAATATTTTCTTTTATTTCAAAAAGTCCACTATCTCCAATTGACTAAACCTTGAAAGGAACAAGTAAACTGAGGCCTCCACTACACGCGGTTTTATGAATAGCCTTGTCAATTACCTTGATATATTCAATCTGCAATGCGACATGTCTAGCGAAAAAAAACGAGCAAGCGCAACTTTTAATTGGGCTATCACTGTTCCATAACAATGTTTGTTTTAAATCTTGCTCTAATAATTTTATTGTGACAAAGTTATTTATTTGTAATATAATTAATTACAAGAATCATCGTACAAAGTATATGAGTGTTTCTAAGTAGAAAGTAGATTTTATTTTATATTTTGTGATTCTTATTTTGTATTTTATTTTAGATTTTGTGATTTTTATTTTGTTGAAATTTTGCTCCTAACATAGAGGATGGTACTTTATGGACACAGGAAAATGCATTTCCAAGACAGTAGTGAAGTTGTAACGGTCGTAAAAGCGTGAAAGAGTCTCGTTTTAATGTTTTATTTCTATTTACTAAAAAGGAGACAGTTGCTGCACATTAGCTTTGTCTCCTTCAAAAGTGTGTGGTACAACTAAATATGACAGATTACACAACAAAAACACTAATTACCAAAATACAGTATATATGGATGCCATACAACATGTAGGTAGTATAAATATGTGAAATAGCCGACTTAATAAAGCTGGTAAAAATGTTAATTTTCATGTCACTTATAGTAAGATGAATCTGATCAAAATTTTTTTTCTACAAATTGCATGATACTAAATATCTTTAGCAACAAACATTGTGCCACCTACAAAAAACGTGTTAGGTATTATCATGCACTGCTATTTACAATAGTAACAAAGTGAATATTAAATAACAGAGTTTTTATTGAATAAATTAAATGTGTAAATTCCAAAAGAACTCTGCTTATTTTATAATTGACCAGATTTCATAAATTAATTTACATTTTGGCGACAATGATAAATAGGTACATGGTATAATAATTACTATACTTAATAATTAATATAGTTAGGGATGTTTAGTGTTCCGAAGTTTGTATGGAAAAAATCGGATTCGCAGTCCTAAGAGAGACAAAAGGACTGCACGTTTACATCCTACCTAAAATTAACAACCTAACTGCCCCTAATCTGCCCCCCCAAAATTTAATTGATTTAGTTTACATATGTAATTGGACAGCATACCCCAAACATTATATCAAAGAGTGTTTTTATCAAAAAGTTTGTGAGGAAAACAGTGTCACAGAGTGTCAACCGAATAAATCTTGCCCGTGAGACAAATTAAAAGTAAAGTACAAATTAAAAAATAAATAAATTGATATCTGAAAACTAACTATATAGGCATGATACAAATTTTTATTATTCTGCCAAACATACTCAAATTATAACACGAAGGAAAAACCGCAAGCACTAGTTATAGTAAGGAGCTCAGAGACTAAATTCAGCTATTAGTTCCGAATCGGTTGCATCATAGATTTATTTGTGGAGTTGACACGGACGAATATTTGTGCCGCTGCGCATAGTCTACCGGAAACTTACTATAAACACACTAAAATTATAACAACAGTACCATGCTGTTGTATTACGTTTATAAATTGTTGAACGATGTGGCACAGTGCGGGGCTGTTGGACTGTCGAGCTGGGTTCGACTTCCAGAAGGAACACAAAAGTCGCAATTTTTCGAGACTTCGTTAAATTGTCTCGAGTGTAATTTGTATCCGATAGACAGCGTTAGGCACGTCCCTATCACGTTGGAATAGTATTAGCATACCATGTAAAAGGTGGATAATATGAATATTATTAAATGTTTGCCTGAAAAATTGATGTTCGCGACATATCTGGTAATGCTTTTGGAGGAAAGTGTCGTGTGCTCAGAAAATCATACAAAAAATGTGCTTAACACTCTTACCGTATGTGTAACCATGATATAAAAATAAAGCAATACTAAATGTCAACACAAAAAAATACTTAGGCAAACCAAATATTGCTTCATAAGGCACTCAAACGCTGAAGATTAACCATTTCCTGGAAATCAGCAATGCAATCACAAACAAATTACTGCTCTGTCGTCCGCTCGCCTGACTAGCTTAACTAATCAATCAGCAATACATGTACACGTAACTAGTATAGGGAAACATATTTAAAAAAAAATATAGTTTAAAAGATTAGACTTCCTTGAAGATTGTCTACACAGGAGTTACTTCTTCAATCCATACGATTAAACTATGATAAGTATCAGCATTCCTTCGTTTATTGATATTTCTTTTTTCACATCGGACTAGTTATCGAAATAGTTTTTAGTTTTATAATCATAAAATATAATAAGCTTTCAATTAATCAGCTATCAAGTTTAAAATTATATAACTTAATCTAAATCAAGCAGATCGTTCACATTTGACTAGCTTCTTCCTGCGGCTTCGGCCGTGCCGAATTCATTATCGGCGTCGGAATATATCTATGAAGGTCCAAACTAAGAATTGATTGGAGAATTTTTTAAATCGGATGCGTAGTTTCGGAGGTTAGATATCTCCTACATCCAAACTTAAAATCTTTTCCTCTCTATATAGATTGAGTAACAAACAACGAAATAGTGCTGAAATTTAGCCAGTTAATTCAGACAATTTAAGAATTATATCTACTAAATGTCGCAGAAAATTAAACAGCACAATAAATAAACAAACGCATAAAAAATGTTTGAAGCAGTAACTTAACTTATGCTATAAATCAAATTAAATAATTGTATCAGAAGACTGGGTGACCGGACGATATAATTTTTTGATGGCCAAGTTGAACAGGGGTCTAGGGTCTGTTCTGCACACCCACTCGAATACTTTTCTTTAATATCCGGCGAATCTAGACCAATTTGTTTGTCATTCAGGGGCATATGATCTCGGTCTCTCTTCCTCACGTCATAAAAAATGGCGCACTGTTGATACAGCTTGCATCTGAATACTTTTAAATTCAAATGCGTTTTTCTCTTTGTTATGCAAATCGGGAGAAACTATACGGTTGGATTTAAATTAAAAAGGCGAGGCGAGAAATTTAAATTACGGTTCCTTTTAATGCCCTTTAGGAATTCATGAGACAGCATTAAATGTATTGACTTCTGTATTCAGTAAATATTAATCCTCGTTATAAATGCAAAGTCACGAACTAGAAATAGTTAACAACGCAAAGTTAAAATTTACAAATAATACTAAGGTAACTATTTCTACACGTGTTGATGATTTTTTAAGTCAACAGAACGTTTGTTAAACGTAGATAAATTGTTTAAATTATAACCATATCAACGCTTTCTCTCTGCACCAGTACTAATGTAAGTTTGTTTATTACTTGTGTTCATGTAACAGCGATTCAAAATTAACTAAACATAGATAATGGAGGATGTGTGAAAGAAATTAAGACTAGATTTTAATAATAAAAAAGCGATTCTTGTATATCTCTTTAAAACTTCACTTCATGGAGTATAGCTACGCTTAGCTGCCTAGTGTGAGTTTTTGCGTATTTGTAACGCTACTATTGCGTTTGCGTATTCATTAAAAGTCTTATGAGAAAAAAACGTCTCGAAACGCGTCCGTCAGAGGCGTTCTTCATTTCCATATATGTATTTCGTTGACGCAAACGCGATAGTAGCGTTAAAAACTCACACTAGACAGACTGCTCTGTGTTCTGTTACCGCTCGTAAAGAATACGCACGCATTTGCACGTATACACACTTTATTAGTTTTAGTTTTTGTAGTGTCAGATAGCCACGAATCAAGCTGGTTTTGTATGAAATGGCAAAGCTGCGTATCCATGGGACTACAATTATGTGGGTAAAATAATATTTCAATACACGTTGTAAGTCAACTAGCAATACGATTCGAAACTCAATTTCTACAAAAATGTCACTTGGATCACTAATCGACAAATTGTAAGCCATCCTGAGGCCAAGTTCTGACATCGGGTTTGATCGCAAAGGAACGTAATATTAAAACAAGTTAAATTGACGGTCGCATCTACAAAAAAAAAATCAGAACAAGCGAAAAGCAGTAATTTCTTTTTTATATTCTTGATTTACCTACTGTAATACCGATTTATTTGTTCTCGATGATGAACCGTAACATATACATTTAATCAAATTGATAAAAACTCTAGTTATTTAATGGTTAACTAGCATTTTGTGGACGAATATGCTTTTTGTGATTATAATCAATAGCTTTACATCACAACACTGTTTCAGTAGCGAGATGTTAATAATTTTAGATATTTAATGCAGCGCAGGTTATATGAAAAAATCTGATTTGGATTCACCTTAATGCCTTAAATATTATATTATTAAGTTACGTCATAAACGAAGCTTTCGATTCACAGGTCATTTAACGGCACAAAAGCAGAGCAAACATACAACGAAGAAGGAAAATAGGCTATGAAAGAGTGGGCTGCGCTCAGTACATCCAAGAGGGAAATAAGGTCACCCCAATCTAACTTTATAAACACATGGCGATGTTATTTCGGTATATTTACGTTATCTATATTAATTCTATTGTTAAGAAGGATGATATAGGGAAGATTAGGTAGTTTTAAATGCTAATATAATATATTTCAAAAAACAATTCAAATCTCTAAAAACAAAGAAAAAAAAAGCTCATATTCACTGACGAGCAAAAATAACTAGTCACTTACATAAACAACGATATTAAATAAAGTAAAGAATTTTATTTTACGCACATAAATAATGTTAAATACGCTTCAATGCTCCTTTAACTTCATGGCTGTATTAAAAGTCGTTTAGGAAATATTGTCTATGGAAGTGATTTTTTCTTAAGCTGAAACAAAAGAACATCAAGTTGTGTTTGTATTGCTCCAAAGCACATTGAATTTTGGTTCAGTTGGCAGTAGTCTGCACCTTAATCATAGTGCATCCTAAATAAAAAAAAACTCCGATAACACACTTCTGAAAATGACATTGAAAGACGCCTGTATTTAAGTCATTCCGTGTAATGGAATTACACCTAGCTAAGCGGTAACAAATCTATTGTAGCACGCAAGGGGAGTGTTCACTAATTTGCTTTTTGCATTTAATTTACTAATGACTGTGACGTCATTATTCGAAACAGGTCATGAAAATGTTGACAGTTCACACCATCGGAAAATAGAATCCTAAGTGTTATAAATGTGTAGAAACATACTGAAAAAAACGCATTTTTTGATAACAATGATATATAATGAACTATTATTTATTTCATGTTTTTCAATGAAAATCTGAGTGAATTGCGATGTAGCTGCACTACTCACCCACGCTTAGTTACATATCGCGTCATCCTTGTTTTTACTGTCACGTAGAGTACTGCTTCTTAATCCCAGATTATTTATATTCTTTATATACATTATAAATATAATATAATAATATTTCTAAACTGTAAAAATTTTTTTTATAAAGTTGACGCTACCAGTATTGCTATACATACCCTGTAGGTAAACCCGCTAACAAACAAAATTTTAATAAACGACATCTAAAAATTATGAGGGAAACCGCAAGTTGCCTGTAGCAGTCACAAAATAGCCACTAAGTTCAAACCTTTGCGCTGTCCAGTGTCATCCTGCTACAAAACGGTAAAGTTTATTAGCATTGGCCGGAAGGCACAGCGTGACCGGTACTGTATCATCGAGGGACTAATAACCCTGCTACTAGCCTGAAACTGGATAAAGGAGCCGGAAGCTTGTTCTACTTACAATGTAAATGCATTGAATTACCCCATTGATCTAAAACAAATACCATATTACACTACAAATATTTATTAAAATGTAATTAAAGGACACAATTATTTGATTGCATATAAAACTCTTTACAAAAAAATTTAACGAATAGCAGAGTTATCGTTCAAATTTCCTAGTATATCAAACAATTGGTATTTGCATTTCTTTTTTACTAAAGGCACAGTGACTACCTACATAAATGGCGGCGCTATTTATGTAGGTCATAAATAGCGCCGCCAAAAAATTTTTTTTCCTCCTTATACAAAACAAATTTCAAAAATGTTACAAACCAATTATTTAGAACTAGCTGTAAGCTTAAAATACGTTTAGTATGGTTGACGATCGTCGATGGTATGGTTACACGAGTCGTAGAACGGAGACGACTTGCCGCACGAAATCACATCGCAGAAATTTGCGTCGCATCGATTCGGAGTTTTGTGTGTTGCGCTTACTGCGCCTTAATATCGTGCAGTGCAATAAACTCTTCTGATCTTGGGTGTTTGGGCGCTAGTGTCGTTGTAAGTTCCCAACCATTTCAATATAGCGATTGTAGTTTTGATTTTTGACCACCGAATCAGAAAAGTTTGTTGCACTATACCTAAAAACAATAAAATGCGAAAAAGAACAATAGATGGAAAAAGTATTTGCAATAAATAAGCGGCAACCTGACATAAACGTGCATTTAAATAAAAGCCGTGGTTTAAGTTAAAACACACCAATGGTTTACAAACAAGTATACAAAAATAAACTGAGGTCTGTGGGAGTGATTACACATTGTTTTGTTTCTGGCTGGCTGCGCGCGTGTTGACGTCACGCGTCGCCACTTCCCATGGCGCAAGTGTAACACCATGGTAGGTACAAACCACAATCGTAGTAACTGAGAGAAAGGAAATATGCTTAATCATGTAAAGAAATTTCGCTTTCGTCAGCAGTTTGATTTCTTTTTTTGGATAGAGAGCGTAATGGCGAAAGCTTTGACCCCTTTTTATCGTATGTTTGAGTGGACTTCAATTTTATTGCATATTAGTATTTACCCGCGGATTTGGTTTGGTCATTGCATACAACAACTACAAGTATTCTACGTTATGGTCCGACCCTTCATACCGTTGGGTCTGTCAAACATTTAGACACCTCGTGGTTGCACGCAGCGTTGCAGTGTAAAGGAATAGGTCCCCCAGTATCACTCACGAAAGAAGTGTCTTTGTTCTTTTAGCTTTTTTGCGCCTACACTCAAGTTCATGTAGGTATTGGACATCTGGTTACAGCGTTAAGAAATAGATCCCCGTGAAAAAGGATATTCAAGTTTCAATTCAACTAATCCCTCCAGCTATTCCCAGCTGAAAAAATATTCTTGTGGTAATTCTCTATCGGGATAATAATATACATATGTCACTCTCGGGCTCATAGAGTTACTACCCTTGTACAAAAATCAGGTCGATCCGTCGCTCTGTTGCTAAGTTATAGTAGGCCAAACCAACAAACACACTTTCGTATGATGAATATTAGTATGAATTTGTTGTTTGACGCTAAACCGGCGCCAGATCTTTTTTAAAATATTTGTGCACTTATTTGAAGACGGTGTGGCCGGGTTCTCGAGCGTTTGTGCAAATAAATATAAACAATGCTCGTATGCCCGTGCTACACCAAGTATGTCTTTAAATTTATCTAGAAATATTTAAAGCCGTGGCAAGCGCGCGCTTCTTAAAAATTAGCTAATTTGTTTTTAGGATATACAAAAACACATGTCCAATTATTTACTTTTCGTTATTTTTAGTGTCAAAGGATATCCGCCGTAACACATATTCTCTGAAAATATACATTGTGCAAAGTGCATTCCGATATTATTACTCATATGTATCATGAATACTAATAAGAAAATAATTATTTCAAGTGTGACTCTGAATTTATACTAATATTATATAAATGCGAATGTTTGGATGGATATATGTTTGTAACTCAACCACGCCAGAACGGCTAAAAGGATCTCGATGAAATTTTAAACAAAGATAGTTAAAGACACGGACAAGGACTTAGGCTACTTTTTATCCCTGAAAATTCAAAAGTTCCCGCGGGAGTAACTAAACCCAAATTCCACTTGAACGAACTATAAATGCAGCTATAGCTCGCTATAACAAAATTCTTAAGCATAATCAAGGAATTCCACGCCGATAACCAAGAGAAGGCGGAGCCGCTGGCAAAAGCGAGTCATACATAAATCACTCACTATTTCACACATCATTAATCGTTTGCTATAAATAATCGCTATTGCAAAATTAAAAAAAAAATACAAACTGGAATTATATCAAATAATCCCTGGTTGGTAAAGCTCTTTTTGTCAGCCTATAAGGTTATCGGTCCATCGAGCTAGGGGGCGTCCCACGCTTCGCTCTGCGATACGATAATAATATTATCCTAGGTAAGTCTATTTTTAGTTTGCGTTGCGAAAGAACAAAGTACTCATATAAAAATCGAGATAGGTCAGTAGAAAAGCAACACTGCGTAAGAACGTAAACGAGAACGGTCGTAAACGATCTAAATTACTAGTAAACACCATACGACATCTTCTTGGCTAACATAAGTCTTTCTGTGCTAGACTATGTAGTTTACCGCGGACGCAGAATAAATAATAAGCCACTAGTACATTATTTAAGTTTCAAAGGATTTTTGTGAAGAGTATCGTTATCGTTTCAACACTTGTAGCACATTACTTACACAAGAAACCCGTCAAAGAGAAAACTGATGTAGAAGTCAACAGATATGTTTCTTGAATTTAAGTTCTACATGCCTGTGTGGCGCACGAACAGACGTATGACTGATTGTACAGGTTCAGAAATGGCCATAATATTATGTGAAGTCATAGGCTATAGACTCCCGGGAGCGTTTGCCCCCGTCTCACCGCGTACCGCACTTCACGGTAGCTGCATGTCTAGACCTGCCTTAGATGGCCGACTGTATTAATAAAATGAAGGTTTAGGTTGTGCTAGTATTGAGGCACACATATTTGCAAAGCTAGGGTTTCAATTAACAAAACCGGTCTAATACATCGACATAGGTCGCGGTTAGTTTACCAACTGCAAATGCATCTTCTTTATTACGTAATATTTTATACTTCTCTTTTACTATAATACAGTCAAGTTGATATCTACCGAGATTTCCAGGCATTTTCCAAGTGTATCTTCTTCGTTTAGGTTGTTTAAGTCTGGTGATTGATATGGTTCAGTTATATTGATTGCAAAATACGCTAGTCTATCTTCTCTATTATTTCGCTTTCCGAGTTCATATTTACCGACAACATTATTTTCTTTACCTTCTCCAACTACTGCATTAAAATCTCCCATTACAAACAAATTGACTTTTTCGCCAACCAGATACGTCTATGTGTCTAATTGTTCATATATCTTCTCTATTTCTTCATCTGTATAGCTGCCTGTTGGCATGTATACTTGAATTATAAAGGTATCTACAGGCTCCGACTTTATTTTGACTAGCATTATTCTGTCGCTGTGATGAATTGTATTTATTACTTGATTACCCCATTTCTTGTTCAATATCCTCCTGTGTAAATTATTCTGAAATCCTCACTCCAATAGCCACCACTTCCCTCCCACCAAACTTCACGTAGTCCCAATATATCTAATCCCAATATATATACATAGTTCTAATCTTCTCATTTCTTTTATGAGTACATATATCTTACTTTCCCGGTGTTAGCATGGTGCGCACATTCTAGGTTATTATTTTGCAAGACTTTATTATTTGGTATTAATTTTAACTTGATCCACGCGTTCTTGAGTAAAAGGGTTTGGCCAGACAAACAGACATGTTTTTTTTATAATGTGTTATAACAACAACTTAACAAATTTCGGTCTTTTTCCTATATTTGTCATCAAAGACCCTGTTTTGCGTAAAATTTCATGATTCTAGAACAACGGGAAGTATCCCATAGGTTTTGATTTATTTGTTAATGCCAAAATATGCGACGAAAATGGCCATTATTGCGGCCATATTTTTTTATAGCGTTGACTTGGAAGCTTGATTTTTTTACAGCTTCAAGGGACCGTCTCTCTTTCTTCTTGCCAGCCTGTTGCCACTGTTGAGACACTTCCTACCCTAATAAGCAGGTGTGATTTGGGTCATAATCCACACGCGGGCCCAGTGCGGATTGTAAACTTCACATACGTCTTTTTTTCTTGACGTATTCAGGTTTTCTTACGATGTTTTCCTTCACCGAAAAGCCAGTGATGTGAATAAATAAATCAGTGTACTTGAGAAATTAAGGAAAGACTCACTAGTACACGTCGCCCAGGGGTTTGAACCTCATAGACCTAAGTTTTTGATATTAATTTCAACTGGATACCTTCACGCGTTCCTAAAAAAAGGTCTTGACAGACAGATAGAGGGACAACAAAGTGATCCCATAAGGGTTTCTTTTTATGGTGACGGAAATTAAGAAAAGACTCACTGGTACACCCCAGGAGTTCGAACCTCTGTCACTTGGGACGTGAAGTGAAATTTAAACCCCTCGGCCACCACTGGCTAACCGAAGGGACCGTAGACGCCTTTTTTGTCGCATATTTCGGCATTCACAATCAAATTAAAACCTATGGAATACTTCCCGTTGTCCTATGATCATGAAATTTAACATTCAACAACTCAGAAAAACACTGATCCGATAAAAAAATTTAAAACAGACCTTTTTTGGAGAGGTAAATATGTACAGTATTTTGCTGTTGTAGCGTGTACCTGAAACAGACAATAAATACATCAAAAATGAGAAAAACGGTGTAGATTTACGTCTTACTCAAGTGAGTGATTCTGCAAAATACCTGTTTTAATTATTCCGGCGGAATAAGTGGCGGAAGGGGTAGTTATGTCGTAACAAAGATGGCGGCTGGCCTACGTTGTTGAGCGGTGTTGCCTAATAACTACTGAACCGATTTACTTGCTTAAGGTGCCAAATTAAAGGGCTTATAAAGTAGAACTATTAACCTTATACTTTTGATTCATTCATGTACAACTCAAATAAGATGTGATATTACAAATAAACTAACTCAGAGAAAACATTCGCAGGGAGCTCACTCCACAAATTCCACAACCTATGTAAGCTTTCACGAGAGGAAGTTCCTCTAAAACCGCACTATACGTGACCATTTAGGTTCTGAGGTGTAAGGATAAATTCCTTGCCGATAGAGAGCGGTACGAATAGAGAAAATCTAGAAATTCTTTAAAAAAAATATGGGTAATAAACAGTACCTAACTACGTATACTCTTAGTCTACAGACTAAGCAAGCTAAAGTGGTAATCGGAAGTCATATTGGTAAGCGCAGCGTGGTTCGCCTTCCAGCTAGGTGGCGAACCGGGTGTCGTGGCGTTTATGAGGAAACACCTTTGTCCAACAGTAGATTGTTACAGGTGGACTGAAATGGCGGATTTAAATAAGCTTCGGTAGAAGGTAACGTTTAACTTCTTTGATAACATTATGTTCACAGTCGTGAATTTCAAATATTCAGTATATGATTTTGGCCGTAAAGCAAATAAGTTTCTCAAAAGAAAATAAACGGGACTTGCAGCTGTCAGCTATTCGTCTTCAACTAGGTATATATAGGTTCAATTTGGAATGCAATGCAATAATGTTTATGTTAAATAGTTTAACATGTAGGTATGTATCTGAGCGGTCATTTTACGCCCTGTAGACGTCACGCTTTTTTCTTTTCCTTAAATATCTGCAATCGAGTGCTTTGTTCAGTGTTTACACTTGTTGGGGCCAATATTTAGAGCAACGGCTCGTTGCTGCATCAATATTTTTGTTTACCTCAGTCAATGATCTCTTGCCAGACAAATACTCCCGAGAGACATTGTAAAAATAATCGAGACACCTACCTAACACTAAATAAAATACGATTAAAGTTCGTGTCAGAAAATTGTTTATTTAACGTTTTGCCTTTAGAATAGACATGAGTAGTTCAGCGTCCAACTGGCTCAAAAACGTAGCTCCAACCGATTAAGCTGTTGAGCTGCAGCTCAGATTCCAAGATGCGCAGCTTTCGACTCAAAAAAACATAACTTAATCATTTGGCTTCATAGTCACTGAAAAGGTAATATCGGATCCACAGACTATATAGGTACATTGACTTGATACAATCAATCGAGTCACGAAATAGGCACACACAGGCTGTCAGCCGCGATTTTATTTCATTAGTTTTGCGCGCGAAAATATATACGAAGCAAAGGATATATAAGTAGAACAATATTAAAAGATTTGAAATGAAATATTATGAGAACATTATTAATAAGTCAAGTCATTATTGTTGAAATTATAGACAAGAAAAATAACTTCCTCTATTTTTTTCGTTGTGAGTCGTGTCCGTTTGTCGGTTAAGATTTGCCCAATTTTTGAGAATATCCTTTCACATGGCTCAGAAGTAGCTCGAATACATAACACAGAAAAATACCTACATTTTTTATTATTATACTTTTATACGTATCTTTCATCATTTTTGAGATATTATGAAAAGAAGATGGTTTTTGTAAAAATTCGAATTTTCTTTTTCTTAATATCGTGATTTTTTTGTAAAATATGTGCCCTAAAGCAGCCAAACTACTAGAATCCATCAAACTCTATATTAAAGTTAATTCTAGACCGAATACGATTAATTTTAATTTTGGTGGAAATGGCACTTATGAAACCAATTGATTTAAAAGAAAAAACCATTAGATGTTCCTCTTATTTGCATTACAGCTCACTCATTTTACGTGCAAAAGACTTTTAACAGTGCTCATTTTAAAGCTTATTTCAAGCACTACAAAACCCTATTTCATTAGAATGCATTAAATGTATCTGCTCGCCGCTAGATGGCATTGAATACATCGATTAAATTGCAAACAAAATAAAAAACGGCTTTGATCTTTAATATCTAGTTTAATATTGCACTTAGAACACCTTTTTAAGACCGATTTGTTCAGTTATTTGTTCATCATAAAATTTTCGTTAAAATGCATATTTTTGGAGATATTTGCAAAAAATCGATGAAAAACGTGAAAAAATTCCGAATTTTCAATTGCCAATAACTTGAAAAGTATTGGGTTTTTTGAAAAACTTTATAGAACATTTTTTCTTAAATTAGCCCTTCTATCGGTATCCAAGGTTATTTTAAAAAAAAAAATTACACCATCGAGGAGGGATGGCAACCCAGGGTGGGTGCGGAGTGCAGATCATTTTCACTTTTGAAGTTAAGGGTAAGATGAGCCTAATTCCAAAATTTCATGCAAATCGGTTCACAGTAAAAAAAATCGAAGCAATAACGCTTCAATGACTGCACTATAAGGTTGGGTTGCACCGACTAACTTTGACGTGAACCAGTCGCCAAAAATGGGAGATTGTATGGAAACTTTATTTGTACGCTATTTATAAAGTAAACGAACTAGCAGTTTGCTGAACTTTGACGGACTGGTTAAGTTTAAAAATACCTAATTATGCAAATTTTCATAAAATCTTAATCAATTTTTGACGATTGCTTAACGTCAAAGTGCAAGCAAGCCTAAAATATCACGCATACACTAAATAACTGTAGTAGTACCGGTCTATTGATAGGAATTCGGAGTTGTGTAGCGATTTTAAAACATTGGTTCAATAAAGTAAAAAAAAATTGTATAAATTATGAAAAAAATGTTGTATTTGGGTAAACTTCAAAAACAAAGCCATTGTGTATAACCATTTTTTTTAACAGTAACAAAATGTATGTAAATAGCTTTTAATCAATCATGCATCCTTACATGAAATATGTAATAAACTTAGTAAGTCTGCTTATGCTCTCTTCAAACTTTCTAAGATAGAAAACATTGATACAATATTGACCGCTTATTACGGACTAGTAGAATCTACTTTGCGGTACGGTATAATATTCTGGGGAAATGCTACTGAAAGAGAAGCCGTCTTTAGGGCCCAAAAGCGATGCATAAGGGTAATGTCAGGTATAAATATAAGAGACAGCTGCAAACCCATCTTTAAAACATTCAAAATATTGACCATGCCATCGTTATACATAATGGAAATAGCGACTTTCGTAAAAAATAACACTGATTTATTTGAAAAATTTTCTAATAATCGCACTATCCCAACAAGAATTCAACACAAAAATGTTCTGCGTGTACGAAAATATCGGACAGCTATTATGAAAAAAAGTGTACTCGGCATGGCTTCCACTGTATTCAACAAGTTACCTGACAAAATAAAGGTCCTAGAATTAGACCAATTCAAGAAAAAGTTAAAATTACAATTAATTGATAAATGTTACTACACTATAAATGACTTTTTAAATGATAAAATCGGCTGACATTACATTATTGTTATATTTTAACTAACATTCTTCTTAATTATTTTGTTTGACATTTTAATTTATTTCAACCTATATCTAATTATATAATCTATTATAAGCAATATATTTTTATTTAATTTAATTGTAAGCTATAAGCAGTTAGTTTGATGTTTGTTTACCATGTAATTATTATTATCTCTTTTAAAAATATTTGTATGCCTTTATGGTAAAACAGTGCTCTCAATTGTAATTATTTTAAGACCTGTATTCCTGTCACTCATGTTTATCAAATAAATATTACTATTACTATTACACACAAACATAAATTTGAATAAGACAACTTTACACAATAATTAAATCAAACCAACTACTTGTCATATACTACAAGCAATAAAAACGATAAAAAATTTCAAACAATTAAATGATAAACCTAACGTAATAAATATTGATAGCCGAATGCGTGTGCGCCTGTCAAATAGAATTTCATCGCCAACAATAACTAACACGGTCATGCGCTCCGTTTAAATAATATAAGTACCTAAGGTTAAGGCTCTTTCATATAGACACCGCTAATGCAGGTGCTTCATAAATAATTATTACACAAGGATTTTTTTTCAGAATTTACTTCTTAGACTTTGTTTCAAAACGCAACGTTTAAGTTAATAAAGTGGTTTTAGAACACCCGGCACAAGGTAAATATTGTCTCTGTCAAGCTGAATTATTAACACTTTTATAGATTTGGTTGAAAATCACTTCAGTGAAAAAATCACTGTGAAACTCCCGTTACGAAACGGTTGGAAAATCAACTTTACCGGGCGTTAATCACACGGTAGAGAGTAAAAGAGAATCGGAACGTGTAGCCTTAGTGTCTAACCGTCCACCTGTCTGTCATAGCAGTCGTTCTTAAAGACGTAAAGTAGTTTTTCCAAAGACAGGTTTGATTAGTTTTTTTCTACGTACATACGACTTTTGTCTTTCATCTAACATGCAAGAGGTGAGATGTCAAGAAACCTTTAGCTTTTCATGATTTGTGGAAGTTTACGAGTAATTAGTTAATTATATCAAAGGTTTCGAAATATACCTTTCACACGCTTTACTGCATCCAATTCTAAGATATTCCAAATCGTGGTTAAATAAAATCCATGGTAAACACAGCGTTAGTGGTAGTTTCAATGAAGCTACAATCGATATGCATAACTGTTATCTACGGAACATAACAATGTATTTGTTTGAGTTGTTTAGAAATGCGGAATAGTTACATATGTACAACAGATACTGTTATTGTATACGTGATTCATTTTTATACGACAGTTCATTGTATATTTACACATAGGTAAGCACGATGATCGAACAAACGGCCAAAAAATTTGTTTGGTTGGGTTCAGAGGTTTTTCCTATATAGGTATTGTTTTTTATTTTTAATAGTTTACAGTTCCATAATATTTTAAATACATACCTATACCTATGTAAAATTTTGATATAGGTATAACATATATGTATATTTTTTTTTAATAGCACTATGGTGGCAAACAAGCCTACGGTCCGCCTGATGGACGGTTATTATTATTATGATTTTCCATATTATATATATATACATATATAGCTTTACCAGCGAACCGGTTAAAATGTATTATGACTAATTTAGGTAAAAATTGGGATAAATATTAGTATTTTGATTTACATCTATTCCTGACTTAATTTATGAAGTTCGTCAGCAACGTGTTATTACATAATAACACTTGAAGCTTTTATAGTATTTAATTGTTATTAAAGTCAGTTAAATCATTAGAATTTGTCGTTATAAAAAACGGAAAACATGGTATGAATTACTAAAAAAGTATATAACAAATACACCTCATAGTATATGTATATCCCATTGAGAAATGACTTTTAGTATATTTACCTGCAAATCGTTAGTATTACAGAAATTAGCTTTCTGGAAATATTACCCTAAGTTCTTATACCTAAAACCCCGTAAAATACGTTTGCCTACATTAATCTTTGCCTCCAAACTCATAAGCTCTCCCCTAAAGAGCCTCGAGCCGTATAAAATTATGTCGCTTAGTAGTATTTCAGAGGTCTCCGTTGCTTGGATGGTAACCACCCAGGGGCGTTTGCTTTACTCCTCTCCAAGACATGACGTCATGTGACACATGGCCTTGAGGGACCTCAAGGTCGTGAAGATATATTTTGAATAATTTATGTGCACAGCCCCGAATTACTTATTTTTGAGGTAACTTAGAAACGTTACAAAAACAAGCCACGTAAATGGTTTATAAGCTTTATTGGGTACTTACTTTAGTCAGAGTTGCTTAGCGCCTTTATTGCTATATATCTAGCAGAAGCTTTTTCACAGTGTTGGGACGAAAAAAATTAGAGATTTCTGGCAATATCTAAAGATCGATAGATTAATTTAATACAGTCGATTCTCCCATTTATTCCGTTGTTGGGTACCCTATCCCTGCTGCTGGTCACAATTATGTCTCGGGTTTCGGTTTCGGGACATTGCTTAAATACATTAAACAAATATGTTTATGATTTGTCAAAGTCAAAACGTTAGTCAAGGCGTGATTTTTTACGATGGTGAAGTTCACAAAAAGCAACGTCTAGAAATCGTTAAAACATACTACCCAAATTCTGAGTCAGTAGTTGCAACTTTATGAACGCTTACTCCAATTGCTGGTAATCGTTTAGTCTCGAGAAATGTTCCAGTCGACTCGCTCATGCGATTTGACACCGTTGATTTTTTTTTATAGGGTTACTTTATGTCAAAAGCTTATGCTAACAATTCAAAAACGTAACTCAGAAACAATACCGAACGTTAAATTGCCAACATATAAGCTGATATGAGTAAAACTAAAACTAAACTACAAAAAAAACTTCATCGAATGTTATTAATGTGTTATTATATATAGAGTATTATTTATAGAGTAATATTACCGGTTAACAGGTAAAAAATAACTGATATGGGTAAATTTACCAGTAACGAAAACATCCGGTAATAGCATGCCCTCATTGAGATATCGGGCTAAACTTTATTCCAGGTGTAGTATTACAGATCTAACAATACAAATGGTACAATTATATATGGAATTGGATATTTCATTTGTTATTTGTTATTCATTTGACCACCAAGAGCACGACGACAGCGATCGAGTCTTTTGAACCAATTTTCAATCACTCTTTAACATATATCGGCTGATATGTTGGCAATTTCGCGTTCGATATTGTCCCTGAGGTCCTCTAACGTTGTTGGATTGTTAGCATGAACTGTCGACTTAAAGTACGCCATAAGAAAAATCTAACAGCGTCAAATCGCATGAGCGAGGTGGCCAGTCAACTGGACCATTTCTCGAGATTACACGATTACTAACAACTGAAGTAAGCGCTCTTAAAGTTGCGACTACAGACATAGAATTTCGGTGCTACGTTTTAACGATTTCTACAGTTATTTGTTTGTGAACTTTAGTATGATAAAACACCACGCCTTGACTAACGTTTTGACTTTGACAAAACATAAAAAAGTTTGTACATTTGCTCCGTAATATAAAACAAAACAAAATTTAAAAACTCTTTATGTACGGAATAAATAATTGATATCAAAAGTTATAAAAATGACCTACTTGTTTTTCTTGACAGGAAACGAATCAAAATGTTTTACTGTATTTATAACATTAATTTTAAATGTATTCAAGCAATGTCCCGAAACCAGAGACAATTGTCCCGAAAAAAAATGTAGTAAGGAAGTCTCCGCTTTTTGTTCGTGTTCTTTGACGTTTAGGTAAATAAGCTTACATAATCGTGGCACCGATAACTGGTAATAAATTTAGTGTTAACACAAATTTTTGTTTTCTACATCAACACTTTTTCGAAGATATGAAATAATGATACATTTTATTAACAAGTAGCTAGTACCCTCAGTTCCATTTGGTAATGTATATAATCATTCGAAATTTTCTTCCTCCATCAATTTATATATCCCTTCGGGGATTGTCAAATATAGAAACATCAGAATACTTTTTTACAGAGTACTGTGTCACGAAAATACGTCTTTCTTTTTGTGCTATAATACTTCACCTTGTTTACTTTTGATTGACCTTTTATTAACAAATAATGGGATGTTTTCCTATAAGCAACAAGGTTAGTCAGCCGCGCCCGTGGGTACGCCAGCGTTACTGTTTTGCGACCTTGGTCTTGCAAGGGCTCCGGAAATTACGTCGATTTCAGTTACAATAGCCTTCTGAAATGTTCAACCATAGTTACCGCTCTGCTCAATATTGCTTTAAAAATAATCTACTGCGAATTGCAAAAGAAAACGGCCAAGTGTGTGTCGTAAAATTTCCCTACATTGATAATAATTTTAAGAAATTAATTAACAGTCGTACGCTTTTAAAGCGAAGAAAGTATGAAGTAGAACGTTCTATCAGAAGATACGTCGGCTTCGGGAGGTTATTTCTTCCTTTTGTAATTTAATATTGTCAGTAAAAACGTCACTTAGCAACTAAATTAATACTTTTTTATACAAACAGCGGGTCGAAATCACGTAAATATAACATTAGGTCTTGATACTTTTTTTGTTTCCCGATGTTTTGACCAACTTACACCGATCTTGGTCACGGGAGCATTTTATTAGTTTGTCAGCTAGCGCCTTCTTCGGGAAGCGTGGTCTTTTGTAGGTTCCCCTTAGTTGGTCTTAGAAATTTTGAATTGCGACATGAAACTGGTGTCCGTTGCTTCAAAGGTGCCGATGCCGATGACAGGAGTCCATGTTGTTGATAATCTTGACGATTTAAAAGATTTTGTATTCCAACCACTTGTCTTGTCATCTAAGATGAATAGTGTGTCGATCTGTGGAGAGAACTTGTGGCTTGATGAAGGTGATTGGGCCCCGATTCCAGCAAATGCTTGGGTATGGCTCACTTGTTTAGCTCACGGTTTACAGCTTATTATTTCAGCTGTATGTATGTATATGTTCCTTAATTCCTGCAGAAATCGTTCTTTCAGTCTCTCCGACTTAGAAACTATCACAACTGCAGATTACCTTGTACTAGGTGTCTTTAAGGGAACAATAACAAAAAGCAACGAAAAAGATAAAGGTATACCTAAAATAATATTTTTGCGATTTCGACCCGTTATATGTATTTCCTTAAAACCATCACGAAAGCTAAAAAAAAGCAAATAATATTGATTTTAAGACTTTACTAAATCCTGTAGCCAATGTTTTGTGATAAATGTCTTTTTATGATTGGAAACCATCCATGACTCTGAACAATGAAAAAACAAATGCAGGATAGTCATATAAAACTGTCAACTTAAACGAGGTTAAGTGAGCTGTGCATATAACAGTGAGGTATACAGCAAAGTGAAATTGTGGATAACCTTCCTACATTTAATGTTATCGCAATCGCATGGAGCATGAGTCACTACGAGCAAAGAATACATAGGTTACAAGGAAAGTAAAAAAACAAACGTCAGTTCTAAGACCCGTACCCTACTATCTATGACCTTGCATTAGTTGCATTGCAGTGTAACAAATAAGGGACCTGGAGTGTAGTTGGGGGAGCTAGCAGTACCCACCGCACACCTCTTACTTGTAAGAACCACCAATGTAGGGTTTATAATGTTTTCGTTTCCACTTCCGGGAGCAAGGAGAGGAAGAGGGTTCTCAAGAATGAAGGTCAATCAAGGCCTATGCTACCAAAATTATGTACTTTTCTAATGTCTTTAGAATTTTTAATTCTTTCATTCTATGTACTCGCAAATTTACATTAATAAATTTTATTGATAATTCGAGATTATTAGTTTCAACTTTCGCAATTATTATTTATATAACATACTCACAGCACAAAAGTAAAACTAAATATTCTTATTATGTTACAGTTGCACAAGGCTATAATAGTCATGACATGAATGTTGGTACAAATGACATCATTATAACGAACTAATAAAATGCAATCATGATTTATCACACACGTATTTACAATACAAACGTTTGCAGTGATAAATTAAAATTTTCGGCGTGGGATTTTTCAATAAATTAGGAAGTTAGCTTTAGTTATAAAAATTGAAAACTTGAATTTTCCAAGATAGCTTGTATTCTTTCAGGGTGTTCGCTTCATTCCAAATGACTTCTAACCTTTGTAGCATACTAGAGTCCACCATTTCAAGAAAACGCAGCCACTGATCAAACGTTTGTAGATCGATCAAAAAATGTTATTTTCACTAATTACATTATATTTTCACTAGCAAATGGCGGCTGCGTGGGTAACGATCTGCCTGCTGAACTGAGGGGCGTGGGTTCGATTCCCGAAAATATTAATGTGATGATCATTTGTGTTTGTCTTGAATGTGGGGTCCTTTGTGTATACATATGTATGTATTTCCAAAACAAAATTATGTAAATAAAATTATCATTTTTCATCTTTATCATTTAATGACGTCAGATCCTATCTTTGAGCTTCAATATCTCAGGAAGTGCGCTTTAGGATATTACTGTAAACTTTTTTAATTTTGTATAGAAGTCTTATAACGATCGATAAAGATACGATCAGTAGCTGCAATGTTTTTTAAGTGGCGGAAATTGCAAAGTATGCGAGCTTCCCAGACTCCATACCAAACTGTTAGAACCCTTAAAACAATCAGTTCAATTATTGCGGCGTTAAGTGCGGAGTAACAAACATCCTTAAAACTCACTAACCTCCCCATTTATGAAATAAGTAGGATCTTTATGAAATCATAGTAACCAAGTACCTTTTCAAAAAACAAGTTACATTTCTTCAATATACCTCTTATTTTTGTTACTATTTCATGACCCACTCGTCACTTAAAGACGCCTGCATGATATTAATTACAACATAGTTATAAGGTTACAAGGACTATACATGAAATAAATAAAATCTAACAAAAGCGTATTATAAGCTAATTGATCGAAAAGTGTGTCGTAGAACGTGAAGGAACGTGGGTTCCGCATCACAAGTTACTTTTTTTGTTGAATTTTTTTTATACCGACTTGGAGATAGATCAGTTACTATTAAATACTGAAAAATGCGAAAAATCCATGTTTTGTGCATGAAAAAAAACCCTTAAAATTCATTTATCTGAATTTTATGACAAAACAGTTTGCATACAATATCAGCAGAATTGAATAAAAACCAGCCAAGTGCGAGTCTGGCTCACGCACTGAGGGTTCCGTACAAACTTATCATGAGATCAAGTCTACTACATAAGGTCATTTTGATTTTGATTTCTTACAGCTTACAGCTTTTCTTAGAGCTTAGTGTTTGATATTAATTTCAAGGGGATACCTTTACACATTCCTGAGAAAAAGGGTCTTGACAGACAGACGGACATTTCTTTTTATCCTTTTGAGGTATGGAACCCTTAAAATGGCAGATATTTACAACTCTAAAAAAGGGACATAACCAAGCCATTCAGCTATGGATAAGCCCTAAAATTGAATATGATAGTAAAACGGGAACTTTTAATTAGGTCACTGGATTAGGTCAATTAAACTGGCCTCTGTGCCACATACTACCTCATTTGTAGTGGAGTTCTGAGTCCTTATGATGTAATCAGACTATTTTAAAAGTTTATTTCAGATTATTGCAATTTTTAAACAAGGACAATCATTGTCACTTAGAAGTGTTACCATTCAATAATTAATATAAGAGATGATAGTAAAGCAATTCTGCAAGTAAGTTTTATTTATATCATTGAATATTATTTGAAAACAAGCATTTTTCTTTAATTTTAATAGTACAGTAAAAGTAGTAGCTAATGTTTTTTTACACCACCAAGGAGGCATACAAGCTTATGGCTCACCTGATGCTAAGCAGTCACCGCCAAAGAATGCTTGTAACACCAGGGGTATTAATTGGATGTTCTAAACCCTTTATATACCTTTCTAATAATTTCCTTTTTGGAGAATACCCACACTTTAGTATCTAGATAAAAGGCAAGGCAGAAGCTCAATCTGTAACCTTAGCCTTTCTAAGCACAAAAATAACCAGGGCATGTACAACCTTCTGGCAATGCAGAAGACTAATAGGCAAGAAATGGGGCCTTAAGCCATCCATAACCCTCTGGCTTTATACAGCCATAATACGACCCATGATAACATACGGTGCAGTAGTTTGGTGGCCCCGAACTCAGTTAAGCACAGTAAAAAACAAACTACAAAGCCTGCAGCGTCTTGCCTGCCTAGCAACCACAGGCAGTATGAAAACGACTCCCACGACAGCATTAGAAGTCATTCTCAACCTCAGACCCCTTCATCTTGTTATACAACAAGAAGCTGCCGCTGCAGCCATAGGACTTGAGAAAGTAGGGCTCTGGAAACGGGACGGCAGAATCACTCATGCAAGGCTCAAGGAGGCGATGGGAAATGAGCTTCCGATGATAGAGGCGACATGTGACATCATCCCAAAAACCTTTGTCTTTGACAAAAAATACCGTATCCAGCTTCATGAGGAAGAAAAGGATAGCTCCGGCATCCATGAAGTCAGGACCTACACCGATGGCTCCAAAACGGAATCAGGAACGGGCGCAAGAGTATTCTCCCATGACCTGAACATCAACATATCAATGAGCTTGGGTGCACTCAACACCATCTTCCAAGCAGAATGTGTTGGGATTACCCGAGCTGCAACAGCGGTCTTGTCTAAAGGCATAAGTAATGCATCAATACGCATCATCTCCAACAGTGCCGCTGTGCTACAAGCTCTCAACAACAACCGCATCAACAGTGGACTAATCCTGGAGTGTCACTGTGAACTGCAAAAAATTGCATTGAAGAACCGGGTTACTCTTCAATGGGTACGTGGTCATAGTGGGTCTCTAGGCAATGATGCGGCAGATGAGTTGGCAAAGAGAGGATCCGGCACTAAAATAATGGGACCTTAACCAATTGTACTGATACCATTTATCCAACTCAAAACATGGTTATGTGACAGAACCTTACAACAACACAACAAACAGTGGGCAGAACAGACAGACTGCAAACAAACCAAAAATGTTCTTACATCCTTGGACGCAAATCTGTCGCACAAACTGTTAAAACTTAGCAGAAAAAACCTACGCTACATAGTTGGCATAATAACAGGTCACTGCCCGCTAAACAGGCACTTATTCAATATCGGCGTTACTGACAGTCCTCTATGCAGGGGCTGTATGGAAGTCAAGGAGACACCGTCTCACGTGGTTCTTCATTGAAAAAGCGTGAGCGACCAACGGACAAAGCACCTTAAGAATCCACAAACCATGAGAGAGGCGCTGAATAACATCAGATGCCTCCTTAACTTTTGGATGGAGCTGGGATGGTATGAGTAACCAATGACAGGTATTGGTTACCTACGTACAATGGCCCTATTATGAGGCTAAGTGCGGAAAACATAAGTCCAACTAACTAACTAACTAACCTTAGCCTTTAGAGGCAGCACTTCTGAAACCCCACAGACTAATTACGTTCTACAGTGTGAGGACTTCCCTGTTAATGGGCATCTTTTCAAACAATTCCTTAGAACACAACCTAATATACAAGTATGTTTGCACTTTGTAATTTATTTGGTAACTACTTTGTCCAATTATGCTTATGATAATAGGCAATTGACATAGCTCATAGATGCTTTTAATGTTGGCAATGATTTATTAAAATTGGCTAACAAAATAGAAATTAAGATAGATCTCTTTACCTCTATAAAATTTAAAAGTTCTTATATGGATTCTATATACACAAAAACATAACAGTTGCTTCTTTGTTGTAATGCTTAATTACACTATAATTGTAAATACTAATATTTTTAGGCATGCTCATAAAATAAATCTATGACATATTTCACATGTAATTTGTTTTTAAGATGTTTATTACAAAAACCATTTATGCTTATGTTTTTGTCATGAAGGTTTCTTTCAGTCCAAATGTCAAAACAATATTAAACATTTTAAAATGAGCGATATCATCAGTGATACTTATGAAAAGAAAAGGATGTTAAACTTTTTTGTACTCATTTAAATTTAATGTAAGTTTCAAATATTGCTTAACAAAATCAACTTCACAGAACTTCACTGCCTATGCTCTCATGGGAATAAAGTTAGTAGTAAGTAATGTAAGTACAAATTTTTATAAAATGTTAAATATTTAAAAAAAAAAAAATTTAACATCAAGCAGATTGTTAGTTCGTTTGCCATCTTAATGGTAAATATAGACAATATTAATCGACATATTTATTTCAAATTGTATTATAGCAAGCAGCACAGCCACTGTCTGCCACTCTCAAGTGTCAACCTCTCATTCATGTTTTATATGGGATTTAAATATTTCTTTTTAGAAACTTATCATGTGGTGTATCCCATTAAAGGCTTTATGAGCCTGATCTAAAAATATATTTCACTGTTACCTTTTAGCCACTTGTTTCCTAAACATCCAAAAAATAATTTCAAAACATACCAAGTTTGGGCTCTTCCAAACAGAAGATAGGTGAGTAAATTTTCATAAAATACCTATATCTTAAATGAAAATATATCCTAATATCTATCCTCCAGAAAACAATTTTGAAAATATTATAATTTTTTATTTTTAAATGTGATATGGTTTCTGAGAAATTATATTGTACTGTGCTCTTTTCAGATGGTTAATTGGATACTTGCGTTACTGCAGCTTATTAACATACAAACGCAATATTTTTAAAAAGGTTCTTGCAAGAACGCGCCATAAGATTTTGTATATACATAGTTTTGACCACAAAACTAATTTGTTGTAGCCAGTTGTAGGTACATATATTGGTGGTAGACAGCAGGCGGTTCTCACAACAAAATATTAGACAGCTAATTTTCAAAAGCTATACATACTATAACTAGGTCAAATAAACAATATAGGTCGTTTCCTGGTGAAAACTTTACCCGAATTCACCAAACGCGTTGCGCGAAAATGCCGCAAACTGCAGTATAATGATTGAATACAGGCACAAAATAATAGTGAATAAAAATAATATGACTAAACGTGCAAAGGTAAAAGCACCATGCAGATTTAAAAAAATAGCAGTGTTAGGTAAGTATTCTGAGGATAAAAATCAAGTTTTTAAATTACCTGTTTACTTTTATTGTCATTCCCGTTCGCTTTGTTGTCTGGAGCGTTTCCGTTGCTATCCTCACTCTTTACACCCTCCAGAGCCATTTTTAAATCGCAAGTTAATCACAGTCATAAAAAAAATTAATAAATATAGTCAGTTCACTGTGAATCAAAGCGTGATAATATACATGAGCGTAAATTCGATCCACCACATACGGGAAATATTAGGGAACTAACAATGTTGCTAGCATGAGATAGTGCTGCCAGGTGGGTACGTGAATTTTCCCTCGTGTGAATATTGAGCCAAAAAGGTAACAAAAATAACAAAATATATTTCTACATTCTTGCATTTGATAATTAACGGATGAAATTCCGAGTTTAAAATTAGTTCTAAACTAAAAAACCTAGGTATAATCTTTAAAATAAGGTAGGACTACTAGACGACAAGACTAATAGGTATTAAAATCCTTTGTTTTCTTGCTAGCGAGGGTTCTTTAACATACTTATTTGGCGTTTTTTACGATTGGTACAATTGAATTTTTACCCTATTTGGTAAATTCCATTTGAAGAGACAGTAGTTACATTGTCTTTGGAAGTGACAAATTTACAGTCAACCTGCATATATTTTGCAGTTACTAATCTAATAAAACATTTTATGTCAGATATTGGCTTCCAGACCCTATTGCAATATGAAAAAATAATCTAAGTTAAAAAAAGGGTCATTTCATCTAATTAAATCTAATAAAATTGGCCATTTATTTCCATCAGTGTTGCCAAACTAATGTGAATCTAATTTCCAATAATAATAAAAATTCAAGATAAAGTAAAGTAGATCGATTACAATAAGTTAAACAATGTACCTATAAAAGTATAAGCAGTGCGCGCCACCAGCTACCATGTTTGTTCGTTATCCAACTGGTAAACAAGGTGTCTTTTATATCTTAAAATAATTCTGTTCTTTTCTTAAAAAAACTAACACAAATATTTTAAGAATCTCTGTCATTAATCATGTTATTAAAGTTATATAATGTAAATCAGTATCGAATATAGGTGATACCATAAAATAACTATTTTAGTCTATTTGGATCATAGCCTTCCATTTCTGTAAACTGTCCAAGAAGCTTATATATGGACGGAGGATGGAGCGCAGTATGAATGGTATTTGAGGCTCAATTGTTTAATAGGGTGAAAAGGAAACTAAAGGTATGGGGAAGTTACGTGGGGGTGAAAGCTATGTCCACTTTCAAGCATATAAGGTTTTAATTCGTGTACAACATGTGATTGGCCGATTTCTTAGTTTTAATGTAATGCATATATGGGCAAGCAAAAAGTTTTACTTAGTACTAATATTTTAAAAACGTGGGATACATTCAGAAAAAGGTATTTAAATTTGACATCAGCAATATTACAAAATAAAATACTTATTTTGAAGTAAGACAATTTATTTCCATAATCACAAATTTTTCGATTGTGTTATAATTGTAAACCTAAGTGGCGTTCCGCTAAATGCCACAGAGCTGCTGTTATGGCAAATATTTCTTAGCAGTTGCAGTGCTATTTGATCTGATCTGGGCGCCATATGTCCGATATCGTCCCAAAAAGTGCTCACGCACCGCTTCGTGCTTTCCTACCACAGTAGGCAATTTCCGTCTTCAGAGAAGACCGCGTCCATCTTATTACAGGCCTATCGCTATTACTTTTCTCCTCTCCAAAGTGATGGAGTCTGTGATCAAGTTCTAAGACACCTAGAAAAACACAACCTGATCAGCGAATGAAAAATTGCTGTAGCCACGGTCGCTCTGTCCAAGTTATCTGACTGGGGATGGGAAAACTTGTCCGACTGAGACAACCGAACCGAAGACGAGGTTCCAAAATTCCAGAATACCTGCCCTCACCATCTCCAAGAGCATTGTCATACTTGATGTTTACATTTCCAGCGAAGTTCAGTTCCGAGATCATTTGCAAGACAAGATGAGATGGCGTCCAAAAAAACTTTGTGTACTCAACAGAGCAAAGCAGTACTTCATCTCGGCTCATAGGTTGCTGCCTTACAAGTTGCAAGTGCGGCCCCATATGGAGTACTGCTGCCATCTCTGGGTGGGTGTACCCGGATACCAGCTTGGCCCTTTTGACTAGGTTCAGCGACGGGCTGAAAGAATTGTCGATTATCATAAACTCACTAGCCGTATCGAACCCTTAACTCTGAGGAGAGACTTTGCTTCCCTGTTGGTGTTCTACCACTTATACAATGGGATTTAAGTGATATATCTTAACGAATTATTCGAAACGATGCCCACGGTTACTGTCTACCATCACACTGCTCGCCATCGGCAGGACATTCATTCTCACACTTTAGAATCTAATTGGTCGCGTACAGTGCGGTTTTAGAGAAATTTCCTCCCGCGAACACTTAGGTTGTGGAATGAGCACCCTGCCAAGATTTTTTCTAAGGACTACAGTTTCTACAAGAAATTAGTTATTAGATTTTTGAAAGGTCGGAAACGCGTAAGTGATGCCCCAGGTGTTGCAAGCGTCCTTAGGCTGCGGCGACCGCTCGCTTACTATCAGGCGAACCGTAAGCTCGTATGCCACCTTAGTGGCACCACCACCTACTAAGGAAATGTATGACCACGCTTCTGCTTCGGCTTCTGGTGTGGTGCATTTGAGGATAAAAGAATTAAAGAGCCTTTGAAGGACTTGTAAGTATCGGTATTCCACCCGCTTTCGTCGTAATTCCGTCATCGCCCGCTGCCTTATAATTCATAAGCTGTTTCAAGGCCATTCTAAAACGCATATAAGCTGACGTCCAGAATATTCGTTGTAGTGTCAAGTTTTGCCGTCATTTTGACAGGAGCACGAGTTAAGGTGAACAACCTGTCTATAGAAATTCTCAATTTCTCTCAATATTGGTTATTATTTTTTATATAGTTATTTACGTATATACATTAATTTATTCTACAAGATACACATACGTTTTATCTTGATTATGCAATATAATGGCACCACGACCGTTTCGCTGTGCAAGTGCAGCTTTCAACTTGGGCGTGTTGTAGCGTATGCTGAGCTGGTGTCCAATTTTGGCATCACAACACTCATGTTATAAAATTTTTTTTTCGCTTTCTAATTAATTAATTTTTATGATTTTGCCTTCAATTTTAATTAAGGGTTTGTTCAAATTAGTAATGTCAAAAAAAATATTTGTCTATTGACTATTTCAGGTTTGAACAAAACGATTTTGACATTTTCGGTCTTCAACTTTGTCAACTGTCGTTGCCCAATAGACAGATCTCTGGAAATCACTTTCAAGCCGCTTTTTTGCTTTGTAGTCTCTTCAAAAACGTAGTGATTATATTCTCTTTGGTCTCTTCAACATGTGATTGTATGGTGTCGTATGACTTTATCCGATGAATGAATCCGTTTTCATAAGCACAAGAGTCTCATCAGAGAGTTATTGTGTTCTATTTTTGCAGCGAGCTTTAAGAAACTTAGCTCCAACCGCTTGGACAGTTTACACCAGCTTGTCATTTAAATTATTTACATTTTCGCAATCTGATAGGCACTGAGGGCAATTTTGAAGTTCGAACTGAAAATCTCCGTGCCCCACCATAGTCAGGACCTTGACCGCTACCGTAGTCAGGACTAGCGAGGCTGTCGGGAACTAGGGACCGTGGTTTTTTTGTGCAAATCATGAGGGGATTGTGCTAATAATCTGCACGCTTGGCATGCGGGTTGGCGAACGCAGATTGAAGTTAAATATTTCCTGAGTATGCTGCTGCTGCTTACCATCTAGTATGTCCCTCGTCACCTTGTACGACACCTACAGGAGGATTTGGGGTGGTGTATCTCTGTCATCGCATAGTCACTAAATTAAATATAATAATAAATAAATAAATATATTTTTGGGCATTACACACAGAACCGTCTGGCCCCAAAGTAAGCAAAGCTTGTGTTACCTATCACACTACTACAGACAACGGATACAAATACACACAAATTTTTTTTTGCAAATACATACATATCATATATAAATATACCCAGACAAACACAAATGTTTATCACGTAAATTCTAAGATAGAGGCATAGGGCCTCTTTCTTGGTAGCTTAAAATTCTGACAGTCGAGAGTAGGGCACGAATATCGGAATCTCGGAATATCGAAATCCCGGAATCTCGGACCCTTAAGTCAGATATTATAATTCCGATACTGAGTAGTCCAATATCGTAATATCGGAATAAGTCAAATATTCTGTTTATATTTTAAAATAAGATGTAAACGGTACCATTTGATGTTGTCTCACTACCTTCTTATTGAGCTGCTACATAGTTACAGAATGCTATTACAGCTTTCGTACTTTCTTCCACTGAAGTCCTACAAACTGTCATACAGCACCCAGTACACTATCCAAGAACAGGCACGTTGCATAAATTGCCCGAGTCCCCAAAATCATAGTAAAACTGTGAAATATTAGGGCTCAGCGCCGCAGACACTTAACATTTGGGGCACGGGCCATACACACCATAGAGTCGGCGCTACTGCTAACGAAGGGTGAGGACGAAAGTATTAAAAGGCAACAAATCTACACTTCGCACAACGTCGCCTCGCCTTGAACGACTTCCGAACTTTGTCAGTTATTGTCCCCGATTTAAAAGGAGGCGTCTCTAAATTTTTTGATTGGTATCGCGAATACGATTCACTACATTATATATAGTATATAGCAGACACAATATAGAAATTATTTTCAGTAAACTTGAGAAGCAAAACAAATTATCTTTAATCATGACTCGCTAGGAACTTGCAAATCTTAATACAAAAGATGACAATTAATAGCAGTAGTACTATTCCTACTTTCCTAAAAGGCGACATTTTTTTCAAACCGTGAGTAAAAAAGTATGTAATGCGTATGCATGTCCTACACCTCAAATATAATAAAATCCTGGAGCTGTCACAGAAACAAAGACTATGCTGAGGTAGTTTTATTACTTTCCGATTAAAGTACTACCCAACCACTACAAGGTGTGATATGACTTTTGACTAAAAATTAGAGAAAATACGAAATAATAGGAAGGCCTTGCCTGTGGACGCCAATTTTTACCTTTTTGAAATTATAATAGCTTATTAACTTGCATGCGACAAAAACGGAAGGAGGGATTAATGTATATACATAACATGCGTACAGAGCGTTTGTATTTTACATAAGTTTTGCCTTATGTTGGCAACACTTCGTGGCACATTACAACATTAAATAATTATGTTAATGTGGCAACCCCATACCTTATCTGTGAACCAACTTGGTCCGCTACAACATGTATATTAACTTACTACGAAATATAAAGATTCTTCTCCAAACCAAGACTTTTCTTCCAAGAACCCATACAGTCCACTAATAAAGGAGCAAAATTCTACACCTTAATGTTGAAAGTAAGCGTGTTTCGTCATCTGGATATTTTTGATGCATTGTTCGCTTTCGCAACTTTGCTTTTGCTAAAATGCTAGAAGACTTTAATTTATTGAGAATGCACTATCAAGTTTCTCTCTTTAAAATATAAACATATTGTTAGTGAATAAATAGTTTCGTTCAATTTGTTTCCAATTGTATTTTTTTTCATTTTAAAGATGATTTTGAGTTTTTTTTATTTAATTAGTAGCAGAAGAGTAGCGGAGTGGAGGAGTTTCTTTGAACGTATTATGAAAAAAAAGAGATGGTTTTCTAAAAAATAAATAAATAGTAAAGGATAAGTAATTTTATTCTCTTGTTAATTTTTTTTCAATTTTTGATTAAGTATTTTAGTGAAGATATTTCAGAAGGTATTTTCAATTTATATTTTGTTCATAGGTTGTGCTATTTAAAATTTATTTATCCAAATTGATTTCAGTTTTGTGTGTTTTTATAGTTTAATCATTACAGAAGTTGTTTTATTTTTATATTGATTACAAAAAGAAATTAATTTAAAACATCTAAAACAATTTTATAAAAAATATGTTTAATTCCGATATTAGTATCGGAATTCCGATATTTAAATCTAATATCGGAATTAAAAACCTTCCGATATTACATGCCCTAGTCGAGAGCCCTTCACAATGTCGTATCACTTTGCAGTGGCTGCTCCAGCCTCTTGAGACCCTTTTCTATAAAGACAGATGGTGTCCCTGTAGTTAGGAATAACTAATGCAACAAACTCAATCAAATATCAAAAAATCACTCTTTAATCAATTAAAATTAAATAAAAAAAATTAAAAGTTCAATAAGATTGAAATAAAAATTAAGTTATTACAAAACAACAAAAGTTTTACTAAATAAACTAAAACAAAACCAAAAATTTCATATCTATTAAATTAAATTCATTCAAATGTATAATACAATAAATTAATTACAATGATAGATTGTGTCCCTGTACTAAGGGAAAACAATGGCTAAGATAACAAACTCAATAAAAAATTTGAAAAATTGCTTAAAATTAACTAACCAAATTTAATGAAACGAAAATAAAAAACAACATATAACAATAAAAAATTTACTTGTGTAATATATAATCACTGATGAAATTTGGTTTTCGACAACGGCTATAACGCGTTGGGTGAAATTTTAAATGTAGATGGTGTCTTAAATTTTTTGCATAGGAATTAAATCAATATTCGATTATACGCACATAATTTAAATTGCTTACACCAATATTTAGGCACATTGTTGTACTCAAAATAATACAAATAGTATTATCACATAAACAAATTCATTTATAACTCAAAAATGACTCACGATGCTCCCAGATATATAAACTTTAAAAAATAAGCTAAAACAAATAATTAAAAATCAATAAAGGTAATTTAATTAAAGAAAAACAATTAAAACTTAATAGAACCAAAATACATAAGAAACTTAAATAAATTTAAATAATTAAATTTAAAAAGTTTGATTAGATTGAAATATACATTAAATTAAAAAAAAACGAAACTAAAATAAAAAACAAAAACAACAAATCACACTAAGTCATATGTATTAAATTAAAATGAATAACACAATAACATAACTATAAGAAGTGGTGTATTTGGGAAAAACAACAGCTAAGGCAACAAACTCAATAAGAAATTAGAAAAACCAATCTATATCATATAAAAATAAAAAACATTAACATTTACCACTAAAAAAATAAAATAGTGTAATATATAACCACCATTGAAATTTCGTATTTAGATGGTGTTTGCAAGTTTTTCTGCATAGGAATCAAATCGAAATTCTAAGTTTAAATTACTCACACCAATATTGAGGCTCATTGTTGTTAATTAATTACCCAATAACAAAATTGCAATAAAAGCAAGTGTAAATGAAATTAAATAGAATTGAATAAAGTTCGATTAGATTGAAAAAAAATAAAAATACAAAACTTAAAGAAAAACCATTAAAAACAAATTAAAGTAAAATAAATTAGAAAATAAAAAAAAGCAACATTTAACAATAAAAAATTTACTTGTGTAATATATAATCACTGATGAAATTTGGTTTTCGACAACGGCTATAACGCGTTGGGTGAAATTTTAAATGTAGATGGTGTCTTAAATTTTTTGCATAGGAATTAAATCAATATTCGATTATACGCACATAATTTAAATTGCTTACACCAATATTTAGGCACATTGTTGTACTCAAAATAATACAAATAGTATTATCACATAAACAAATTCATTTATAACTCAAAAATGACTCACGATGCTCCCAGATATATAAACTTTAAAAAATAAGCTAAAAAAAATAATTAAAAATCAATAAAGGTAATTTAATTAAAGAAAAACAATTAAAACTTAATAGAACCAAAATACATAAGAAACTTAAATAAATTTAAATAATTAAATTTAAAAAGTTTGATTAGATTGAAATATACATTAAATTAAAAAAAAACGAAACTAAAATAAAAAACAAAAACAACAAATCACACTAAGTCATATGTATTAAATTAAAATGAATAACACAATAACATAACTATAAGAAGTGGTGTATTTGGGAAAAACAACAGCTAAGGCAACAAACTCAATAAGAAATTAGAAAAACCAATCTATATCATATAAAAATAAAAAACATTAACATTTACCACTAAAAAAATAAAATAGTGTAATATATAACCACCATTGAAATTTCGTATTTAGATGGTGTTTGCAAGTTTTTCTGCATAGGAATCAAATCGAAATTCTAAGTTTAAATTACTCACACCAATATTGAGGCTCATTGTTGTTAATTAATTACCCAATAACAAAATTGCAATAAAAGCAAGTGTAAATGAAATTAAATAGAATTGAATAAAGTTCGATTAGATTGAAAAAAAATAAAAATACAAAACTTAAAGAAAAACCATTAAAAACAAATTAAAGTAAAATAAATTAGAAAATAAAAAAAAGCAACATTTAACAATAAAAAATTTACTTGTGTAATATATAATCACTGATGAAATTTGGTTTCCGACCACGGCTATAACGCGTTGAGTGAAATTTTATATGTAGATGGTGTCTTAAATTTTTTGCATAGGAATTAAATCAAAATTCGGTTATATGCACACAATTTAAATTACTAACACCAATATTTAGGCACATTGTTGTACTCAAAGTAATACAAATGGTATTATCACAAAAACAATTTCATTTATAACTCAAAAATGACTCACGATGCTCCCAGATATATAAACCTTAAAAAATAAGCTAAAAAAAATAATTAAAAATCAATAAAGGTAATTTAATTAAAGAAAAACAATTAAAACTCAATAGAACCAAAATACATAAGAAACTTAATTAAATTTAAATAAATAAATTTAAAAAGTTTAATTAGATTGAACAATACATTAAATTTAAATAAAACGAAATTAAAATAAAAAACAACAAATCACACAAAGTCATATGTATTAAATTAAAATGAATAACACAAAAACTTAACTATAAGGAGTGGTGGTTGTGTGGTGTACTTGGGAAAAACAACGGCTAAGGCAACAAACTCAATAAGAAATTGTAAAAACCAATCTATATCATATAAAAATAAAAAACATTAACATTTACTACTAAAAAATTAAATAGTGTAATATATAACCACCAATAAAATTTTGTATTTAGATGGTGTTTGCAAGTTTTTCTGCATAGGAATCAAATCAAAATTCTAATTTTAAATTACTCACACCAATATTGAGGCACATTGTTTTTAATTAATTACCCAATAGGAAAATTGCCATAAAAGCAATTGTAAATGAAATTAAATAAAGTTCGATTAGATTGAAATAAAATAAAAAATACAAAACTTAAAGAAAAACTATTAAAAACACATTGCAGAATGTCATATTAAATTAAATTAATTAAATTGGTACATTGTAAAATAAAATACAATATAATAAAATACAATATAAAATGATTCAATAAGTTACATTACTGACGATTTTGTTTAGTTTTGAAAATAGTGTAACCATTTTTTTCTTTTTTTCTGCAGTTGGATTGTCGTCAGGACCCTGGTAAAGATAAACAATATTGACTAGCATTACAATTGTGGGTTTAAACTTACATTATGCTTCGCGCTTCGTTCTCGAATACCTAAATACTAATACTACTAATACTAATAATACCTAAAATAAATATTCTACACCATGTTGTGACGCATCATTTACACCACTGTAATTGAGAATAGTAGAATCTCTGTCTTTTTTCGTACCCCGCCTTGCTCGTATCCAACCGCCAGAAAACAGTCGCATTTTAGTGCTACAACCATTCGACAAGTGTTACATCCTCGTGCAAATAGTGTTCTAGAACTAGGAAATATTCTTGTGCAATAGTGCTTCAGAATTAATTAAAACTGTCAAAACGTAATTCTAAGTTAATTGTCTTTTTCACCAGGCGTTGCCTTGAAAAATCTAAAAAATTCTTTCTTGAAGAACCCCATACCGTAGTCCTTACAGAAAACCTTGGCATATATATCCATGGTATTCCACAACCCGAGCGTTCGCGGGAGGAAGTTTCTCTTAAACCGCACTGTATACGACCATTTCGGTTCTCAAGTGTGAGAATGAATTTCCTGCCGATGGCAAGTGGTGCGATGGTAGAAAGTAGCCGTGGGCATCATTTCGAACGATTCCTCAGAACACATCCCATTGGGAGAGTTGTTCAAAACCGGGTACCTCGATATTTCTTAATCTACTAACGGCATCAATAGATCTCATAATGAATTACATAGCTCCTGACGCCATGACAGTCTGTGGCAGTCATAGAGTGCGACCAGTTTGATTTTGTTGCTTGAGCGAATTTTATTCTAAATTTGAAAAATAATATCGATTTTTGTATTGATTTCAACTACAGTGAATCTACTTTACGTTTACGAAGCATATATTGGTAAGTATGTCAAAGATTACAATACAATATACATTTAAAAGGTTTTGTAAAGTGTTTATGTTGAGTAGTGTTGCCAACCGTTCCGCATTTCACGGGACGTCCCATATTTCTTGCATAAATTTAAATGTCCCGCCGTGGCCATGTGCCGTATTTGACGTATCCGGGTGCCCCCGCCCAAAGATGGCAGCAGTACTCCATATGGGGGCCAAAAAACCGACCGCAATCATGTTTAGATACAATTTGATTGTATTTGTAAGTCAAAGCTAAGTGACGACATTTTGTTTGATAAGCGTCTGTTCGGGACCAAATCGGGTACCAATATATGGGGCAGTACTGTGTAGTACTCGATCCTACCCCTTGTTATTTTTCCATTAAAATTCTATATTGAATTTTGAAATGCTAATTAAATAAAGATAAAAATAAATATAAAACTTTGAATTAAATACACGAAAAAACTCTTTTCAATAGATATATCTAATATAAGATTTTTTTTGTTGTTGTAGCTAACAAAATGAGTAATTATAATAGAAAGACCAAAAGACAGTCTTGGTCAGAAGAGAGTATGACTGTGCCCGAGAGTGCTGTTAAATAATATGGGTTATAAGTGAGCGGCTTTGGCATATAATGTACCTTAAAGCACCCTTGAGGCACCCTTCCGCAGCTGCAACTAAAAGGTTAGGTCGATATAAAACGGATTTTTCGGAGACTCAAAAAAATAACTCTTGCAGCATGTATTAAAACTAGAAAAGAGGCTTTTTGGTCTTACCATGAAAGATTTGCGTGAACTTGCATTTCAGTTAGCTCAAAAGAACCACATTCCAAATTACATTAACCAGGAAAAAAAATTAGCAGGCAGTAGCAAGATTGGCTATATGGCTTCTTACAAATGCACGAGGGTATTTCATTAAGAAATCTGCATGAAACCCCACTTGCACGGGCAAAAGGATTTAACCGTCATGTTGTCCAACATTTCCTTGATTTGTTGGAATCTATTTTGACCACATTTTAAATACTAGCGACTAATATTTACAACATCGATGAAACCTGCATTACGACAGTCCCCACAAAACCATCCAAAGTTTTAGCCTTAAGATGAAATAAGCAAGTAGGTCGTCATCAGCTGAAAGAGGCACACTTGTAACGGTGAAATCATGCATGAGTACTGCGGGAAACATGCCACCTATGTTCATTTTACCCCGAAAAAGAGAAAATCCTCTCTTGATGGACGAATCTCCTCCGGGTACGTTTGCGGTTTACCACGATGGTGGTTTGATTCAAAAAGAATCATTTCTTGTGTGGTTCAAAATTATTACTTGATGGCAGTTAATCTGGCGAGAGAAAACAATGTGCTTTTCTCTGCTTTCCTCCGCATTGTGCACATCGGCTGCGTAGCCACTGGATGTATCATTTATGGCACCTCTGTGGACTTATTATGAGCAAGAAGTTTGCAAGTAGCTAATTAATCATCCTGGGTCACGAGTTTTCAAATTGCTAAATTGTTTGTATGGGCATTTCAACGTGCAGCGGTTATCCACACGTTCCATCCATTACGTAATGCATGTAATCTAACCAAACTCGTCAAAAAAGGATGCAGGCCAACAATGCTACCACAAATAATTAAGTTCAACTAATATCTACAGGAGATGGAACTCGACCGCCGACATCTGTATATGATGATAGCTGTACCTTCAACTTTATTTGCTATTTTGCTAAATTTGAAACTATTTCCACAAGAAATAGACAGAGAAAAGAAAAGAAAAAATATAAGTAGAAGACTGCAATATTGACTTCCTCACCGTACAAACTAGAATGAGAGACAGTCCAGACATCGAAAGACCAAGGCAAAAAGAAACTTTTTTTGACTCCGAGCAAAAGAGCACCAATGAAACGCAAGGGAAATGAAGTTAAAAATCAAAATAGTGGAAATAATATAAAACAGAAAAAATAAACTAAGCCTAAAAAACAGAGGGTCTCAGATGCAGTCTCAGGAGAAGAACATGGTGAAGCGTGTGTCTTTTGCAACGAGCTCTTTTATCGCTCTATAAGTGAGGGCTGGATAAGGTGTACCAATTGCTTACGTTGGGCACATGAGGCATTCAGCAATGCTGACGAAGCTGATGACACTTTCGTGTGTGATTTCTGGGTATAATTGTTTTTTGTTTGTCCATATTTCGATATCTACATTGATTAAAGACCTCAAGTAAATAATATTCTTGCGGTTTCATTCAAATTTATTTGATAGGGCAAAATCGGGTATAAATAAAATAAAATTAAAAAAAGATACCCGTTTATGCCCCAAGTGGTGGGGCTGTAGTTAGGAATAACTAATGCAACAAACTCAATCAAATATCAAAAAATCACTCTTTAATCAATTAAAATTAAATAAAAAAAATTAAAAGTTCAATAAGATTGAAATAAAAATTAAGTTATTACAAAACAACAAAAGTTTTACTAAATAAACTAAAACAAAACCAAAAATTTCATATCTATTAAATTAAATTCATTCAAATGTATAATACAATAAATTAATTACAATGATAGATTGTGTCCCTGTACTAAGGGAAAACAATGGCTAAGATAACAAACTCAATAAAAAATTTGAAAAATTGCTTAAAATTAACTAACCAAATTTAATGAAACGAAAATAAAAAACAACATATAACAATAAAAAATTTACTTGTGTAATATATAATCACTGATGAAATTTGGTTTTCGACAACGGCTATAACGCGTTGGGTGAAATTTTAAATGTAGATGGTGTCTTAAATTTTTTGCATAGGAATTAAATCAATATTCGATTATACGCACATAATTTAAATTGCTTACACCAATATTTAGGCACATTGTTGTACTCAAAATAATACAAATAGTATTATCACATAAACAATTTCATTTATAACTTAAAAATGACTCACGATGCTCCCAGATATATAAACTTTAAAAAATAAGCTAAAAAAAATAATTAAAAATCAATAAAGGTAATTTAATTAAAGAAAAACAATTAAAACTTAATAGAACCAAAATACATAAGAAACTTAAATAAATTTAAATAATTAAATTTAAAAAGTTTGATTAGATTGAAATATACATTAAATTAAAAAAAAACGAAACTAAAATAAAAAACAAAAACAACAAATCACACTAAGTCATATGTATTAAATTAAAATGAATAACACAATAACATAACTATAAGAAGTGGTGTATTTGGGAAAAACAACAGCTAAGGCAACAAACTCAATAAGAAATTAGAAAAACCAATCTATATCATATAAAAATAAAAAACATTAACATTTACCACTAAAAAAATAAAATAGTGTAATATATAACCACCATTGAAATTTCGTATTTAGATGGTGTTTGCAAGTTTTTCTGCATAGGAATCAAATCGAAATTCTAAGTTTAAATTACTCACACCAATATTGAGGCTCATTGTTGTTAATTAATTACCCAATAACAAAATTGCAATAAAAGCAAGTGTAAATGAAATTAAATAGAATTGAATAAAGTTCGATTAGATTGAAAAAAAATAAAAATACAAAACTTAAAGAAAAACCATTAAAAACAAATTAAAGTAAAATAAATTAGAAAATAAAAAAAAGCAACATTTAACAATAAAAAATTTACTTGTGTAATATATAATCACTGATGAAATTTGGTTTCCGACCACGGCTATAACGCGTTGAGTGAAATTTTATATGTAGATGGTGTCTTAAATTTTTTGCATAGGAATTAAATCAAAATTCGGTTATATGCACACAATTTAAATTACTAACACCAATATTTAGGCACATTGTTGTACTCAAAGTAATACAAATGGTATTATCACAAAAACAATTTCATTTATAACTCAAAAATGACTCACGATGCTCCCAGATATATAAACCTTAAAAAATAAGCTAAAAAAAATAATTAAAAATCAATAAAGGTAATTTAATTAAAGAAAAACAATTAAAACTCAATAGAACCAAAATACATAAGAAACTTAATTAAATTTAAATAAATAAATTTAAAAAGTTTAATTAGATTGAACAATACATTAAATTTAAATAAAACGAAATTAAAATAAAAAACAACAAATCACACAAAGTCATATGTATTAAATTAAAATGAATAACACAAAAACTTAACTATAAGGAGTGGTGGTTGTGTGGTGTACTTGGGAAAAACAACGGCTAAGGCAACAAACTCAATAAGAAATTGTAAAAACCAATCTATATCATATAAAAATAAAAAACATTAACATTTACTACTAAAAAATTAAATAGTGTAATATATAACCACCAATAAAATTTTGTATTTAGATGGTGTTTGCAAGTTTTTCTGCATAGGAATCAAATCAAAATTCTAATTTTAAATTACTCACACCAATATTGAGGCACATTGTTTTTAATTAATTACCCAATAGGAAAATTGCCATAAAAGCAATTGTAAATGAAATTAAATAAAGTTCGATTAGATTGAAATAAAATAAAAAATACAAAACTTAAAGAAAAACTATTAAAAACACATTGCAGAATGTCATATTAAATTAAATTAATTAAATTGGTACATTGTAAAATAAAATACAATATAATAAAATACAATATAAAATGATTCAATAAGTTACATTACTGACGATTTTGTTTAGTTTTGAAAATAGTGTAACCATTTTTTTCTTTTTTTCTGCAGTTGGATTGTCGTCAGGACCCTGGTAAAGATAAACAATATTGACTAGCATTACAATTGTGGGTTTAAACTTACATTATGCTTCGCGCTTCGTTCTCGAATACCTAAATACTAATACTACTAATACTAATAATACCTAAAATAAATATTCTACACCATGTTGTGACGCATCATTTACACCACTGTAATTGAGAATAGTAGAATCTCTGTCTTTTTTCGTACCCCGCCTTGCTCGTATCCAACCGCCAGAAAACAGTCGCATTTTAGTGCTACAACCATTCGACAAGTGTTACATCCTCGTGCAAATAGTGTTCTAGAACTAGGAAATATTCTTGTGCAATAGTGCTTCAGAATTAATTAAAACTGTCAAAACGTAATTCTAAGTTAATTGTCTTTTTCACCAGGCGTTGCCTTGAAAAATCTAAAAAATTCTTTCTTGAAGAACCCCATACCGTAGTCCTTACAGAAAACCTTGGCATATATATCCATGGTATTCCACAACCCGAGCGTTCGCGGGAGGAAGTTTCTCTTAAACCGCACTGTATACGACCATTTCGGTTCTCAAGTGTGAGAATGAATTTCCTGCCGATGGCAAGTGGTGCGATGGTAGAAAGTAGCCGTGGGCATCATTTCGAACGATTCCTCAGAACACATCCCATTGGGAGAGTTGTTCAAAACCGGGTACCTCGATATTTCTTAATCTACTAACGGCATCAATAGATCTCATAATGAATTACATAGCTCCTGACGCCATGACAGTCTGTGGCAGTCATAGAGTGCGACCAGTTTGATTTTGTTGCTTGAGCGAATTTTATTCTAAATTTGAAAAATAATATCGATTTTTGTATTGATTTCAACTACAGTGAATCTACTTTACGTTTACGAAGCATATATTGGTAAGTATGTCAAAGATTACAATACAATATACATTTAAAAGGTTTTGTAAAGTGTTTATGTTGAGTAGTGTTGCCAACCGTTCCGCATTTCACGGGACGTCCCATATTTCTTGCATAAATTTAAATGTCCCGCCGTGGCCATGTGCCGTATTTGACGTATCCGGGTGCCCCCGCCCAAAGATGGCAGCAGTACTCCATATGGGGGCCAAAAAACCGACCGCAATCATGTTTAGATACAATTTGATTGTATTTGTAAGTCAAAGCTAAGTGACGACATTTTGTTTGATAAGCGTCTGTTCGGGACCAAATCGGGTACCAATATATGGGGCAGTACTGTGTAGTACTCGATCCTACCCCTTGTTATTTTTCCATTAAAATTCTATATTGAATTTTGAAATGCTAATTAAATAAAGATAAAAATAAATATAAAACTTTGAATTAAATACACGAAAAAACTCTTTTCAATAGATATATCTAATATAAGATTTTTTTTGTTGTTGTAGCTAACAAAATGAGTAATTATAATAGAAAGACCAAAAGACAGTCTTGGTCAGAAGAGAGTATGACTGTGCCCGAGAGTGCTGTTAAATAATATGGGTTATAAGTGAGCGGCTTTGGCATATAATGTACCTTAAAGCACCCTTGAGGCACCCTTCCGCAGCTGCAACTAAAAGGTTAGGTCGATATAAAACGGATTTTTCGGAGACTCAAAAAAATAACTCTTGCAGCATGTATTAAAACTAGAAAAGAGGCTTTTTGGTCTTACCATGAAAGATTTGCGTGAACTTGCATTTCAGTTAGCTCAAAAGAACCACATTCCAAATTACATTAACCAGGAAAAAAAATTAGCAGGCAGTAGCAAGATTGGCTATATGGCTTCTTACAAATGCACGAGGGTATTTCATTAAGAAATCTGCATGAAACCCCACTTGCACGGGCAAAAGGATTTAACCGTCATGTTGTCCAACATTTCCTTGATTTGTTGGAATCTATTTTGACCACATTTTAAATACTAGCGACTAATATTTACAACATCGATGAAACCTGCATTACGACAGTCCCCACAAAACCATCCAAAGTTTTAGCCTTAAGATGAAATAAGCAAGTAGGTCGTCATCAGCTGAAAGAGGCACACTTGTAACGGTGAAATCATGCATGAGTACTGCGGGAAACATGCCACCTATGTTCATTTTACCCCGAAAAAGAGAAAATCCTCTCTTGATGGACGAATCTCCTCCGGGTACGTTTGCGGTTTACCACGATGGTGGTTTGATTCAAAAAGAATCATTTCTTGTGTGGTTCAAAATTATTACTTGATGGCAGTTAATCTGGCGAGAGAAAACAATGTGCTTTTCTCTGCTTTCCTCCGCATTGTGCACATCGGCTGCGTAGCCACTGGATGTATCATTTATGGCACCTCTGTGGACTTATTATGAGCAAGAAGTTTGCAAGTAGCTAATTAATCATCCTGGGTCACGAGTTTTCAAATTGCTAAATTGTTTGTATGGGCATTTCAACGTGCAGCGGTTATCCACACGTTCCATCCATTACGTAATGCATGTAATCTAACCAAACTCGTCAAAAAAGGATGCAGGCCAACAATGCTACCACAAATAATTAAGTTCAACTAATATCTACAGGAGATGGAACTCGACCGCCGACATCTGTATATGATGATAGCTGTACCTTCAACTTTATTTGCTATTTTGCTAAATTTGAAACTATTTCCACAAGAAATAGACAGAGAAAAGAAAAGAAAAAATATAAGTAGAAGACTGCAATATTGACTTCCTCACCGTACAAACTAGAATGAGAGACAGTCCAGACATCGAAAGACCAAGGCAAAAAGAAACTTTTTTTGACTCCGAGCAAAAGAGCACCAATGAAACGCAAGGGAAATGAAGTTAAAAATCAAAATAGTGGAAATAATATAAAACAGAAAAAATAAACTAAGCCTAAAAAACAGAGGGTCTCAGATGCAGTCTCAGGAGAAGAACATGGTGAAGCGTGTGTCTTTTGCAACGAGCTCTTTTATCGCTCTATAAGTGAGGGCTGGATAAGGTGTACCAATTGCTTACGTTGGGCACATGAGGCATTCAGCAATGCTGACGAAGCTGATGACACTTTCGTGTGTGATTTCTGGGTATAATTGTTTTTTGTTTGTCCATATTTCGATATCTACATTGATTAAAGACCTCAAGTAAATAATATTCTTGCGGTTTCATTCAAATTTATTTGATAGGGCAAAATCGGGTATAAATAAAATAAAATTAAAAAAAGATACCCGTTTATGCCCCAAGTGGTGGGGCTGTAGTTAGGAATAACTAATGCAACAAACTCAATCAAATATCAAAAAATCACTCTTTAATCAATTAAAATTAAATAAAAAAAATTAAAAGTTCAATAAGATTGAAATAAAAATTAAGTTATTACAAAACAACAAAAGTTTTACTAAATAAACTAAAACAAAACCAAAAATTTCATATCTATTAAATTAAATTCATTCAAATGTATAATACAATAAATTAATTACAATGATAGATTGTGTCCCTGTACTAAGGGAAAACAATGGCTAAGATAACAAACTCAATAAAAAATTTGAAAAATTGCTTAAAATTAACTAACCAAATTTAATGAAACGAAAATAAAAAACAACATATAACAATAAAAAATTTACTTGTGTAATATATAATCACTGATGAAATTTGGTTTTCGACAACGGCTATAACGCGTTGGGTGAAATTTTAAATGTAGATGGTGTCTTAAATTTTTTGCATAGGAATTAAATCAATATTCGATTATACGCACATAATTTAAATTGCTTACACCAATATTTAGGCACATTGTTGTACTCAAAATAATACAAATAGTATTATCACATAAACAATTTCATTTATAACTTAAAAATGACTCACGATGCTCCCAGATATATAAACTTTAAAAAATAAGCTAAAAAAAATAATTAAAAATCAATAAAGGTAATTTAATTAAAGAAAAACAATTAAAACTTAATAGAACCAAAATACATAAGAAACTTAAATAAATTTAAATAATTAAATTTAAAAAGTTTGATTAGATTGAAATATACATTAAATTAAAAAAAAACGAAACTAAAATAAAAAACAAAAACAACAAATCACACTAAGTCATATGTATTAAATTAAAATGAATAACACAATAACATAACTATAAGAAGTGGTGTATTTGGGAAAAACAACAGCTAAGGCAACAAACTCAATAAGAAATTAGAAAAACCAATCTATATCATATAAAAATAAAAAACATTAACATTTACCACTAAAAAAATAAAATAGTGTAATATATAACCACCATTGAAATTTCGTATTTAGATGGTGTTTGCAAGTTTTTCTGCATAGGAATCAAATCGAAATTCTAAGTTTAAATTACTCACACCAATATTGAGGCTCATTGTTGTTAATTAATTACCCAATAACAAAATTGCAATAAAAGCAAGTGTAAATGAAATTAAATAGAATTGAATAAAGTTCGATTAGATTGAAAAAAAATAAAAATACAAAACTTAAAGAAAAACCATTAAAAACAAATTAAAGTAAAATAAATTAGAAAATAAAAAAAAAGCAACATTTAACAATAAAAAATTTACTTGTGTAATATATAATCACTGATGAAATTTGGTTTCCGACCACGGCTATAACGCGTTGAGTGAAATTTTATATCTAGATGGTGTCTTAAATTTTTTGCATAGGAATTAAATCAAAATTCGGTTATATGCACACAATTTAAATTACTAACACCAATATTTAGGCACATTGTTGTACTCAAAGTAATACAAATGGTATTATCACAAAAACAATTTCATTTATAACTCAAAAATGACTCACGATGCTCCCAGATATATAAACCTTAAAAAATAAGCTAAAAAAAATAATTAAAAATCAATAAAGGTAATTTAATTAAAGAAAAACAATTAAAACTCAATAGAACCAAAATACATAAGAAACTTAATTAAATTTAAATAAATAAATTTAAAAAGTTTAATTAGATTGAACAATACATTAAATTTAAATAAAACGAAATTAAAATAAAAAACAACAAATCACACAAAGTCATATGTATTAAATTAAAATGAATAACACAAAAACTTAACTATAAGGAGTGGTGGTTGTGTGGTGTACTTGGGAAAAACAACGGCTAAGGCAACAAACTCAATAAGAAATTGTAAAAACCAATCTATATCATATAAAAATAAAAAACATTAACATTTACTACTAAAAAATTAAATAGTGTAATATATAACCACCAATAAAATTTTGTATTTAGATGGTGTTTGCAAGTTTTTCTGCATAGGAATCAAATCAAAATTCTAATTTTAAATTACTCACACCAATATTGAGGCACATTGTTTTTAATTAATTACCCAATAGCAAAATTGCCATAAAAGCAATTGTAAATGAAATTAAATAAAGTTCGATTAGATTGAAATAAAATAAAAAATACAAAACTTAAAGAAAAACCATTAAAAACACATTGCAGAATGTCATATTAAATTAAATTAATTAAATTGGTACATTGTAAAATAAAATACAATATAATAAAATACAATATAAAATGATTCAATAAGTTACATTACTGACGATTTTGTTTAGTTTTGAAAATAGTGTAGACCATTTTTTTCTTTTTTTCTGCAGTTGGATTGTCGTCAGGACCCTGGTAAAGATAAACAATATTGACTAGCATTACAATTGTGGGTTTAAACTTACATTATGCTTCGCGCTTCGTTCTCGAATACCTAAATACTAATACTACTAATACTAATAATACCTAAAATAAATATTCTACACCATGTTGTGACGCATCATTTACACCACTGTAATTGAGAATAGTAGAATCTCTTTCTTTTTTCGTACCCCGCCTTGCTCGTATCCAACCGCCAGAAAACAGTCGCATTTTAGTGCTACAACCATTCGACAAGTGTTACATCCTCGTGCAAATAGTGTTCTAGAACTAGGAAATATTCTTGTGCAATAGTGCTTCAGAATTAATTAAAACTGTCAAAACGTAATTCTAAGTGAATTGTCTTTTTCACCAGGCGTTGCCTTGAAAAATCTAACAAATTCTTTCTTGAAGAACCCCATACCGTAGTCCTTACAGAAAACCTTGGCATATATATCCATGGTATTCCACAACCCGAGCGTTCGCGGGAGGAAGTTTCTCTTAAACCGCACTGTATACGACCATTTCGGTTCTCAAGTGTGAGAATGAATTTCCTGCCGATGGCAAGTGGTGCGATGGTAGAAAGTAGCCGTGGGCATCATTTCGAACGATTCCTCAGAACACATCCCATTGGGAGAGTTGTTCAAAACCGGGTACCTCGATATTTCTTAATCTACTAACGGCATCAATAGATCTCATAATGAATTACATAGCTCCTGACGCCATGACAGTCTGTGGCAGTCATAGAGTGCGACCAGTTTGATTTTGTTGCTTGAGCGAATTTTATTCTAAATTTGAAAAATAATATCGATTTTTGTATTGATTTCAACTACAGTGAATCTACTTTACGTTTACGAAGCATATATTGGTAAGTATGTCAAAGATTACAATACAATATACATTTAAAAGGTTTTGTAAAGTGTTTATGTTGAGTAGTGTTGCCAACCGTTCCGCATTTCACGGGACGTCCCATATTTCTTGCATAAATTTAAATGTCCCGCCGTGGCCATGTGCCGTATTTGACGTATCCGGGTGCCCCCGCCCAAAGATGGCAGCAGTACTCCATATGGGGGCCAAAAAACCGACCGCAATCATGTTTAGATACAATTTGATTGTATTTGTAAGTCAAAGCTAAGTGACGACATTTTGTTTGATAAGCGTCTGTTCGGGACCAAATCGGGTACCAATATATGGGGCAGTACTGTGTAGTACTCGATCCTACCCCTTGTTATTTTTCCATTAAAATTCTATATTGAATTTTGAAATGCTAATTAAATAAAGATAAAAATAAATATAAAACTTTGAATTAAATACACGAAAAAACTCTTTTCAATAGATATATCTAATATAAGATTTTTTTTGTTGTTGTAGCTAACAAAATGAGTAATTATAATAGAAAGACCAAAAGGCAGTCTTGGTCAGAAGAGAGTATGACTGTGCCCGAGAGTGCTGTTAAATAATATGGGTTATAAGTGAGCGGCTTTGGCATATAATGTACCTCAAAGCACCCTTGAGGCACCCTTCCGCAGCTGCAACTAAAAGGTTAGGTCGATATAAAACGGATTTTTCGGAGACTCAAAAAAATAACTCTTGCAGCATGTATTAAAACTAGAAAAGAGGCTTTTTGGTCTTACCATGAAAGATTTGCGTGAACTTGCATTTCAGTTAGCTCAAAAGAACCACATTCCAAATTACATTAACCAGGAAAAAAAATTAGCAGGCAGTAGCAAGATTGGCTATATGGCTTCTTACAAATGCACGAGGGTATTTCATTAAGAAATCTGGATGAAACCCCACTTGCACGGGCAAAAGGATTTAACCGTCATGTTGTCCAACATTTCCTTGATTTGTTGGAATCTATTTTGACCACATTTTAAATACTAGCGACTAATATTTACAACATCGATGAAACCTGCATTACGACAGTCCCCACAAAACCATCCAAAGTTTTAGCCTTAAGATGAAATAAGCAAGAAGGTCGTCATCAGCTGAAAGAGGCACACTTGTAACGGTGAAATCATGCATGAGTACTGCGGGAAACATGCCACCTATGTTCATTTTACCCCGAAAAAGAGAAAATCCTCTCTTGATGGACGAATCTCCTCCGGGTACGTTTGCGGTTTACCACGATGGTGGTTTGATTCAAAAAGAATCATTTCTTGTGTGGTTCAAAATTATTACTTGATGGCAGTTAATCTGGCGAGAGAAAACAATGTGCTTTTCTCTGCTTTCCTCCGCATTGTGCACATCGGCTGCGTAGCCACTGGATGTATCATTTATGGCACCTCTGTGGACTTATTATGAGCAAGAAGTTTGCAAGTAGCTAATTAATCATCCTGGGTCACGAGTTTTCAAATTGCTAAATTGTTTGTATGGGCATTTCAACGTGCAGCGGTTATCCACACGTTCCATCCATTACGTAATGCATGTAATCTAACCAAACTCGTCAAAAAAGGATGCAGGCCAACAATGCTACCACAAATAATTAAGTTCAACTAATATCTACAGGAGATGGAACTCGACCGCCGACATCTGTATATGATGATAGCTGTACCTTCAACTTTATTTGCTATTTTGCTAAATTTGAAACTATTTCCACAAGAAATAGACAGAGAAAAGAAAAGAAAAAATATAAGTAGAAGACTGCAATATTGACTTCCTCACCGTACAAACTAGAATGAGAGACAGTCCAGACATCGAAAGACCAAGGCAAAAAGAAACTTTTTTTGACTCCGAGCAAAAGAGCACCAATGAAACGCAAGGGAAATGAAGTTAAAAATCAAAATAGTGGAAATAATATAAAACAGAAAAAATAAACTAAGCCTAAAAAACAGAGGGTCTCAGATGCAGTCTCAGGAGAAGAACATGGTGAAGCGTGTGTCTTTTGCAACGAGCTCTTTTATCGCTCTATAAGTGAGGGCTGGATAAGGTGTACCAATTGCTTACGTTGGGCACATGAGGCATTCAGCAATGCTGACGAAGCTGATGACACTTTCGTGTGTGATTTCTGGGTATAATTGTTTTTTGTTTGTCCATATTTCGATATTTACATTGATTAAAGACCTCAAGTAAATAATATTCTTGCGGTTTCATTCAAATTTATTTGATAGGGCAAAATCTGGTATAAATAAAATAAAATTAAAAAAAGATACCCGTTTATGCCCCAAGTGGTGGGGTATAACCGTCTACACATCCGGTAGACTTTGCTCAAATTATTCATCCTGTTTCCGTTACGGTACAATTATACCAAACTACTAATTAATTTATATCAAATTTCGCCGAACAGGAGCTTTTTTAGAAACAATAATAATTAAGGGTCCCGGTTTTGCCCCACTATCCCCTACAAGTGGTAAAACACAAACAGGGAGGCAAAGTCTCTCCTCAAACTTAAGGGCTCGATACGGCAAGTGAGTTTAGGATCGTCGACAATTGTCACAGCCCGTTGACAAACCGAGTCAAATGGGGCAAGCTGGTATCTGGGTACACCCGCCCAGAAAGGGCAACAAAACTCCATATGGAGCCGAACTTGCGACCTTAAAACAGCAACCGTTGCCCCGACTTGAAGTACTGCTTCGCTCTTTTAAGTACACCAGCTTCACCTTGTCTTGCAAATGATTTTGGAATTTTGGAACTGAACATCACTGTAGATGTCAACACCAAGCATCCCGATGTTCTTAGAGATGGAGAAGGGAATGTTTTGGAATTATGGGTGGTTTTCTTAGCGGTAAACACGCTTGTGTCTTTGTAGGGTTGAATCGGACTAAGTTTTCCCGTCCCCGGTCAGAGACCCTGGACAGAGTGGTCTCGATTTAACATTAAATTTTTTATTTAACAATGGAATGTTAGCACCACCCGTGTAATAAGCGTCTCCTGTACTGTCATCTGCATAACAGTGTATGTTGTTGATGTCTTACATGTCATTAAAATGCAGCAGCACAGAGCCTTGCGGGACACCAACATTAACATCTATGCTATCAGGACAACTACCGTCAACTACGGCTCGTATGCATGCCCGCCCTCTGGCACTCCTTAAGATGGCAGCTTCGATAAAAGACCCCGGTGCCGGACCCGATCGAACGCCTTCGTTATGTCCTGGCTGCATGTCGATACCTCCCCTTGACTGTCAATGGCTAGTGCCCGTCGGTGTGTGAGATACACTAGAAGGTCACCAGTCGAGCGACCGTTGCAAAAGCCATATTGACGGTCGCTGACCAGTTCGTGTTTTTATAGGTATCCTAGGAGCTGTGTATTGATCACACGCTCCATCACGTTGGAGAGGAGAGAGGTAAAAGCGATAGGCCTGCAATTCGATATTTTGATCTATCACCCTTTTTAGGCACCGGGTGCACATTCGCAGTCTTCCATGAAGACGAAAATTGCCTAGTATGGACATAACTCAGCACATTGCTTAAGCACCACTGCTGGTATACCGTCTGGCCCACTCGACTTATAAACGTCTAGTCTAGATGGTAAGCGGTCACCGTGGCCAATGGATGCTTGTATCACTAGGGGTATCACTCGCGTGTTGCAGACCCTTTAAAAATCTAAAAAATTCTACCTTGAAGAACCCCATTCTGTAGTCCTTAGAGAAAACCTTGGCAGGGAGCTCATTAAGCGCATAAAACATGTTTTATATTTATATTATATTTATTTGCATTACAATAAACCTAATCATTTTATATTGGTCATCATTTTTATATCATATAGCTGACCGACCTGAGACCGACTCGTACTTTTTACGTTTTTTTTTCTTTTATTAGAACCTTGCCCTAACGCTAACACAACAAAAAAAAATTACTCGAATTGGTCCAGCCGTCTTCGAGTTTTCCTTAGTGCGCGAGTCCGACTCGCACTTGACAGTTTTTTTTTCATAAGAACCTTCACCTGACAGTAACAAACACAACAGAAAAAGAATTAGCGAAATCGGTCTAGTCGTTCACGCGTAATGACCAAGGGAAATAGGGATTCATTTTTATATATATATATATATATAACTAGCGGTCCCGGCGAACGTTGTTCCGCTGCCGTCCCTCTGTACCCCGATGAAAGTTGGTTTTTACCTAGAGTGCCCGAGTCCGACTTGCACTTGACATATCGAGATAAAAACTATCCTATCTTTTAAGTTGGATCAAATAACAGATATTTACGAAGTTTGATCAAAATCGGTTCAGTAGTTTAGGAGTCCATTGAGGACAAACATTGTGACACGAGATTTATATATATTAAGATAATATATAGATATAGATTTACACTATAAACAATTTGTTTGTCCTGGCAACCAATAACTATTGGCGAACTCATCATTAAATTTAATACCGTGTCCTTTTTTATAATGTGCAAAATGCCCCTGACCCCGCCGCCCACGCGCTTCTTTCCCGCCCTTCTTTCCCGCCCCGCAACATTTCGTCCCCCCTCGCCCGCAGACCATGGGAGTGACACGTACGAATTGGTTAGACTTATAGTACAAACTCCCGCCCAGCCCACAATACATGCATGCTCCCCCTTAACCAAAAGTCAGGCAAATACGTTGGATATGAGCAAGGCGGGGTAACAACAAAAAAAAATATTCTACCTACTCTCAACTACAGTGCGGAAGTGGTAACTTATGCGTCATTACATGGTGTAGATTATTTATTTCCAGTTACTAACTCTTCGAACGAAGCTCTTCGCATTTATAATAGAACTTTACTTGGTAAGAAAGTTTACCCAAAAGGTTCCAATAGAGTCTTATTTCTAAGCCTTACGCTATCTGACTCTCTGTCTGTTCGACCATTAAAGTACTCTATCTTTTCTGATTTTTTTACAGAAAATTGTGTTTTAATGTCAGAAAAAGAAAACATTTTTTGGCCGGCAAAAATTCTTTCTTGTTTGAACTTTTTATTATTTGTTAGGTTAGGTTAGATTCCCATACAAAAATCACTGTTTTGTTGTTTTTACTCTATCGTAAAAAAGATAAAAGCGTCAAACTTGCAGTGATTATAGGTGAGCTTTAAAGTCCAACCATAAATAGTCGGCCAAGTGTGTGACGGGCTCGAGCCATTACCGTATCAGCACTTGTTACTCCCACAAATTCGAAAACATGGGATTTTTATATAAATTTTCAGCCCCAACTAGGCATCCTTATCTAATTTCTTCTGTAGTAAAAATTTTACTTTAGTATTTATTCACATTACTTTGATAAACTCGTCACCAAAATTATGCTCATAACATTAAAAACATAAGACTTTTGCATATAAAAATCTAACTACCTCATCATCCCCTTATTCCGTCAGTGATGTAAAATTCTTTCTTAGTAGATGTTTTCACCCCATAACATCAACATGCCAAATTTTTACACCTAAACAACTTAATAACTAACTAAAGTAATTTTTGAAATAAACGTGAGACAGTGGCAGGTATATATTCGGCGTATTCGCTGACATTAGGGCCAATTATGGATGATGTTCACAAGTTTTATGAACACCATCCATTGCAGATTATTTATGATATATATGGGCTGCCTTTCGGTTTTAGCCGTCTGTACCTCACTCTGGCTATGCCGGCGTTTACGCTGTTCCCGGCCATGCACAGCGGGCGTCGCCGGTCTCTGCACAGCAGCTGACGTCGTTGCAAGCGGCACCGCCGTTCCCTGCACAGCCGGCGTCCTCTGATGCTTCACAGGCGTCGATATGGACATCTGGTGATCCGGCAAACTCACATTCACATAAACTCGTCGGTTTTATAGAAGTATTTTTAGTATCATAAATCTCTTTTGTTGGTCTATTTTGATTTTGAATGAAATTATTCTTTAATAACTTTAACTTACAAACATAGCTTCATCTTCGCTATCACTGTAGAACTTATATATACAGTCCAAATTTTGGGCATTGTGTTCGTAATGTACCATACGACTGTCTGTCCTTTTTTCTTTTGGTTTCTGGGAAAAATGGATTTAAGATTAACTTTATTTATAGTCATGAAATATATAATTATTATTGTAGATAGGTTTTTAAAGGTTCGCAATCGGAGTAACCCTTTACGCTAACGCTTTGCAGTGCATTTGGCAAGGAAGTCAAAGTTACCTGCCCTACGTATATAATCGCGGTCAGAAAATGTTTACCACTTTAAGGATCACAATTTCATGCACACATTTAAGTCACAAGTTCTAAATGTCTATTTCATTATAATTTGATTGACCATAGATTATCTTTTTCTAATATGACAATCAATCGCTCTAGGACAGGGATGGCGAACCTTTATTAATGAATGTGCTATTTTCTATGAAAAAAACAATACTGTACCTATGACTTGCCGTTAAAAAATCTGGGTTACTTAATAATAATGGAGAAAAATTAAACGAATTGCTGTTAACTTAAAGCTATTTAGATACTTGCAGCTCGAAATGTTTACAGCAATCGAAATGTTTAATATTTATATTCAAATTAAAAAAAAAATTAGTGTGATTTCTGCTGTTGCAAAAAAGGTGCTAAAAATCTCACATTAGGGCAGATTCGTACTTTGTTACTAAGCAGTATTGAAGCTAAACTAGAGTTCATTTCTAAAAATGACTTGCAAACATACGTTGGTGAAAATAGAAATTTTATAAATGATTGGCGTGCCCGAATTGCCATGGGTTCGCCATCTCTGCTGTAGGAGATGGACTGACTACTATCAAGTTTTAATATATAGAAAACCTTGTTTGAAAAAACTAATATTTTAGTTTTTTAAATAAGAATATGAAGAAAAAACTTCGAATTTTTTTATTTAATATCTAGTATAACCTCCCTCTACAGCTATGACGGCACGTAGTCTATCTCGCATAGATGCAACAAGACGCGTATGCACGATCAGTACCTCTGATATCATCCCATACTTGAGCACAGTGTGATCTAAGAGCTTGAGGGTTTCTTTCATTTTAACAGTCCCAGCGTTGAACCATAAGCCCCCATAAATTTTCAATAGGGTTTAAATCAGCAGACCGAGCGGGCCATTGAATGGGACGAATGTCACGGTGCAATTTGAACCAAGCCATAGTAACACGGGCTGGGTGTATCCGTGCATTATCTTAAACTCAATTAGTGTGTGGGAATTCCGTTGCAGGATACACTACGCGCACAGTAGGCAGCATCACTTCTTTCAAAAGCGACACATAATTAATGGCCGTAGCCCTATTCTCTAACGACGCCAGTTCTCCGACGCCGTCAAGGCTCATCCTCCCCCATAAGTTTACTATAATGCGACCTGACTCGTTTTGAGGCACAATATGACCTTCATCATACCGAGTTCGATAGTAGCGCCATAAAGTTAATCTTCCGATTTGGCTTGATTTAAAAGTTTTTTCATCGGTAAATATAGTATTCGACCAATCAAAATCGAGATGTCGTCGCGCAAAGTTATGCCGGGCTGTTTTGTGGTGAGGTTTCAGCTCCACTTTAATAGCATGATGTCTGTAGTGTAGTCCAACATTGTGCAAAGCTCGTCGGATCGTCCAAGCACTCACATCATATAAAGCAGCAAAATAACTAGTTGGTGTAAAACCATTCTCTTCGTAACGACGAATAATTTCTGTTATTTGCGCGGCGGTTAGTATATCTCGTGATATAGCACTAATACTATGTCCATCTTCGAAGAGAAATATTATTTCAGCCCTTTGCTCCAGGGTTAAACTTGCCATTTTATTTCGTTATGAAAAAATCTTTTGTAAAATTTTACTCTTGTGAAAACGACGTTCAAACAATATTTTTTGATAAATGTCATTTCAACAAATAAAAATATTAGTTTTAGTTAGTCATTAAATTAGGTTTTTACAAACACTTTTGAATCGTTAAAGTTCACCCTCCGGTTCGCAATGTTAATTTCTACCGAGAAGCATCCGGCAAGAAACTCGATAGTTACTATTTTAAAAAATAAACTTAGTTAACAACATAATTAGTACACATTATCATAAAAATTACAAATATAGTCAATGTTTTCAATAGAAATTTTTAAGCCCTACAGTTTTATAAATTATTTCCATTTTAATTTCGTTTATCTATGCATCCTGTTATAAAGCATCTTCAGTCACATGGATGTTACGCAGGTAGATACATACTGTTATGTTTGCGTTGCCTTTTAAGGTTTAAAAACGTAGGTAAATGAAAGGTTTTTCGTTTAACTTTAAATATAATAATTAACTTTAAAGCTAACTGACCTCTGCTAGACATAACTATTTTCTAATGTGTTTTTAACGTCATCACACCCAGTCCTCCGCCTTTCTCATTCAGCCACATATGGCTACCTTTTCATATAATCGGTCCACCTGGGCTGGCGACTGATTGGTAGCGGTATAACTGCCATATATATATAGCATATCAAGCCTATAAATAACACACACTGCCTGCACTGCTGTGCCACCGGGAGGAAGTTTGGCACTGTTACCTATTACCAACTGTAGCACTGCGATGGCCAAAACGTCTACCCAGTGTGGCTATAATGGGATGGAATGGATAATTGTATATCCATGCAGCATTTTAACACCTACTCACTTGTGCACGCACTATCAGTCCTTTGACTTTGGTAATTAGGAACTCATTTTCATAGCTGCGGAAATTGGCAAAATTAAAGTAAATGCTTCTAATTTTGTACCTGTTGGGAACCTATTATAGGCGAAGGGGGTGATTCTGCGTCTGTTTCCATTTCTATCGAGTTGCTGCTCGCGCTGCTTGCTGGCTGTGTCCTGTTGTCTGCATTAACCTGCTGGTTTTGCAGAGAGTTCTGAATTAATTACACTGGTGACAGGCTGCTGCCTGCACTGCTGTGCCACCGGGAGGAAGTTTGGCACTGTTGCCTATTACCTACTGTGGCACTGCGATGGCCAAAACGTCTACCCAGTGTGGCTATAATGGTATGGAATGGAAAATTGTATATCCATTCAGCATTTTAACACTTACTCACTTGTGCACGCACTATCAGTCCTTTGACTTTGGTAAATAGGAACTCACTTTCATAGCTGTGGAAATTGGCAAAATTAAAGTAAATGCTTCTAATTTTGTACCTGTTGAGAACCTATTATAGGCGAAGGGGGTGATTCTGCTTCTGTTCTCATTTCTGTCGAGTTGCTGCTCGCGCTGCTTGCTGGCTGTGTCCTGTCTTCTGCATTAACCTGCTGGTTTTGCAGAGAGTTCTGAATTTTTGAACATATAATTTTTAAATTCTGAATATTTATGTATACCTACATTTTTAAATGCCTTGCAACTAGTTGGTCATAGGATTGGCGTCTATAAAGAGTTTATAATAAAATTAAATAGTGAGGAAAATTACAAGGTGCAGGCAGTACATTATATTATTAAGAATCGTTTCTTAATCGTTAAGCTAATAAATATAGAGATATTCATCCTTCACAAATATTGGTAATCGTAGATAAGTACTGTTCAATCTAATGCCTAAGTTTCGATCTTTAGAGATGTTACCAATAACGTATAAGGATATTGAAAGAAATTAAAATGGAATTGCACAATATAAACACCTATATATTCAGACATATACAACTCTAAGTGACTGAAGATAAAGTGCTAAACTCAGTACAACAATCTTTCAAACACACAAGACTTCATAGCATTAAGAAACACGATATAATATACATAAATAGAAATATTCTTTCTTTGTTTATGACTCACTGAACTGTATACAATCAGAAAATAATTAAATAGTACTTAAATCAAGAAGAATTCAATGTAGGAAACAAATACTGTATTATGTACACAAATGGACTTACTTAACAATTAATTGTAAATTGCTTTTCAGGGATGAAACTATTAATAGCTACTACGCACTCAATTACTTGACTTGAAAATACTTAAGATTGTCATTGGAATCTTACGTTTACCATTATCTCATACCGCTTCATTAAAGAAACTTTCAAACCCATTCTTAGGATTTCGTACCTCAAGGAAAAAAGGAATCCTTATAGATCACTTTGTTGTCCATCCGTCTGTCTGTAAGTCAAGTCATATTTTCGTCAGAAACGCGTGAAGGATCAAGTTGGAATTTATATCAAATACTAACATCTACGGTTCCTTGAAGCTGTAACAAATCGAGCTTCTATGGCAACGCAGTTAAAAAAATACTGATAAAAAATAATAGTTTAACAAATCAGGCTCCCGGCTTCAGGTGTTGACGACAGTTGTTACCCCTGAAGCTGGGGGCGTGGCGACTCACACTTGATGAAAATAACCCCTGAAGCTGGGGGGCGTGGCGACTCACACTTTAAGAAAACTACCCCTGAAGCTGGGGCGCGTGGCGACTCACACTTGACGAAAACTACCCCTAAAGCTGGGGGGGTGGCGACTCACACTTGACAAGAACTACCCCTGAGGCTGAGGGCGTGGCGACTCACACTTGACGAAAATTACCACTGAAGCTGGGGTAAAAACCTCGACCGACTTGAATTAAATATTTTGTGTTTTCTGTACAGAAAATCTTTAATTCAATTCGGTCGAGGTTTGAAGAAAAAAGCAGATAATAGTGTCAACATCTACCAAGACAACACATACACAGGACATGATGTGTCAAATATGTGATAACTTTAAGTTTTACACAGTACCCACTGCGACGTCACGCGGTAGTTATGGTCCAGCGTGAGTTGAGACACCCCTAAAATGAGACACACCCTAGGGGGTGTAGAAATAGTATTAAGCCTTTAATTGCATGCATTGCTGATTTTTGAATTGGTTTTATGTTAGTTAATATATTGTATATACAAGTGGCGTAGATACAGTAATTCTAGTTGGTTCACAAAACAAATTATTTAAAATAAAACACTGAAATAAGGCAAGCAATCTGGTGCTTAATGAGCTATTTTCTAAAATGTTTATATTAAAGTTACCACAAAAAATATTTTCGTAGCATAATAGTCCAATCATTATAGTAATAAATAAAATAAAAAAAACCTAACTTTAAATAAAAAATATCCTCTAAAAAATCTTGCAGCACCGCGCCCAGAATGCTGGCAGCGTTACCTCTTTGGATCGCCAAACTGATCCTTTGGCAGAGAAAACTGCCAGCCCTCCGGTCACCCGATGCCTCGACCAGTCCCTACGGCCCAAAAGTCTCAACCCCAAACGGCACAAATATGAAATCTGCCTCAAGATTGGCATAGTTACGCCGCTTGCGTAAATAAATGTTTTGATTATTGAATGTTTTGTTTATTGGAATAACTGATTTTATTCAGCACTTTATCCATAACTAATTCATAATTAGGATACATTGCAGAAAGCGGCTTGTATACACTCACAACAATAAGATGCGCAACTGCTATACAAGACATCTCGGCAGTTCGCCCAACTGAAAGGCTCACAATGTCTTTACGTTCCTTAAGCTTCAGCTGTTTATTGACTAAAATTAAAGAGCCGCCATGGATTGCATTTACTCGGCTGAACGAACTTCCCACCTGGTGATTAGTGAAATTGAACATAAACTGATGACTGCGTAGCTAGTGTTCAGTGATATATAAGGTGTCTATCTTTTGGCAGTTTATGAATAATTCAATGTCTAGTTCTTTCTGAGACATTCATTGTATGTTCTGTTGCACTAGATTCAATGGAATATTATTTTTAGTATCTATGACAAAAAATATTTTTGGTTTCTGTTTGCATAAAAATTGAGTAGACATAGATTGCTTAATTTTAAATTACTTATGTTGGAGTTATATTTGCCAAAGTGGTCCTTTGTAGTCTTAAAATTTAGTTTAAATTATTACATGTCAAATTATTATACTGCTCAGTAGAAGCAGATTGTTAAGCCAAATAATTGTCTGGAATGTCAATTACACTGCTCAATAAAACCAGATTGTATAGCCAAATTATTGGCTGTGGTATTAATATAAAATGATAGCGACAAGGCCAAGGAATTTAATTTCCAACCCACCTAAGGTTCAATATCGTATAGCAAAATATCACCATAAGAGCTAAGTGGAACCGAACGTTACTTTGACATAAAGCATGCATTGTTTTATATTAGTAACTAGGCAACAGATTAACAACGTTGACATGGCGAACTGAACTTTGGGACGCCAAGGCTCTTTGCCAAAACTGGAGTCCGGATTTGTTTGTCATCTCGCTAGTTTTGTTATTTGATGTTTATATGAAATTTATTTATCTAAAAACTAGCATAACCAACGAATATTATAATTCAATAATACCACAATTTTATAAACGTTTTCTTTAACAAAAACAACTAAACGAAAACATTATTTCTGATCTCAATCACTGAGCGAGGTCTTTATAAAAAACTATAACGACACTATTTAATGGAACGAATAAAATAAACTAAATGTTAATAAAAAAAAAATTCTAATAAAATCATTTTGTATGACCTCCAACAGGCGTATGAGATTAATTGTTCACAAATATTAGTGCCACGGAAATCTTCCCATGCACTATGACAGTGATTATAAGTGCTTCACGTGTTCTTTCGTGCTGATTGTTCCATCGTTAGACCATTATGCCCCAAAGATTCTCTATAGGGTTCAAATCAGGAGCTTCAGCATAACTTGGTTGTGCCTCACTAAGTTTCGCACAATTTGGTGCGTTGTCTTACACAAAATCAATTTGAGGAACTTCCTATAAGTTCGTAAAGTCGGAAGCACACTTTCATCCAACAGGGCTACATAGTCCCGAGCGGTTGCTCTTGGAGTCAAATTCACGAGTTCTCCAACACCAGCTAAAGAAATCCAACCCGAAATGTTTGCAGTAATTCGTCCAGATTCATAATTAGCCGCGACGTGGTCTTCTGTGCACCGGGTTCGATCAAACCACCACAAATTTAATCTTTCGGTTTGAGAACTTGAAAATGTCTTTGCGTCAATAAAAGCTGTAGACGTCCAGTCAGAATTTAAATACTGTCGGGCAAAGTGACGTCGGTCTAATTTATAATTCTCGGTCAAGGCAATTTTTTTCGCAGGCCGTCTGTGATGTAAATTCATAGCATGTAGGCAATTCCTAATCGTTCTTGGGTCAACGTTTAACACTTCCGCAAAGCGTCCCGTTAACGTAAAGCCAGAATGTATTGCTTTCGCATTAATCGGCGTTGGTCTTCGGCTATTGCAAGCGGGCGGGCGGGTTATTTTGCCGTAAATCAATAAGGTTTCCTTCAGCATTTTATCGCCATACCCGACAGCGAACTGTATCTCGACTCACATTTAACCGACTCCTTATTATGGATATGCATCCTTATTTCTTCCTGGTGTAACACCATTATTTGAGCTCTCAACAGTTCACCGTTAGCGGCAAGCATATTATTTTTCAAATTAATAACGTATTTAAAAATTATTACAATTTTCTTGATTGACACTGACACATGTTCGCCATTAGAAAAGCAAATGAAAACTTTTCACAAAGAGGTTATCTGTAATGTGAAGTGACAAATAATACGTATTAACATTTCAATACTATTACTGATATAGAATTTTCGACCTTAATGCATTGCGAATGTCTAACGACATTTCAACGAAATGGGTAGGGAATTAAATTCCTTGACTGTACAATGGTGTGTGAGATAATATTGTTATGTCTTGTCCTTATATAATTGTGTCTAAAAATTACTGTTAGTATCTATCACATGAAAGTTATTAAAAATATTTACTCACACAAATTTATTTTATTTTTATTATTTATTTTATTATTTTATTCACACGAATTAAATTCAAATTTAAATATTGTATAGCCCTTGGTATTTACACGACTAGGTACGACACGCGGCGCTATATATCATAAACGGGCTAAGCAAAAAAGACAAAATAAATTTTAGTCAGGTACCTAATATATATTTATTTTTATATTTATCTATAGTTTATTTTCTTAGTAACATAGATTCAAGTAATCAACAGCTGAAATTTTCAAAATTTATACGTACGCAGGTAGATACATACTGTTATGTTTGCGTTGCCTTTTAAGGTTTAAAAACGTAGGTAAATAAAAGGTTTTTCGTTTAACTTTAAATATAATAATTAACTTTAAAGCTAACTGACCTCTGCTAGACATAACTATCTTCTAATGTGTTTTTAACGTCATCACACCCAGCCCTCCGCCTTTCTCATTCAGCCACATATGGCTACCTTTTCATATAATCGGTCCACCTGGGCTGGCGACCGATTGGTAGCGGTATAACTACCATATATATATAGCATAGCCAGCCTATAAATAACACACACACTGCTGTGCCACCGGGAGGAAGTTTGGCACTGTTACCTATTACCTACTGTGGCACTGCGATGGCCAAAACGTCTACCCAGTGTGGCTATAATGGGATGGAATGGATAATTGTATATCCATTCAGCATTTGAACATCTACTCACTTGTACACGCACTATCAGTCCTTTAACTTTGGTAAATAGGAACTCACTTTCATAGCTGCGGAAATTGGCAAAATTAAAGTAAATGCTTCTAATTTTGTACCTGTTGAGAACCTATTATAGGCGAAGGGGGTGATTCTGCTTCTGTTCTCATTTCTGTCGAGTTGCTGCTCGCGCTGCTTGCTGGCTGTGTCCTGTCGTCTGCATTAACCTGCTGGTTTTGCAGAGAGTTCTGAATTTTAGAACATATAATTTTTAAATTCTGAATATTTATGTATACATACATTTTTAAATGCCTTGCAACTAGTTGGTCATAGGATTGGCGTCTATAAAGAGTTTATAATAAAATTAAATAGTGAGGAAAATTACAAGGTGCAGGCAGTACATTATATTATTAAGAATCGTTTCTTAATCGTTAAGCTAATAAATATAGAGATATTCATCCTTCACAAATATTGGTAATCGTACATAAGTACTGTTCAATCTAATGCCTAAGTTTCGATCTCTAGAGATGTTACCAATAACGTATAAGGATATGCGTCGATTGATTGAAAGGAATTAAAATGATATTGCACAATATAAACACCTATAAGTAGAGGGGATTCGTTGGTTCTGGCGCACTTCCCCCCAACCTCAACCCCTCGCCTAAAAAAAAGCTCACCAACTTTTCTTCTGCTTTGTACGACTCGCGCTTGACCACTCTCAATACATTGTTGGTTCTGGCACACTACCCTCCAACCCCAACCCCTCGCCTAAAAACTTTCCTGCCCCCGCGTGACTCGCGGTTGACCACTCTCAAAACATAGTTGGTTCTGGCGCACTACCCTCCAACTTCAACCCCTCGCCTAAAAACTTTTCTGCCCCCCGCACGACTCGCGCTTGACCACTCTCAAAACCACCCCTGTGTCTGGGGTGTGGCGACTCGCGCTTGACCACTCTCAAAACCACCCCCTGTGTCTGGGATACGTCGACTCACGCTTGACCAGAACTACCACGTGACATCACTGTAGGTTCTGTGTAGTTTTGTTAAGTATTTATATCATTATCGTAATGGGTCTATCGTATTTTTCCGTTCATTAGTTATTCTTATTTAATTACAATGTCGTGAGTGCGATAATGATGTTTGTGGTAACATTCCTAATACCTTTTTAATTATATTTGTACTTGTAAGATAAATCGTATATATATAGGATAGTCGAGAGTATTCGAGTTACAATTTATCATCAAGTGATTGAATTCATCCTGTGTGATACTGAGGCTGGTTCTATTTACTTCAAAAAAAGCTATGGAGGTATGTGTTTTTTTGCTTTATAATTCTTTATCTATATTTATTATATATATTACAGACCCTCAAAACTATGTGTTTGTTTGAATGTCTATTACTTAAACCAATTTTGTTTAGGTTTTCACTTTAGGCAAATTTTTGATTCAAATTATTATACAAATATGTTTTTAAAGCATAGGCTTATTTTATTACAGAATTCAACATTTAACGTAATGGAAGAAAACACGTTCAAGCATTACTACTACGCTACATCGGATGATGAGCAATCAACTGAGAAGGCCTTAGAAACAACAAAGCTCAAACAGTCTCGTCGAAATAGTATCGACTCATTCTTTGAGGGGACCAATCAGAAGAAAAAGAAACTCAGCTCTACAGTGGCGAGATCTTCAAAAGATGGTATCCCTGGTGTCACATACTTGTCTACTAATAATGATGATGGGGCTCATGCTACACATTTGATAAAAATTGAGGTGTATGACCTCATAAAATTGAAAAAAGTACCAGTAAATGAACATTGGAAACACTCAGAAGTGAGGATCAAATATTATACGGATACAAAAGATGAAAAATATGAGCAAACGAAGGGTATCATATTTGATATCACGAAGCAAATAGCAGAAACCAATAACTGTAAAAAATACTTTTTTAAAAAGTAATCTCTAATAGCTAAATTAATTTATAAGAACCATCCTTACAAAATTTTATGAGTATCTAATTGATAAGTAACGAGCAACTATTAATTAACCATCAACTAATATAGTAATCACCTTATCGACTTGTATATATGAGAGAAAAATCGAACATTATATTTATTATTAATTCATCATTCACAAGCAAAGCTAAACTGGTTTATTTCAACCATGTCACTAGAAAGTGTTTTTTTTCAAAATGTTTTTGAAGAAGAAGAAAAAGAACTAATGAGAGCGTGTGAGAATTATGAAGATAATGCTCTGGAAAATCCGTATTATGACACTTCACTGTTTAACATCTGTAAAGAAGTTGAGGAAACATTCAGGTATACATTCTAACTATACTTATTTAAATTTTATGTTACATATTTGTGTTCTTATATTAACATAAGCATGTTATATCTACAGAAAATCTTCAATTCAAGTCGGTCGAGGTTTGAAGAGACAAGCTGATATTAGTGTTGAAGATTTACAACAAGCATCGACGTCATCATCTTCCAATACAACACATAGACAGAACGTTATGTGTCAAATATGTGAATTACAGGTTAGCCAAAGGTTCTATGCTCAGCACTTACGATCTAAGGAACACAAAGAAAAATGTCTTATTCACAATCATAATTTACATAATGTCTCTGTTATATCAGTTGCTTTTGGGTCTCGGGTCTTAACGTATAGAATTGTATCACCTAAAGCTAATGAGTCACTTAAAATACAAACTCCTGAAGTATTCATAGCATCAATTAAAGAGTCGATACTATTTCTTATTCAGGAATGTTTAAAAGAGTTAACTATTGTTAAAGTTAATTTTATTATTCATGCAGATTTTGAACAGGAAACAAAAGATTTAAAAAATTCTTTCGATTTTCAAACAAAAAATTGGACTATTTCTTTAGGGGACGAATTAGAAAATTATTTAGAAACTTTAAGCGAAGACATTAAAAATAAAATGAGTGATTTCGAAGCAAAAGATAGTGGATGGACTTTAAAAGAAATTCAGTTCTTAGAAATGAATGTTAATAAGTTCAATCCCTTACGAGGGTCTTCGTTTATTGAATTACCTTTAGATATTAAGCGTAAAAAAGCAGTCATAAATGTAAAAAATAACGATCAACAATGTTTTAAGTGGGCTTTATTATCCGCACTATATCCTGTAAATAAAAGTTCTGAAAGGGTATCATCATACTTGAGGAATCAAAATAGACTAAAGTTTAATAATATACAGTTCCCAATCAAATTATCGGATATACCCAAGGTAGAAAAATAGAATAACATTAGTATCAATGTTTTCGGATTAGAATTTAACAAAGAAAAAAAATGTAATACCATCGTTGGACCATTATATTTTACTAAATGTCGTAAAGAATTACACATTAACTTATTATTTTTAAACAATGGTTCAAATGGTCATTATTGTTTTATAAAAAATTTATCACGCTTGGTTAGTAAACAAATAACGAATCGAAATAATGCTATTCATATCTGTGATGGTTGCCTTCTATATTTTAAATCAAAAGTTAATTTAATTAATCACCAAAAACATGACTGTGCTCATATTGTTACTGAATTACCAGGAATTCATAAAAAAGGAAAAGATTGGTTTAATCGGGAAACAAATAATGATGAAATCTATTTTGATAAGTTTCAAAGAAAATTAAAATTACCTTTTGTAATATATGCAGACTTTGAAGCTCTTTTAAAACCCGTCACCTCATGTGACCCTAATCCATCGAAGTCATATACAAAAACAATACATGAACATGAAGTTTATAGTTATGGATACTATATAAAATGTTCGTATGATGATAAGCTGTCTACATACAGAACATACACAGGGCCTAATTGTGCAAAAATGTTTATGGAAAGCATTTACAAAGATATTAGCAATATACATAGGATAAATTGTTTTCAAAAATGTCCACTTCCATTACTTACGAAGAGAAGGAATCTATTAGACAATCGCAATTATGTTATATTTGTGAAGGGCTATTGGGTGATGACATCACAGTAGACTATGATTGGAATACTGGTAATTTTAGAGGTGTTGCTCACGAATTATGTAGTTCAAAGTATCGTGTTCCCTTTTTCATTCCCATTCTATTTCATAATCTAAGTAATTATGATGCTCATTTTATTGTTCATGCTTTGAATTTTAAAGATGGAGAAATAGATATCATTCCGCAAAATAAGGAAAAATATATTTCATTCTCAAAAAAACTTAATATAAGAGGTCATTTAGTACATTTGCGGTTTTTAGATTCCTTTAAATTCATGGCCAGTAGTTTAGATAGTTTAGCTAAAAATCTAAAAAAAGATCAATTTATAGAATTAAGAAAACAATTTCCAAACGAAAATGATTTTAATAAACTTATTAGGAAAGGTGTTTTTCCTTATGAATTTGTTAATTCTTATGAAAGTTACAACTCTTCCAGATCAAGACGCTTTCTTTAACTCTTTAAGTAATACCAGTGTCTCAGATGATGATTATAAACATGCTCAAAATGTTTGGGTCCAATTTAAATGTAAAAATATGTTGGACTATTCCAATCTATACTTAAGAACTGATGTAATGTTACTCACTGATATTTTTGAAAACTTTAGAGAAATTTGTATTAAAACATATGAACTCGACCCTGTACAATATTATACCCTTCCAGGATTAAGCTGGGATGCAATGCTAAAATGTACTAACATAACACTGGAATTATTAAAAGACTTTGATAAAATAGCATTCGTAAAGTCTGGTATAAGAGGTGGTATTTCACAGTGTTCTAACAGATATGGAAAGGCAAATAACGAGTACATGGGTGATTACAAAGATAACTTACCAAAATCTTACTTAATGTATTTTGATGCAAACAATCTCTATGGTTGGGCAATGTCTCAGTATTTGCCTGTAAGAGATTTTAAATGGGTTAACCCGAACATAGACTTCAATATATCAGATACATCAGATATTGGATACATACTGGAAGTTGATCTTGAATACCCTGAAAATTTACATGATCTTCATTCAGACTTACCTTTATGCCCTGAAAACATTGTAATCGGTAACAGTAAAGATAAAAAATTAGTACCAAATTTATATAACAAAACTAAATATATTATTCACTATAGAAATCTGAAGCAATGTTTACAACTTGGTATGAAATTAATTAGAGTTCATAGAGTTTTACAGTTTGAGCAAAGTCCTTGGTTGAAGAAATATATAGGTACACAACTAAGAACTTTAGCTAAAAGTGACTTTGAAAAAGATTTTTATAAACTTATGAATAATGCAGTCTTTGGTAAAACTATGGAAAATGTTGAAAAACGTGTTAATGTGAAATTGTTAACCCACTGGGAAAACCATGGAAAAATTCAAGGTGCACAAAGTTTAATTGCTCGCCCTGAGTTTCATAGTCTATCTATATTCTCCGAGTCTTTAATTGCTGTACAATTACAAAAGACTAAGGTATATTTCAATAAACCATTTGTTTTAGGATTTTGTATATTAGAAATATCAAAAACATTGATGTATAACTTTCATTATAATTACATGAAAAGAAAATACAATAATAGTGTCAAGTTATTATACACTGATACGGATAGCTTAGTTTACCATGTATTTACAGATAATTTTTATAATGATATAAAATCTGACTTAGAATGTTTTTTCGATACTTCAGACTATTCTAGTGATAATGTTTATGGTTTCCCACTTTTAAATAAAAAGAAACTTGGATATTTTAAGGATGAGAACAATGGTAAAATATTTCGGGAGTTTGTAGGACTTCGATCAAAAATGTATGCAATGGACATTGAAAGTAAGGTTATTGCTAAAGCAAAATGTGTAAATAAAAGTGTGACAAAAAAGATGAATTTGGAAAATTATAAGTTGTGTCTATTTAATAAAAATGTAAATGTTTCACAAATGTGTAGGATTCGAAGTGTGAAACATACTATTTTTACACAACAAATTAATAAAACTTGTCTATCCTGTAATGACACCAAGAGATATATTTTACCTAATTCAACAGATACATATGCTTGGGGTCATTTTAAGATTAACTTATAGTTTTGAAATAATAATAATATAGAGTATTAATTGTATCTGGTTTATGTGTGTTTAAAAAATGTAAGGTAATAACTATTATTAAGTAACATAATGATTGTAATTTTTTTTTTATTATTAATTATATTGTTTTTAATATATAAGTGTTTGTTTTTATTGCTTTCCTCCATATGAATTTGAACATTTTTAAAGAGAACACACATTAAAAATAATTATGATTCATTTTTATCATCCCTTTACAGTAATTGTAGCTGGCCCTAGTGGATGTGGTAAATCAGTTTTTGTTAAAAATTTTGTGAAACATGCTAATGAGATTTGCAATCAACATTTTTCTAATATTATGTGGTGTTATGATGAAATGCAACCGTTATACAACTTGAACAATGTTAATTATTACCAAGGTATTCCTGACCTCAGTATGTTTGATGGAGAACAACCACAACTAATAATAATCGATGACCTCATGCGAGAGTCTGATGGTCGTGTTGTTGACATATTCACAAAGGGTAGTCATCATAGAAACATTAGTGTTTTCTATATTACACAAAATATATTCCATCAAGGTAAAGGACAGAGAGATATTTCTTTAAACTCTAGTTATATAGTCTACTTTAAAAATCCACGAGATAAAACACAAATTCGTTACTTAGCACGTCAAGTCTCACCTGAAAACATTAAATTTTTGGAAGATGCCTACAAAGATGCTACTAGTGAACCTCATGGCTACCTAATAATAGATTTAAAACAGGACACAATTGATATGTGTCGATTTAAAACGAGAATATTTCCTTCTGACCAGAACTGCATTGTATATATACCTAAAAAAGGATTTAAATACAGCAAACATAATGAAATTCCAATCATTCATAAATAATGCATTCAAGAGTGACTACACATAAAGAACTTTTAAAATCGTTGCATGTATTGAAACCAAGACATAGAAAAGCTTTACTTAAATCTTGTAGTAAAGAAGAAATAAATTTTATTTGTGAGTGTATTTACAACGTATTACAGGGTAAAATACCCGTCAAGGAAAATGATAAAAACAAATTAAAAAAATATAAAAATATATTGAGAAAGTTGGTTTGTAAAGGAAGAAATCTACTTAGAAAAAACGTAATTATTCAAAGGGGTGGTGCCTTTTTACCTATTATTTTAGGATCTGTTCTAAGTGCCTTGGTGAGTTCAATTTTAAAACCTTAGCAGGAAAATAAAAGCAAAAATGGAACATGCTAAAAAAATGATTCTAATTGAACCTAATTTGATAGAAAAAATTAAAAAGGAAAATGAAACACAAAGCGCTTTAAATACTTTATCCCGTTTAGATGGTGAAATGAAAGATATTTTAAATAGTAATGTAGAAGATAGAGAAAAATGGATTTTGTATTTACAAACACTACAAAGGTATTTACATTTTACTGAAGTAGAACGACGACCATATCAAATACCAATTATAACCAAAACAGAAAGTTCGCCTAATTATAAAGATACTGATGTCATTAAGGAAACAGTCCTTGACACTGAGCAGGTATCAAACATAAAATCAAAAACCATAAATGATACTGACTTAACCCCATTTTATTCAAAGCAACAACTCTTGAAATTGATTCCTAAGACGTATATAAAACGAGGTGAATTACTAATAGAATCAATTTTTTCAAATAAAAATAAGGTACATTGGGATACCAATGGAACTGTTAGTATCAATAAAATGAAAATACCAGGAAGTAACATTATAGACCTGGTGAATGATACACTAAGACCACTTAAACACAGTGATCCAATTGGGTGGCAAGAGTTTGCATCAGCATTAAAAGAAATTAAATATAACCATTAACTTATATATTGGAAATCCAAAAAGACTAGAATATATTAATAAACTTTACTTAGGTGATATAAAAGAAGAAATTCCACTTAACAATAGCAATCAGATAATAGTTTTTACTCCTACTAAGACTCATTTTAACAAAATCAAGAAAAAAATAGACTGGGAAAAATGGACCCCCTATTAGAAATAAATCAGATTTTACTATGATGTTTCTCATCCTGCTGGATATGGAGGTGTTAACAAACTCATCAACTCGTTAAAGGGAAAAATGACAGCAAAACAATGTGAAAAATTGGTTGCAAGAACAAGAAACTTACACATTACATAAACCTGTAAGAAATAGATTTCCTAGAAATAAGTACATTTTATCTAATTATAATGGACTTGTGGCAGGTGGATTTAAGTGATATGCGCACTTATTCTGAATATAATGATGGTTTTAAATATATTCTGTGTGTTATTGATGTATTTAGTAAATATGCATTTGCTAGATGTTTAAAAAAAAAGAACTCTATAACTATAAAAGAATGCTTTGAAAGTATATTTAATGAGTCAAAATCCTTACCTAACCACATTCAGTCAGATAAGGGAACTGAATTTGTTTCTAAGGATGTGCAAAAATATTTTAAAAGTAAAGGTATAAAACTATTACACCACTAACAATCCTGATATAAAAGCTAGTATCGTGGAACGCTTTCAAAGAACATTAAAGACAAAAATGTGGCGGTATTTCACACATCATAACACATATAGATATGTTGATATTTTAAAAGATTTGATTTATTCTTATAATCATAGCTATCATTCATGTATAAAAATGTGTCCCAAAGATGTTAACTCAGAAAAAATTATGACTGTTTGGAATAATTTATATGATAGAGATAAAGGGCAAAAGGCTATTCTAAACAGGTTTAAAGAAAGGTGATTATGTTAGGATAACAAAACATAAACACATATTTCAAAAAGGATACGAGAGCAACTGGAGTGATGAAATATTTGTTATTACTTCAGTTATAAGAAGATCACCTTGGGTAGTTTATACGTTAAAAGATCTTCAAAATGAACCCATTACAGGTACATTTTATGAGAAAGAATTACAAAAAGTAATATACAACCCCACTCTCCCACATAAAATAGATAAAATACTCCACACTCGTTATTTTGGAAATAGAAAGCAAGTACTAGTGAAGTGGAAAGGTTATCCAAACAAATTTAATACTTGGGTATCATTAAAAGATATAGAAAAAATATGATTAAGGAAGATTTTTATTTAACTTTGCTCAGTAATAGTTCAATGGAATATTTTCCGAGTAATACCACTACAAATTTTTCAACAAAACTTCCAAAACCTATAAAATTAGAAGGACAGTGGTCTGTTGAAGTTGTAGAATTTCAATACCCATGTAGTATGTTTACAGTTCAAGAGGGTGAAAATATAATGTATATTACTAAGAAAATGATAGTACCTTTGGATAAATCAATATCATCAGTTATTTATAAAAATCATATACCTGCAACCAATTATGATAATATTGATAACATTTTAAAAGCCTTAAACCTAAAAGAAAACTGTCGCTTTCATTATGATAAAGTTTCCCAGATGGTCTCTGTTCAAATTAACGATAAAAATATATCATCTTTAACGTTATCATCAAAGTTAAGTATTCAACTTGGCTTTGAACCAAAAACTAATTTAATAACAAAAAATGTTGGAAGATACCCACCCAATTTACATTTAGGATTACCTTCTCAATTATTTGTTTACTGTGATATAATTGATCCGCAAATATTTGGAGATGTTATGACACCATTGTTAAGAATAATACCTTTAGACACCGAGAAATATATCTATGGTGCTTATAAGATGCATGTATTTTCACCACCCCACTACTTACCAGTTATGCGAAGAGAACTTGATACAATTGAAATAGATATAAGAACAAACACTGGTAATAAAATACCATTTCAATTTGGGACCGCATATGTTAAACTACACTTTAAGCGATTATAATGCATAATAACAGTATTTGTCCCTATGAGCAATATTATTCACACCAAGCAGGATCAGGAATTGGTGTAATTTATAAAGGTGTACCACATCAACGTGGTCATGGAATAGGAAGCTTTTTAGGAGGCCTGTTTCGATCAGTACTACCTTTATTATCAAGTGGGGCTAGAGTAATTGGTAAAGAGGCTCTTAATGCTGGAGTGGGATTATTAAGCGATATGATAAGCCAGAAACCAATGAATGAATCTGTGCAAACACGGTTAAAAGATGTAAGTAGTAATTTAAAACGAAGAGCAGATGATAAAATTGAAAGACTAATGAATGGATCAGGTTATATAACGAAACGTCAACGTCGGATTCATTCCATTCCGTCAACAGCTTTGAAAGAGTTGAGAACTAGAAAGTATAAAATTAATAGAAATACTAAAGATATATTTTCAAACAAATAATGTCATTCTTACATAATCATTCATGTGAATGTATAAAATCGGAATTGGATTTATTTGCTTTACCAACAACTCAGACAAGTATTGAAAATGGACAATGGATACACTACAAACCTATATCATCCCTTACAGACGATGGACCAATTGAATTTCAAATTCCTGGTACGGGGGATGATTATATCGATTTGTCTCATACATTACTACATTTAAAAGTTAAAATTCGAAACCAAGATGGTACCAACTTAGCTGCTGCTACAGTAGTAGCCCCAACTAATAACTGGTTACACTCACTGTTCAATCAACTCGATGTGTATTTAAATCAAAAACTAGTATCTCCACCAAACAACACTTATGCTTATAGGGCATTTATAGAAACTTTATTAAACTATGGTCCAGCAGCTAAACAATCTCATCTGACTTGTGGACTATGGTATGAAGACACAGCTGGAAAAATGAATTCACTAGATGATTCTAATGATGGATTTAAAAAAAGGAATCAATTTGTACGTGAGAGTAAAGAGGTAGAAATGGTAGGACATTTGCTAGTCTGGTCAACATGTACCTTTTTGGGTGAAATTTTTGTATAGTCTCCGAAAATTACGATCAAGGTGTCATTCGATTCGGAATATTATGTAGAAAGTTTAAAAAAGTTCCAAACAGGGCCGATGAAAATTGCAAAAGTTATAAACAATTTAAAAAAAAAAAAAGTAGGGGTTTGGTTTTTTTTGAATATTTCGAAAACTATCAAAGATATTTGAAATTTGAAAAAAGATCTGAAAAGAAGAGGAAATTTCCTAAAAAAAGTCCTACCTCCAGGAACTGTATCTTTAATATTTATAATTATTACGGAGCCCTGAAAATAGCGCTAAAAGCGGGTAGTCTGGCTTCCGCTCGCGATTTGTCATTCGGACACGGTAACAATAAAAATCATTTTAACATATTAAATATGAATATTAAGGAATAAAAAAATTAAAGTACTATTGGGATATATAAATGAACAATAATCCGTAGGCGAAAAATTTTTATCCCCATTTTTCCATTAGTTATGCATTAGTTAATTAACTACTTTTTCTGAATAGAATGTTAACAGAAAAAACCTGATTATTATTAAACTACAACCCTAGGATTTTTTTCACTTCGTGGAGTTATTCTTAAAAGGCATTAAAATAGATCCCCGTTGGAAAAATTTAAAAATGTTAATTTTCCACTTTTTTATTAACAATCGAAAACATTAAAAAATTAAAAACTGCATAAAAGTTATTAAAAAAATTTTGTTTTTCAAATATTTCAAATTTTATGATTTCTAACGGTTAAAAGTTACATGAAATTTTTTTTTTTAATTTTTTACCGCGATTGTTTAAATAATTGTTATAAACAAATGCATTGTTTATAAGATAATCAACAAAATTTTTTTCCTAATCTACTTGTCGATATAAATTATGATTTTTAAGAAAAAAATTATTCCTTAAAAAAAATTATTTATTGCTATAAAATGCATTTCTTAATTAACAATCGTTTTTTACCACTAAATATAAATATTAAGGAACCATTTTTTCTCTAAAAATCATAAATTCTATTGTTCTTAAATATTCTGGAAAAAAATATTTTTTTTTTTCATTTTTTATTTGTTTATTTAATAAACAATTTGTTGTAAACAAATGGATTTTCTTACTTTATTTTTTTTTTAATTCGTAATTTAAGTATAAAAACAGCTATGCAAATTTTAGGACATAAAAATATTAAAAGTTATATAAAAAATAGATAAAAATTTTTTTTCATAAAAATAATACATAGCTGTTTTTATAATTAAATTACGAATTAAAAAAAAAATAAAGTAAGAAAATCCATTTGTTTATAACAAATTGTTTATTAAATAAACAAATAAAAAATGAAAAAAAAAAATATTTTTTTCCAGAATATTTAAGAACAATAGAATTTATGATTTTTAGAGAAAAAATGGTTCCTTAATATTTATATTTAGTGGTAAAAAACGATTGTTAATTAAGAAATGCATTTTATAGCAATAAATAATTTTTTTTAAGGAATAATTTTTTTCTTAAAAATCATAATTTATATCGACAAGTAGATTAGGAAAAAAAATTTGTTGATTATCTTATAAACAATGCATTTGTTTATAACAATTATTTAAACAATCGCGGTAAAAAATTAAAAAAAAAAATTTCATGTAACTTTTAACCGTTAGAAATCATAAAATTTGAAATATTTGAAAAACAAAATTTTTTTAATAACTTTTATGCAGTTTTTAATTTTTTAATGTTTTCGATTGTTAATAAAAAAGTGGAAAATTAACATTTTTAAATTTTTCCAACGGGGATCTATTTTAATGCCTTTTAAGAATAACTCCACGAAGTGAAAAAAATCCTAGGGTTGTAGTTTAATAATAATCAGGTTTTTTCTGTTAACATTCTATTCAGAAAAAGTAGTTAATTAACTAATGCATAACTAATGGAAAAATGGGGATAAAAATTTTTCGCCTACGGATTATTGTTCATTTATATATCCCAATAGTACTTTAATTTTTTTATTCCTTAATATTCATATTTAATATGTTAAAATGATTTTTATTGTTACCGTGTCCGAATGACAAATCGCGAGCGGAAGCCAGACTACCCGCTTTTAGCGCTATTTTCAGGGCTCCGTAATAATTATAAATATTAAAGATACAGTTCCTGGAGGTAGGACTTTTTTTAGGAAATTTCCTCTTCTTTTCAGATCTTTTTTCAAATTTCAAATATCTTTGATAGTTTTCGAAATATTCAAAAAAAACCAAACCCCTACTTTTTTTTTTTTTAAATTGTTTATAACTTTTGCAATTTTCATCGGCCCCTTTTGGAACTTTTTCTTAAACTTTCTACATAATATTCCGAATCGAATGACACCTTGATCGTAATTTTCGGAGACTATACAAAAAATTTACCCAAAAAGGTACATGTTGACCAGACTACAAGAAAAGTTTCTGATAAATGGTGTTGAAATTAGTCTTAAACTAGTACGATCAAGAGAAAGTTTTAATCTTATGGCTGGTGCAGATGCTAAACTGAAAGTTACTTTTACTGACGCTACACTTATAGTTCAAAGAGCAAAAATTAGTCCAAGTGTATTATTAGCACATCAAAAAGTTTTAAGTGCAACGACCGCTAAGTATCCTATAACCAGAGCTGAAGTCAAAGTGCTCACAATACCTTCAGGAGTTCAGGGAAAAACGCTTGATAACATATTTATTGGTCAAGTTCCAAAAAGGTGTATAATAGGTTTTGTAAACAATGCTGCTTTTAATGGAAGTTTTAACAGAAACCCTTTTAACTTTGAAAACTATGGAATAAATACATTTAGTTTGTATATAGATGGCCAACAAATACCATCAAAAGCTTTACAACCAATGTTTCACAACAATATATTTACCACAGCTTACCATACACTATTTTCCGGGTCAGGTATTCACTTTTTGAATGATGGTAATGCTATTTCTAGGGAACAATATGCAAATGGATATTGTTTGATGGCATTTGATTTAACTCCAGACTTATCAGCTAGTTCTACGTCTCATTGGAATCTTATTAGACATGGAAGCGTAAGACTTGAAGTTCGTTTTGAAGCAGCACTCATACAAACAATAAACTGTATAGTGTATGCTGAATTTGATAATGTTATTGAAATAGATAAAAATCGTAATGTTTCAGTAGATTACAGTAGCTAAAATATAATAATTAGAACTCAATGAAAGGACTTATTATACTTTTGACATTCATAATATCAACATTTTGAAATGAATACTTTAGATATTCAAAAATGTTTAAAGATAATTTCTCCGAAAATTAAACTAAATGTATTTGCTGCAAATAGATTACCAGTACTCATGCACCTACCTGCTTTTCTCATTAGTAATTTAGATGTTGACAATCAACCTGGATCGCATTGGGTGGGAATACATATTAATAAAAATGGATTAGGTGAATACTTTGATTCTTATGGTCGTAAACCTAGTAGACATCATTTATATTTCTTAAATAAGAATACTAAGATATGGAGTTACAATAATAAAAGAGTTCAAAATGACTTTACAACTGTTTGTGGGGAATATTGTCTTGTTTATTTGTATTTTAAGTTTCATGGTAAATCAATGATTGATTTTGTAAACCACTTTAGTAATAACACTCTATGTAATGATATTTTATTATATGATATGTTTAAAACAATTTTTGATAATAAAACTTTTTAAAATAAAAAAAATGTTTTTTTCTTATGTGTGTGTTTGTGTAATTAGTGGTTAAAAAACAAAAAAATATTTTTTATTTATATCATTTATTCATTCATTCACAATAAAACTCAAACATGATACAATTTGATTCAAAGTTGATTTCGAGTAATACTGAAGCTGGTTCTTATAAATTAATTTAGCTATTAGAGATTACTTTTTAAAAAAGTATTTTTTACAGTTATTGGTTTCTGCTATTTGCTTCGTGATATCAAATATGATACCCTTCGTTTGCTCATATTTTTCATCTTTTGTATCCGTATAATATTTGATCCTCACTTCTGAGTGTTTCCAATGTTCATCTACTGGTACTTTTTTCAATTTTATGAGGTCATACACCTCAATTTTTATCAAATGTGTAGCATGAGCCCCATCATCATTATTAGAAGACAAGTATGTGACACCAGGGATACCATCTTTTGAAGATCTCGCCACTGTAGAGCTGAGTTTCTTTTTCTTCTGATTGGTCCCCTCAAAGAATGAGTCGATACTATTTCGACGAGACCGTTTGAGCTTTGTTGTTTCTAAGGCCTTCTCAGTTGATTGCTCATCATCCGATGTAGCGTAGTAGTAATGCTTGAACGTGTTTTCTTCCATTACGTTAAATGTTGAATTCTGTAATAAAATAAGCCTATGCTTTAAAAACATATTTGTATAATAATTTGAATCAAAAATTTGCCTAAAGTGAAAACCTAAACAAAATTGGTTTAAGTAATAGACATTCAAACAAACACATAGTTTTGAGGGTCTGTAATATATATAATAAATATAGATAAAGAATTATAAAGCAAAAAAACACATACCTCCATAGCTTTTTTTGAAGTAAATAGAACCAACCTCAGTATCACACAGGATGAATTCAATCACTTGATGATAAATTGTAACTCGAATACTCTCGACTATCCTATATATATACGATTTATCTTACAAGTACAAATATAATTAAAAAGGTATTAGGAATGTTACCACAAACATCATTATCGCACTCACGACATTGTAATTAAATAAGAATAACTAATGAACGGAAAAATACGATAGACCCATTACGATAATGATATAAATACTTAACAAAACTACACAGAACCTACAGTGATGTCACGTGGTAGTTCTGGTCAAGCGTGAGTCGACGTATCCCAGACACAGGGGGTGGTTTTGAGAGTGGTCAAGCGCGAGTCGCCACACCCCAGACACAGGGGTGGTTTTGAGAGTGGTCAAGCGCGAGTCACGCGGGGGCAGAAAAGTTTTTAGGCGAGGGGTTGGGGTTGGAGGGTAGTGTGCCAGAACCAACGATGTATTGAGAGTGGTCAAGCGCGATATATTCAGACATATACAATTCTTAGTGACTTATAAAGTGCTTGACTCAGTACAACAATCTTTCAAACACACAAGACTTCATAGCATTAAGAAATACGATATAATATACATAAATAGAAATATTCTTTCTTTGTTTATGACTCACTGAACTGTATACAATCAGAAAATAATTAAATAGTACTTAAATCAAGAAGAATTCAATGTGGGAAACAAATACTGTATTATGTACACAAATGGACTCACTTAACAATTAATTGTAAATTGCTTTCCAGGGATGAAACTATTAATAGCTACTACACACTCAATTACTTGACTTGAGAATACTTAAGATTGTCATTGGAATCTTACGTTTACCATTATTTCATACCGCTTCATTAAAGAAACTTTCAAACCCATTCTTAAGATTTCGTACCTCAAGGAAAAAAGGAATCCTTATAGATCACTTTGTTGTCCATCCGTGTGGCCATAGTAAGATGGAAAAGATAATGTTAATACCTACTAACTTGTGCACGCACTATCAGTCTTTTGACTTTTAGATAAATAATCACTTATTCAGCTAGTGGAAGCCGCAGTGGCATTTTAAATAAGTAAATTTCTACCGAAATCGATAAATAGGAACTCAAATTGGCAGAATACATGTAAATGCTACGAATATTGTACCTGTTGGGGTTCTTTCATAGGCGAGGTGGTAACCCTCGAGCTTCTGCTGGCTGTGCTCGCTGGTAGTGTCCAGTCAGTTGGGTCAGCGCGTCCGGACAGATTCTCCTGCAGGTTTTGCATTGAGCTTTGAACTTGCTGGAATCCGCTCTGTAATAGTTTTAAATTTTAATTTTTAAGTGTAACTACGTTTTTGAAACCGTTGCAATTTGTTGGTCATGGTATTGGCGTCCATGCAAAGTTACTTGTAATTACGTACGACGCCTTTAACGATTTGAATGAAATTTATATTGTGGGGCGAAAAATTGAAATCGAACGAACCGTACCGTACCGAAAACGTGATTACAAGGAAATAAAAATAGTACCTACGTACTTGTTTAATAGTATAAGACATAGATGTAGAAATTCGTAATCAATGTTATGCGAGGAAATAAAAATGGGGGTCCAGCAAAATCTCATCTTAAGGGGGGTGGGGTCAAGTCAGCTTCGTCGAGTTACGGAAGGTGGTATCCCGGTATGAATTAATTCAATATAGTGCACCCTAACGATGTATTATTTTGCTCCTATTCGCGAATTAGTATAATAAGTATCAGTATATCGATGCTTATATAGTTAGCATTATATAGTCTGTGGCATGTCTGTGGTATCATGAATCAAAAGAATGAATACCTGTAACCGTTTGGATGAAAGACGAGGGACAGACGGTCAGACGGACACGTGAGTGACAGCAGTAGGACTTCGTTTGGACCCTTCGGGTACGGAAGAGATCTATATTTGCAACTGACAGATAGGGAATGATCGAATTTTCATCGGCTCTAACGAATTCGATGAAATTTATATTGCGGGACGAAAAATCGATCCAACTAGGTTGGGATTTCTATGTAGGTTCCGATACTTTAGTAGGTAAAATCTGCAATAATCTTAGAAAAGTCTTTCATTTTGGATGAAGTCGCGGCAAAAAGCAAGTGTAATATATGCATTTTGTGACTATGGTAAAAAGCGATATGATGGATTTCGAGTGGCTAAATGTTTATTTAGATATATTTTGTATATGATTATATTTAATGTTATAAAGTTTATATGGGAAATCTCTAATATGTTTCACCTTAACTGTCATAACAACTAAAAACAAGCTATACATAAAGTCACAGCTCCGCCTTATAATACTTTCTCACCATTACAGTAATCTTAATTTGATCCACCTGCATTCTCACATCCGTTATTCCTTGCCGCCAAATCTGCTTTTCAGACTCAATTTTGCTTCTGAGACGGTTGTTAGCCTCTTCTTCAAACTTTAATTCCTGGAGTAACTCTTCAACCCTTTTTACAAGTCGGTTTATTTCTTGGTTGTTTTCTAGTTTATCTTTTTGTTCATTCATATAATCCCTGGAATTTGGAAAAATATGTTATCACCAGTGTCTTAGCTTATTAAGAGGGAACCTATAATACGCACACAATATATAGGTACACTGGGGTCAAAGAAATCATAAAAGTTATAGATTAAGTAGTTGGATTATATTTGGTGGTGCAAACGTAATGGCACGTAGTCTTTTTTTTAGGGTTCCGTACCTTAAAAGGTTTGTTGTCGGTCTGTCTGTCTGTCAAGGCCCTTTTTCTTAGAAAAATCGTTTATTTCTTAATTTTTAGTTGCTCTGTCAAACAAATTTCATTTTTCAGTTGGTCATTAAATTCAGTATTAAAGATACTACATATAGCATCGAAACTATACATTAGTCAAAAGGTAAAATAAAGAAAGAATAGGAAATTAGGAAAGGGTCAGCAATATCCTAATAACAAATGATTGAAAATAAATAACGAAACTATAAGCGTTCAAATTACTATTTAACATTTGTCTATTAAAGTAGATTAATAGATACCTACAATATAAACACTATTAATGCCTACCGCTTAAGAGCTGATTCTGCAAGACAGAATCGCCCCAGATGACTATCTCGCTCTCCGGATAGCGAGATTAGTCTCAACGTCCTCCCCTAATAGGACCTCCCTCCAAACAAGACGCAGACGTCCCCGGGTTCGTCGGCGCCCATAAGGTATCAAAGAGTGCCGGGGCGCTTCTCGCCCCCACTCAATCGCAACGGCACCCGCGTAACGGGGAACTCCCCTTCTGGCGTTGACTCACCTTCGGGTTCGAGACTCACGCCGGTCGAAGGGACGCCCCCGAGAGCGACAACCCAAGCCGAGGCTCCCCCCGCGGGGAGCCCTTGAGCGCTGGGCGCTATACGGGCTGAGGCTCCTTCAGGGACTCGCCGAAAAAAGCCCAGTGAAGCAGTAATTGGCTGCTAACTGCGATCGCCCGACGTTATTTACCAGTTGCTAACTATACGGTGCGTTGTCAAAGCCATTCAGTTTCAAATGTCACGTTAACCGTTTAATAAGGACAAACGGCGATAATCACACCCAAAGTGAACGTAGCCCAGGGGTTAGAAAACAAATGTCAAAGTGCGACTTAAACCGTCCTATTTCACGGTGTGATTAGTACGATCGCCTGACGATATTTACCAGCTTATTGAACGATCGCACCGTGCGTTCGCTGTGTGTGCACTCCGAGTTTTTGAACGGCAAGTTTATCGTCGGGTGATCACACGGCCGCGGCTTTCAAACTAAACGTAGCCCTGCTGTCGGCAACGTGCCGCTCATGTGTAAGAGCCTGTAAAAGTTCCGAAGCCAAATAGCGAAAATAGGCCTTTAGGATTGCGTCATATCCGTTCTTTTGTACGTCAGTTTGTTATAGACACAATTATAATTCGGGAATGTTAATTTTTATATTCATTCTGATGAAATTTAAGACACTCATCTATAATAAATCGCTTTATAGTTTTGTTATAAAAATAAGAAAAGATATTACGGGTAGCTTAATACATAAAACTTGAACAAAATATATTTGGATCCTCGGTGCTCGAGAAGTAAAACAATAATGCAAGTAGTTCACAAGGGGGATTTGTTACCTACTCCTACTAAATTTTAACCTGTGTAAATAATTCTAAAATCACGCAGACCATATCGCAGGCACAGCTTTTTTTTTTAAGAAGAAAAATAAATAAAATAAGCGTATCATTCAAAATTTATGTCTTTTTCTTACCACTTGTATAAATACTTAGAATACAGTTACACATATATTTATTTTACTTACATGAATTTTGGGAAACTTATTAGTTAACACTATGTTAGTATTTTTTGTAAAGTATTTAGCAGGTTTTAGCAGGTTTTAGCAGACAGCGCTGAAGTACGTGCTTAGCTAGCACAAATATTGTATGAATATGGCATCATTCTGTCGAGTACTACTTTATAATAATAATACTAGTTTATAATTATAATATGAAGGAACCCGGTAGGTGGCCATACAATCGATTGCTTCGATTTTTTTCTTTAGACGCATAATTCTTTTATCAAAATCGGTGCAGCCGTTTAAAAGGAGTTTCGTTGCGAATTATACAAGTGTACTAGCTGTCCTGGCAAACGTTGTTTCGCGACAGCTGGAAAAATTGCTGTAAATTGTATACAATCTGTCTGACCCCTCTTTCATTCCTAGCCCTATCTCTGGGCTCAATTTATACTAAAATACACAAATTTCAGCTCAACCATAATTTACTTTATCGGCACGAACCCAACATTGTGAATATGAGTTATTTTGCTTTTATTAATAACTCGCAACACCACCTGCTGCGGATCCGATTGTAAATTAACATTCAGCATGGTCCTTGCCTCAGAGGTAACCAAGGCAATAGAATCCCAAAAACTCGAGAAAGCCCCAGGGCCGGACAAGATACCCAATAAACTGCTCAAGGGAACCTTAGAGGAAATCAGTCCTGTGCTTGCAAAACTTTTCAATGAAATCTTACAAAGAGACGAGATTGGGAACTATAGGCCAATTTCTCTAATATCAAACATATATAAAGTATTTGCTACAGTGATCCTGGAAAGAATATTATTAACACTAAACGAAAACCAACCCGTAGAGCAAGCAGGATTCAGAAAAGACTACAGCACAATAGATCACATTCACACAATAAAACAGCTGATACAGAAGTACAACGAATACAATAAGCAAATCTACTTGGCGTTTATAGATTACTCAAAGGCATTCGACAGCCTCAGGCACCAATACATATGGCGGAGCCTCGAACAACAAGGGATCCAGAGCAACAATATACAAATATAAATAAGAATCAACAGGAGAATCAAATCCTCTCTCACCTACGCTATTTAACGCCGTACTCGAGCACATCTTTAGACAGCTAAACTGGGACCACTTAGGTCTGAACATTAATGGAGCTCGCCTTAACCACCTAAGATTTGCTGATGATCTGGTGCGTCTTGAAGAGAATCCAGCAGCAATAGAACAAATATTGCAGAGCCAACCAAATATAAGTAGAGAAGTTGGTCTGGAAATCAATGCCAGTGAAACAAAATTAAAACAAAAACAAACTCAAGGGAAATAGACGTCACGGTAGATGGCAACAAGATTGAATATGTCAAAGAATATATCTACTTAGGACAGATAATATCCCCTTCAGATGAAATGACAAAGGAAATAAACAGTCGAATAGCCCAAGGATGGAGAAAATACTGGTCACTGAAGGAAATAGTGAAAAGTAAGGTTCTAGGCAATCACATAAAAAAGAAAACATTCGAGACCTGCATTCTACCAGTTCTTACTTATGGCTGTGAAACTTGGTCAATAACACTTCATCACAGGGAAACGCTAACAAAACGCCAACGTGCCATGGAAAGAAGCATGCTAGGGTTAAAAAACAAAGACAGAGTCAGGAACGTAGACATAAGAACAAGAACAAAACTCACAGACATTCTTACCCGGATAGACGTCCAAAAATGGAGATGGACTGGACATATGCTACGCCACCCCATTAACAAATGGAGCAAGCAAGTCACCCTCTGGCAACCAAGAGACGGCAAAAGGGGCAGGTGACGTCAAGTCAGGAGATGGGAAGATGACTTGAAACAGACAGCGGGACCATTCTGGTTGAGAGTAGTAGGGACAGGACCCATTGGAAGGAATTGGAGGAGGCCTTTGCCAAAAGGCACACCGAACTAAGGGACCTCTTGTAACCCTACGTTAAGGAATAAAAAACTATTATTATAATTATTATTATGATCCCTGGATGATTGAGACACACTTTAATTTTTTTTTATCAAAATCGGTGCCGCCGCCCAGGAGTTCAGTGACGTACACACGTGCAGAATAATTATACAAACTAATACATTAAAATAAAAACAAACCTATTACAAAGTATAGTACGATAATAGTTATTCATAATCCTTGTGCGACAATTATTATCTATTATAACTACTGTTTTAAGATAAATTAAAGGTTAATTAAATAAATTAGGTAGGAACGTTTCACTTACAAGAAATAAAAAAAATAGTCTACTATGGACTTCATTTTTGTGGCAGATCTGTCCTCATGCGCTACAAGTTCGTCTATGTGACCGGTTTTTTTGTTTGAAGTTGCATTGGTTTTTCCCAGGGTAACAAGCAATTCTTTTTTTTCTTTTTGCAACTGCAATATGTTTTTTTTTAAATTTCTTATCGTTTTTTCGTATTTCTTTATTTTCTGTAAATATTTTTAAGACACTTAAAAAAATTATAAAAATATTCTAAATGTAACTGTCGACCAAAATTTTGTCAACTAAATAAGAAAAACATAGCGAGGAATGAAACCAAAATTCAAACTTTTCTAATTACGTTGACTTTTGCTAAATTTAACTATTAAAATCAATAAAATTAGGGAAACTTAACGGTTAAATCTAATGAGGGAAAGGCTCCGAGAAAACTTATTCATTCTTATGTTGGAGTACGAGGGATTAAAAATGGCCCAAATTACTTACTTGTGTAATTAATTAATAAACAGACTGTGTAATAAAATTCGGTCCAGTCCATTAGGTCCCCTTATTCCCTTAATGTCCATTTCCCCGAAAGGGTCATTCAAGGGAAAGGGAATTTCAAGTGTATAGAAACTTTAAAAACAAAAAAGGAGGTGGAAAGTTAAGGTAATACGGACCATTCAGACCAACTCAGTAGGTACGACTATTATACGAATATCTCGTGCCAAAAACTTTTATTCTCTAGAAAGATGTAGAAATCCATATATCTTCATTGGTATATTTGATTTGAATACACACATCCTTGTAAATATAAAATATACCTACAGTAAATAAATAATGTTTATTAGTTTTATCTCCGTAAATACAAGTTGTAATATATAATATTATGTATATCGATTTGTATATTAGTTAATTTATATAATTCCTAATAAAAAAAAGGTAAATAAATACAAAAGAAACTTTTCTACAGTTGTATAGGTCTGTTTCATTTTTTCCCATTTTAATTTGAATCGTACGTATTTGGACCGCAGAATCTTGGTGCTAATTTCGTAAATTTGTATTTAAAACTTTAAGAATCTAAATTAAAAAAAAAACATTACTTCTTGTAGAGAAACGTTTTCATTCGTCTTCTCTTCTGTGGTGTTTGTCAGTTTATCAAGCCTGGACTTATAATCTGCGCAGGTCGTTTGTGCGGTCTAAAACACATTATAGGCGAAAAATAAAAAAAAAACCATGTAAGCTAAGCTATATAGCTAACCTTATAAAGAAAACTATCTGTTATATAAATTGAGGACTAGGTCAAATTGCAGGGCACTATTCACATTCCAAAAATTTTTGGCAATGTGGTAGCTGACAGAGAATAGCACTATTATCTCGATTCATCAAGAAGTCCATAAATTTTGTGTGACATACTGTAAAAATCTTGTCTCATTCTTTTGAGCATAATGTCGGTCAAGAAAACGACACTAAAATTATTTCCTTATTATTATTTGTTAAAAGATATTTTTATAAGAGCCATGACGATGTAAATGCATCAAATGTAATAAATAATAAATTCTTTTATTGCTACAAGAAAGATTTTGTAAGTTAGACGATTTTGACAAATACCTGAAGACTAGATTGCAGCTCTTTTACGGTTTGTTTGGCAGCAACAATCTCCTTCTCCATAACAGTTACTGTTGTGGACAGCTGACCGTTTTCTTCCTTAAAAACTTTTAATTCCTGCAAGCTATAGAAGACGATATGTTATAAATTTTTTGTCAGGACACTCAAAGTCAAAGTCAAAGTCAATTTCTTTAATACAATAATTGTACATGTCATTTTTAGAATTACATTTCAAAACATCACAAAATTTACTTAATTATAACTGTAAAACATCCAACTATAAAATGACAAATAATAAACTCAATAATAATCATTCATTATATCTACAAAAAATCATTATACTTGAATTTAATATCTCAGTAATAATAACCAATATTCATAAGCTTTTCTATCTTTTCATACACTAATCTAGGCATAATCAGAAGCATCATTACAAAATTACAAAGTTTTGTGGACTCCATACAAAATTTATGCAATCGCTGGCTTGGTTAAATAGCTATTAATAACGCTTTAACAAAAATATAACTAAAAACAGAAAAAAAAAAAATCTTGTGAGTCTTATAACTATATCTAAGCTCATCCTCATGTAAGCAAGTAATTAATTTTGAGTCGGCTCATTTTGCCGTGGAATCAAAGTTGCATAAGTACCTACCTATTTCTTTATTTTATAATAGTATTTTTTTTTATACCACTAAGGTGGCAAGATTGCGATCCGGCTGATGGTAAGCGGTCACCGCAGCCTAAGGACGCTTGAAACATTACTCGCGAGTTGCCAACACTTCAAAATTCTAATAACTTCTTTCATAAAGACCCCATACTGTACTCCTTAGAGGAAACCTCGGCAGATAGCTTATTCCACAACCTAAGCGTTCGCGGGAGGAAGTTTCTCACACTGTACGTGACCATTTAGGTTCCAAGGTGTGAGGATGAATTGGTGCGATGGTTGAAAGTAATCGTGGGCATCATTTCGTACAATCCCTCAAAACACAAACCCATTATACAAGCGGTGGAACACACACAGGAAGGCAAAGTCTCTCCTCAGACTTAAGGGTTCGATACGGCATGTGAATTTGGGATCGTCAACGATTTTTTTACAAAAAAAAATACCAATAGCTCACTTAAAAGTAAAAAATAAAAACTTTTTAACAAAACCAAGAACTTACTTCCAAAACATGCACTGAAAAGGTAAAAATAATTATTTAAAATTAACAGTTTGATGTTAATTGTGTTATAAACTGTTAGAGAGATACAGATTCTTCTTCGAATTGTAATTTTAAACAGATTTTTTTTAATAATATTTTTTACCGTTTTAGTGCTACTTTAAAGACGGTTATTGTTTTGTTAAAAAGTTTTTTTTGTAATTTTAATTCACAGGTTGTGACGTGGTTGTGACGGCAAGTCGCTAAAGGTTCATACTTTAATTCTTAGCCATAAGTTACTCACACTTTTTCATATGACGATGCAGTTTTATTAGGCTCAGATTCTAGGCGCTTAATATCACTCATAAGAACGGCGATTTTGGTTGTCATCAGACTCATCGTTTGGCTTTTCTGTCAACAAAATACAGAAATTGATTTTTAGTACTGGTTTCATTTTAAGTACCTATTATGTAACGGTTTTTAAACATTTCTTTTAGCCATTAAACAAGTACCTGATACGATTAAAAAAAAATTATCTATGGTTTCACTGGCCCGATCCTTACCAAATTTAAATGGTAGGTTCCAATAAGGAAGCGTAGTGCTATACCATGTACTTACCTATACTGTGATGGGAGTGAACGCTTTCAATATGCTACACTCGTCGAAATCAGTTTGCACGCGGCAAAGATATCAAAAACTAGATACAGTAGCATTAAGAACCTACAAAAAAGGAGGCAGTTCTTAATTCATCTGTATTTTTGAAGTGAAATCATCTTTAGTGGTTTTCATTTTTTGTGATGGGTAAAAAATGTTAAACTCGCGTCAGGGCACGTGACCTTTATTTACATTACGTTAGTTTTTATTTTTAGTACCTATATGGCGATTATGAGTAGGTTGGATATGGGATTTTAATTTTAGGACTCTTTTGGTTGTCTCATTGGTAGTATTTGTGTTACTTAGGTACTTTTGTGTAAAAAAGTACTAAGACCACTTACATACGGTATCATTGCACAGTTATCACTTTTGAACGGTTTTTTTAATGATTTCGGTTACAGGCCACCAAACGGCGCTGTAGTAAATGTGTTTCTTAAATAATACTTAAATGATTCAAATGTTTTGTTGATTTATATGTTTTATACGCAATTAAGATGCGCTCAATTAGATGTGTTTTTTCTAAACGGGTTCTACTGATTTACCTACTTGCGGTTTGTTGCATTGCATACCTACCTAGGTAACACCTTAACTTAAATAAATTAAAATAAAATAAAAACAATGTAATATTTTATTATAATTGTTATTTAATATTCTTTCCTTCGAACTAATAAAAAAAAGTTTTTTCACCAGAGCATCACTTGAAAACGGCTCGACGGATTTGAATAATTTCTTTTTTATTATGTTATTCTCTCCCTTTTAGCCTAGTTGGTAGTGTGGCCGGCTGTTGTGCAGAAGGTGTGGGTTTGATTCCCGCACTGGACACACATTAATGTTATAAACATTTGTGTTTATCTAGAGACTGGATGTATTTATGTATGATATGTATGGTTTTTATAGTACAAGCTTTGCTTACTTTGGGACCAGATGGCGCTGTCATATATCCAAAAAATATGATTATATATCTCTTTTATATAAGGTTTGTATAAAATAAAAAAAAACGGTCAAGTGCCAGTCGGATTTGTGCACTGAGGGTATACCATTAATCCGATTGTAATAAAATTTTTGTACGTTACTGTTTACACGCCCGGGTAAGGTTTTTGAATTAGTACATGTTTTGTTTATGTACATGCTGTCTCCTGCTTTGGTTTGGTTGTTTGCCGTTTTTAAAAACATCTTAATGGGAGATGGGATGAGGTGCAACACGTAATCAATAGACACCGTCACCATAATTTCTTTATATGAAAAGTTCTTTTGATATAAAAGAACTACCATTGACAGTAATACAAATATAAGTCAGTATATATAATAACAAGTTTGATTATGGGGCAACATGGAACGGGGTCCATACTTTCATGGGCATGATCTGTATAAAACATAGTCTAGAAAAACTATTTTTACTAAAGTAACATGCTTACCTGCTGTAATATAGTTTCGAGTTCTCCTTTCTCCGTTTGAGAAACTTGAAGTCGCTCCTGTAGCTCTTCGAAGTCTTCTTTTATTTGGACCAGCTCTCTTTCGGCGCGTTCTTTTACTGTTGTAAAATTAATTCGAAATTGTTATTATTGACTATGATGTTTTTATATAAGATATTCACGCAATTGTCGCGAAAGTAAGTTATTTTTAACACGAGTACTTAATAGTTTTGCGCTTCGTGTCACAATAGCACAGCACGAGTCTTAAAAGGAAAGATATATAGGTATTTCGTGCAATTGCATACACATCATGTAACATTAAACTAAGTGTTTTCTTCTCCTGTCGAATGTTTGCAGTTTGCAGCACAGAAAAATCTAAGAGAATAAAATCTAAGGCCCGGATTAATAGTCGTTTCTAAGTAATTTCATAAGTAATACTTCTGTACTTGGAGAATTCTATACAATACTTAATACTGCTATTAGTTATATTTACCAGATTTTCAAAAACAGAAAGCCATTTATAATAGTCACAGAAGAAAATTAATTTCGGTGGTTATCATAAATGGCTTTCGTTTATTTTGTACCTAAAATTCTTTACTTTTTCATGTCAATTCATTGTTAACAGTTGTTTTGTTTATTGATAACGCTGTATGGCTTGTAACCTTTACCTGCGTTCATCAAATGCCATAAAGAGCAAAAAACCGATCGAGTGCGCGTTTTAACTAGCGCACCGACGATGGTACCGTAGCCATTTATGTAATAGAATAATTTTCTCACCCCCCTCGCACCTCTCTCATTTGCTTATGATAGCCTTATATAAGTCGAAGTAAGCAGCTAGAAAAAAATAATTCATGAATATTTGAGCATTTGAATTCATTATTTATTATTTTAACACATTACTTGCTTAGACTGTCCTGAGTAAAGGAAATGTGTTACTCGGGCTTAGCTAAGAATAAGAGCATGCTTAGCAACGTGTGTGTGTCTAAGCAGTGTTTATTATTACATTATTCAAGCTAAGCCTATGTCTTAGCAATAAGTAATACTTTGTCTAAGCAACTCTTACTATAACGGGCTACAGTTATGTTTGTTGTTGCATTTAATTACATAACGCTTGCTAAGCATCTGTCTTAGAATGTTACTTTGTCTTAGCCACGACTCTTAATCCGGGCCTAAGTGTTTTCTCCGCAATGTGCCATAAAGGTTAATTTTTAACAGACTTTAAAAAAGGAGGTTATTGATTTGATCCGTTTGTATGTAATATTATAAGTATTTATTTGCACAATATTTGCATATGGTAGTATATGTGGGCTTGATGTGCTTAATTTCAGAAGTTTATATAAATATGAAAACATTGATTGAGGTTCTAAAAATGTTTTGAGCAGGTTCTAGGATCATTCTAAGGCAATCTTCGGCGACCCAGAACTAAGTCTGTGACTCGTCGCAACAATGTTAAAATAACATTGTTATTACGTTCTGTAGCCTATAAGGGCCCGACCGACAGAACCTTCGCATAACATTTTGACTTTGTTTTACTAGCTTTTGCCATAGATTTGGTTATCGGCGTGGGATTCTTATACGGCAAAGCTTGCAGCTATCGTTCGTTTATTTCGGTTCAAGTTACTATGTTAAATTTTCCGGGATAAAAAGAAGCCCATGTCCTTCTCCATATCTTCAACTATATCTGTGCGAAATTTCAACTGAATAGGATGGTCCCATTGCGGCAGGGTTGACTAGTGACAAACGAACTAGTAATTCGCACGGGACTTTTAAATTTTCTTGGATGAAAAAAAGACTACTCCCGTAGTACGTCAGGCGTATATTGTTGTGGATTCGTTAGTTCTGATTTTGCACAAAATGGTGGCCTAAAATTTGGGTGAATAGATAGATAAGTATTCATATGAGTATTTATATTGAATGCTACGGTAATTTTAATTTTGCTATTTCAAAAATAATTAAGAATTACAAACAGGACGATAATAATTATTTTTAATTACTAGTTTTTACCCGCCCTTAATTTGGTTTTCGGCAAGCTATAGGTCATTTGAGTTCGGTTATATTTATTCCCCATATACCTCATATAAATAATAAATAAATAATATAAATAATAACATAATAAATATTCCCTAAATAACTTTAGAATTTTTCGGGATAAAAACTATCCTGTGTCCTTCCCCGTACTCTACCTATCTACATACCCTTTCGCATTTATAATATTTATATTGTTGTAGGTAGATACAAATAAGGTGTGTAAAGGATTTAGCATAATGATTCGTGATAAGATAAGGGTTCGAGAACGCAGCGAGTGTCTGACCTCTGAGGTTCACTCCTCGGTATCCTTGCATACCCATATCGTTGTAGTGACGCAAGGTCGTACGTTCGGTGATATATATTTTTGTGTAAAGGCTAGATAATAACAAATAATTGTTATGCCAGAATTAGAAAAGTAAAAAGTTTAGTAAAAGCAAGTAATGCATGAACCCTGTGAGTAATAAGATTGCGCTAGCGTCCTTGTGAGCCCTGGTTTTGTGCAGTTTTGTCGTGTTCTAGTTTCTGGAACACCCACGATCCAGGTACTAAGTATTGTTACTATAAGTATAATATAATGCTTAAGGTAAAATTTTTAATGTTTAGTTTATTTATGTTACTACTTAATTGATAAAAGTAATAAATAGAGTATCAATATAATTGATCTAATTGTTTCGTTTTCCATATTAAAGTGCTTGCATAACTATTATCAAGAGAAAATGTAAGATTGTTTGTTTTTTATTTGTTATCTCTGGTACTAGGTGCGTATTCGAACTGGACCAATACTTATTATAGGTGTAACGCCTAAACAGTATTTATGGTTTATAACTGAGTAGCTGTTGCCCGCGGTTCCCCGTGCCCTAAATGCGGTTATTGGTGTAGGATTTCAACAGCAACTTGACATTTTTAAGTAGCCTATGTCCTTCCCCGGGACTCAAACTATCTCCATTGCAAATTTAATTTTAATCGGTACACGGATTTAATTGTGAAATGGTAACAGATAGTCAGACAGACAGTTACTTTCACATTTATAATATAAGGATGGATTATTGCAATAAATACCTACCTACCAGTTTCCCCCGCGGTTTTACCCGCTCTAAATTCGGTTATTGGTGTAAGATTTCAACGGCCACTCCTCAATCATGGAAAAAAAACGAAACGAAACGAGTTACACTTGCCGTTTTCAAGTAGTCTATGTCCTTCCCCAGGACTCAAGCTATTGCCATGCAAAATTTCATCTTAATCGGTACAGCGGTTTAAGACGAAACAGACAGACAGAGTTACTTTCGTATTTTTAATATTAGCATGGATTATCTGGAATACTTATGTCTGTCTGTCTGTTGGCGCTTAAACCACTGTAGGGATTAAGATTAAATTTGGCATGGAGATAGTCTGAGTCCCGAGAAAAGACATAGGCTATTTGAAAACGTCAAGCGTGAGTCGGTTTTTTTTCTACGTATAATTCTTCTGTAAGTGTATTTTTCACCTAACTCCTCCTAAACGGCTGAAACGATTTAGGTGAAATTTTGTCTGAACATTTCAATGGGTTCCTGGATGGTTTGAAAACACAAATGCTCACGGCAGGTGGGGCTGCAATCGGTGTGTCCCTAATCTCCTAAATGGCAAAGCTAATTTTAATGATATTTTTTGTGTACGTTCGAGTTACCCTGCAAAGTTTGATAACACACTTGGATTCTGGTAGGTGGCGCTGCAGTTGGTGTGTTACTGATCTCCTAAACAGCAAATATTTGATGTACGACAATGATCATACATATCAAATCTTACAACTTCAATCATTGTGAAATTTGTGGCTTGAAAACGACACATTACATAAAACGTAAAAAACACATCGAAAGGGCTAGCTTAAAATCAAAAGGATTTAAAGAAAAGCTTCCCGTTATCTATGGTAGAAACCATAGAAGATTTGGAAGAAAAATAAGAAATAAATAATTTAGACATAGACCCCAATATTGTATGTATTTATTTTCTATTTTTTTATTTTATGCCAAGTTGCAAACAAGCTTACGGTAAGTCCGCCTGATGGTAAGCGTTCACCGTAGCCTATGGACGCTTGCAACACCAGCATGCATGTCCGACTCTATGTTCCCTCGTAACTACTAGTCGGCTGAACCGATTATAATAAATTATTAGTTCTTACAGTTTCGGAAAAAAGTGGCATACGGACGGACAGACAGACAGACATGACGAATCTATAAGGATTCCGTTTTTTGCCAGATTTTGTTGTATTGTTTTTACTGTTAATCTGCAAGTTGTACATAGCACTTCTGCTAAAAGTGCCCTTTTTTAGCAGATATGCTATCTACAACTCACAAATTTATCCTAGAAACAATAGAGTGCTCTCAAAAAATAGCTTATAACTCGTTATATATATTTGTAGAAGTACATTTTTAAAATTAGCTTTGTATAGGCAGAAAATTAAAATTATTTATTGGCGACGCTATTAAGTAAGGGTAACCCTCTTAAGTCGATGAAAAATGCAGAATTATTGCTCTGGTTTCGGAACAACGACCATTAAAAGGCTCAATCTTTTAGAAAGAAATAGGTAGAAGCCTGATTTTTTTACAGAGTATGTGTTATAATGGGGGATTACCTAAGAAATAATAAAAAGTTAAAATCTAAGAGGATATTTAAAAAATAGTGTAAACTCTAAAGTATAACAACAAATAATAAAAACAGTAACACATTTGTTTGTTAGAAACGATATTCAAAGTTAAGCAACGTCGGTCTAGGTCAGTACTTGGATGGTTGACCGCTTAGCGGCACACTTTTTTTTTTGTGTTTGTAAATTGCGTAAATGGTGGTCAGTACTTAGATGGGTTGACCGCTTAGCGGCACTCTTTCTTGTTTTCTTGTGTTTGAAAAAAATTACGTAAATGGTTGTACGTACGGTACCCTCGAAGTGCGAGTCCAACTCGTACTCGGTCGGTTTTTTATGATAACAATGGATGTGTACTTACGTTCTGTCATAGTTTGAATCATTGCTTTTGATTGTGTCTGTTCTCTAGTGTGTTTATTTTTTAGTTCTGTGAAGCGTTGATATATTTTCGAGAGCGCCACTTGGTCGCTCTCAAATCTATTAAGAGTATTTTTCAAATCATTGCTGTAGACCTCCAGTTCACTCCGTATACTGCTGTCACTGTTGCTGCTACTGCTGCTCATCCTGGAAAGAAAAAAATGCGGTTAAAGGCACTTAGGAGTAGAAGGAAGGTATGAGTCATGTCACACTAGACCGTGTCACGGCTGGGCACAGTCACAGCATGTGGCTGTGTTGCCATATATGAACATCAGCAGTCGTTAAGTAAAGTCAGAGGTTTAGGAGTACAACGGTTGAAACACTAAGTTGTCTCTATAAACAAGCAAAACTCATCTCAAAAACTCAATGATTGCCACGACCGGGCCCTGGCGGGGCTTTACATGAATATGTTAGCCCCGGCAAAATTTTAATGACAGACAAACATCAGGTGAGTTAACCATACTTGCATAGCCGATGAAGAATCACGTTTATCAATACTGTAAGACATTGATAAGTGATGAATAGATACATAAACTATCTTTTTATTATATTTTGCAATTAGATACTTTTTTATGTTGTGCTTTTGCATTTTATGTTTTTTTATGTTTGTAATGGAAAGTGTCCTTCTATGATAGGAAGGGGATTTTCCAATATTTTAAGTGGGCGCTGTAACAGAAAGGGAGAAAAGAAATGCCCTTGCTGAGTTTCTTGCCGCTTCTTCTCAATACAAGGTCTCCCGCCTTATAGACTTACGAACTGATGGCGTAGTGACATTCGTAAGTGCTCAATTGAAATTGAATAAATCATTTTGATTTTGATGAAAGAATGACTTTAACTTCTTTTCGTAAAGTTCAAAAGGTGCAGGTACAGTTAGAAAAATAGGAAAATCTCAATCTGATAAGTATCAAGTATCTAGAACTAACAGCAGCTGAGGTGTGTGTTTCGTCAGTATTATGTAGTCTGTGGTTTTATGTAGTCTCTGGTTTAGTATAGTGTAAGGCTATAAGTACGAATTATAATACATCCGTATAAATTTGGATAACTTTAAAGATATCTGAAGTTAACTTTTTAATTACTAAATCATTTTGTTAATTATTTTCCGAAAAAATAAAAAAATAAAATTAAACAGGGGGCGTTTTCATCCCATTTACAAAAAAAGTATTAAAAGAAATAAATCTATAGTTATTCTAAAATTTGAATGTTTTCGTACATGGATTGGTGTTATAATTGGTGTCATGAAGCTCCCGAAAATCATCTACACAAACTTGACTAGATATTAGGCTGCCGATAGCTGATAGCCTACCTACCCCATTTTTTTCCAATGACTTTTCTGATTTCTGAGAGTTATTTAAAAATAATAGGTAGTGTAGGTATGTCAATTAAGTAACAGATTTGAAGAGTTTTGGGTTTTACCTAATTTTTGGTTCTTTCTACTCTGAGCGATACCCAATATCGTTGATAATTTATTGAAAAAAAACACTAATATGAAATGTTTTCTATCTGAAAAATGAAGACGAAAAGACAAAAGAAATTGATGCAAAATCGGTATATAGGTAGCTAGAAAACTAGTTACAGGTAAAGGGGCACGAGATATTGAACCTGACCGGAAATCAGTAATTGGCTAAAGCATTTTGAAGCTGAAATCTGATTTTTGTATACCATTAAGGTGGTAAAAAAGCTAACTGTCCACCTGATGGTAAGCAATCACCGCAGCCTAACCTTTAAAAATCTAATAAATTCTTTCTTAAAGAATCACATACTGTACATGTCCTTAAAGAAAACCTTAGCAAGGAGCTCATTCAAACCACACTATGCGTGACCATTAGGTTTTATAGCGCTAAGAACACATTATTTTTATATATTTCGGGTCTTACACGCGAAACAAACTTACTCTTTGTTGTTGTTGCCTTAAATAACAGAGAAAAGGACCTATATGACCCTGAACATCTGCAGATCGAACTGGTACATGTTCAGGAAGTACTTACTAAAAATGGTTATAGGATGGAAAAAGAAAGATTCAGTCGCAACCACACAGGAATGTACCCAGGAGTCGAACGACAACCGGGCTTTATGCCGTATGTGAAAGGAGTGACGGATAAAATTGGATCAGCTCTAAAAATACTCCATCAAGTCCCTATATATCCCTCACTTAAACTCTTGACTCCCTCGCAGCCTAGATGGTAGTGTGGCCAGCTGCTGCTGTGCAGAGGGTGTGGGTTCGATTCCCGCACTGGACACTGATAAACATTTGTGTTTGTCTGGAGTCTGTGTGTATTTATATATGATATGTATGTATTTATAAAAAAAAGTGATTATATGTATTTGTATCCGTTGTCTGGTATCCATAACACAAGCTTTGGTTACTTTGGGGCTAGACGGATCTGTGTGTAATGTCCAAATATATTTATATTTATTTATTTATATACGCACTCCGTAAGACGTGAATCCTTACAAGACACCAGGCGTCTACAACATTCATTGCAGTTGCGGTAGTTCTTATATTGGACAAATCAAACGCAAATAGCAGAATTGAAAGTACATATAGCAGCTGTAAAGAACTGCCAGTCAAAAAGGTGCGCTATTGCGGAATTATTTAAAATTTTTAAAATTAAAAATTTAATCGGGAAGACGGTTTTCAGTTATCCTCGGCATAAGGGTTGCCAGGCATCCGGATACAGCCGGACACAGTCAGGCTTTTTGGTTGTGTGTCCGGCCAAATAAGACGGTGTCCGGCCTGTCAGGCTTTTGTTAGGATTAAAATTTGATATTTTTTCTTATATTTGCCACGTTTGGTTTGTATTATATAATGATAAAACAGACTGATTCATTTAATTTTATTGTTGTTTCATTAGATTTATAATAAAAAAAATTGTTTACTTTCAAAAGAAAATTGTCGTGTTACACTAAGACTAAAAAATTAAAGATGTCCGGCCTTTTTACCTAAATGTCCGGCTAAACTGACTGGTCTGTCCGGCTTTTCGGTTTTAAGACCTGGCAACCCTACTCGGCATGAAACCCAGTGATTAATACTATAAAGCCAAGTTATTTATCACAGGACAGTAATAGACGTTCAGATACCGTTAGTGTCGTGTGGTGTGACATCAACTTGTCAGATACTGTGACTTTTTATTCATAACAACATCGGACATGTGAGTAGTTTTAAATAGTCTAAATGACTCTCGACAATCGAATGATATTATAGCGATGAAGTGATTAATTAATTTAAAAACGAATGATTGCTAAATAAACAGTGTGTGTCATTTGTTTTAAAATATGTACATTCCAATAAAATTATAATAAGTAGAAAACACTCTTCATATTCAAAACTTAAGTTTTTTTAAATGGAATATAATGCTTATAATTTTGTAGTTGTCCATTGACCTGGTACAAATTTTAATAACGACGAAATGATGAGAGATGAGATTTGATTTAGAATACTTTTTATCCCTATTGAATATTCCCAAGGGAATAAATTTATTAAAAATCGCGGGTCACTATTCGATTAATCACAAATGTTGCAACGATACTGTGTTTAGAAACTAAGTGAGATTTCAAATTTTGGCCTTCCAATTTCCACGGCACAGTAGCCATGCAAAAAACTAAACGCAATTATGCATAGCCTTGTAATTTCGCGGTCTAAGCATTGAATTCAATGATATTTTACATAAGGGTGTCTTTTGTAAACTTCCTCTAACTCTTAAACCATTAGTTTCCAAAATTTGAAAATTGTTTCGAACAAAATCGGTTTATACTTCCACGTAGCCGATTTTTCATTATTCCCCGGTCTACGCATCGAATTAAATTATATTTTACATAAGGGTGTCTTTTGTAAACTTCCTCTAACTTTGAAAGCATTAGTTACCAAAATTTGAAAATTATTTCGAACAAAATCGGTTCACACTTCCACGTGGCCGATTTTTCATAATTCCCCGGTCTACGCATCGAATCAAATTATATTTTACATAAGTGTGTCATTTGTAAACTTCCTCTAACTTTTAAACCATTAGTTACCAAAATTTGAAAATTGTTTCGAACAAAATAGGTTCACACTTCCACGTGGACGATTTTTCATAATTCTACCGGTCTACGCATCGAATCAAATTATATTTTACATAATGGTGTCTTTTGTAAACTTCCTGTAACTTTTAAACCATTAGTTACCAAAATTTGAAAATTGTTTCGAACAAAATAGGTTTACACTTCCACGTGGACGATTTTTCATAATTCTACCGGTCTACGCATCGAATCAAATGATATTTTACATAAGGGTGTCTTTTGTAAACTTCCTCTAACTTTGAAAGCATTAGTTACAAAAATTTGAAAATTATTTCGAACAAAATCGGTTCACACTTCCACGTGGCCGATTTTTCATAATTCACCGGTCTACGCATCGAATCAAATTATATTTTACATAAGTGTGTCATTTGTAAACTTCCTCTAACTTTTAAAGCATTAGTTTCCAAAATTTGAAAATTGTATCGAACAGAATCTGTTCACACTTCCACGCGGCCGATTTTTCATAATTCCCCGGTCTACGCATCAAATCAAATTATATTTTACATAAGGCTGTCTTTTGTAAACTTCCTGTAACTTTTAAACCATTAGTTACCAAAATTTGAAAATTGTTTCGAACAAAATAGGTTCACACTTCCACGTGGACGATTTTTCATAATTCTACCGGTCTACGCATCGAATCAAATGATATTTTACATAAGGGTGTCTTTTGTAAACTTCCTCTAACTTTGAAAGCATTAGTTACCAAAATTTGAAAATTATTTCGAACAAAATCGGTTCACACTTCCACGTGGCCGATTTTTCATAATTCCCCGGTCTACGCATCGAATCAAATTATATTTTACATAAGTGTGTCATTTGTAAACTTCCTCTAACTTTTAAAGCATTAGTTTCCAAAATTTAAAAATTGTTTCGAACAAAATCTGTTCACACTTCCACGCGGCCGATTTTTCATAATTCCCCGGTCTACGCATCGAATCAAATTATATTTTACCTAAGGTTGTCTTTTGTAAACTTCCTGTAACTTTTAAACCATTAGTTACCAAAATTTGAAAATCGTTTCGAACAAAATAGGTTCACACTTCCACGTGGACGATTTTTCATAATTCTACCGGTCTACGCATCGAATCAAATGATATTTTACATAAGGGTGTCTTTTGTAAACTTCCTCTAACTTTGAAACCATTAGTTTCCAAAATTTGAAAATTGTTTCGAAATAAATCGGTTCACACTTCCACGTGGCCGATTTTTCATAACTATTGTAATTGACAAAATCCGGAAAACGTCACACAATTTTAATTAAATGATGCACATTGAGAATTATTTTTAAAAATATATGTACTTACTTCTTATCGTTGAATAAACTGCACTTACAAAAAACTATTAAAAATTAAAAAAGCAAAAAATAAAATATTCAAAAAATTAAAATTTTTAATTTACGAACTTTTATAATATTTGAATTCTAAAACTGATAAAAATTAAAAAAAACGAATAGTAAAATTTTTGAAAAAAACCAGTAAGAAACAGTTCAAAAGTTGTACGAGTACAAGCAATCTTGGTTGTGAAATAACTAACGAACTCTGCGTGGCAAAATTTCTGTTCCACGTAATTACCGTTGTGCTATTTTACCTACGACGATGCGATTCGTTTCCTACCCTGATTGGTTACATTGCCGTTTTGTAGACATACGGCAAAGGTTACCGTATGCATTGGTCAGAGGGTTAACCATAGGGGTTTTTTGCGACTCTAGGAAAATATGAAAAATGCCATTCCAAGCATAACTTAAAAAGTTTTTTAAAAACCTCTGTTAACACTTATAGGTACGTCACTCAACACATCATCAATAGGTTTCTACTATGACGTGATTTCGGACCAATTGAGGGCCAGCAAAGTGACGTGATGCTATAATGATCAACGCGAGTATCTGCGAAGATTCCCGAGCATTGACCGAAGTTACAGTCTACGTGGATCGACAGAAAAATTGTACATGTCGATCTGGCATTATCTGATTTGCTCAGACCTACATCACTTCGGTACTTTCACCATCAGTACCCAACTGCCATTAAGAATATTTCGGGTACAGAGCCAAGCCTATCAACGCCAGCAGGTCAAAAGAACACAAACTACTCATCAACAACAACTCAAAAGTCAACCAAGGGCAAAGCCGGTAAACATTATAGCATCATAGCCGCAGCATAGCCACCTACATCAGTTAAGTGGTTTTCTCTAATTTCATCATGACAAATTAACTAACCACTCTTATTCCTCAAGTCATGTTTGTCCTCAGTAATAGCTGTGACCGACAACCTCGTGCAAAATGTTGTTTAAAAGTTTTTTTGGAAAACATACATAGTGCTCTCGCAGGACAAATAGACAGGTACATAGCTAATAAGCTAGCTATATAAGTAGATTAAATATTTGTATAAAAATAATACAAAATTATATAACTAGAGAGTTAATAAGTGTAGGTGCTTATTTTTTAGATTACGTTAACGTTGTTGTTAGAACTTAGCTAGCTTAGACTAGCTGCTCTTAGCACCTAGGTACCTATTGTAACGCATACATAATTCAAGCTTATTAAGCTATTTGCTGTCAGGGTACACTGTTACGTACAACAAGAAAAGAAACAAAACCATGATTTGCTTGTAGAAACATTTATTTATCGATTTAAAACAAAAAGTTAATTTCCTTGCTTTTTCACTATTACCCTTTATTTGTACGTTTAATGAAAAATTATACACAAAATAAAATAGTCGATCATAATTTCGTAGTCACTTCATCAACTTTTTTTACTGGCACAGTCCACAATAATGTCGAAATTATATTAATACTATCAGTTCCAGGCAGTCAACAGCTGATCGACTGAAGGTACTTGCACTCGCGCTGAGTTCAATACAGCTCAAAACCGGTTAGCAGCGAGCGAGCCAGACTGTTGGACGCCGCGCGGTGCCGGCACTACGCGAAGGTACTTCCATAGCCATAACAAAAAGTGTAAGGTGAAGTATAATTTTTTTACAACTTATTGTCAGACCGAGCACTTAGTGCACTGAATGCGTTTAGAATAAAATTATCTATCAGATGCTATATTTACTTTGAACTTCTTTTCAACTAACGGTTCTTTTCATTATAACTGTAACATATAGATAACTAAAGTAACGATCTTCAAATGATCGGTCCAACTATGCAGGATACTCACTTCTCTATTCTGCTTCTGGAAACATAAATACGTATTGATAGGAGATATAGAGAAGATGTATCGTCAAGTGCTCAACATGACGAGGATCGAGACCTTTATCCCATTTTGTGGCGTGAAGACGAATCCCATCCCCTGCAAACTCTTTGATTAAATACAGTCACGTAAGTCTACGTAAAAGCTAGCTTTTTAAGCCCTAGGTGCATAGGTATGACGACTTGGAGAGGAGTGCCCTGGTGAGCAAATCAGAAATATCCAGCACTGTATGTCAACGTCTTATCACAGACTATGATTCTACAGGTGGATTACAGCATATTTTAAATTGCGTTTAGTCTGTTTTAAAATCAGGTCGTTTTAGACCTCGCAAATTCAAAACAAACAGTCCTTTTTAATAATGCAGACAAAAACTCAGTTTGAGTGAATCGATTAATACTTCAGGTGTTGGCTGGGTTCCTCCAGAAATATCCTACATTGTGCTATTGCTGAACTCCAAATATTCCTGATGATAATGTTACTAAAAGATTATTGCATTTTTTAGAGTTATTTAAAATTCCCGATGTCTTACGTCTGGGGGTATTACATTATCAAATATCTTGGATCAAAGATCTTTGAGTCAAATATACATATATGATAATGTAATATAGACATATGATTCATTTTATCTTTTATCATAAATATTTGACGTGTTTTTAGATTGTATCCAAGAACGTCATAGAAAGAGGTATTGCCAGTTAAATAAAAAAAAAACGGGTTGCACTCCGGGAGTGCCGGCAAAAGTGAAAACTTGAATATTAGCTATTTATTTTTTCCTATACTAGCTATTTACTTCCCATCACATAGTGTACATATTTATTTATTATTAATAATAATGTTAGTTTATTTACTTTTTTGACGTAGTATATTTGACATCTCAATCTGTCATAGAATTAAAACCCTATATCCAACTACCCTGTACTACTCATAATCGCCATATACTATAAATAAAAACTAACCTAATGTAAATAAAGGTCACGTGTCCTGGCGCGAGTTCTGTCTTACGAATTTTCGATCAGGTCACGTGTCCTGACGCGAGTTTAACATTTTTTACCCATCACAAAAAAAAGTGCACAACGCCGCTAAAGAAGTTTTCACTTCAAAAAAAGGTTTTTTCAAAACCTCAATTCCCCATTTTTTAATCTCTATTCAACAGGTACCCATACATTTCTTTCAATATACCGCAAAAAATGAAGATCTTGGTGCGATCTATCACTTCTGTAAGGAAACTACTAGTCTGCGATCAAAATTTACAAAGATAAAGCCTTTTCTAGAATGACAGCTGTCATTCGAAATGAAGATCTTGGTGAGATCTGTCACTTCTGTTACGAAATTAGTGGTCTACAATTAAAAGTTCCGGAGATAAAGCCGTTTCTAGTATGACTGCTGTCATCCGAAACAAAGATGTTGATGAGATCTATTTATTTATTGTTTCTTTTTGCACAAACAAAAGTGTACAGTGGCGAGCTTAATGCCTTACAGTATTCTCTGCCGGCTAACCACAAGCTTAATATATAATGTTAATGGTGGTGCAATAAAACTCGGCTTAAAAAACTAGCAGAAAAGTCAAAACAAACAAAAAAGAACAAACAGTTAAAATTAAACCTATGCTAATACTTATACTATGATGTTTGTACTTATAAATTGGGATATTTATATAAACACATACATAGACATACATATACATAAACACATATAATGATATATAGATGTACTTTCATGTATATATAATAAATATAATAAAAATATATAGATATTATATAACAAGATATTTATAATAATAATATCACTCGAAGCCTGAAACTGCACACAGAAACATTTAATTTTGTATCTGTTTAAGATAAAGTTATTTCAACTTATGTTTGAAGACACGTGTAGATTTAGGACAGCGGATGTCCTTGGGAAGTGCGTTCCAGTGCCCTTTAGCATGGATAGTAAAAGAATTTGAAACAAACCCAGAGCGGTAACGAGGATTGGCAAGGAGAAGGCTGTCAGAAGAACGAAGTGATCGGTCGTGCGAAGAACCAAGATATTGAAACCTAGATTTTAAATAACATAGAGAGATCTGATCATTTAAAATTGAGTATAGTGTACATAAAGTCCTTGCGTTTCTGCGTTGACGAATCGGTAGCTATTTTGGACGATTGCGAAAAGTGGAGATATGATCGTATTTTCGTAGACCGAAAATATATCGAATACAATTGTTAATAACGCGGTCTAATTTATTAAGGAGATCTGAGTTTAAGTCTAGATAATACATATCACAATAATCAATGAGTGGTCATATAAGTACCTGTACCAGTAGAAGTTTGGATTTGGTTGGGAGGAAATTGCGGTATCTGAAAAGTCAACGTAGAAATTGGTAACTTTCTGACTTATTTCAATGACTTGAACTATCCAACTGAATGAGTTATCCAAATGTAATCCAAATTTTTTAAAATCGGCAGAGAATGGGACAATAGTGTTTTTGTATAAAATTGGTGGTACTGCTGACAAATCAACTATCTAATAATCTAATGTATCACTTCTGTAAAGAAATTACTAGTCTACAATTAATAGTTTCGGAGATAAAGCCGTTTCTAGTTTGATAGCTGTCATCCGAAATGATGATCTTGATGAGATCTATCACTTCACAATTATAATAGCCGTGGCATTATGGTTTCCGTTTTGCTAATTTTTATGGCGTGGCATTATGGTTCCTGTCTAACGAATTTTTTGATCAGTCTGACGCGAGTTTATCATTTTTACCCATGACAAATAATAATATTTGCTTATTTTCTTTTTTGACGTAGTATATTTGACATCTCAGTCTGTCATAGCCTAATGTAAATAAATCTGACGCAAGTTCCGTCTTACCAATTTTTTATAAATTTTCGATCAGGACACGTAACCTGACGCGAGTTTAAATTTTTTACCAGTCACAAAAAAAGTGTAGAACGCCGCTAGAGAAGTTTTCACTTCAAAAACAAAAACTTAAACTTAGCTGTATGTAGAAGTGTGAGTTGTAGAAGAACATATATTTATAAAGTTTTTGTGATGTTTTTCTGTTTAAAAATCATTTTCTTATTTCTGTATGACTATTACAGTTTGGCTGATGCAGCCATTAGTGTCGTGTAGAGTATCAGCCTATATAGCGCACAACGCTCAAGGGCTCGGGGAAGCCTCGGCTTGGGTTGTCGCTCTTGGGGTCGTCCCTTCGACCAGCGTTAGCCTCGAACCCGAAGGTGAGTCAGCGCCAGGAGGGAAGTTACAGTAACAATGGTTTTTCGTTTTTCGACTGTGCCGTGGTTGGTCGGGGAAAAAAATCTACAATACTTAAGACATGTGCTGTATGGGCTCAGCCCCTTTGCCTTCGCAGAAGCAACAATTAAATCTAAAAAAGAAAAACACGGAAAAATAGGGGGAAATGCTATGGCTTTTAAAAACACTTATAAAAGTCTACGAAGAAAATATCTTTTTATACGACAACCTACACCCAGATTATAAAAATCGAAATAAACGAATGGCGGCATTGGTGAAAATTGCAGATATAATTACTAAAATAACAGGCAAAATCTGTATTGTCTCGTCGTGAAATCCATGATTGTAGCCAGATTCTTTTTTTCAAATATTTTTCTCGTCATTTTTTTTCTTTTTTAATAATAAAACACTTCTTCTTCTTCTACCCTGTAGAAGCAATAGTAGCACACCAAAATGTCATGTAGACAGTGTCTATGACAATGACGAAAACTAGGATCATAAAACTTTGATAGTGTAATACACAGATATGACTTAAAGGGTCAAATATATGTGATAAAAGATTTGATCCATGATCTTTGATAATGTTATACCCCCTTTGGGGCTATTCTAGAAACGCGCTTCTATCGATTTAGTTGAAACTTTTAATTCATATATGCAACTGATTCGGTCTAGAAATAAAAACCTACTTATAACAATTTAGCATATTATGTCATAAATGTGGCGCAAACGAAGATGTTTTGATGAGTTTATTCCGCGCCCGCTACCACAAATTACATCACCACACTTACATACATATACTCGACTCACTAAAAAAAACGACACACCTACTCATGTAGGATGGAATTTTAAAAAAGCCAATTTTTCAGCAATGTACTCTTTAATAGCAAGTATAGACTGGACTCTTATCTATAATTGAGATTTAGAATTAAGTTCGCCAAATATTTCCAGTCGGTCTAAGCAGCTGAACCAGCTGAATTGAGTGTGGACGTGGCGGTGGCTGCAGCAGGTAACTAGAATGGGGCCTGTACACCTGGAGCAACTCCAACTAAGTGAACACAGTACTGTGTACGCTCAACCGACTCAAACCGAAGAAATCGGTGGGACCAGACGGCATTCCACCGTATATATTCAAGGATTGTCGCTTGGCTTTAGCTAAACTGTTACTACATATTTACAATCATTGTTTAAAGACAGCTGTGTTTCCGAATAGATGGAAAACAACCCGGGTCGTTCCAATACCCAAAGTAAGTGTGAAAACTAAGGTAGATGAGTATAGACCACTAGCAGTATTATTAACGCCAGCAAAAGTACTAGAATCCGTCGTACATCAGAGCGTATATAGTGAGTGCACAACTGTCAGACTCTCAACATGGGTTTAGACCAGGTAGAAGTACCACGAGTAATCTTCTTACTTATATGACTGGAATTCTACCAACAGTAGATAGTGGGGGTCAGATTGACGCCGTCTGTTTCGGCTTTAAACAGGCGTTTGACCTTGTAAATAATGATGTGTTGCTTACAAAATTAGCTGGAGTTGGTTTTCCACCACATTTACTTAGTTTTTTTGGAAGCTATATGAGAGAGCGGCAACAATATGTAAAATATGCGGGTCACGTATCAAAACCATATCCCACCAGATCAGGGGTAAGCCAAGGAAATAATCATGGGCCCAGTTACAGAGTTACAGTTTATAATAATGACCAACGATCTGCTCAAAGTCGTTGAAAATGCAACTTGTTTGTTATTTGCCGACGACTTAAAGTTGTACTTTGCCATACGAAACTCTGATGACTGTGACAAACTGCAAAAGGATATAAACAGAGTTGTTACCTGGAGCAAAAGTAATTTATTAGACTTCAATACCTCGAAGTGTATGACAATAACCTTTTCTAGAGCTCGCACTCCATTCCAATATCATTATTTTGTTGACGACACGCCGATGGTAAGAGTCACAGAAGTCTAGGACATAGGTGTGTGTTTAAATACAGAAATAACATTTCGTAGTCATATTTTAAAAATCTGCAAAAAAGCTTATCGAAGTTTAGGATTTGTCCTCAGGGAGGCTAAACATTTTACAGATATTCGATCCATTATCGCCTTATATAATGCGTTAGTTAGAAAACAATTGGAGTGTAACTCAGGTATATGGTCTCCGCACGAAACTAAGTATCGTTTTTATGTTAGAACGAATACAAAACAAATCCATTAGGTTTTTGTATATGAAGCAGTACGGTGTATACCCATACTATCCTTTAATGTATCCAATCCCATTTGTATTAGGAATGGTTGAATATAATCAACTTCAAGTAAGGAGAGAAGTATCGCTTGTGTCCTACATTGTCAAGTTAATTTGAGGTATCATTTGCAATCCGGATATACTGAGCCAAATAAATAACGACATTCCGGATAGGTATGTCTGGCGTCGCCGGCAACCACAGCTACTGGCTGGCTGTGCCACAGACCTAGGATTCTTTATTCTATATCTATGGGCTGTGCCGCGCGGAAAAACGAATTTGCGAACGAAGCTGCGCTGACGCGCGCGCTTCGCACTTTAAACACCGTTGCTACAGATCTGGATGTGTTCTGTTGCACTGATTTTAATTCACAAAAAAAGCATTATTTGTTGGGTGTTATAAGATTTAAAAATGTAATGTAAAATTTAATGATATGTAGTGTAATATTTGTAATGTAATGTCATATTTGTAATATTATGCAATGAAAACACTTGCTGTGTTAACTATCGCATTAGGTTGAAAAACCTGTAATGATAAAAGTATTTTAAAATAAAAATAAAATGTTAAATTTCACTAATCATAATATGAGAAGTTCCTTTAGCCGAGTAAATGCAATTCATGGTAGCTCTTTAATTTTGAGCCGAACTGCCGAGCTGTCCTGTATATAAGTTGAGCATTGTTGTGAATGTATACAAACCCTCTTGTGCAATATATGATAATTGCAAGAAGCATGCAAGTTATGGAAGTAGTGTTGAAAAAAATCAACAATTCCACTAAAAAAAACATTGTTTCATTTTAGATACTAGCACCAGATTGCTTGGTTTATTTTGGTTTTTTAATTTTAATTTTTTTTTGTGTACCAACTAGAATTGCTGTATCTATGTAGTCAGACTATCGTAGGCAGTTAGTGTTACAGACTATTAACATAGGTACTCCAAGCACGAAAGGAACAGATTGATGGGAAAAATTCTATATGTTCCTCATTTGCTCTAATGTGTTTTTTCATAACGTACACTCACTGTGCCTTGTCATAAGCCCTGCTATTCCCTGTTTTATCCCCTATTCATGCTATTGTAGGATTTAGAGCTAAGTAAAGAATAGACATAAAAAAACAGGTATCTAGTTCTGAGTAGTACCGAAGAAATGCCATAGGAATAAAAAATATATGAAGTGGTAAAGCGTCAGTCTTATACTTATGCTTAAAACCTAAAAATAGGTATATAGTTCTTACTTATTCTATAGCCACCATAAATCCACTTTTGCATTGAAATAATACAAGGTTTATTTTTGTGATTACTTAAAATTAAAAGAACCGGATTAAATTTTAACAAAAAAAATTGAACCAACTTCAAAATACGACTGAAAAGGAAAAAATAAGGCCCTCAAACTGATATGATGACAGAACATTGAACTACATGTTTTTTTTCGCTTTGAAGCTTTGGAATGGACGTGGATTGTCAGTAATATGTAGTCGGGATTTTTAGTTTATATTTGAAGTGGACATCCTACACACAGTAAATTACAAAATGATTATCAAACAAAGTTTATTACAACCCACATTTGCTTAACTATTTCAGAAACAACTTTAAAAAAAGAGAATTTGTTGGATGCAGTCAATTTTTAAAGAGTAGCTATAACAAGTCTTTGTTCTGTGAAGATATATAAAAGTATACAGGGCTATACAGTAAAAGCTGCATCAAAAAACAATGTCATGATAAAATAGCGATGAGTATTATAAATAGATTTTAAACTTCTTAAGATTGATTTTAAACAGATAAACTTTTATAGTCTTGTCAAGACTTCTTCAGACTTCAAATGTTTTTATTGGCATATAACAACAATTAAAATTACTTGGATTTGAAGTCCATAACGAATAGACTTTAAGAGTTATTAATTCTTCAGTTATTTTGCTTTCATTTGTTGCACACAATAGTGCAACAAACTTTTCTGACCTGGTCAAAATCAAAACTATAGTCGACATATACAGTAATTCCGATGATTGTGTGAACCATGACACAGATGGAAGACAAAAATGGAAGAGGGTTATCCATACCTAGAAATAAAAAAAATGTTGGTAAAAGCCCGTGTCCAACTACAGGCTGGTTGATTATTGCACCTCAAATGTATCACTTCTTGTTAAATATGAATTAAAAACAAATTCAAGGTTTTTTAAAAATCACAATGAAACCTATTTATAAATATTAGTTATATATATATATATATATATATATATATATATATATATCAACTTTTTGTCATTTTTTTATTGAAGAACGTAACCCCTTGGTACACCTACTATTAAAACAACAGAAGTTTTGTATGTTAATCGTCCAAGAATGACTAAATCGATTGACTTAAAACTTTAAGCGATACAAAGCTTTGCCATACCTAAATTAAACATTCGTAAAACCTAAGCTAATATATACATACATATGCATACGTAAATACATACATATGTATGTTTTAAATGTGCTCATCAATGCTTCATTGATACCAAAAATGAGAAATGTATTTATAATTCAGTTTACTTTTTAAATTAACTTTATTGCATTTGGTAGGATACTGTATCATAACCGTATAACATACATATAACAAGTGTTCACATTAAATGAAACCTTTTAAGTGTTCATTGTCCAGTATGAAACTGTTCCCACATTAGCAGACTTGGTCCGTATATGTATTTTTGTTCGTAATAATTATAACTATATCGCTGTGTTTCATGTATGTTACATGTACAAAAAGTACAAGTAAGACTTGCCTGTTTTTTAATTTAATTTCTAATCGTTATTGATTGTAGTTTGCATAAGTACCTATAGTGTATTTTAATTTATATTCCAGGACAAACTGGCGGTGCAGGTATTCAGCAAGCTGGTCTCAACATCCTTACGACGTACTTGATGATCCTGCAAGAATTTCAAGATTATCATGGCTACTTCAGTCAACACCTCGATATTGCAGAGTGTATTTAACTTCTAGAACTCTCATGTTTGGAAATGATTTATTTGTAGCGTCAATGGTTTTGGTTACAGAAATGAATAAATCAAAAATGTTTATCTACACATCCAAATTCCTGAGATTAGCGCGTTAAAACAAGCAAACTCTTCAGCTTTATATATTAGTATAGATACGAGTGAGGTTTTGTTATATTTTGTGCTGTTTGCTTACATTATTTTGCTCTGAAATTGCTGAAGATACGATAAAAAATATTACTACTGGAACTCTAACAAAAAAATTTTCATGTCATCGAAAATAAAGAAAAACTGGCTTAGTGCGAGTCTGGCTCGCGCACCGAGGGTTTCCAACAAACTTATTACATGTAGATAGCTTCCATCACGAGATCAAGTCTTTTAGGTCAACATTAATTACCCTAAAGTTTTTAATTTAATTGTGTCTCACATTTTGTAAAAATTACCGTGTTTTAGGCTTATTTTTTTCTCACATTGACTTAGAAGCCTGATTCTTTTACAATATTAAGTCCCGTAGATAGTATTACTATTTGATATAAATTTCAACTTGATCAACTTGATCACGCGTTCTTGAGTAAAAGGGTATTAACAGACAAATATTTTTTAAATGTTTTATTAGTAAAAATTAACAAAATACGGATTTTTTTCCTATATTTGTGTTGTAAGACCTTGCTTCGTGTCAAATTTCATGATTCTAGGACAACGGGAAGTACCCGATAGATTTATTTGTAAAAAACCGAATACCTCATTATGCGTCAAAATGACCGTTTTTTTATTGCGTTGACATAGAAAATTGATTTTTGTACTGCTTTAAGGCACCTTTGTATTTGACATTAATTTCAACTTGATAAATCCTCGCGTTCTTAAGTAAAAGGGTGTTGACAGCTCTTTTTTAAATGTGTCATAACTACAAATTAACGAATTTCGGATTTTACCTATATCTGTCATGTAAGACCTTGCTTCATATCAATTTTCATGATAGAATCATGAACATGGACAAGGAAAGTACCCCATAAGTTTTGATTTTTTTGTGAATGCCAAAATATACGACAAAAATGGCCGTATTTCGGCCGTATTTTTTTACAGCTTCAGTAGACCTTTATTAGATTTGATATTAATTTCAACGTGATACTGTGGCAGGCTGAGCCTGCTAGTGTCTCTAAGTAGGTCATATTGCGTATAGAATACACAAACCGATCGTAAATAAGGTTTGGTATTCGGGTAGGGACAACAATGAACCTTTTTAGTTTTTTTTTATTAAGAAAAATAATATATTTCATTTCAGATTCCTATAGAAGGAAACAAACATGCATCACAGTCAGATGCTTGACCGGAGGCAGGATCACCATCTTTCCGCTCTCACCACGGAGCATAAGCATGCTCCGCGAGGTATATGGACAAGTGTAAGGAGCGCACCTGAAGTTAAGTTACGCACAAGGCGGAACTGCACCGCAGCGGCGAGGCACCGCTGTTTTTAGTTAACCGCACGTGGACTGAGCGGCGCGGCGCAACATTTTTTCTACGTCCTTCTTTTGGCAATCTTGGAGGAAGATGAACGAAATTGACATAATAATATGTAGATCTTATAATTGTAAATAAAAAGTAATTTCGTGAAAAACGCTATTTGTGTATGTAACGGATGAATTAAAGAGTAGTTTAGCCTGCCAAGCTGAAACGGTAAACCCTTAAGTCTGAGGAGAGACTTTACCTCCCTGTAAATAAATGAAAAAGTTTTGGCTGAAGTTAACACTTGTAATTGCTTACTTGTAGTGTCTGCGTTATTCAGTTCAGTAAAGTGCTTTACTCAAATAATGCTAGTAACTCAAATAAGATGGTCAAAATAATTCATATTAAAATTCAAATTGTTTATTGGGCAGAATTGAAGAAGACTTAACAAAATTACTTACAATAAATGTACTTATTACGTTAGCAGGCTTATGGTTAATTGATCACATAACAAGCATTTTTTAGTTAAGTTCATTATTATGTGTATAAATTGCGAAAGAATAAAATTTTTTACTTTTTACTGTAAATAAAACAAGTTATTGTAAAACTAAAAAAGAGTTTGTTAGTAATGACATCGGATAATGTATTTTATTAACAGTATGATGCTAAATAGATTATTAAGAAAACCTACTAACTTTAAATAGGTGAAAAGTAATCTCGTTTGAAGTTATGCTGTGTATTTTGTTGCTGTTTCATGGTTGTTTATTAAGAATATTAACATCTTTCGCAGCTTTTTGCAATTAATATAAATAAATAAAGTAATTGGTAAAAATTACTACAAATTCCAAAAAATAAAGCCATTACATTAGATGTGGCATAAATACCAGAATCTAATGCCGTTAAAGAGAAGATTTAATAGATATATTTGTGTTAAAGGGATATAGAATACGGCACTAATAAGTGAAGGCATGATTAGATGAATGAAAAGCATATGTATATTCCGTCACCTTTTTCTAGTTGTGCTAAGTTTTTAGTTAAAAATTGAGCGTCTGTTTAGAGTGTGTTAATATTCTGTGGTTTTCGGTTTTGGTTTTTACTTGAATTATATAAAGAAAGAACATATAATAATAGTCCAGTATTTTACAAAAATTACACAAAAACCTTGAGAACTTGTTGCAAAATCAATTACTGTATCTTAATATATTAAAGCGTCATTACTGTATGTACCTACGTAAAAACCTAAGTTTATTTGTTAAAAATAATGACATACACAATGTTAATACTACGAATAAAAATAAACTGGTGATTTCAAAATGTCGCCTTCAGAGCATTCGTTTTTTTAATACAATTCCAGAGAATATTGTTAACCTATATACCCGTACATACTTTTGAAACTTAGGTTAAAAGGCTCTTATTAACAATGTTATATAAAATTATATAAAAAACTATAGAGTGGAAGAATTCAATAAAGATAATTATGACTGGAAATAAAGGCATGGCTCAATACTGTACATCTATGACTTATGTTGTTGAGAATTAATGACACATTACGAGCAGGAGATGCACTATGAAGATTCATCCGCCTTTGGCTGCTTGGTGTTAGGGGTTTCAGGAGGGGGGTGGGTGTGGCGCCTTGATATGTACATGTATTTCCAAATATTTACATAGATTTTGTGTATTTTGTGGCTTGGTTCCCGCGTGATTGATAGTAACAGGTGTACACCCGTGAAGTTTCTTGTCACTTCTTCTTCCCTTAGGCTTGTTCCCAAAATGACAGTAAGTTAAAGGGTGCTAGTTAAACTGACTTCTATTTAAAAAGCATTATTCTATTCCAAAAGTCAACATTGTCCTCTAAATTACTAAGTCAGCCACCATCAATGCGCGTCTAAAAAATACTATCTTAGCCACTATATATCATCGATATAAGCTACTTTAAATACAACTTAGCATGGTAATTATTTTGTCATTCCAAGTGGCAATTTTCCATCGTCAATGGGTAGCGGTTCTGGCGACAGATTGGTGCAATGGTGTCATGCAGCACCTGGTTTTGTACCCTTGTGTACCCTTCAACGGCCAAGTCACACAACATTAACTATAATAATAAAGAAATCGCAGTAAGGAACCTTAGACTTGACACCACTTTGTCTAGATTTCATTTCTTTTTAGAGATAAACAAGCAGCTCCATCGAGACTTGGCTAGTTTTTTACAGAATGTTTTTGGTGGGATTAAAGTTACACAAATGAGAGTTATACAAAAATGTAGTACAAATCGATCATTGAGATTCATCATTGCTTTTTTTTTTAATAAGAGCATGTCCGTGTATGTTGTGAAACACTCCAATCATCGCCTTTTCAGTCATTTTAGTTCCATGCTTTTTTATTCATTACGATCACTGGGAAACCTGTCAACAATTCAGAAATAAAAGTGTTTTAGTTTAAACATGACGATAGTAATTATCGATGTTACTGATATGTATCGAGATCACAGATCGGGAATTCGGAATTTAACAGCAATAACTTTGCAATTAAAACGTTATAAAAAATGTATACACTTATGATTAGTGACTATAAGTAGAATTAAATTCGTAATTTTCATTTGGCTTCATAAAATCACAATAATAACGAGTTCGACTTATCAATCGAAAGACTGATTCCTATTTTTGCCTTGTAAAAAAGTTGCTCCGCTCCAACAATCGGGAACGGTGCATGTATAGTTATTAGTCAATCACTTAATCCATACTGGATTTTTATATTTTAAAGAATAGAACAGAATAAGTTTAAGAAATCTAAAAGACACCTCTGTAGCCAATTGGATAACAAACAAACATAACTAATGGCGCACACTGCTTCAAGATGTTCGAGAATGGACATTGCTATCTCTTTTTAATACACGAAAAATAGCATTAAAAGGAAGAAAAGGTACTGTTCACTGGTACATTGTTAAACTTATAGTGATCCATCTATGTAAAGCAGAACACGGTACAAACGTCCTAAGGTACGCAACCCTCCCATACTTAATACATGCATATTATTTTAATAAGTAAATAAAGGTTCTTATATCTATCCCGAATCAACTAATTGTGCATTGTGTATCATGTCCCCGACCGACCTCGGCATGGTCGTAAAACTATCGTTAGGCGGCCTCGGCACGTACTAACGGCCCCAGATGACGACCTCCCCGAATAGGGCCGCTCCCCTCACACGACGCCGACGTCCCCAAGTTCGTCGGCGCCCGAACAACAATACACGAGGTATCAAAGAGTGCCGGGGCGCTTCTCGCAACTTCTCTTCAATCGCAACCGCACCCGCGTAAAGGAGAACTCCCCTCCTGGCAGTGACTCACCTTTGGGTTCGAGACTCACGCCGGTCGAAGGGACGCCCCCAAGCGACAACCCAAGCTGAGGCTCCTTCAGAGACTCGCCCAAAAAAGCCCAGTGAAGCAATAATGGCTGCAACAACCAACTGCATAGTCAGTTCAGAAAAAAAAATCTATGGCAAAGAAAGAATTGAAAAATAAGTTTGATAAACTTTATATTTTATAATTGATTCGTTACAATCGTATTTCCAGAGCAAAGATGTAGTTTGGATTTTCATCAGTCAGACTTGTGCCTCGGTAGCTCAATGGTAGAGCACTTATACGGAATGTAAGGGTCGCAGGTTTAAGTCCTGGCTCGAGGGTAATCTTTTGACTGCATCTTTGCTATGAAAGTATTTATTTATATTGATGATATAGCCATAGATATGGCATGTATAATATATTTTCTTCTAAGACTCTAACCTTTAGGTAGTTAGAAACGAAGAAAGATTATTTTTATGTATGTATAATTATCCGGATGTCCTCATTTCAGATTCGATTCCATCCGAAATAAGGACATCCGGAAGAGAACTAAAGTTACCGAGATAGCACGCAGAATTAGCCGGCTGAAGTGGCAGCGAGCTGGTCACATCTGTCCGAGAACCGATGGTCGATGTAGGAGACGTGTCCTAGAGTAGAGACCGCGTATGGGTAGGCGAAGCGTGGAACGCCCTCCAGCCCGGTGGACCGACGACCTTAAACAGGTGGCTGGCGATGGCTGGATGCGGAAGGCAGAGGACCCCGGTCGCCATAGAGGAGGCTTATGTCCAGCAGTGGACCAATATGAGCTGATATGATGATGTATTTTGTATTCCTTACTTCTATGAAGATTTTGTGAGTTTATAAGATTGATGTACACATATACATATACAATCTAAATTTTGGAAACGACTCCGACGATTTTCATGAAATTCAGTATGCGGGGGTAGCTAGCTTGGTTTCATTTTTAGAAAACGCCGTTTTATCCGTGTTTTCAGGCAATGATAAACTGAAAAATATGATTCTTACTGACATCTTTTGGGGAGTAGATACCATTATTTTAACCACTAGACAATAGATGGCGTTCTTAAAAAAAACGGTCAAAGCTCGGTCTTTCAGGTACTATGGATTATACTGTTTCCATTTCTCCTGTGGAAACTTGAACGAGCATCTTTTTTACATTATGTATAAATTATTTAATAAAATTATGACGCTTACGCACGTACAAGGTCATAGCAGAGTTAGAAAAACTGATAGGGATGGAGCTATCGATAAACGTAACACGATATCAGACCCGATATTTTTTTACAAAATGTAAGAAACTAAACTATTGAAATTTATTAACTAATATTACATTTCATTACAAGATGTAATAATATTATGTTGATTCTTTATTTATTTATTTTAATCAAAATCTGATGAATCGTCACTGTCACTCGATGAGCTCTCCCCAACATTTATTATAAGTTCCTGTACTTCTATACTATAATGTTTTGGGTTCTTCTCACATTTTTTTCCCAGTGTTCGGCAGTTACTTCCGCACATGCATTTTTTAATAAATCTAACATCTTGTTTGCCGTAAAAGGGGGATGGGTATTGTTTCGAGCGTGCACTATGCACTTAATTTGGATTTCTCGCTCCCACGCTTTATTGGTCTTTTGAACGTAGTGAAAAAATCCTATGTCTATGGCCATAACACTACAACTATCAAATTAGAACAGTCATCGAGAAAATAAAGAAATTGAAATTGTATAGTAGTTTAATTTATAATTCACACAACATTATTCAATATTCACATTCTTCCAAATATAATAATAATAAGTTGTTAGTAGATTATAATACCTATCTATGTTAGTTGTATGTAAGTAATTATTACAATAATATCTGTAAATTTTAATAGGTACAGAGGGCCACACGCTAAAAACACCAGTTGGACTTTGAATCTTTTGAAGATGAACAAATATTTTGTGTGATAAAGAAAGATATCAATTTTTCGCTTTTACATTACACAATTCCTGCTGCACTGCACGCACACACGTCAAAGTTGTTACGCGCCCTGACATAATATTATTATTATTAATGAATTGCATAAGATTGCGATTTTTGCATTTCTGTACGCATTCTTACGCATTCATGATAATCATCACTTTTAAAACAATTTCCTTTACCAATAACATAAAAAACAGGCTAAGTGCGGGTCGCTTTTGCACACTTAAGGTTTCGCATCTCACGGCTTAAAACTAGATCTTATGCAACTTATTTATTAAATTTCTAATAAAGATTACTTTGATAATTGATCTAATGCAATTAATTTGCACCAAGGGTTCCGCACTTGAAATATTTTTGTATCTTGACCGAGAGTTCCTATAGGAAAATATTATTTGACCCCTCCAGTCCAAATTCACTACTAAATCAAATAACAACCTTTGGTAACCTTTGCTCTAAGTAGGTGACAGAATGTCAGAAGTGACATAAAGCGATCAGGTTATAGCGCTGCAGCGTTATGAGATATATACAATCGCATTGAAAACCACCTCCTTTTACTTTCGTCAATCCCTAACTAAACGATAGGCGTCATATTTACCTAGTACAGTACAGTCATTAAAGAAAAAAAAAACACCATATTGCGCATAATCACTGCAAATATAAGTTACGAAAATTTATTTCGCAATGTTTTATTAATAAAAGTTTAGCATCAATCAAGAAGCTTACATATGGATTTCACTGGAGAGTGCACTACGAACAAATGGTTGAAGCCTTTTTTTTTACTTATTTGACCTTCCTGATTAGTTAGGGAAATTATCCGGAATGTTGGTTCTGGGTTACTAACATTCCGGATAATTTCCCTAACTAATCATCACATAATAAACTCATGTATTTCGAAATAAACTTACCCGGACAAACTAAAATTAGAAATAAAAAGACAAACTTATAAAAATGGAAGTCTCAGCGACATAAATAACTACAGGCCAATAACCAAATAATTGTGAGGTATTTTGGTAACGAAATAAAGAAATATTTAAAAGATAACAATATTATTAATGAAAAACAGTAAGGTTTTCCGAAAAAACGGAGTACCTCCCAACTTTTAAACGTGTTTAGTTATGATATAAACCAATACTTAAATGAGAGAAACCATGTTTTTATAATGTTTATAAACTTTTCTAAGGCAAAAGATTATTTAATTTATGGAAACATCTTTTTTAAATTAGAAAAAACTGTAAAACAGGTCCTAAATTTATAATGGTTCAGGTGGAAGCACAAGCTTGTAAATGGGCACACGACATTGGTCTAGCTAGCAATACAAAAAAACTGAGCTTTTGCACATACACTCAACGCATTAAAAATATTTTACCACGCCAGTCATTGCGAGCCATGATCATTAGTAAATGAGCATTTATACTTAAGAAAATTAAATTGAAACCACATATACTCTGTACTATATATATATATATATATAAACAATTTAATATTATTATTAAATATATATATATATATATATATATATAGAGAGAGAGATGCTTGTAACACCAGGAGTATCACCTTTAAGGAGACATTTAGGGGTTCTGCAATATTATTAAAGTTGAAAGGAACGTGTTAAACGTGATTTATATACAGTAAAAAGCCTTATTTATTAATATGAAATATTCAAATGAGTAAACTTAGGCCAAACCTGTGAATTTGATGCTACGACCTGCTTTCTATACTCTTCTGCACCCACGAACTATGTAGCACTTTCTTTATTTCTATAATTAACTCATATATTCACACAGAAATCTACAAAAAAAAATGTAATTGAAATAACTAAGTCTGAGGAGATACTTTGCCTCCCTGTGTATAACCGCGAACGCTTTGGTTGTGGAATGAGCTTCCTGCTTTCCCCAAGGACTAGTATGAAGTTCTTCAAGAAAAAAGTTATTAGATTTCTGAAGGGTCAGCAACGCGCGAGTGATACCCCAGGTCTTGCAGGCGTCCATAAGCTGCGGTGACCGTTTACCATCAGAAGAACCGTAAGCTTTACGGGTCAACCAGATTGTCCTGGGCAAAATAGGTTCATCCCAGCCCAGGACAATCTTGTTTGGCCTAGGCCGAACTGATTTTGAATTATCATTTAAGTAAATTAATGCTTAAAATTAAAAGGCAATAAATTAGATGCGCAATATTTATTCACACATAGTCTACCTAATTATTTTGAGTAATTATTGTGTGCATTTTAATTTGTTAATTATTTTCTTAATATCTATTATTATATATTTACGTAATAAGGATACGTCAAATGTTAATATACACCGTGTAAGGGACATCGTGACAAAACCTTTGGCAAAAAGTAGCATTTTCAGTTTATAAAAAAATTACAAAAAACATTATCTCCGAAATGGTAATCGGTATCTTGTGAAAGCGCGCAATGTATTGCAAACGTTTCTACTTCACCACGTCATAGTAGGTAGGTATAAAAACATAACGTGCGCGCGGACACAAAATGTAGGTATAGCTGCACATCGATGCCTACTGCTTCATCTTTACCGCGGTGCCTATTGTGTCACTGACCTCTAGAGGACAGTGCTATTGTGTGGTGTTGTGTATGTACGTTAGTAGGTAGTACGTTAACCTTACTCAAGAATTTATTTTTAGCGTACCTAACAGCTGATTTTAAATTTAATTTACATTGTATTTTCAGGTGAAAATAATAAACTTATTGTTTTTTATTCCTTTTTTAAAATACAAAAAATCATGAAAAGACCGACGCAAAATTCCAACGCTATAAGGTTCAGAATCATGTGCTAAACCAATGGTTTCAGTTTTAGTCACGATGTCCCTTACACCCTTTATAATTTGTGATGATATTTCTATTTATAAATTACAAAAAAAAAAATGCTTATTAAAATGTAAAGGACCCATAATTTTTGAGCAATGATTAAAAATAAAATTGGTACTTGAATATTCTTCACATCAAACTTGAAATTGCCAAACACAAAATGATTTTTTATTCAAGTGATTTTAATAGTTGAGCCTTAATAAAATATTTATACTGCGCTGACATCTATATAATATAAGCTTCTGCTTCTGGCATCAATTTTTTTATTTTGATAAGGTTTAAGCAATTTTTACTATATTTTCATGATATTTTTCATAGCAAATAGTAATTTAGCATATTTTGCTTCACCCTAGTTAGCAACACTATTTTATTCTTTCTTTACTCAGATTTCGTGCCTTATCGTGTGGTATATTTTGAGGTTAGATTTTGTTTAACTTTTAAAATAAAATTTTGACTTTAATTTCATAAATGGTAACTATTTCTTAAAAAATTGTTACAGCCTACAACCATGCAAAACGACGCTGGTGAGTTTGTGGACCTCTACTGTCCAAGGAAATGTTCTGCTAGTAATCGCCTGATTCACGCTAAAGACCATGCGTCGGTTCAACTGGTGATCGCAGACGTGGATCCTGCCACGGGCCGAGCTGCAGATACTTCTAAAATGTATGTCGTCTGTGGTGCTATTCGACGTATGGGGGAGTCAGACGACTGTATTGTCAGACTTACAAAAAAAGATGGAATACTCGTCAAGAATTATTAATAGGTTTTAACTACTAAGCGAATCTAAAATAAACCAAGTTAAAATGTAATGTGTTTACTGTTTCATTTGGTCTGATAAACCTAGTCAATTATTCCTATTGAAATGGTGTATTCCATTAGTTTAAGTTGTTAAACAGTACTAGTGGGGTGGGGCACTAATTTTACCTAAAAATCATTACCTGCCAAGCATCATAGAATTGAAAGGTCAGCTTGGTTATTAAACTTTGTGTTTTTAAACAAGGCAGATATATTGCATTTCTTTTTTATAAGATGTGTTTAACAGATATACATATATATGAAGTTAGTCATAGCATTCTTTTCAAGCATGTTTTCTAAAATTTAAAAACACTTGATGTATCAGACACAACCTCACCCATTTGTAAGTCTTCAAAAAAAGGCGGTTATCAATTCAACTCATATTTTCTTGTGTTATTTTGTAAACTTAAAATAAGAATACCTTGATTCAAATAAGGAAGCCCACTAGGCAAAATATACTTTTGCATTTGGCCTTATTCATATTAACCCTTGATCACCCAAAATGCAAAAAAAAATATTTTTATTACATTTGCCTCAATTCTATACTAAAAAACATTAAATTAGAAAGGTCAAATAGAAAATAAAGAAAAAAAGTATTTTTTGTTACGTTATCGGGGTGTACCCTAGTGAGTACAATAGACAGATCAAGTGTGAAATTGCCCGAGACATGATTTCTTCACACAAAGTTTTGTTGAGTACTTTTGAAAACAACGAAGAATGGTTTCTTGAGGGTTTCGATCGATGCTGCTTCTAAATGCTAACTGGTCTATAAATTTTGCATTTCTTTTCTGTTTAGCAATGAAACTTAAGCGCCAAGCATTTGATACTGCCATATCCGCCAGATAGTTATAAATTACCCACCTCCATTTGCCTTTCATTGCTGCACGTTAAAGACTGTTCCATGAATCCAATTGATCCACACAACCCATCCCTTTGTTGGTATTCTGAAATGCTTGTGGCATGCATATTTCATTATTTTTGTCTAAGCGGTAGTTATAAACAGCTCCAGGTATCTTTTCATTTTTTTTCTGAATAAAGTAGGCTTTTTTTGTTCTATTTTCTGTAGCTTTGCATATGCCATAGTATGCAAGTCAATCAACAAGTTATAGCTTGTGAAAAATTTGTTGAAATAGGCAATGTGCTCCTTTGAATTTGTGGGCATTTTTCTCAAAAGAGACTAGATCCCTAACGGAAGGAAAGAAGGGTATACGTCTTACTACTTTGATGGTCCCTGGAACATTACTTGGCATTGCTTGCCTCTCAAAATCATCTTCTGGACCCTCCTCTTCACCAGTTACTGCACCAGGTTCAGACAGGTTCTACTAATTGAAAACAGTGATTTTGTAACAACTAGCTATGTCTCTCCCATTTTATATTGATGGTGATCTAAAGAAAAAAGTATTTTTTTGACGTACATTTTCCTAATGTCCTGCTCAGGTATAGTAGCAGGAACACAAAATTTCTTACGAACCAAATTATTTTATTCTGATTTGTGACCAGTTACTGGCTAATATAGTATATTGAATTATTGTTTAAGTAAAAATTTGCAGTAAATTATATTTGAAACCCTAAAAATAACAACAATATATTATCTTAACTTGCACACTTCAGTTAAACACTGAAGAAATCACACTCTACTACCATAAAATAAAAGTATCAACTCAATAGTTTATCGTTTAGATTATTACCTGTACTACTTACATTTATATTTTTAAATTTTTGCGTTTTACACTGTGCATTTTTCATAGGCATCTAAAAATCTGGCATTTCCAACAGTCTAGCATACTGTTGAAGTCAATTTTTTTTCAATTACATAAAGTATAAGCATCTTTCAGACCCAAAGCCATAAGTAGGCGCTAGGCGGCTTATATTCTACATTTGGTACGGAACCCTAAGTGTGCGAAGTCCGACACGCACTTAGCCGGTTTTGCCTATTACAACCGTTCCTATGAATTTGCGTTCAAATGCGTAGCACACAAGGAATTCACTCACCTACTGCTTATGAATAACTTTGCTAATCGGACGGTTTATATTCTATGATTGGTACGTAAACCCTAAATGTGCATGTCCGACACACACTTGGCCGATTTTTAAATTTGTTATCTATTAGTCATTATTACTTTTCCTCTTACTGTTACCTACTAAAAAAAACGGTTTGCACTCTGGGAGTGCCGGCAGAAGAAGAAGAACATACTAGCTATTTACCTCCCATCACTCATATTTATTTATTATGAATAATAATGTTTGTTTATTTACTGTCTTGACGCGAGTTCCGTCTTACGAATTCTCGATCAGGTCACGTGTCCTGACGCGAGTTTAACATTTTTTACTCATCACAAAAAAAATGGACAACGCCGCTAAAGAAGTTTTCACCAAAAATTATATTTTTGCTCCAAATTATAATTATCTAACTTTTAAAATATAAATAATGATATTAAAAACAACTTTTCAATAAAAGCCATCTTCTACTACGGAGAAATAAATAATATAGGCCAATAATTCTTTATTGCCAATAACTATTTATTGCATCAAATTTTTCTTTACCTTTTATTGTAGTCTTATAATGTTTTGTGGTGGAAACTGACTCATATTCTAGGCTTCCTGAGTCAGAAATTATAATTAACCCAATTATAAAAAGTTTGCCCTACATTTAGATCATTGTGGATATGAATTAGTTACTTACAGTACCTGCTACCACTATTATTTATATGTAGTATTATTATCTTTAAGAAAAATCTTATTCTTGAAAGTAGTAAAAACAAAAGAACTCCACGGCGGGGAATCGAACCCCGGTCTCCCGCGTGACAGGCGGGGATACTCACCACTATACTACCGAGGATATAAGTATTAGTTCAAAAGTAAACTACCAATGTACGTTAATGCTGTTAAAATATTCAATCATCCATTTATTTTTACCTGACTGCCTCAAAGCCTCAAAGGAGGTTTATGTGTTTGACCTGTATGTATGTCCAACTCTATGTTCCCTCGTAACTACTAAACAGCAAAAGCATTTTTATAAATTATATTTAGTTAGATTCATCTTAACCACTTATCATAGCCTACAATAAAAATATTGGAGAAATCAAAATGGCGGATATTTGGCGTCAAATTGCATGGCATGAAAAATCTTTTCTTTTTAAAACCTATCGAGTGGGGTATCAAAATAAAGGTGATTTTAAAAGGTGTTTTCAAGCAAAAATTGGAAAAAAATCTCCTAAAAAGCTGCTAATCGTTAAAAATAATAAATAAAAAAAAAACCCGACTGCAGAAACATTGAGAACTAAACAGAAATTAAAACATACTAAATATTTAAGTATAATCAGACGGCTCAATTCAATGCAAGTTCAAAAACATTATTTTTTTTATTCAAACTTAGATGACAGTCGACATTCACTATTCAGTAAATATACTACCTACAACTAGCAAAACCCGGGGTTCCACCCGCCCTTATAATTCGGTAAACGGTGTGAATTTCAACGGCAACTCCTCAATTATAAAAGAAAACCGACTCACACTTGACGTTTTCAAGTAGCATATGTCCGTTTCTCGGGACTGAAACTATCTTCTTTCCAAATTTCATCTTAATTGGTACAGTGGTTTAAGCTTGAAGAGGTAACAGACAGACAGAATTACTTTCGCATTTACAATACTAGCTTTTGCCTGCAGTTTCACCCGACCTAAATTCAGTTATCGGTGTAGGATTCCAACGGCAACTCAATTATTGAAAAAAAAACCGACTTACACTTGACGTTTTCAAGTAGCCTATGTAGTCAAATTTCATCTTAATCGGTACAGCGGTTTAAGGTAACAGACAGATAGACAGACAGTTACTTTCGCATTTATAATAGTAGTTTCGATATAAAATAAGTATGTGATTCAATTTTTAGTTTAGGTTAGGCAACGCCTTAGTTATGCCTCCAGGGCTACTAGCGTCCATAGGCTGCGGTGTCCAATCAATATCAGGTGGTATAAATAAATGACGACCTTCCTTTTCCGTGTAGTCGGTTAAAAAGCGAAATAGTAAAATGTTATACCCTGAAACCCCTATTTATTACAACAATAAGCATGTGCAAAATATGAAATTAAGTTTCTAGGTATTGACGGATATCTTTAATGAAAATAAGCAGTGTTTATAACAATTTATCAGTAATTTGATGTCCATTGCAGTTACACCAATTAAAATAATAAGTAAAAAAAATTAACAATATGAGTAAGTTTTATCGTGTGTAAACCTTGTATCCCGAAATTTCTCGACCTTCAAACGTGAAAGTCTTATTTGCCTAGGTAGGTACAAAGGGCCACAGATTAAAGTACACTATTGGGATTTAGAATCGTTTGAAGTATTTGATTATAACGAGTATCTCCACGAGATTATCCACTGTTGAACATACATTGGTTGAACAGGGTAACTTGATTAGATAATTTCATTGGTATGATATAAAATAATAAATATTAAATAAATAAATAAATTCGGCCAGTGGAAATGTATAGCACTTTTTTTAATAAAAAATGATTGACTAAAATACTTTTAAGTGTGGCCGTGTGTAGGTAACCCTAGACTAGTGGAGAATAGTGTAACAAGCGGCACAGTATAACAGATTATATATCTAAATAAATTATTACATAATTTAGCTTGATGGATGAATCCCATAGGGAGCGAAATATTTGAAAATAAACCGTTTCAATTATATATTTTATGATTTATTTGGTATATATCAAAAATACAAAGATATTTATTAAAATCCTAGTAAATTAAATATCTGTTATTTTTTAACTTAATAAATCACATCTATGTCTTTTAACAATCTCACTTATCGCCATCATCAGTCAACACTAACATTTCAAAAGACTCTTTTTGTCAGGAACGCGTAATATCAATCAAGTTGAATTAATCACCAAATACTAATATTTAAGCACCTTAGATTTGTTGAAAAGACAAGATTCCAAGTCAACGCAATAAAAAAACACCCATTTGCAAATGTTAATACCTAGAATCATGAAATTTGGCAAGTAGCAACGTCTTGCAGCTGAAATAAAGGAAAAAGTCCAAAAACCGTTAATTTTATTTTATTCAAGCTTTTTAATGTTTTTCTTTTTTAAATTGTGCAATAAAGAAAATTAATTTATGCATTCATAAAAAATTGCTAAAATTGATATCAAATAGGAACTAAGTAAAGTCTAGAAGTCTTAGCTTCTAAGTGAATGATATAAAAACTGCTGTATGTAACTCCCAAAATAAATCAAAAGCTAAGTATTTGCCGTTGACCTAGAATCAATTCAGAGCAGGCGTAGACATCTTTCTCTGTCTACTTGGATATGAGTTTCCCCCCAATTCAGGAGTATTTTTTGTGAATAGTTAGTGTTGAAGACGCTGCCTATCTTTTTTAAAAACAGCTGCGTAGGTTATACTCTTCATTATTCTGTAGCTGCGCTTCTGTAGGTTTAACTACTTATGTCCTTCCTATTTTTTATTGTAAAAGATAATCGACACTGTTGAATTAGAATTATTGTAGTGGTAAGTTGGAAATTTTTCATCGTCTTTTCTTGTATGTAAGTTATCATTTTATCAAAGCCCCATGACAAGCCCGGGACTTTATTTTAAATTTATTGCACTTTCTCAAAAATCTTGGATAATTTATTGAGGTTACCTACATTACAATTTATTCACATCTCATGTCCTTGTCATATATTTAGAAGCAAGTATTAAATGAATGAAGCTCTCGACTATCCTGCCGGCGCGGGCGGACTGCTGGACTCACTGATAACGAGTTTATCAGAAGTAATATTAGTAATTTATGTACTTATTTGTACGTTCAGGGAAAAAAGAGGATATTGTTTTTATCCGAATGACAAGAAATACTTCAGAACAATTATTCTAGACATATTTTTCGCAACTCACAACACTCCAACTCCATGCCACCATGGATTTATCAATAAATGTCTACTAGGTACAGATATTTGAAATGGTTTTAGTTCCTCAGCTTCAGACATTTGTAAAAATGATTCCTTTTACCTACATCAAAAAAAATACACACGAGGGGAAATTTTATGCTAACACAAATTTGTAAATAAGTAAACGTATGCCTTAGAACCAATATTATTCAGAATATTGGTTCTAAGGCATAAGCGATTCCTCAACACTTCCACAACAAAAGCGATTTTACGCCCTCAGTATAGAATATTCGAGCAAATCCTGTAATTTTGTTTGAAAAATTTGCTTTGTCAAATGGACTGTATTACCCTAACGAAATATTTGGTAACCTATCGATCGTTACAAATCACAATAAAATAGATAAACAGTCAGACAGACATTGTTTTCCCATCAGTACGTAGTTAGCTATGTACACAGCACATCATATTAAGCGAGTATGTGTATTTAGTCCACTGATGCTAATAGAGCCCATTAGATGGACAGACTCGTAGAAATATTGCAGCGTGTTTATTTCTATACCTTAATGATTGATAATACGAGTAACTCATTTGCTTTAATTACAGTGAAGAGTTTGATTTTTAATCTAAGGAGCCAAATACGCCCAGTTTGAGTAAAACTTTAGTGAGTGTTAAGTAAAATTAAAACTGACAAATTGTTGTTTTACAACTTTTAAAGTGTAAATTTATAATTATTATAATGTTAAAATGTAAGTCTTATTTCATGTACCACACACATACATACTTACCAACAGCTACTGATCCTCGGTGGATCCTCTCAGCGTCCACTAGGTATACCTGACTGGAAGAATTTAAACAGTAGATTAAACCTTAAATTCTATTTTTTTTATTTCACAATGTCCGTCCGTCTGCCTGTCTGTCCGCAGCTTAGGCCAGAGACCGTAAATTTTCATCTATTTTCTTAGTTAACTATATTTTTTAATTATAAAGACATTCATTTAAGACGTCAAAGCCTTTCATTTGATATGTCACGTTACAGTTTCCTTTTTTTTTTCATTTGCCCCCGTATTTAAAATTCATTTATTTACGTTACACATACATGTGTATTTACGTCATATTGATGTTTAGGTATAAACCAAATTTCAACTTTATCGGTCCTGAAGAAAATTTGCTGTATCAGCAGGACAGAGCGACACACGATCCTACCTATATATACCTTTTTCAATCGAACGTACGGAATCCAGTATTATAAGAGCATGTCCGGTCATGCTTAATGTAGGGTTCTGTAGCTGAAACTGTACTTATGGTTACGGCTACGGAACTATTGTGATTTTTATTTTTTATTTTGTTGGTACCTAATTTGGTTTTTGAAGAACTTGAGGGAAGAACGCTCCACTCCTGGCTATTAAACTGTACTCCACTAACAAGATACAATGATTTTGTGCCATCATTATGTTTCATTGATAGCTAGCTGATGCATGTACATAGATTGTGCCGTCAATAACTTCAAATGCAATTCGTAGATACCAAAACTTGATGACGTCAATATTGCGTTGATTGAGACCCTGAATAAATTCGCAAACAAAAGTACTCCATTTTGTCAGCTGTTGCAGTCGCTAAATTAGGTCACTGTTCAATTTAACCCGATCAATAAAATAAGAGTTAATCAAGTATATTTCCTGCAGCGTATCCATTACAAACGAAGTTTGATGCTATATTCTATTCTGTATCTTTTTATCGATTTTGATTAAATTTTATACATTATCTAGAAAGCTAGTTTTTCATTAAATTATAGGTATAGGTTCAAAGTTGCTCAGGATTTAATACAATAGAAAACGGATTATTGAGACGAAAATGTAAAATAAGTAAGCTCGGAATGTAGAGTCCCGAACCACCATTTTGTTTTCAAAGTCAAAGTAATAATTCCAAATTAACTATTTAAATTTTTCAAAATTTATTGTATGCTATTTTTTGATCGTCAATTCGTTTCGATGACTGTATGTAAAGGTTAATTAAACACTAATACATTTTATAGACATCTTGTTAACAAGCAATTCTGTAAAAAGTAAATTAGGTACCTCCAGTGATTATAGAATGAAGTGCTACTTACCCATAAAATATACATAACATATATGTTTAAGGTCCCTTAACCTACTAACAAACCGTAACATTTTCATTAGCAAGTTAACCTACTTGTTTAGCATAAGATCTTTCAATAAAGTCTTGCAACTGGGCGGTCTCACTGCTCACCGCTCTGCAGCAAACGTTCCCCGTCCAGCTCACTCAACATTTTCCATTCTGCTCTCTTAATTGTATTATGGTATGCACCTACAATTTTGTACACCTTTGCTTTCGCAATAATAGCAGAAGATGTTATATTTCCTCGTCATATTTCACCTTTGTGGGGGCCATAGTTGCACCTAAAAATGGTGAGGTCATGTTACAGTCGGACTTAACTGTATTAGTTCTAAGCCAAACGCTCATACTGTCAAGCATCACTTTCATTGCGAAAATCACTTCAAAAAGAGAGTACAAAGAAGTCAGAATTGGTTTAACCCCCCCTTCCCCGGAAGTAAAGGCATGTAGAGATTTTATACTCCCCTTCCCCCTTGGGACTCTTACGTAATTAAAGAACAGCCTCTAATCAGCGGTCATGAGAGTTTGTGGCCTAGTGTTAGTCGTCTATTGAAAACAATATGCAAAGTTAAGTCATGCGGGGCATGGTCACTTTGAATGGGTGACCGCTTACTGGCACATTTGCTGAGCTCCTTTGTGTTTCGGAGGGCATGTAAAACTGTTGGTCCTGGCTGTTTATCATGTGTCAGCAATTGTTAAGCCAAGTCAGGGGCCATATGGGTTGCTAAGGTAAAAATGTACATTGACAAAGTGCAATGCAAAGTATTCATGTAACTCAGTTTTATTTACTTGCACTACTAAATTATCTACAAATTATAGAATTGAATACATTTTCACTTGGTAAACTTCAACTTCTCTGATTTTCATTAATTAAATAAAATAATAAAACAAATTATCTAAAACCAAATGTAAATTGTTAGTTTTTGGAAAATTGGGAAACCATTTTCCTAATAATGTTTCAAAGCTATCCAACTAAAAGAAAACAGCAGCAAAATCTTAGGAAATTATCAAAAGTGTTGAAAAGTATTCAATGTAAAAACTTATTATACCAAGTCCAATACTCTCAGTAGTTAAACTCTTAAACAGACTGGACAACCACCTTGTATAGTGCTCCGTAAAAAATAGTGGCAGGTGTACAACGGCAATTTCGCTCATTTGGCACACAGGTACTTTAGGGCAAAACAATAATTTTGAGCCGCAGTTCCTCAAAATATTTCCCTTTTTATGGTGGTGGGGGGTTTATGGTGTCATCAATTTTTTGTATGGGTTTTAAAAAAAAAAAATTCATCAAAATATCAAATAATATTATTATCAAATAAAAGGGCTTGATGAGCTGGTTCTAAAAATTTACCACACTATTACCTTTGAGATACTTTTTTTCTTGAAATCCAAAAAGTATTTTCAAAACATACCAAGTTTGGGCCCCTCCAGGTAGAAGACGGCTCAGTATTTTTCTCTAATATATACCTTAAATTATAGTTTATATCCTCATTTTTGACTCCCTGAAAGCATTTTGGAAAATATAAAAATTTTGTGTTTTTTGAATTTTTGAAAATTTCAATGTTAGAAGGAAACTTCAGATCTCTATGAGACTATGTGGAACTGTACTGTCCCCTGCTGCTTCTGTTTACTGGTGTTATTTAAGTGTATTTATAAATTCAAAAATAAATATTAAATTTTAATATTTTCCAAATTGCTTTCAGGGAGTTAAAAATGATGATATAAATATAGAGAAAATCACTGAGCCGTCTTCTACCTGGAGGGGCCCAAACTTGATATGTTTTGAAAATACTTTTTGGATTTTAAGAAAAAAGTAACCCAAAGGTAATAGTGTAGTATATTTTTAGAACTGGCTCATCAAGCCCTTTCATTTGATACCCCACACAAAATTTCTTTTAAATCCCATACAAAACATTGATGACACCATATTGAAATATGTTGAGGAACTGTGGCTCAAAATTATTGTTTTGCCCTAAAGTACCTGTGTGCCAAATGGCTAAACTCTACATTGATTTGCAGTTTTTTTTTGTACACCTAGGACTAAAAATAAAAATCCATTTATCAGCTTAAAAACTAGTGTATAATCATACATAATACTAAAAGTGCTAGAGTAACATTTTACATGTTAATTTGAATGTTATTAACAGTGGTTTGTTCATGTCATCACTTAAAATTAAAGTTTAATGGTATATTTGGCCAATAGGTTGGTTGCATTTTATCAACTTCATTCATCCATTGAGCATCCATAGATGTCACCAAGGCAGATATCTTTTCCCACTTGTCACCATATAAGTTCTTCATTGTTGCTAGTTTATTTTCCATTATTTGAGTAGGGGTTAATTCTGGTTCAACTTCAATCTTGGTTTCTCTTTCAATGCGTTCAGATTCACTTTTCATTTCTTGCTTGTATTTTGCATTTTTTTTAAGAAACTCAAGAAATTCTTCACTGACTTCAAACTCTTCTTCTTCTTCTTCATTAGAGTCTGTATCACTATTTTTTGTTTTTTCTGAGTTTGAGCTTTCTGAAGGTGCAGAGTAATTGTCGTTGCTATTACTAAATTTCGAACCAGATGCACCTACATAGTGATTTTGCTTGATTATGGAATGCAGCAACTTATTTTCTTTTTGTAGTGCAATGGCTCTCGCTCTCCAATAAGCTATCTGGCGTTTTAGCTGCCAAGTTGCAGCTAATGTAAAATTCTCTGCCCATGAAGTCATCGCGACAGTAGGAAACGAGAACTTTGATTGGTTGCCCTGAAAAGCGTCTCGGTCATGATGATCAAAAGGGGGTTGAGAAACGTATTGCCTCGGAAATGGTTTGCGTTTGAGCTTCTTTTTTTTGCTCTTCTTCCTGGGGGTATTATTGTGAAATGATCCATAATTACCTGGAAATGCTTCATCATGTTGAGACATTATAAAAAATAATTAATTCAAAGTCCACAACAACCTACACAACTATGTTCCAAAATACAACGTAAAAGTAACAAAAACAGTTTTGGAACGCCCTCTCGGAATAAATTTTCAACTATCAAGTTTATTTACAAACACTTTCTTTAGTTTCTTTCATTACTGTCACTTTTTTTTTTTTTTTAATATTATAATGGAATCGCACGGTCTTAGCAGACCATTTATGCATTTGCCAGAGTCAAAGTCAATTATATTATATCGTATCGTGGCGCGGGCGTTGCCGCGCGTCCTCGTTTTCAAGTCCCAAGATTGGGCGGGAGATTTGGTGTGGATCCTCAGATATTGCGCGTCATGTCCTGCTTATTTCTTCATAATTCACTATTCATGAGCCTTCGCTGCACAATTCTTAACACGCTTTCGTAAAACATTGCTAAAATATATACATCGAAAGTCACTTAATGAATTTAGAAAAATTAAACAGAAAAAAACACCACTCCTTCTTAAGATTCGCGCCAAAACTCCTCCTGTCACTTAAAAATATAAGAATATAATCTATGGTAAAAATGAACTGTCATAAATTAATAGAGTACAACAACGGGTGGACATCTTTACTGGCCGAAGTGTGCGATAATCAAAAGAAGACAGTAAAAGTGACTTAGAAGTATTTTTTAACCCAGGAAACCATAGAGGAAACAAATACTGCGTAAGAAGGAAACCACTTACAAATTAGTAGTGCTGCCTAATTAGAACGTAACCCAAAACCAAAAATACCTACCTATTATATGTAGGACGTTCTATCTAACTACATTTTAACAGAAATTGTTAACGGTTTGCGTTTCATGCATTTGGTAGCAAAATCTAATGTTGACGTTTGGCGTTTCGTATAAGCGATTTTGCCACGAAATGTTGCTACCAAAAACCCATGTCCGTGGTTAGGCATTTTGCGCTACTTTTTGTCAGCTGTCAAATGTGAAAGTGAATCTTAAGAAAAATAGTTATAGTGGTTGTTTTTTAGAAAAGTTTATTTTTGGATGGACTTTTTTATAATCTGCAAAAAAATCAAAATAAAATACTCAAACATAATTCTTGGTGCTAAAATGAGGTTTTACTATTAAATTGCGACGCGGCTTAGAAGGAAAGCCCTTATAGTACTTAGTTTACCATAGACATAGACAACTGGACAGCGCATTTCCTAGCCAGGTGAAGAAAAATGCTCACAGAAGTGTGACACGAGACGAAGCAAGAGTTTTGCCGCGAATCTTAAGAAAGAGGGGTGGGTGTTTCGATGTGTATATTTTAGCAATGATTTACTAAAGCGTGCTAAAATTGTGCATCGAAGGCTCATTAATAGTGAATTATGAAGAAATAAGCAGGACATGACACGCATTTCTGAAGGATCCTCACCAAAATTTCCGCACTATCTTGGGACATGTAAACGAGGACGCGCGATAAAACTTGAATATGGCGCTTCGCCAAACTTATAGGACACAGGACTATATTTACACAAGACTCTGGAGAAATTATATGCAATAATGTGAAATCTGGTCTCCAAATCGAAGGAAGAAGAAGAGACGAAGCAAAGCGATAGTCTCTTTTCTTTTTCTAACTAGTTATTGTATTAAAACTACAGGCTCTCTTTGTCTATATCTAAAATGTGGCCAATTTTCTGCGGCTATTGCCATAGGGCAGATTGCAGAACTCCAAAGTCTTTGGTACTCACCATAGACATCAAGTTCTGTAATCTGTCCTATGGAATGATGCTATTCCTCACAAAATTGACCACTGCTTAAAAAAGACGATGGGATACTTCAGGAAGTTCTTGCATACTGTACAGTCGCTTTATCTCTCTCACACAGATTAGCCATATTTACTTCACAGATTGCAAGAAAACCTAGTACTTACCAAAAGAAAAGAAGTTCAACCATAGACAATGACAGATTATTCGTAGAACTCGTAACGTTCATGACCCTAAAGGCGGCTGTACACATTAGCAACGCGGGCTAGGTAGGCTGCAGAAGACTAGATTGATTACAATTAGTTAAACAAAGTAGACCTACTCCTCATTTTAGTGTAATCTTTCTCTCTCTGTTTTTACGTGTATTAGAAATAGATAGTAAGTAGCCATTTGTACACGTCTTGAAACAGTGCGTGCCACCAGCTGCCGAAAACCATGTTTGTTTGTAACCAGCTGGTAACAAGGTGTCTTAACAATATTGTGTTGTTTTCTTTAAAATATATAGATGTAATCTAATGAATGATTGTTAATAACCGTGGTATGTACTGTTTCCGGTTGCTTTAAAGGAGACACATATCTATACCAGCAATTTCAAGCGTCGTAAAGGACGAAAAACAAGTTATTAGTATAGCCAATAAGCAAAAACAAATATCTTTACATCTATTTCCAAGAAAGTGCTATGTAAATGATGTCAAAATAAACCCCAACTAGTTTTTCGTGTTCTATTTAGGGTTGCCAACCGTACTATAATACATAAAATATTGTACAGTATTTCCGGTCTGCGTACTATATACTGTTAAAGAAACATATAGTACGCAAAAATACTATATTTTCAACACCGAAATCTAACAAACAAATCTTCTATTATAAAAATGTATGAACGTGCCTTTTCATTAAGTTTTGACTTATGCAATAGCGTGTAGCGTATCCGAAAGTATATATCTCACTGCATTCCGAACTATGTTTGGTCATTGAAAGACAGATATATTTAGAGAGCTTTCGTAAAGTACCTACCGTTGACCCTAATTATGGAGTGTTTGGACTTGGGCCATGCATGCCACATAACTACTAGAGGAAGTATCGAAATAAAAGAAGCGTCTGATGACACATAGCTTCAAAATCAGAGTCACTGCTCTCAATTTCTACATTTCCTAAACTATCTAATATTTCTTGTGGTAGTGTATCTGTCTGGTTTGAAAATGGCCCTTGAAATTTTGGTCATTACTTTTTATTGCATAACTGCCACTAACAGCACATTCTCGTGAACTTTTACTAGCATTGCTAGACGTAATATTTTTGTACTTTTTGACACGCCGCCAAAAGTTACCAGTTCTTTTAATTTTTTTTTACTTTATCCATTATTTGTAGACAGCTTGGCAAATCTGAATTAAAATAATAAAAGAAAATAAACAGGACTTAGTGTTATTTTTGACTTGAGATTATTTGAAAACGTTAAATAATCAATTTTTGCTTAAGTTGAACTGGAAATTTTTTTGTTAATTCAATCATACCTTATTTAAGTCTTTAAATAATCTTACTTAAGTCAAAAGAGAAATTTTAGGTATGCGTTGTAGATATACTTTAGGGGAAAAGGTTTTGGATTTACTTTACTAGGTTTAAATAATACAAAACTCACTGAAGAAGCAGTAGTCAAAAGCTATTAGGACTTAAAGAAAAATAGTATTTAATAAAATAATTTTTCACCTAATAAAATCTTACTTCAGTCTCAGTACAGACATATTAGATTTAATGCTTATCTACAATTGCTATTTGGGAGGTCTAAGCGTACATAGGGACAGTCCGGGCAACGAGTTTTGTATACTATGGCTAGGCTTACGTATAATTCACAAATAAAAATTCGTAATTTTGCATTAAAAAAACTGAAAATAAAAAAATTCGCATAAATCAAAATTATGCTATAGACAACTTAGTTAAAGTTTAGCATTATAGTAGTTTACACATTTTCTTCCTTTAGCCTTTGTCTTCAATTATTTATTACGATGTTCTTGTTGATACTAAATACCTCTTAGCATCCAAACCGTTGACTGGGCAATGAGGCTTTGAATAGCTGCCTTTGCAAAGCCAAGATAGCAACATTTTGTTGCTACTAAAACCTGCATTACATCAACAGGAGTTCTTGGTCGACCAATTTAAGTAAATGTCTATAGAAATGAGTATACTTAGAAATCAGTTCTTCTTGCAGCATATCTTTAAAAAATAGCATTTTGTCGGAACTTTTTAATATAAAACTTGTATCCAACGATGACGTAGGCACCGCTTCAGATGGATAATCTGCTATTGTGCCGGTAACATTTATTTGTTGGTTTAAATCTCATTTGTACAGACCATTTATTCAAGCTCTTCTGAGCTAACTGTCTTCAACATACTACTGTGCTCTTGTGCAATTTCGGCGCGGAGGCGGCGGCAGCGCGTCGCGAATAAAATGTACCTACATTAGGACCTATATAGCTGGTGCCTGATGAATCTTGATTTGTCAAAGTTTTGCAGTTATTGTATTTTACTTTTAAATTTCGCATTTATCGCATATACAATGCAAATTTCGCTTATATCGGATCTATTTCATAGATTTCATAATCAAGATGGCAGAGCACGCTTCGGAAACTCTACGTCTCTATAGAATTAAAGAATGTTTTTATTTTTTGTAAGTAGGTTCTGGTACGTACTGACACACCCTTTTGTAACCTTGCGCCGTAGGTACGTTCCTAGTTTGCCTTAGGGATAATCCGTCTCTGGCAGAAAGGATATTCTCGGTTATGAATTCAAATTGGCGAGAAGAAAAAAACAGATTTAGTATTTCATTAATAAATAATGAGCTTTTGATTTACATTATTTTAAAAATTGAATGTGATAAAGCATATGACAATTTTATTTTAAACAAAATATTGTTAAAAAATGCAAAAAGTTTATTAAATTTTGGAAGGGTCAGCAACGCGCGAGTGATGCCCCAGGTGTTGCAAGCGTCTATAGGCTGCGGTGACCACTTACCATCAGGCGGACCGTTAGCTTGCATCCAAAGTTCGCCAAACAGAGTAGCCATCAAGGGCGGATCCAGAACCAAAGTTTAGGGGGGGCGATCATAAGATCTGAAAGTATTTTATGAACTTGGAATCTGCAAACGTAAGTTATCCAAACGACCCAGCTCGTGTAGTTATAAATAATTAAATATACAAGTATTTTGTATATGAAATAAAAGTTATATATTTAAAAATAATGTTACAATTTGTTTCTTCCTCGGCCGTCCTTAGATCGCCCCCCGCTGGATCCGCCCCTGGTAGCCATGGCAACTCTTCAGTCAGTTTGACGACGTCGTATGAATAGACGTAGAGGAGATCGCACTTATTTATTATGTTTGTTGAAGAAAAATACAAAGAGAAAAGAAGTAAAAAAGCAAACTAGGTGTGGGTTCATCCTTTTATATCGGATCGCAGCCGAAGTGGTGTTATTTTGAAACTATATAGAGAATTTAGAAAATATCCTGATAATGTCGGAATAATCATTCGATGCACTATCCCATGAGCACGGACGGTTTTGAATTTCTTACGTTACACAAGTGTACTAAAATATAAGCGAGCGTCCAAAATGGCGTTCGGTTGGCGACTGAGTGAGTGAGGTGCAGCTTATGCGCGTACATTTTGGTGGCGACGTAGCCAGGCCGCCAGAGCATCCAGTCGCCACGTAGGGAGCCGTAAATCGTGGCTGCGCTTCCAAATTAAAGGCAGAGCTCAAAAAGTAAACTATTGTTAATCTAGGTTATAAACCACCTGTGGGTCAAATTTCATCCAAATTCGTTTAGCCGTTTTTGCGTGATTGACACACAAACATCTAAACTTTCACATTTATAACAAAAATTATTAGTGGGATGATTAACAGATGAATTAACAATTTGTCTATTGTCTTTTACTGCGACATAATATTTTAAAGTTGATAGGCAGAAACAAACGTACATAACTTAGTCATCTGTTAACATCGTTTATGGTTTACAAGTAAGGGGGTTATAATTTTATATGTGTCTTAGGATACTTACCTACAAAATTTATCTTGACAATGATACGTCAGTGCACATACCTAACAAAAATCTAGATCAAAAGTATCTCAAACTATGGCTTAATACAAAATTTAATAATAAATTGAAGCCACTTTAATGCAACTATGTATTTATTTGTGAAAAATTAAGGGAATAAGATCATAATTCAATATTGTATTTTATTCTAGCCCACAGCCATGTTTTTCTAATAATTATAAAAAAGTAGGTAAACATCTTAAATCATCGTCATTAAATAAATTTTTAAGTATTAGGTATATTAATTAATTTTTTCATTGGTTCACTTTAGTTAGTTTATATTAACATTACTCACATTAAATTATATTTTGATTAAATCTTCATAAAGTACACAAATTAAAATGGGAAAACTATATTTAATATTTATCGATGGATTTTTTTTACATTAATTGTAAAATTTCTCAATAAAAGTCCCCTTTAGATACTTACCTTTATTATTACTTATTATTTTACACCGTGTTAGCTATCTGATACTAAAATTTTATTGTGATAGATGTAGTTTAAAAGTTACATCGTTTTATTTACATCGAGGTCGTTTTAGCGTCCTAGAATTTGAGAAATACTACAAAAAAAAGTTTTTTTTTGTTTTATTCATCAATAAAATTAAGTATAGTTTTCCTCATTTTCATTTGTGCACTTTATGAAGACTCACACTGTATATTGGTCGAAGATAACTCGTTAACTTGTAAAGCCAACTTTACTGTGGTTTTATAGTATGCCGTGCCGTGCCGTGATTTTCAAATATTCAAACCAACCATTTAGCTGGCAATTCTCTAACAGAAATTAAACCTAGACCTTTCTATACTTTCAAGTAGTTTTCAAGTAGCCTAGTACTTCCCCGGGACTCAAACTATCTGCATGCCAAATTTAATCGTAATCGGTACAGCGGTTTAAGGGTGAAGAGGTTACAGACAAACAGACAGAGTTATTTCGCATTTATATTAGGACATCAGCCAGTGTTTTACTCTAACCTCCACATAAATGAGTTTATTTATTCTACTGAATGCCAGCCTAGAGCAAATAGTGCAAGTGCATATAAATTTTTTTAGCAAACAATCTTACATTGTAACAGCGCTTGCAAATTGTCCCCAAGGCTAGAGGAACGCGAGATCGAAATTGATAAACGAAGCGGCTATAATCAACCTGGCGATGTAACATTTGGCGTTTTTACCCAACTACGGCTGTTATAATTATAACATACTATGTATGTAGGTATGAACTTCGTTCCCTCGTTTAGTAAAGATGTTTTTAGTGTACAAGAAAAAAAGCAATTCGTCACTTAAAAGTAAAGAATAAAAACTTTTTAACAAAAAAACCAACCGGCTGTGTACCTAACAATTTATAACACACTTGACTTGCATGACACCAAATTCAGTCTGTGATTCAGATCAGATTTTTGGCAACAAGTAATTATTTTACCCTTTCAGTACATCTTTTTAAAACCAGTTGTTTCATTTTAAAGTTTTTAAATTAAAGCGAGTACTTTTGAAACTTTCATAGAATAAAAAATATAAGCTTAAGCTAATCTAGTTTTAAAAAATTTGGATTGAAAGTATTTTAGCCTCGACTATCGTGATTTTAGATCATCAGATCACTTGAAATGCGTCAGTTGTGTGGGGTGTTACACATTTTTAAGGGTCCAGTAGCCAAACTGCTAAAATATGATGGATGATATTGAGGAAAATATCTTATATATTTAAACAAGCAATTCTTCTACATATAAATATTTGCGTAAAATAAAAAGCTATAATTGTGTCAATAAGCTCCTATTACACAAATTGAGATATATACTATTTGTTATCATATTTAGTAGGTGGGTACCTAACGCAAAAAGGATTAAAAAAGTGACCATAAGCTACTACTTTTTTTACTTGAACAATCAAATATTATTTTCAAGTAGTATTTGTTACTAACTATACCTGGTTACTGCAGGATAAGTAACAGGTTCTTCTGTTACTATGTAAGTATAGTATTATCTGATACGTTATATTATTATTTTTAAACTAACAATAACAATTATAATAATAAGTCAATAAATACACAATAAAATAGAAGAACTATTTCGCACCTTTAAATTTATTGTTTTGAAAACAATGACAAAAAAAAAACATCATATCTTTGAAAAGAAGAAAATTGAATTGAGTAAGGTACATACAAAACAACTATTTAAATAAAAAAAACAAAAAGAAATACATAGAATTGTTAATAATTAGTAATAATAATTAAAAAGTCTTATTTTGTAAGCTATCAAAATAAGTATTTCAGCATTTTTAAAGTTATTTACTTTGTAATTCATTAATCTTAATTTGCTTACATTGGTCCGCTGGCATACATATTTCTTGACTAGGAATAGTTGTTGATGGATCCCCAAGGTACAATTCACAGTGCTCTCTTGAATTAGGATGTACATATACCTCCTCAAAAATATACTGCCCTGTATGTACCTACATTTTCAACAAAGTTGAACAAGCTATTTAACATAAGCAATTGGATCCATTTCGACCATGACCTGACTTCATATGACAGCATACGAACAATAGTTTCATTAGTAAATTAGTCATGCGAAGCTTAGGCCAATTTTTAGCCGAAATTAACATTTGTAGCCAAAACTTAAATCCAAACTGTGGTCGGACACTAGTCGTAGGGCCTAATCTATATTATTCGTGAAGTATGTTCAATTGTTTAGGCAGAACGTCTGATATGTATAGAAATTTTGTCAACAAAAGACTATGAATTTTAAAATAATATTAGATAATCACTTTTAATATTACTTTTCTCAACGCGATATCGAGAGTTGTATCGTGATAGTGATAATGAGACTTTGATGATAACAATTGACCCCGGCAGAGGTTAGTTTGTATGTCGTCAGTCGTCATTTGCTCTTTGGTTAGACGCACGTCTTGGCGTATTTCTATTTCGGTTCGTCGCATGTGAGTTTCATAATATTTTTTTGGAACATAGGTACCTCCCTATTCAACAACTAAAAGTAGGATAATTTAGCTAACCATATCTTTTTAATATTTTGGTATAAGTGCCTATATATGTGTGTAAGGGCTTCAATACCGTAAAGGGGTTATTTAAAAAAACCGAACTTACACTACGAATAGGAGAACATCTTTTCATTTCCCCGACCACTTTAGTCCTGCGTGCCAGGGTGGTTAGCCAATTGCCGCATTAATGTTTCTGAATTCGAGTACATCAGACTCTAGAAATTGTGAAAAAAAGCTTTGCAAGTACGTCTTACCCTCGCAAATCCCGTTAAAGTACTTGCATACATTTTACTCCCGAATTTTCGAGTCTGACGTAGGTAGTCGAAACAGTTCCCAATAACGCCTGGACTGACGTGGCCCTGTCCCGTAAATCATAAACTTGTATTTTTCTTATTTAAATATATTATATGTGCACTGGCTGGTATTCTATAGATAGACTTACGTGTACCTATCTATTTAGGAATGTTATGTTAAAGTTTGCGGTTACTAGCAAAACCTCTTCTGACATGGCGATGACGAGCCAGACACATATAGTTTTAGCTCTTAGTAGCTACATGTTGCCCGTGACAATACAATAGGTACCTACCTATATCTTTGTGTCTGAGCTGTCATTGAATTATACATATATTTATGATGTATTTTAATGTAAATACAAAAAAGTATCATCACAAACAACCAACCAACTGCAAATAAGTAAATTATAGCAAAAAAAAAAAAATTTTTAACAACAAATTTACATTTTCTTTAGTTTTTTCCTTTATGTGTGCTACTTGGCATTGCTTCTTGCCCCATAGGCTGTATTTTGGCCGTATATTTTGTTATTGCGTTGACTTAGATGCTTGATTTTTATTACAGATTCAAGGCACAATAGCCTTTAGTATTTGATATTAACTTTAACTTGATACCTTTACGCGTTCCCGAGAAAAAGGGTCTTGACACACGGTTGACTGACAGACAGACAGACAGACGGTCAACTAAGTAATCCTATAAGGGTTATTTTTTTTCCTTTTGAGGTACGGAATTCTAAAAAAACGACTCACGCTTGACGTTTTCAAGTAGGCTGTGTCCTTCCCACGGACTATCTATCGTCCCTAAATATATGGTTAATCTCTCAATGTTGTCCATAATTTAAAAAATTGAGTTTCCCAAAATTAAAACAACTGTTAGTACGGAACCCTCGGTGCGTGGGGGCAGATACGTTAGATTAGTCCCATTTTATATATTATACTAAACCTTATTATATAACCTGATATAAAATCTTTTCTTTTGTAGCATCACTAAGCGCAGCTATGAAAATTGGCTTTATCGGAGGTGGCAGATTGGCATTTGCGTTGGCCAATGGATTCATATCTGCAGGTAAGGATCTTGAATGAAATTATTATATAAATGGACTCAATGACAATAATAAATCAATAATGGAATCCTCAATATAACGTGTACATCGAAAGAATAGAAACAATTCACCGTAAGTTTTTAAAATGTCAATGTTATAACCATAGTACGAGGCTAGATGACGCAGACAGCATATTCTTTCACTCTTTTTCACGGCCTACCCTTCTAAGCGAGGGTGATTTGGGCCATAGTCCCCACGCGGGCCCAGTGCGGATTGTGGACTTCACATTCGTCTTTTTTTTTGACTTATGCAGGTTTCCTCACGATGTTTTCCTTCTCCGAAAAGCCAGTGGTGTGATTAAATAAATCGTGTACTTGAGAAATTAATAAAAGACTCAGTGGCACACGCAGGCCCCGGGGCTAGAACCTCCGCCACTTGGGACGTGATGTGAAAAGTAAACCACTCGGCCACCACAGAATTTAAGGGTAAAAAAGGGTTGACCATTATACATTTTTGTCATTTTATTTTCCTTTTTATGTAAAACGAATTTCAAAATTGGGTGTCTACAAAAATATGTTACCAAGATATTTTAAGAATGTACTGTAATGTTTCTAAGAAAAAACTGCGATAAAACGGCCACTTTTAGCAGAAGTGTTTATAACAGGACAGGTTAAAGCAGTAGTGCCCTGTTACCGAATGCACCGGCTAGGTGCTCAGTAGGAGGAGAAAAGATAGAGGGAGTTCAAAGGCGAGTAAAGAAACACTTTTCAAGGGTAAGGCAGGTTATATTAGTATACTCTTTCATTATATAGTAACAGCTTTTAATGCACAAAATCCTAATCACATAGGGTGATTCGTAACACTTAAATATCTAGTTCACAGCTACCTAATTCACAATCATAAAGGACTACCTAAATAAATAGAAAGATAGCCAAACGCAAGCCTGCCTACACGGATTTTAAGTGTAGTTTTCAAAAGCTTTTATTAGGGAACTAGTACACTCAGGTCTCTTCGGCCTAGAGCCCGATTTGATGTCTTGCTCGCTGTGGGCACCCCTCAGGTCAGCACCGCCGTAGAAAGAAGACGCGGATGGGACTGATGTTACGTGGCCTAACAGGGTGTGGTGAGTAATGAATATGCCGCCCGTGGCAGGCACAAGGTAAGGCCGCACGTGGACGTAGCTCGCCAGTAGCTTCGGCGTAGAGCAGGTCGCCCCGTAGCCTTGGTGTGTAGTGATGTTTTAGATAGCACCACTACTGCACAGGCCGAAGTTTTGGAGTCAAGGAGACTCCGGACAGGCCGAGGATTTGGAGTTCAGTAGACTCCGGCCTCCCACAGTATAAGGACAGCAAAGCAGCTGCGGTGCGCCGTCGGTAGAAGACAAACGTGCACCAGCCCACAGAGAAGTCTTCTCGCGGACCTCAGTTACGGCGTTGAGCCGTAGTAGAGTAATATATATACGTTGTATATATAAACTAAGAACCGTACGAGGACGGTTTTCTTTTATAGAAGAGAAGTGGATATGCAATTAATTTGCAGTTTAGAAGAAGATCGCACAGTTTACTATCCGTAAAAATAATTAGTAGTAGAATTTTTACAACCACGTCAAGCAGAACGTAAAGTAATCTGTTTTTGACTTACCGATGTCAAACATCTAGAGATTCTTTGATCTCTAAATTTAAATTACCACAGTGGTAATGGACCTAAGAGCGAATGTCCAGAAACTTCTATCGTTTCCTACATCATCCGGTCCTTTACCGGAGACGGACCACCGGAAACGGTCGTTCCGTTACAGTGTCCCCTCCCGTGTTTCAAAAATTTTCCATGAGACCAAGTCTCGTTGAAAATTTTTCTTCTGAAGACACTTTTCTTCAATGATAAGAGATGGCTGATGAGTATGTACAACTTCTGGTATCACTCACTTTCATTCAAACAAACAGCAACATTCAAAATCCTTTCAAAGTTCGCTTTTAAATTGTCTGAAAGTCTCATCATGAACTTTCAGACCCTTACGTACGTTGGTGCTGAGCTACAATCGCCAGTCCACCAAGTGAACCCAAAATATTAATTTATAATTAGTCTCTTTGTTAAGTTTCAAAGACACTATTTAAATATTTACCGACAGAGTTACGAGTAGCCTCTGTATTAACAACAAGTAGAATTAGTTGTTCTAAAGTTCAAAACTTCAGATTGCAGATTACGTTCATATTTGACATAAGCATTATAGAGTAGTAGTATCTTATGTCAATGAACATTCTACCATAGATAGGTAAAATGATTGACAGGACAGTCAACCTTATTACAGCTTACGAGTCGCTGAAGAAGAAAATCAGACTTGACAGTTGTCAATCTGACAGCTGACCATTGTTTACAAACAAACCAAAGGTCAAGAGCGAATCGTTTTCACTTTACGTGAACACGTCTTTTCATCAAAAAAATCTTTTGCTCAATTAGCAACGCTTTGTAATGAGAAAATGAATGTGATGAATAACTATGTTATCCTAACCTAATATGAACTTTGTACAAGTAAAACAATACTATAGTACAAATAACCATATAAATGACTAATGCCGGTAATTAAGATTAATTACCAATGCATTTAAAATCTTTTATATGCCAGCGGCCAATGTTTTTGTTATTCTCATCGACCAGTTCGTAAATTAGAGGAGATATTTTATTTACGACTTTGCAACGAGAAAACTTTTTAGCCAACTTAGCCGAATGGAATTTATGTCCGACACTTTGGTTGTAACACCTTTTCCAGACATAGTCACCGACGTTGAATGACATGTCTCTACGACGTAAGTTGTAATAAGCAGCATTACGCTCGTGGGCGTTCCACAACCTTTCCTGCACCTCGTCGAAGATAGGGGAAAGAAAACCAACGTTATCTGCGAACTCGTCCCTAGGAGACATAATGACTTCGTTAGAATTTTCGTTGTTTTTATAGATAGAGCCACAAGATACCAGCTCTCTTCCGAACACCAAGAACGCCGGAGTGTATTTAGTAACCTCATTTACAGATGAGTTAATAGCGAACTGAATCTTGTGCATATTCACATCCCATGTTCTATGGTCTTCCTCCACGAAACATGCGACTGCCGTACCAATGGTCTTATTTGTCCGTTCAGTAGTATTCACTTGAGGAGTATAAGGAGTAGTAAAGTGAATTTTCGGAACATTGTACATTTTAAGCATGTCCACGAACTCAGTACTAGCGTACTGGGGACCGTTATCCATGATAACCGTTTCAGGTACACCATACACAAGACAAACTAAGTTTTCCATGACATGATTTAAGACAGAAGAAGTTGCCTTTTTAATAGGAAATAGGAGAGTGTATTTAGAGAAATGACACATCACTACCAAAATATACCGATTAAGCTTTCGAGATAAAGGCAATGGGCCTATTAAATCAGTTGTAATACACTAAAATGGTCTACAACATTGTTAAGGTTTACCCATTAAACCAATAGTTTTAGAGTTTTGATGTTTGTAAGCAAGACAAACATTACATTTTGCTATAAACTTAGCAACGTCAGGGTACATTCCATTCCAAAAATAACGTAGGCGTATTCTTTGGTAAGTTTTTTGTATCCCAAAATGAGCACAAGTGGGAGGAGAGTGATTTTCAGAAATCACTTGTTCTCTCACTTCGTTTGGTATGACTTCTTTCCAGTCATATTCAGAGCACAAAATAGAGTTAGTGCGACAATGTTTATACAATTTGCTATCCCTTATTAGGTATTGAGGATATGCACTAGGGTTAGCTTGAATATTAGCCTTAAGAGCATTATACCAGGCATCAGTAGACGATGTGCTGTTATAAGTGATTGCATTCACCATGTTAGCACGAGACAAGAAGTCAGGTATCACATTGTCGGAACCTTTTTTGTGGCAAATTTCAAAGTTAAATGCTGACAACCTAATACACCAGCGAGCTAAACGACCGGTAGGATTGTCTAGTTTTAAAAACCATAACAACGATGAGTGGTCTGTGTAAACTTTGAACTTTTGGCCATTGTCTAAGTAGTAAGACCAGTGTTCTAGAGCAGTAATTACACTAAGTAACTCACGTTCTGTTGTTGAGTAATTTTTCTGAGGAGCAGAGAGTGATTTACTTAAGAAAGCGATTGGTTTTTCAACACCATCTAATTCTTGTGTCAACATTGCACCAATCCCATGACTTGACGCGTCGCAGTGTACAGCGAACGGCTTAGAAAAGTCAGGACAAGATAGAATAGGTGACGAAATAAGGAGATCTTTTAAAGTTTTAAAAGCTTTGTCCGCCTCGTCATTCCAAGAGAATTTAGGCGTTCCTTTTTTAGTGGAAGTTAGCTTATTAAAAGGAGCAGCAATAGAACTAAAGTTCGGTATGAACCTCCTGTACCAGCTAGCAGTACCAAGGAATCTTTTTAAATCCTTTACAGAATTTGGGGGTTGGATTTTTAGAATAGAATCGACTTTATCGGGATCAGTATGTAGACCGTGTTTGTCAACTATGTAACCCAAGTATTTAAGCTGTTTACGAAAGAAACAAGACTTTTTAAAGTTTACTGTGATGTTGGCTGACACAATTTTGTCACATAATCTATTAAGTAGGCGAATATGGTCATCAAAATTGTCTGTCACGAGAATTACGTCATCACAATACGTGAACACCTTGTTTTGAAGTTCTTGATCGCTATAGAAAAGGCGATCCATAAGACGCTGTTGGGTAGCACCAGAATTAACCAGACCAAATGGCATTACGTTAAAAACGAAGCTGTTTCTACCCGGAACTTGAAAACAAGTCTTGATTTTGTCCTCTTTTCTCAAAGGAACATTCCAGTAGGCCTTCGCAATATCAACAGAAGATAGATATTTAGCATCCCGAAGACTATCTAGAATCTCAGAAATCAAAGGTGGATTATAAGCATCTTTGACAGTTACAGAGTTTAGTTTTCGACTATCGATACAGAACCTCCACTGACCATCTTTTTTAGGAGTGATAATCACTGGGCTACGCCATGGACTTTCACCAGGCTCGATGACACCAAGTTCTAGCATCTTATCAATCTCAACATTAAGAGCTTTGACTTTTTCAGGAGATAGTCTATAGCATTTTTGTTGGACTGGAGGACTATCGCCAGTATCAATACAATGCTCGATAAGTTGAGTCCTACCAAAGGGTTGACGTTCATCAGATATTTTGTGGAATCGATCTATGATTGCATCCGCAGTAATCTTTTGAACCTCACTCAACTCATCATAGTGAGAAAGTTTCGTATCAGAAGATACGTTCGCAACAAAAGGAAATTTAGTATCCAAATGCACTAAGTTAGCGTTTATGCAAGAAGGCATAATTTGGAAAGCTTTCCAGAAGTCAACACCTAGTAGTAGAGACTGCTTAACTTCTGGTATAACGTAAAAAGTTAAAAGCTTTCGAATTCCATTGAATTCGACAGGTAATTCAATCGATCCGATAGAAGACAATTTTGTTCCGATTGCTACGGAACACTGAATGTTATCGCAACGATTTACACTTAACCCATTCTCGCAGAGTACGAGATGTGAATTATTGCCTAAAATAGAGATTGCGCTACCGCTATCTAACAAACCACATAAAGTAAGATTATGTACAGAGATATTTACATAAGGACGTACAAAATCATTTTCTTTAAAGAGAACCGAATCGACTTTGTACGATTTCGAAAAGATTTTTACCGTTTTAAGCCATGCATCCCACTCGCCTTTATCAAAGAAGTTGATATGTTGAGTGACAGATTGCATACAAGATTTCGAATTTTTGTGTGTACTATCTTTAGCACAAAAATCGATTTTCTTAGGGATCAACCTTTCATTTTTCAAGTTTGATAAACCATTCTTTGAAAAGTGATTTGGCTTAAAATCAGTATTAGAGGTATGGTTCTCTCTTACAAGTTTTTTGGATTTGAACCTTTAGTAAAAGTGACCTTTTTTCCACCAGTTTGTGGTTTAAAAAGGTTGTACTTTCGAGCAGATCTAGATGCACTAATTGTCGAAGTAGGAGAACAATTAGGACAGTCGATCACACGTACGCCTCTACGGCCACAGCCGAAACATACAATGTCACGAGAGTTACATTGTAACGTAGTGTGCGATTCAGAGTTACATCTAAAACATAGGTTTCTCTTGTCAGTTTTAGGAGTAGACTGTACAAGACTAACCTTGTTTTCTATAGAAGTAGAAAGAATATTATTATTAGAAGTATTAAGAGAGCTAGTGCTAGGAATAGAAGTATTCATCGCAATAGACGTTTCTAACCATTTACAAGCTTCAAACAAAGAATCAATTGAAACAACGTCCGATTGTCGCAACTGTATTGCAAAATTAGGGATTAAGTTTCTGCGCAAAATAGAAACAATCTCTGATTCTGACATTGGGGACCTAAGTTTTCTGCAAAGAGTTTGCACCTCAGTTATAAAAATTATGGCCTTTTCATTAGATTTTTGTTTTCTGGCCTCAATTTTTTTTCTTAATAAATAGTCAGCATCAGGAACCTCAAAATCCTTAAGAAAATCGGTTTTAAATAAATTCCAATTTATTAATACATCTTTTTTGTTACGGAACCATTCGAGTGCTGGACCGCTCAACATTTCAAACAAAAGTGAATACAATTTGTCATCCGAAACAGACTTAAATGAAGCCATTTCAGTAACGTTTCTTAAGAATTCAATTGGACAAGATTGACCATCGTATTTGAACTTTTTAAAATCTAGAAGAGGAGAGCGTTCAATTACAACTATTTTTTCAGTATTAGTAGGAGAAGAAATACAAGGCTTAGGATCAACATTTTCGACAATGCCCTTGCAAAAATTCAAATAACTTTGAGAAATCTTTGTATAGTCTGACGAAAGGTCTGAAAACTTATCTATAAGAGATTCCTCCTCATCCTCGTCAATATTGATCCTAGAAAATCTAAGCATTAAGTGCTGAAAAATAGCTTCAAGATCAGCTTTAGATACAATTCCACTAGAAATTGTTAAATCAACTTTGGCTTTCCAGATTTTAAGCAATTTAGATATCTGATCGATATCTTCGCCACATTCCAATGGGCTTAGATCAGAAACAACAGTAGTAGAAGGTAGTTTTTCGTACTGATCGCGCATCAGATCGATTTTAGAAGCAGGTTCTACACCTCTGAGTAGCAACTCATACTGTAGAGCCTTTTTAGGCAGAAACCTAATTAAATCGCCTGCCATCTGGAATGCCTCTGTTACACAAAGATATTATCAGATAGATTAGGTTTAGTAGTAGTAATCAGTTAAATACAATGAAATAATAAGCAAAAGACGTTAGTAACCTAGTATATGGTACTCGGCTTACCACCGACACGTTCTATAGAAATTATTAACACCTTACCTAGGGTTAGATATACAATGAATGAGTATACCGCTATGCTAAAATACAATTTCATAAGAAGCTGAAAAAAATAAGGATTAGACACCCTAAAATCTCTGAACCTTGCCTTGAAAAATCTCTTTACTTTAAAGAAAGTAGAATACCTCTAAAACCCACGTGAAAGGGCGCCACTATAACAGGACAGGTTAAAGCAGTAGTGCCCTGTTACCGAATGCACCGGCTAGGTGCTCAGTAGGAGGAGAAAAGATAGAGGGAGTTCAAAGGCGAGTAAAGAAACACTTTTCAAGGGTAAGGCAGGTTATATTAGTATACTCTTTCATTATATAGTAACAGCTTTTAATGCACAAAATCCTAATCACATAGGGTGATTCGTAACACTTAAATATCTAGTTCACAGCTACCTAATTCACAATCATAAAGGACTACCTAAATAAATAGAAAGATAGCCAAACGCAAGCCTGCCTACACGGATTTTAAGTGTAGTTTTCAAAAGCTTTTATTAGGGAACTAGTACACTCAGGTCTCTTCGGCCTAGAGCCCGATTTGATGTCTTGCTCGCTGTGGGCACCCCTCAGGCCAGCACCGCCGTAGAAAGAAGACGCGGATGGGACTGATGTTACGTGGCCTAACAGGGTGTGGTGAGTAATGAATATGCCGCCCGTGGCAGGCACAAGGTAAGGCCGCACGTGGACGTAGCTCGCCAGTAGCTTCGGCGTAGAGCAGGTCGCCCCGTAGCCTTGGTGTGTAGTGATGTTTTAGATAGCACCACTACTGCACAGGCCGAAGTTTTGGAGTCAAGGAGACTCCGGACAGGCCGAGGATTTGGAGTTCAGTAGACTCCGGCCTCCCACAGTATAAGGACAGCAAAGCAGCTGCGGTGCGCCGTCGGTAGAAGACAAACGTGCACCAGCCCACAGAGAAGTCTTCTCGCGGACCTCAGTTACGGCGTTGAGCCGTAGTAGAGTAATATATATACGTTGTATATATAAACTAAGAACCGTACGAGGACGGTTTTCTTTTATAGAAGAGAAGTGGATATGCAATTAATTTGCAGTTTAGAAGAAGATCACACAGTTTACTATCCGTAAAAATAATTAGTAGTAGAATTTTTACAACCACGTCAAGCAGAACGTAAAGTAATCTGTTTTTGACTTACCGATGTCAAACATCTAGAGATTCTTTGATCTCTAAATTTAAATTACCACAGTGGTAATGGACCTAAGAGCGAATGTCCAGAAACTTCTATCGTTTCCTACATCATCCGGTCCTTTACCGGAGACGGACCACCGGAAACGGTCGTTCCGTTACATGTTATCTACAACTCACAGTTTTATCCTAGAAACAGTACCAGACGTTCATAAAATAGCTTACAACTGGTTACATATTTCTCGAGAAGCACAATTTTAAAATTTGCATTGCACAAAGAGGAAAATAAAAATATCAATTGGCGAAGCTAGTGGACGTCAGGAACCATCAAGCGGTAGGTACAAGAAGCTTATGTAGTGACATCCATATATATGTCGCAGCCATCTGGTTAAATTAGCCAGTTAATTGTGCGCCTAGGCAGATCGTTAAGTATGGAAAAGAAATTATCATATAACTGAACGGATTATTATATGAGACTTGGCTAGAACGCTCTGCTCGCTTCGTTCGCTCCGCATCTACGTTTTCAAAAGAGAATCTGAACCTAACCCAACATACATGAATTTTCTTGCGATTTCTGTTCCTTTCGTTTCCATACTTGACGATCTGTCTATACGTTTAATTGACTGGCTAATTTAACCAGATGGCTGCGACATATATAAGCTTCTTGGGTAGGTATGTATATACTAGTCTTATAATGTTCTGTGCTATATATCTACCTACGTAGGCAAATGTCAAAAAGTAATTTAAACGCTTATAGTTTGGTCATGTATTTTCAATCATTTGTTTATAGGATTCCGTAGATATGATATGATAATACGTATATAGGTAAAAACCGACCGTTTTTTATCCTCCTTAGTTTCCTTTACTTTCTTTCTTATCATTCGTCCGCTTGACTAAAATATAGTTTTAAATTAAAATGAAAGAAAGTACTAAGTTTCTTTAATATAGACCTCAGGAGCCAACTGAAAAATTAAATTTGTTTAATAGGGCTAGTTGCCCTAAAATTATAAAATAAACAATTTTTAACAAAAACACTAAGAAACCTTGAAGTCGATTGCTACTGCCCCTACAGTTGACATACTAACAGAACATTTAGCTGCATTTTTTGTCGGATGCTAACAGAATCTTTTTACCTTTCTTTACTTGTTCTATTTAGCGATATCTGCCCATGTTTTTGTTAAAAAAAATGTTTATTTTTAAATTTTTAGTTGCCTATATATAATTTATCCAACCTTTAAATCAGCAGAAGTTTGTATAACCTATGCATTGTATAATAAGAACAGCATTTGATGACGAGGTATAAATATGATTATTATAGGCATATTGAATACGAAATTTGATTGCGCTTTCTCAGGTTCTTCAGTGGTTTACGGCAAATAATTTACTTCTTAATGCGAAAAAGACTAAGTGTTTAAAATTTATGATGCCAAATGTCAGAAACATAAGTACAAAATTATCCCTAAACGGAGAAGAAATGGAACTATTAGACTCAACAGTGTTTCTAGGTATTACATTAGACAATAGGCTGCAGTGGAACCCTCATATTTCAGTTCTTGCAGAAAAACTCAGTTCAGCTGCCTATGCAGTTAGGAAAGTTAGGCAGCTTACAGATGTTGACACTGCTCGCTTGGTCTACTTTAGCTATTTCCATTCCGTCATGTCTTATGGCATTTTGCTTTGGGGTAAGGCAGCTGATATTGATACAGTCTTTATTTTGCCAAAGAGAGCAGTACGGTCAATTTATAAATTAGGACCTCGAATTTCTCTTAGGGAACTATTCAGGGAAATTGATATTTTAACTGTTCCTTGCCAATATATCTTTGCTTGTATAATGTATGTACGCCAAAATTGTCACTTATTTGCAAAAAATAGTGACCTCCACAGTGTTAATACAAGGAATAAGGATAAATTGGTAGTTCCAAAATTTCATCTTCAGAAGGTACATAGCTCTTTCGCAATACAAAGTATATTTTTCTACAATAAAATTCCAGAACATGCGGTTAATTTACCCTCAAATGAATTTAAAATATATGTCAAAGATATTTTAATGAAAAAAAGCTATTACAAAGTTGATGAATACATAAATGATAAAAATGCTTGGAAAAATTAGAACTTAATTGATTTGTATTGGGGCATTTGAAATATTATTGTTTTTAAATTTAAAACATTGTATATTATGTTATTACCTAGTGTAAGGCTATATTGTATTTTTATATGATGTATAAAAGATTAACTAGTGAGTTTATTGCCGTTGCTGCTCGGTAGTAATGCATTGCGAACCTTCCAATCTTCTCCTCTTATATTTTGTTCCTTTACTACACACATTGTAACTAGTACAAACGAAGTTTTATTGGAGTTGCTTGAGTGTGTCATGCTCTCTCAAAGTGTCTCTGCGGTGGTGGCGTGTGTGTCGGGTCGTTACGTTCCCTAAAACATGGTTGAGCGAAGCGATGGCTGATTCATGTGTCATACTCGTGAACGGGTGCCGCCTGTGGAGGCTGGTCTGCTCTTGCAAACTTCTTGGTATTTTTAGTATTTAGTCTTACTTTTTTGTTTTGTTTATTAATACTGTAAGACATTGATTATTTCTTAGTGATGAATACATAAACTGTCTTTTGTTTATATTAGATACTTTTTTATGTTGTGCTTGTGCTTTATATTTCATGTTTTTTTATGTTTGTAATGGAAAGTGTCCTTTTATGATAGGGAGGGCATTTTCCAATATTTTAATTGGACGCTGTAAAAGAAAGGGAGAAAAGAAATGCCCTTGCTGAGTTTCTTGCCGGTTCTTCTCAGTACAAGGTCTCCCGCCCTGTAGACTTACGAACCGATGGCGTAGTGACATTCATAAGTGCTCAATTATTGTAGCCTAATCTGAATAAAATTATATTGAATTAAATTGAATTGAATTTCTTGTATGTTTTGTGTATTTTAACAGTGTCGATAACAGTATTGTAAATAAACAAGAATTATAAAAGTAAGTATTTTATTGAACTTATATTCATAACAATATCGCTAGGTAGTTGTCAGAAGCTCTCCTGCTGTTAATTTGAAGTCGATATAAAACCTAAATCACCTTTGTGAACAAAACCAATGTAAGGCTGAAGCTTTTATTTGCCCTTTTTCTTGATTACCAGGTTTGGCGAAACCGGATGAGATCACTGCCAGCTGTCATCCGACAGACATTGTTAGCGCGGAGGCTTTCAAGGTAAATATCATACAGTCTTATATGATATATACTTATCATATTAAAATTAATAAATTAAATGAAAGAGATATGTTGTATATGCAGGTAAATAATTCTTTATTCTTCTTTGTCATTTTTGTTGTTTACCTAGTTTTCAGATATTTCAGTTGTTATCTTGGTCTTCGCCAAACTACACAGTTACGCACTTTAATTCAATTGTTTTTTATGTACCTGTTTTCTAAATCATTGGTTTTTACTCAATGCACGAGTACCTTTGATGCAACTAAAATATTTTAGTTTGCTACATATCTATACTATTATTATTAATGCGAAAGTAACTCTGTCTGACGTTGTGTTACGCTATCAAGCCTAAACTACTGAACCTATCTGGACGAAATTTGGAACGGAGATAGTTTGAGTCCGGGTAAAGGACATAGGATAGTTTTATCGAAAAATCGAAAGCTCCCGCGGAAATAACTATTACCGAGCTTAAACGAACTAAGCTTGATATATAGCAAACCTCATTGGTATAATTAAGGTGTTCCATGTCGATAACTAAATTAATATAGATTTCTTAATAGAAAAGTCCTCCTTAGGCATAAAATTAAAAAGTCTCTTTCAATCATTCAACTGGAAAAATATATTTCTATAACCGACTAGAATAACAGCCAATACAGCAACATGCATAGATAATATTTTCACAGACTGTATTACAGTTACAAATAAAAGTATTATAAATAACCTTACTTTTGACCATTGTGGGCAGTTAGTGCAAATTAAATTGTTAACGGAGAATAAATGTAAGGAAAAAATTGTTATAAGACCTTAAACTAAACGACACTTGGAGATATTTAAAAATAATTTATTGTTAAAAATTCCATCTCTTATCGAACATAATGATCCAAATACACAATATATGATGTTTTTTAAAGTCTTTAGTGATGAGTACAACTCTGTCGAAGAGTGTCTTAGCTAACCAACGTCCATGCTTTAGTGATTGGGCTACTGTGGGGTGGGCATCCATATAAGCAGAAAACGATTGTATGACTTATATAGTTTAGAAGTTGATGCGATTATTTTTAACTCAGAAACAGATATTGCCTCATTGTTCAATATTTTTTTCCTGGATATTCCATTCTCAACTACCAACTCGCTAAACTCATCTCCATTAATAGCAAAGGCAAAATGTAAAGGAATTTAAATTTAGATATGTAAATCATAATGATGTTATCAAAGCATTTAATGCTCTAAAAATAAAAAATACAGCTGACCTCTGGGGCCATTCAATTACCCCAACTAGCTATAATATTTAATAAATCTATTAATTGTGGTGTATTTCCTGATTTAATGAAATACAGTAAAATTATACCTATATTTAAATCAGGTAGTACTACTGACCTCTCTAATTTTAGACCTATCCCTATACTACCTGTTTTCAGTAAAATCTTTGAAAAACTGATCTTAAATCAAATGAGTAGTCATTTTACTTCACAACTGACTTGCAAACAGTTTGGGTTCACAAAAGGTCGGTCAACAACCGACGCTGGCGTTGAGCTTATTCAGCACATATTTAATGCTTGGCAAGTTTCAATGGATGCCTTGGGTGTTTTTTGTGATCTATCCAAGGCATTTGATTGCATCCAACATGAAACCCTAATTAGGAAATTACAACACTATGGTATTAAGGGTACTGCATTTAAACTCATTTGCTCGTACATGTACAATAGGATTCAGACAGTTGATATAATTGGGAAATGCGCCCCTGGATCTATAATTAAAATGGGCGTTCCACAGGGCTCCATCCTGGGGCCATTCCTTTTTCTTATATACATTAATGATCTGCCGGAGGTCGTTAAAAACAATCACGAATTAGTGTTATTCGCAGATGACACATCACTATTGTTTAGAGTTAAAAGACGCGAAACAGTTCTAGATAATGTAAACAACTGTCTGTCTAAAGTTGTCCACTGGTTCAATATGAATAATTTGCTTTTAAACAGTAAGAAAACCAAATGTATTAAATTCTTAACGCCAAATGTTAGTCAAGTAAGAACCAGTGTACTTATAAATGGGTAGCAATTAGACGGTGTAGATAGCGCTGTATTCTTAGGCATTACTTTAGATGCAAAACTTCAATGGGGCCCACACATAGCTTTGGCGAATAGACTTAGTTCTGCAGCTTTTGCGGTTAAAAAGATTCGTCAACTAATAGACGAAGCCACAGCCCGGCTAGTATATTTTAGGTATTTTCATAGCGTGATGTCCTATGGTATCTTATTATGGGGACACGCAGCTGATATACAGACAATATTTGTACTGCAGAAGACGTCTATTTGAGCAATATACAATTTATCTAACAGACACTCTTTAAGGGATAAATTTAAAGAGATCAATATACTAACTTTACCTGGTCAATATATATTTCATAATTTAATGTATGTTCATAAGAATATGAATCTTTTAAAAAAAAATAGTGATGTTCATAATCGAAATACAAGAAATAGACACAAACTGGCTCTGAGCCGCACAAGGCTTGAGAAAATTGATAAATCATTTACAGGACAATGTGCTCGTTTTTACAACAAAATCCCTGCAGAAGTATGTAAACTAAATTTAAAAAAGTTTAAAATTTTTGTTAGACAGTAACTTTTCAAAAAAGCTTACTATTCAATTAAAGACTATCTTATAGATAAAAACGCATGGGAATAACTTAAATGTTGTTATCATAGTACTTGTATTTGGTAATGTACCAATCGTTACACACATTGTAACTAGTACAATCGAAGTTTTATTGGAGTTGATTGAGTGTGCCATGCTATCTCAAAGTGTCTCTGCGAGGGTGGCGTGTGTGTCGGGTCGTTACGTTCCCTAAAACATGGCTGAGCGTAGCGATGGCTGATTCATGTGTCATACTCGTGAATAGTTGTCGCCTGTTTAAGACATTAATTATTTCTTAGTGATAAATACATAAACTGTCTATGTTCATATTAGATACTTTTTTATGTTGTGCTTGTGCTTTATATTTCATGTTCTTTTATGTTTGTTAATGGAAAGTGTCCTTTTATGATAGGGAGGGCATTTTCCAATATTTTAATTGGACGCTGTAAGAGAAAGGGAGAAAAGAAATACCCTTGCTGAGTTTCTTGCCGGTTCTTCTCAGTACAAGGTCTCCCGCCCTGTAGACTTACGAACCGATGGCGTAGTGACATTCATAAGTGCTCAATTATTGTAGCCTAAACTGAATAAATTATATTGAATTTGAATTTAAATTTGAATTTGTGGAGACTGGTCTACTCTTGGAAACTTCTTTGTATCCTTGTATTTAGTCTAACTTTTTTGTTTTGTTTATCAATATTGTAAGACATTGATTATTTCTAAGTGATGAATAGGTACATAAAGTTTATTTTTTTTTATATTTTGCGATTAGATTAGGATTAGATCCTCGAATAGGACATTTTCATCCTGGAATATTCAAAAGTTCCCTCGGGAACAACAATAACGTTTGTTACTTTATCCTGTCGCAATGGTGCATCCAATTGAACAAAAATTTTGCACATATATTGTTAAACACGATGAAGAAGAAGACGGAGAAGGATAAAGGCTACTTTTTATCCCGAAAAATTCCCGCGGGAGTTACTATAACCGAAATCCACTAACAACCCATAGCTGCAACTATAGCTTGCCATAGCAAAATTCTTTAGTATAACTAGGAGTTGTAAGATTCCCTCGCCGATAAAGAAATTTAGGGCGGGTGGAACCGCTGGCAATAGCTAGTGATAAGATGTATTGATAAACATATCCATAAATATATCTATACTAAACTGAAATATAATAGCTTCATGTGAGGTCATTTAAAGATTATTATCCATATTAGTCCATGTCCATACTATAATAATATTAATGCTAAAGGAACTGTCTGTTACCTCTTCACATTTAAACTGCTATATCGTTTAAGATGAAATTTGGCATGGAGATAATTTGAGTCCCGAGAAAGGAAATAGACTACTTGAAAACGTCAAGTGTGAGTCAGTTTTTTTTCTATAATTGAGGAGTTGCCGTTGAAATCCTACACCGATTACCGAATTTAGAATGGATGAAACCGCGATCAAAAGGCACGGAGATAGTTTGAGTCCCGGGGAAGTTACTTGAAAATGTCAAGTGTTACTCTGTTTTTTTTATAATTGGCGGGTTGCCGTTGAAATCCTTTACCGAAAACCGAATTTAGGGCGGGTGAAACCGCGGGTAAAAGCGAGTTACTAATAACTCCCAAGTTTAACATATGGTAGAATAAGATATATACAATGACATTCCATACTACCTATACTTATACTGATATGTTAAAAAATAAAATAATTATGAACCCATTGCGTTTAAGTTTCCAGGTTGTTGAATGTAAGAAAACATAATGAATTCCAGAAAATCGGGGCCACAGCAGTGTTTGAAAACTCGCCGGTGGTGGAGCGATCAGAGGTTGTCATAGTATCTGTGAAACCCGATGTGGTGGGACCGGCGTTGCGTGATGTGATGGGGCTTTCTGAGGCCAAGAACAAGCTTTTCATCTCTGTTGCTATGGGAGTCACTACTGCTACCGTTGAGAAAGTAAGTATATCCAATAATACTAGACTATTACCATGAAGTGTTTAGTACGCAGACTGTCCTAATCCTCACGTATCTAATACATATTTGTGAAAGCCTGTTTGTTTGTCTAACTAAGCGTCGCTACGGAGCAACTAGCAAAGCTTGTTTATTGGCACAGTCAGTGTTAAAGCGACGGAGAAGTATATTGGATAGGGGAGCATGGGTTACTATAAGTGAATTACGGTGGATCGTTTTGAATTGGAGTACAATGGATCATGATCCCCGATTCCTAGTACCTCGTAAGTGTTAGCACCAAAACACTGTTAAGGGTAACTTCTATTGTAGGGAAAATGTGACAATATAGGAAAAGAACCACCAATACTGGTCAGTATACCGAAGATAAAATGCGGGCCGTTCTTTGTATACCAAAGCCGAAAATATGATTTTAAATTGTCATTACCCAGTAAATACTATCCATTGAAACCCTGAGGTTCACTGAGGAGCTCGACATTAACGTGAAATTTTCGATAAATTAAACTATAAAATTTCTAATGACCTGAGACTTTCGTTGTCTTACTCAAACTTGACCTTCTTCCTCTTACTTTTTAGAATCTTCCAGCAGAAGCCCGTGTCATACGTGTGATGCCAAACACACCCGCTTTGGTAAAGGAGGGCGCTGCAGCATTTAGCCGTGGCTCCCGGGCCACTGCGGATGACGCTCAGCTTACAACCAAGCTGTTTCAAGCCGTTGGTACCTGCGACGAGGTGCCGGAGTATCAGATGGATGCCATTACTGCTCTTAGCGGTAGTGGACCTGCTTATGTAAGTCACACTGATTAACCACACACTGATTATAGTGCAAATTTTTCACAATAACTGATGAAGACATTATACTAAAGTTTTATATTTTTCTGAACTTTTAATTATGAACATGGAAAAAGTGGCAACACGTACTTCTTGTCAGAGTTATAAAATATTTCTTCACGGCTAGACTCATAAAATTGGTATCTCAGTGTGTCTTAACAGAAATAGGACCTAGAACCATCTGCACGGCCGATAAAAAAATTAACATGACTGTTATGCTGTTAATTACAAAAAATAGATCTTGTGAAAATGCAGTGGAACCTCGATAATCCAGACCAATTGAAACTGAGAATACCTACGGGGAAAGTTCGGATAATCAAACAGTACATATATCGGACGAAATGATGCTCATTGGTAATATGTGTGTAGTTCGGTTAAGCTCATCGCACATCGGTAACCAGAGGTTCTCTAGGTTCTGCTTGACTAAATATACAGACAAACGTCAGAGGGGAGTAATTAGATTTCGTCAAAAAGTCGGTCGGCTACACGCAAGTAATGCCCCTAATGTTGCATGCATCCATATAGATTACGCTTAACGCTAAGTATCACTTGGACCGTATGCTTTTTTGCAAACTTAGTGCTATAAAAAAAAGTTACATGCAAGCGCCCATTCTATATAGGCTGGTACGGTAACCGCTTAACATCTCGCGTAATTTTGCTGTTTGCTACTTTGATGATATAAAAGTAATTAGGTAGGTACTATTTGTTCTAGGTTTACATGCTCATAGAATCGCTAGCAGATGGTGGAGTAAGATGCGGTCTTCCTCGTGATCTAGCGCTAAGGTTAGCGGCACAGACCACGCTAGGTTCATCCGCGATGGTCAAGAGTGGTGGGCATCCTGCTGTGCTGAAGGATAACGTCACAAGTCCTGCAGGCTCTACCGCTGATGGGACTTATCATTTGGAACAAAACGGTATGCAGCAAAATTTTAGAATCAATAGTAACTAAGCCTAAACTAAGGTAAGTATAAAGATGCAGTTAAGAACATCACAACGCCTATGCAGTTACTGTAAATTGACTCATGTTCATCATTAGCCTATCACCATGGATCGTGTTGTGTGAATTGATACGAACGAGGTACCTTTTTTTACTAGCCACTACTTAAAAAGGAAAAAAAGCACATACAAAATGATTCAATGTTTCATTAGCAATTCATTATTCCCTTTTCAGGTTTTCGATCAGCAGTCATTGGAGCAGTGAAAGCGGCCGCGGACCGGTGCAAAGTCGTCAATCAACAGCTCAACAACTGAATTTATTAGTCTGTTTCTGTTAATTATTGTTAATAGCTTAGTAAGTGTAATATTTGTAAAATTGAAACAAGATTTATTGTTATCATTTATCAATATTTTATTAGTTATTTGGTAAAGTTCCTTTTACCATAGGTACGTTTTTATGTCGGATTCTTACGACTAGTTTCGAACCCGATTAGAGTTTTATCATATATATCAATAGGTAAAAGCCCGAAATTTTCACAGAGTATACACATAATAGAGGGTTATCTAACAAATAATAAAAAGTTAAAAAAGTCAAAATTTAATAGAGGTTCCTATACAAGAAACACAGTGACGTAGTTTCTATTCTTTCGTAAAATCAACAATAAATAAGCAGCCTATAAGAGACTTTAATTTGAAAAGGGTCGCAAGACTGCGTGAACCCAAACAGTCGACAGTGCATTTGTGGATCTGGAAAAAGCCTATGACAGAGTGGTGAGGTATGAGTTGTGGTTGGCATTGTCCGTGTCTGTAGTGATAACTACTTGATCCGAACACTGAAATTTCTTTAGTAGGATACCAGTGCTCATGTCTAGATAAATTGTGCACACACCGATTGGTTTAACATCGAAAAAGTTGTTAGACAGGGATGTGTAGCATCACCTTGGTTGATCAATATATTCATGGACAATATGAGAGATGTTAATAGAGAAAGAATGTGGTTTAAGGATGAGTGAGTTACTTATGCATCGGCAGTATTACAGAAAATGGTTATAATTATTTATGAATCACTTAAAGGAATGAAATAAACGGTAGTACAAATAACACGAAAGTTATGGTTTTTGAAGGGAATAAAACAGTATGCACCGGTTTATTGGAATGAAAGAAAGTGGAACAAGGGCGAGAATTTGTATACTTTGATCTTTGTTCACAAGAGACGAAAAGTTGAATGTTGGGTATGGCAAACGAAGCATGTAAGTGAAATTAATGCTGTGAAAATGAGAAGTATGTGCAGCTTGACCCTAAGAGAAAGAAAGTATGGTAACAAAAGTTGAGAAAGGTATGTTAAGATAACATAATAAGACGAAAATGAACAGTAAAATAATATATATAAATGGCAGAGGGAAGATAAATTAGATGTTATATTATTAATGAAAATATCAAAAAGAAGTAGAGAGAACACGCCATCTTGCGGGATACCAGCATTGGTGTAGCACCAACTAGAAAAGAAATCATTTACCTTGATCCGCTGCGGGCGCCCACGCAAGTAACTATGAAACCAGTCGATTGCTGCTGGAGATATGTTCAAAGTCATCAAAGTCAACAGTGTTAAAGGCGTTGCGAAAATCTAATAGTGTTAGAACTGTGACTTTTCTGTTTTCTAAACCGAGACGAATGTCATCACAGATTTTGACAAGTGCAATAAACGGACTATGTCCGGGATGAAAACCAGATTGAAGGGGATTTATTAAGTTATTTTTGGTGAGGAAATGAGGCAGCTATTCATGAACAAGACGTTCAAGAACTTTAGAAAGGAATGGTAAGATGGATATGGGATGATAATCGGAATAACAGATAGGATTTGCTTTTCTCGGAAAGGAATAATTATTGAATCTTTCCAGGATCCTGGAAATTTGCCAGAGGCAATAGAGTGATTGAGGATATTTGTGATGATAGGAATAATAATGTCAAGGATAGGAAGGATGCATGCGAAAGCATTTTGATGCGTGTGGATGAAGCAAAATAAGTATGCCAGGATCGTATCAAGTGCCAGCCTTCTCAGTCTTTGCCTACTCTTTAGTAAAAAAGCGTGATTTTATGTATGTTTGTTATTGAACGTATAATTTATCGACATTAGACATTAGGTGTGGCTAATCAACGCCTAGATTATTGCGATAAGTAGCGTTAAGAATTATTAACCTTAATGTTTCCCACCACTAAAGGCCTTAGCACGCTTAATTATCGTGTTAATAACGTACATTGACGCGAAGCAAAATCTCAAATCTCGAATTCGAGATATGTTTAATTGATTTACTTATGGCTTATTAATCGCGTTAACTGTTTTAGTTGATAGATCTAAAAATTCTAGCGGTCGACATGCATCGAGTGGTCGGTAGCAGTAGAGATGGGATATCGCACGGAAAGTGGTATTAAACGAAGTCAGAATAAGTGATACTAGTTGACGGTGAAATAGTTTTGAGCAAGTTTTGAGTGAGGGGTTTCAATTCCCCGTAGCGATGGACTCTATTGATAGGGTTGCCATACGTACCGTATATACCTGTCACTGTCACCCTATTCGAGAACCTTGTCGCGTAATAACCATTTTACGATAAAATAAGCGTATGCAGCAAAGCTCCGCGCGGCGACGTCGTGAATGCGCTCAATGCTGTCTATGCGGACATTCGATCGTTCCGTTGACCAAAAATGAATGCGCTATTACGTCAATTCCGGACCGCATTCAACGAATTGGCTGCACATGCTCGGGAGGTAGATTAGTGGATGCGCTGTCAAATATTGAACGGCCATATTGTTTGTTCACATTTGGTGAACAGAACGATGCCTATGCGATGTCATAGCTCTCAATGCCGTCAATAGAACGCACCTTATATTTAATTAACGATAACGACCTGCACACTGGCGGTCATCCGGAGCGGTCGCCTGCGGAATAGGGGTGGGGAGTCCCCGCCCTGGATCGCACTGCACCCCATCGTTGCCCTGTCTAGACAGCCGAGTTACCTCACTAGCAGTAGTTAGTCAACAGAACGCACCGTATACTAACTAGTCAACAAAAAGGCATCTAACTGGCATAAAAAGATTCATTGCTGTAATTTTTGACACTGGAATCTATCTAATGTGTTTTCGAAATAAACTAAACATTTTGCATCTAACTCATTTTGAACACAGACTATTAACATACTCCAAAATTTACCTAAATTTAAGTGCATACTGTCAGATCAGATCGGTTCAATGGTACCTGATTATTGTTATCGAAGTTCCATCGACACCCCCGTCGGGCATATTTGCTTACCTTGTAGTCTGCATAACTCTTGCACCCCATATCTCCATAACCTCTTGACAGATCTTGCTCATATTCGAACTCGAAAATGTTATTGGCCTCAACTACTCGTGTACGTATTAAAATCATAAAGATCGGAGCAGTGTTGTTCAAGTTATGGTTAACAAACATACAAAGTTATATGACTTTAGTACTTATAGTCGCATACACGTAATTCGACCTTTTTTATACATAAAATGCCTTGCATAGCTTGTGTAATATCATGTTTTTTTTTTTTTTTTCTGAGCTGACTATGCAGTTGGCTGTTGCAGCCATTACTGCTTCACCGGACTTTTGGGGCGAAACTCTGAAGGAGCCTCAGCCCATATAGCGCCCAACGCTCAAGAGCTCCCCGCGGGGGAAACCTCGGCTTGGGTTGTCGCTCTCGGGGGCGTCCCTTCGACCGGCGTGAGTCTCGAACCCGAAGGTGAGTCACCGCCAGGAGGGGAGTTCCCCGTTACGCGGGTACGATTGCGATTAAGTGGGGGCGAGAAGCGCCCCGGCACTCTTTGATACCTAGTGTATCCTTATGGGCGCCGACGAACCCGGGGACGTCGGCGTCGTGTTTGGAGGGAGGCCCTATTCGGGGAGGTCGTTGAGACTAATCTCGCTATTCGGACAGCGAGATCGTCATCTGGGGACGTTAGTACGTGCCGAGGCCGCCTAACAATAGTTTTACGACCGTGACCGGGTCGATCGGGGGGACGATACGTTGTGGATTGCACAATTAATCGATTCAGGTGATTTTGCGTACGCTCGAAAAAGCGGACTGCCAAGTCTTTAAAGTATTGGGGAATCGTGGGAAGTTCGAAGTCTCTGTGTAGGTCCGCATTGCGAACGTACCAAGAGGCTCCAGAGGCCGCTCTGAGAAAGCGGTTTTGGAGGGTCTGGAGTTTGTGGAGATTGCGCTTGGACAGCGCAAAGACTACGCTAGTATAAGCTAGTACGGGGCGGATACAAGTTGTGTAAAGATTTAGCTTATTTCTAAGCGACATCTTACGTATAGTAAAATTGCCTATCATGGGATAGAGACGACCGAGGACAAAAGCGGCTCGGTCTCTGACTATTTTGGTGTGAGCTTGGAAGTTCAAACGACTATCCATGGTCACACCGAGATATTTGGTCTTATTTTGCCAGAGAATGGCACGACCGAAGAGAGAAAGGGGAGTTGGCCGCGGAGGGCGGCCTAAGGTAAAGAGGACGGCAGAGCTTTTGTCGGGATTCACCTCGATTCTCCATTTCCGAAACCACTCGCCTAGGGCGGTAATAGCGGGTTGGAGTCTCTCAGTGATTCGACTCACTTGCCTATCTGTGGTATAGAGAGCGGTATCGTCCGCAAAGAGGGCTAGATTTGTACCTATCGTTTTAGGGATATCGTTAGTGTACAGAAAGTACAAGATGGGGGCGAGCACGGACCCTTGCGGGACTCCTGCTTCTATGGGACGGGGGGAAGAGAGAGTGCCCTCGACTTTGTAGCAAAAGCTACGATTCGATAAATAGTCTCGTATGATGAGCACGAGACGATCTGGTAACTGAAAGTTGTACAGTTTAAAAATTAAACCGTTGTGCCAGACTTTGTCGAAAGCTTTCGCTACATCGAAGAAGACAGGTCTTACCTAACGCTGGTTGAAAGCCAGTAAGAATATGTTCCGTTATGCGGAGGACTTGATGGACGCATGAGTGTTTGGCACGGAAGCCGAACTGCTCGTCTATTAAAATACCTCTGGAGACTATAGCGTTCCGTAGGCGAGCGAGGAGGAGGCGTTCATAGAGTTTACCAAGGGCCTTTAGTAAACTTATGGGGCGATAGGAGGACGGCTCGGTACGAGCTTTGCCTGGCTTATGGATGCCTATAACAATTGCATCTTTCCATTGAGAAGGAAAGATGCAATGTTCCATAGCAGCGTTAAAGATCGCTACTAGGAGGCAGATAAGGGGAAGAGTGAGGCGCTTTAGGATATCGTTAGAGATACCGTCAGCACCGGGAGCTTTACGGGGGCGTAGGTCTTTGATGACCTGTACGACTTCGTCGACAGTGACAGGGGGCAGGGGGTCTTGTGGAGGCAGAGAAGTTCTGCGCTCCACTTCGCCGTCTACCTCGCGCACGTGGTTGGGATCAAAGGGTTGTGTGCTAAAGGCACATTGGGCTTGGAGGCTAGACGCTAGGCAATCCGCTTTTTCGTCGTCGTTGAACGCGGGAACGTTGTTGGGACGAGATAACGGAGGGAGGGAGTTTGCGGTTTCGGATTTTAGAGCTCTGGCTAAGCTTGGTGAGAAGGAGAAATGTTCTCCATAAGATCACCGAAACGTTGGGCGCGGAGCTCAGCTACAGCGGTTCTTACACGGCGGTGTAAGTCGTTGAAGCGAGCTTTATTATCGACAGTGGGAGCGCGATCGCGTGCGCGGCGGGCCGCGTTACGCTCAGTCATTAGCGACCTGATGTGCTGAGGCAGGATTAGGTGGTGGTGATCACCAACCGGCACCTGTCGTGAGCACTCGCCAACGGTGGCGGTCAGGTGGCTAGTGAGTGAGTCGATAGCTACGTTAAGATCGGTCGCGGATGAGATTACGTCGGGAACGCGGTCTAGACGTAGCGAGCTGGGATTTTCGAGCAATTGCCCAAATTTATCCCAGTCCGTCACGGTTCTAGTGTCGGGAGGAGAGTCCGAAGGGGAACCTAATCGGAGGACGACAGGGCATTGGTCCGAGTCAAGTTCGTCAAGCACCTCTATAGAACGAAAGCTTAGCCTTACATTCTTTAGAAGTGCAATGTCCAGAACGTCAGGGTTGATCCTAGTATTGTGGGGAAAGAAAGTGGGCGTCATGGGAGCGATAATGTCAAAGTTTATTCTGTCAACTAAATCGTCAAGGAGTCTGCCTCTTCGTGAAGTTACAGAAGAGTTCCAGCGGCGATGCTTGCAATTTAGGTCGCCGGCAAGAATGACGGCGTCGCCTAAATTTAAGAGCGACTGAAGGTCGCTCTCGAGCAAGTCTTTTAGGGGAGAGAGATAAACCGATGCAATGATGATCGGCTGATGGCCGGTCATCGCTAAGCGGCAGACGGATGCTTCTAAATTCGTAAGCGGTGGAGGATCGATAGGGGAGCAATGCAGGGAGCGCCTGTAATAGATGAGAGTGCCTCCGAGATTGGAGGCAGTTCTATCATTTTACGGAGGGTGCGATAGTTCGCGATCGAAGGGGTACGGACAGCGGGCTTTAGGAACGTTTCCTGGATGAGGAAGACCTCCGGTTTTTGGGACGAGAGGAATTGCGATAATTCCTCTCTTTGGTTGTGGAGACCGTTGGCATTAAAATAGCCTATGGAGACGGACCGGGGTTTTTCGCGCGCGGTTGTGCAATCCATTTTGGGTTTAAGGTTTTGGAGCTACCCTGCGGAGGGCGGCCAAGAAGTCGCGATGCTTAGCCATGAAGCCGAGCATTTAAAAGAGAGATCGGTGATCTGTACGTATTCGGCGTACACGACCTCGAAATGGGCTGCGTCGCAAACCCAAGAGAGTTCGGCGAGAATGTCGAGGTGCTGCTGCTCGGCCGTCTGAGCGGCGTTGCGGGGCAGCGCGAGAGAGGGGCGCGGGGGGGGCAAGGCGCGTTTGCGCGAGAGGTGCGGGAGCACTTCTCATAGGCGCTGGACGCGGAATGTCCCGGGACATGAGAGGTGCGGGGTAGGGAATACCCGTGACTGAGACGGGCCCGGGGAGTGTAGACAAAAGTTTGTCTGTCTCCTTCGATTTGGACGCGTCAACTAGCGCTGGAGGACGGCTCCAGGCGTTGACAGCGGGGAGGGGTGAAGTCACGAGCGGAGCCTGTTGGCGGGGGGCGGGGGGACGCGATTTACCCTGTTTGGGTTTACGCGAGCTTTGTTTGGGAGCTTTGGGGCACCCGCGGTAATTCGCTGGGTGGCCTTCGCTCCCACAGAGTACGCAAGCGACCGGGTCTGATGCGTTAGAGCGATCGCGATCACAGTCCGGAGTGGCGTGATCGCGCAAACATTTCACACAGCGCGGTCTGCGTCTGCAGTTGCGCTGTGCGTGGCCATAAAGCTGGCATCGGTGGCATTGACCCGGGTTCGACCGCTTGTGCGGAGTCTCGACCCGGACGCCCTTTAGGCTGCACACATCTTTAATGTTAAAGATGGCTTTGCCTTCTTTGGTCAGGTCTAGTACTACGAGCACCATGTCGTAGCACTCTGACTTGTTACGGCCATTGTACATTCTATGTACTTCCCGTACGGGGAGGCCTTGGACGATTAGGTCGTCCGGAACAGTCTTAGTGGAGAATTCCTTAGGAACTCCCCTTATGACTGCTCGGAGAACGCGTTCCTCGGCCAGCGAGTAAGTATGGTACTCATACTTTTGGGCCGTGAGGAAAGCCGTCAGATTACGGAAATCGGACGGTGTCGGGACCTGCACTTTGATGCCGCGCTCGGCATCATTGCGGGCGTGCGTATAATTTATAAGCTTGGCCTTCATAGCGTTAGCTATATTCGGCCAGGCCCCTTTGTCTTTGATGACAATGGGGGCGGAGTTTTTTCCGTCCCTCCCGAAGTGGGACAGGCGGCCTGCGAAGAGGTGGCGGCGGGGGTTGTGTTCATGGCGGCTAGCTCAGGGCTGGCCGCCGAGGTGGACGGAGAGGGGGAAGCGCTTGGCGCTTTGAGGCGTTTAGCCTCGGAATCGGAGGGAGGAGGAGTAGAAGACTCCAGAGCGGATGCCGCCGAAGCCTTTTTGGACTTGGCGGACTTCTTCCGCTTTTTCCCCTTTTTTGTCCCCAGGCCAACCACTTTGAAGCCTTCGTCGTCCTCGGACAACGCCGACTCAGCGGACATTACGGCTACCGGAGACAGGGGAGCGGTTTCGGAGGTTGCGGGGGGCGGGGTAGCGAGTGACCGAGAAAGGGTCTCATCGGCTACCTGAGTGGGGGGGCGATTGGGCACAGGGGCCCGAAGAGCGCGGCGAGCGACACGCGGGTCGCGATGGCGGGGTTCGCGGGAGAGAGAGCGCGAACGAGTGCGCGAGCGAGAGCGCGAACGAGTGCGCGAGCGAGAGCGCGAACGAGTGCGCGAGCGAGAGCGCGAGCGAGAGAGCGAGCGAAACGCGGAACGCGGCGACAACAGGGAGGGTATCGATTTGTCGTACGCAATGTGGGCAGCCACATCCTGGGAAATGCAGGATTGGACCAGATCTGAGTGATCACGAAAGCATGCCCTTATGATCTCCCCTATCTGGTCCCGGGATATGCCGGTGAGTAATTCGGCCATCGCGCGGGAGTGGCCGAGGTGTCGCTTGTGAGTACCTAGTGACTCCCCACCATTACTGGCGAGGAGCAAGAATACCTAAATGTGGCCAGGCGCCCCGCAGTGCTACGGATTGCCTGGTGAGTACCTAACTCCTACTCCTACGGCCGGGGTTACGTTGTCACCGTTAGGTTTCCCCCCAGCAACGAGACGTGATTTAAGAAGAAACGTTAGGTAGACCGCAACTCTGAAAAGAGCTATACGATCTCACCCACCAGCCCTTGAGCACTCGGAACTGGATTTCTACAAACTAAACGCAATCGATACTTAAAACGCGAGAATGCACGGAGCGGCGAACCGCTGAAGCGGAAATACTACGCTAGCGATTTAACACAAAGCTGGACTCAGACCGGGCGAACCGGTAACAGTCAAAGAGGCAAGCGAGGGTCACCGCTATGCGTAGTAGTTCCGCGACTACGAGAACACACACTCACGCACAAAAACACACAGTATCGCTTCGATAAACTTCGCGTTATGGGCGCGTTGAAAAGCGCGCAAACACACTCAGAGCGGACCGAGAAGCAATTTCCCAGCCAATACACACTGCCGAGCAGCGCTTCAACACTCAGGCCGATTTTCCAGGAATTGCGGGCAATAAACCAAACAACAATTCGAGGTTGTCAGCGCTGAGGCAAAACACCACACAGGAATGCGCACCAGCTGAGTCACCACTGCACGGAGCACACTGAGAGCACTTGACGCTCTAGAACACGACCGCACAACACGAAAGTCGAATCGGGAATCCTGAATGAATGATATCATGCTAAAAATTTCTGTTGTTTGTGGTCAATGCACAGTAAATGATCCATATTAAAACACATAATTGGGTTTGTAAAGGAAGATTATTTCGCATATTTCAAATTGGAACTTGGAGATCAAGTTGAGCAGAAGATATGAGAAAGATTTTCGTTTGTGTGTTTTAGGGGAAATAAAACTTAGGTAGGTACTTAAAAACTATCTGACGCGCTGACAGACATGTGGGGACATTTTTAAATAAATAATCGGAGGCGTAGGCTGTCATGTTTCGAATGACACGGTAAACCGTCGTTCCTGGCTATGTTGTCATATGACTGTAGCCGTTAAGCCAAGTCAGCGGCCTCATGGGCTTGAAAACTCTCACAGTAGAGTGGCTAATAAGTCGACTAGAGTCGATTATTACACTGTAATTAAAATACTAAGATAGCGACTAAATATTAGAACGATATTATTTTGTATATTCACTGTTACTAAATGTTTAAATTTATCGATATTTTTGATCGTCAGGTCAAGCGCTATGTCATCACAGGAGTTCCCAAAGTTTATCACGCCCCCCTTTTTTTCCAGGTGTTATCACGCAATCAGTCGAAAGACTATGAGCAGATGGGTTGATGCTTATGTGGTGGTCAGAGCTAGATCCCCAATGGGATAAAGACTCTACAATGCATTACAGACATCACTTTGATTCCAGGATGTGGCGTCTTTTTAGCCTTCTCGTGGGTTCTGGAGCGCTAAGTTGGACTGCTAATTGGTTTGAGTGATTAACTAGTCTTGCTTGGTATTTGGTAAAACTGGAACCAATTTTCTCTTTGACTGTACTAATATTTAGGTTTTCATGTAGGTCCGAGACTCTTATAAACCATGGGGAGTTGGAGATTTGATTCAGGATATAATTTTGAGTCCTTTGGATTATACATATGCTGGAGTAACTAGCTGCTCCCCACAGTTGTAGTCCGTATGTATATATTGGTTTTAGTACAGTCTTGTAAATAAAAGGCTTGTTATCAAGTGACAGCTTAAAGTTTCTACCAAGCAGCCAGTAGAGACCGCTATATTTCAAGTTGACTTCATCCCTTTTAGTTTGTAGATGTTTCTTCCAGATGAGTCGTCGATCCAGGTGGATTCCCAGGTATTTGGCAGAGGCACTTTGGGGTAGCTGGTTGCCTGAAACCTATATATATGATATACCCTATCAAGAAATGCAGACGAGCAATATCCTTTTCTTTCGAATGCAACTTTTATGGTTTTACAGACTCTATTTATCTGTGCAACTGTACCGTGCTGTTGTCTAAAGCCAAACTGATGGTCCGGGATGATTGAGTTTTGGGCAATTTCTTTCAAAAGTCTACGTAGTAACAATTTTAAAAATAATTTTGAGATTGCAGGCAGCAGACTTATTGGTCTATATGATGTAATTTCATTCACTGGCTTTCCTGGTTTAGGGATCATTATTACCTGGGACACTTTCCAGAGGCTGGGGTAGTAACCAGTATGGCGTTAAAAAGGATTGTAAGGAATACGATAGCTTTTTTTGGGAGCTCCGTCATGACCTTCTTGTCAATCAAATCGAATCCTGGTGCTTTCTTTTCTTCCAACCTTTTCATTCCTCTGGAAATTTCTCTGGAAATTGGCAAATCAAGTTGAAAATCTTAAATCAGTAAATCATCTATGTCAGTGACGTTAGTTTGTGGATCAGCTTCATTGGGCGAAAACACTTTGACTAGATGTTTTCGAAAAGCATTGGCTTTTTCTTGCTTAGATCTTGCCCACTCATTGCCTTGTAATCGGAGGGGAGGCTTAGGATTTGTAGGCCTGTTCTCACTTTTACAGGCTCTCCATAAACAGTAGTTAGTTGCACTTGTTGCAGTTAAGGATCCCCAATGTGCTTTTATCGAGGTGTTATTTGCACTAGATATGGCACTTTTTAGATTCTTTATGGCCTTGTTGAGAGCAGTCTTGTCAGCTTGATGTCTGCTGGTATGCCATATCCTCCGAAGTCTTCTTTTTTATCATGGGGCTTGGATTAACCGGGGTGCAGCCTGGATGATCTGCGTTAGACACTTTGTACCTTCATTAATGTCATTCTCAGTTTTAAGAGACATTCTAAGGTTAAGTTTTTTGTTCACTATGTCACGGAATGCTTTCCAATCTGTATTTTTGCCATACAAACTTGTTTGCTTCTCTTGTCTGATGACTTTGGTACTAATAGTCAGTATTACTGGAATATGATTTGATGAGCCAACTAAGCATGAGTCAACTTTAAAGAAGAGTCGCGACAGTCCCTTCCTTACAAAGAAATCTAGAACATCAGGCAATCTGTTTGGGTCAGTTGGCCAATGTGTTGGTTCTGATGTGGACATGGTGGTCAATTTATTTTTATCAACACTTTTTTTTAGTTCTCTTCCTAGAGTAGTTATCAGCCTAGAATCCCTGTTTGGCATTCCAGTCACCTCCAATGACAAATCGAGGACCTAGGGTTCTGAAGTATTCACTAAATTTGTTTTGGTTGAAAGTGTATGGCAGAGACATTGAATTGGCCATTTCTGTCTGAAATAGCTACAGGTGTAGTTTGAATGTGGTCAGTCTTAAAATTTGGCAGTTGTTGGATGTTTGATGGATGTCTTAATAATAACCGCTGTCCCTCCATATGGCTTCCCATCTGGGTGGTTTGTGCAGTAAATGTTGAACCCTTTAATTTTTACTAAGCTGTTACTGATAAAATGTGTTTCAGATACCAAAAGGATGTCAAAGTCATGCAGATGAAGTAGAGTTTCAACTTCATCTTTGTTGGGTGACAGTCCATTAGTGTGCCAGGTGGCAATTTTTAGTGTCCATATCTCTGTAGATTCGTGATCTGTATTGTGATGAGCTGTAGCAGTGTGCTCATTTGTTGTAAGACTAGATCTATTTTTTCACTTTGTTTGATAAACATTTGCTCTAATACTTTGTTGGAATCTGGTTGTAGGACTTTTTGATTTTGTAGAAGCTTGGTGTTTAAGATTTTAGGGGATGATTTATGTCCTTGGTTACTATTTTCTATTATACATTGTCTACATTTTTATTTATTCTTTTCCTCCTCTTGTGGAACACGCTCTGCTATTTTTCTTGGTAATCGTGGGTGGGATTTCCTGGAGAGAATTTCTTTGTAGACTTCGCAGCCCTTGTAATTAGCCGGATTGGGACCTAAGCATAGGGTGCACGTAGCAGGAGTGTTACGATCTTTTTTAGGACATTCCGAGGTTTTGTGAGAATCAGCACATTTAACACAACGGTATGGTTTCATGCAATAATTTTTAGTATGTTCATATTGCTGACATCTTTGACACTGAGCTACGGTGTTTCTTTTTTTCGGATCTTCTATAATGATAGTCTGGTTGTATATAACTTTCAGATCCTTTACAGCCTTATTGTTCGGACTCGGTTATAAGTTTGCAAATAAGGTTGACGTAGGCTTTTTGTCTTCTACAAATTTTGCTTTTATGATTTGACCAGTAACTGTATTGGCAGTTTCTTCCAAGGCCTGTTTTATGACACTAGTAGGAGTTGTATGGTGTAGGTTGCGTATCACTATTCTGCAGCATCCGTTGTCTTCGCGATTGAAGGTGTGTCCAATTAATCCATGTTCACGTATGACGGTTATCACTTTCTTGTGTACATTAATGTCACTGGTTACTATTTTGAGTTGGCTTCTACTTTTAATCTTGTATGTGAAGTTGTGTCTCTCTGTAGCAGTTTCTAGTAGTTCGGTTAGCTTGCGTACATCTTCATTTCCGTAGAGAATGATTGGGGGTTGTTTATTAGCCTTTTTGTTTTTCCTCTGTCAGGTCAACTGTCAGTCTACTAAAGCTGTTGGATGTTTTGATCTTATCAGGTGAGGGTGTACTAGACATTTTTTTTCTTTTAACATTTCTTATTGATGGGACTCTTTGCCAAGATGGAGGCTCTACCGTCTTTTATTTTGATGTTGTGGGGTTGAGTCTAAAGGTGGTAACGGGCTTGTAGACGAGGTTCTGTTTCTGGGGACAAACAAGCCTGGATGGAATGCTTGTTGCACAATTTTCTTGCTTCCTGAAGTAACCGCCGCAGTTTCGCTATGATTTTGCAAAATTATGCCCCCCTCAGAATCCGTGGGAAAGCCTGTCTTCTGCTCTAAAGAGAAGACAGAGAGGGATTTCCCAGCACCGCTGGTACCCTCCTGAGGTAGTTTGTTGTTTAATCTTGCATTCATGATTATTTTATTTTCACGTATTTCGGACGTCGTCTAGCCTTTGGTGAGTCAACACCTATGTACAAGGCAGCACATTGGTTTATTATTCGAAGTACCTTCTCCTAGACCAACAGCCATCTAAGGCTCTCGAGGTTGGTCACCACGGGTCAGAGCTTTGATGCAAGTGGCGGCTGCTACTTGCCACTGTCGTCCAAATATCAGTCGGTTTAGCACCATTTTATAGAAATAGCCCCGCCATAGGCAAACCCGGTGCCCCTCAATTCAGACCGCCCGATTGTCCGCGGCTGAACATATCAGCTAGCAACCATATCTGGAAGCCGTTTCACTATCTGCAACCTGCGACGCGTGTGGTGGCATAGGGCAATGCCTCTGGGAATGTTCACCCCCTACTGCCAAAAATTTAAATGCTCTGGTCCCCCCTCGGCGCAGCAAATAGCAGCAAGTGGTCTCGCCACGCAATTTTTAAATTTAATAATGGTAATATTTTTTTTTGTACATGTTTTATTTAAAAAAAAAAAAACGTTTTCACACACTTCTTATAGGAAGAGTCAATGCAACGGAGCATGTTTTTGACATGATTTTTAATTCTAGGTTTATGCATAAAACAGTATTACCAACGTATTTGAAATACGAATTTTTAGTATAACGCTACTGTCCTATGCACCGATAACAAAGTGACGCATTTAAAATATTATAACTTGTTTTAAATTTAAGAAACTTTGTATATATTTCCCCGTTACCCGCAAAAAAAATAATTGTACACGATATATACACAACAATGGCACCTTCCTCTACTGGCCGCATCAGGATACTGTGTTGTGTTACTTATAGCGCTGCTATCCAGTCTATATATATATATAAAAAAAATAATGCACTATAGAGGGCAACACTAAAAAAAAAAACACCTATCTCAAAAAAAGGGGATAGCGTAATGTGCAACCCAGGATTGTTCGCCCCAAGAATGATCATATCAGCAATGTCCACCCCATCAAACTTTCCCCTTTTGGTTTGTACATTGGCGGTATGAACATTCTTGGGTTGCGCAATCACGCCTCGTGACATCAAAGATCACCCGGAGAATGACCACCCCAGCAAAGTCTCGACTCTCGCAGCTTGCGACCCTGGTGTTGCAAGAAATGTAAAAAAAAATCAAAGTTTGTTGCTATAGTAGGAAATTACTACTAAATGTATGTGTGTTACGAAAATAGCGACTGAATAAAAACTATGTTTAAAAACAAATATTTAGAAGTACCCATGTGTTTTTTTTTAATAAAATATCTGTTTTTCATTGATATAATGTATTTCTGGACCACGAATCATGAAAAGAAAGGAAAAAACATTAGTAATGAAAAAATCGTGCAGTATTGCTATAGAGAGAGCGTTTTCGAAACGATAGTGGTAGACTTATTCCTCATTTATCGAAAACGCTGTATTGTGGACGTCAGCTGGAAAACTCTACATTGTCAGTGCCAATTATCGGATATCGCTTATATTTTTGTTATTTATTTATACCTACTATTTAATGTGTTGTTCCTTTTTTATTTAAGTCTAATATGCTATTATTACTATATTGAATATATAACTGTTTTGTAGGTACCTAGTTTATCTTAATTATATTGTTATGAAACATTAGGTACCTACTTAAATAAAAACATTCTAATTTTTTAGTAACGAAAATCTGGATGTATATTTACTATGAATCTGTTAAATTATACCTAATACTTAGAACACAGAGTAAATAAAACCACCATATTTAATTACAAAATGTTGTTTATGATGTTTGTGAAAATACAACAATAATTAAAGATTCAATATACCTAATAAGCATCTTTATTTAGGTAGGTATATTTCTTCATATTAGAGAAAAATAGATACCTATAATAAATTTTAAAAACAAACATCACATAATATACCTAATTAACTAAATACTAAAAATCTTTAAAAATACAATTTAATCCACAATAGATTTCAAGCCACCATTTGCTATCGCCAAGCTTATCGGCAGGTTCTAGGCGTACGCAAGTTCAACGGATATCAAATAGGAATCGCGTTTGTAAAGTTGCAATATGGCTACCTAATGTATAGATGATTTTCGTTTCGGCGCTCAAAAGTGGCTTGGCGATGGTATCGATAGTATAGAAAAGCAACAAGTCTACGTTTTTTTTTGATTGATAGCAAGTGACGTCATTCAACTTTATGTTCATATATTTTCTTTAAATCCAACCTTTTTTCGTGACGCTATAACAACTTTACAAACGCGATTCCTTACTGATGTTCGTTAAACTTGCGTTTGCCTGCCGATAAGCTTTGCAATTGCAAATGGCGGCTTGAAATCTATTGTGGATTTTTATATTACGAAATACATTGTTTAAAAATAAGTATATTTTTTTAAAGATTTTAAGTATTAATTAGGTATTATCGGTTCCTACTTGTCTCTGATATGAAGAAATATACCTACCTAAAGACCTTACATTGAATATTTAATTATTGTTATAATTTCACATCATAAGCAACATTTTCTTAGTTAAGTAATTAAATGTTCTCGCCTCTCTGGGCGATCATTCCAGGTTAAACAAGGAGAAGCAAGATCAAGCCTCTATGACATTGAGGCTAGAGTGCCACAAGGCTCAGTTCTTGGTCCAGTTCTCTATAATATCTTTACTTCTGGCTTGCCCATATGCTACAGCATTACCGTTGCAACATATGCTGATGACATAGTACACCTGTCTGTTGAAGATAACCCGACAATCGCCAGCTTTAAATTACAAGGACAACTAAATGAAACTCAAAAGTGGCTTGATAAATGGCGAATCCGCGCAAGTGTGACTAAATCCAACCATATAACCTTCGCCCTGAGGAACGGAAATTGTCCCCCTGTAAGGCTTCGGAACGATATGCTTCCACATTCTGATTGTCTGAGGTATCTTGGCTTTCACCTTGATAGGCGCCTGACGTGGAAGTATCACATCAAACAAAAAAGGGACCAGGTCAATCACAAATTTCGCTCCCTATACTGGATCATGGGAAGAAATTTAGTCTTATCTCTCGACAACAAACTTCTCATTTACAACTCAGTGCTTAAACAAATATGAACGTACGGGATCCAGCTTTGGGGTATCGCCAGGAAAGCAACATACTCTGCCTCCAACGAGTGCAGAATAGCATCCTGAGGGCAATTACTAATGCCCCTTGGCTTACAAAAAATTGCGAGATACATAGTTACCTCGAGATGCCGACAGCTGCATCTGAATTTTTATAGTAGGCGTCTTTCTCAATACTTTCTTTGAATCAGTTAAATTAGAAACTAGACAAATATTTAAAATACTTCACATTTCAATACCTAATTAACAAAATGCTCTAAAAATATTTTGTAAATAATGTAATCTTATATGTATATATACATATAAATGCTATCCACAATATAATAAATATGCACAATTGATAGTAAGCCGTGATTTATAACTGCAAAACTACTACTAATTCAACGAATATTGGATAGAAAACACGTATGTTACACGTCATACACGTAATTGCATTAATGCGTAGGCGACTTTCGCATCGTTTGACGTTCCACTATGGCTAATCGATGACACTGATCGAATAGAAAGGGTACAAGTCTATGATTTATTTTCCGATCGGTAACAAGTGACGTCACAAACTTAAGTATGTATGTTCATACAATTTAATGTAATTCTTTTTTCATAACGTTGACAAGTCTAGACCACCATTGTGACTTCAGAGCCAATAAACGGAATTTTTGACCGTCGCGCATCGTGTAAATTCTATCTTTTTAGGTACCCTAACCCACCAAGAGTATAGGGCTAAGTGGGAAACAGTGGAACTAGGGAAACTCTACAACGAATCTATTTGTCTTTTTTCGACTCCTTATAAAAAGTATTTTGTTGTGTAATTTAAGTAGCTCACATACTGCTATCTTAACATGTATCATCCAGATCATCAGATGCCGTGACACGTGACAAAACTCAAAAAATAGGTTATTTGCTGTTTTTTTTGTAGCAAAATTGTGTCCAAATTATTACTGAAGTTTTGTTTTTTATTTTAGGTTCTGATAAGTAAACTTAAGTTTTTATAATTTTTTTTAGTTATTGTTTCCAAAGAAAAAACATAGATGGATTTCAATAAGTTGAACAATGTAACTGTAAACAGTACCTATTAATCATTCTAAAATTTTACGTGTATTAAAAAGATAGCAGTGGCCGATCTCGCACGTCTTGAAGCAGTGCCACTAGCCATATTGGTTTGCTATCCAGCTGGTTATCATGATGTCTTTATTATAGATATTCTGTTATTTTCTTTAAAATACACAAATCAAACTTCATAAAAATTTTCAATGCCTCTAAGGTGGCAAACAGTCCATCGTCTGCCAGATGTGCGTTCATAAAGCCAACTTGGGTTAACCCGGGTAGCACTGACAGCAGACAGCAAATACATTGCAGTCCTTAGAGAAAACATTAGCAGGGAGTTCATTCCACAACCAAAGGCAGTTTCACTGAAACCGCACTGTAAGTGGTAATTTAGGTTCTAAAAGGTGAGAGCATGAATTCCCTGCCGTCGATGGCGAGCGGTGCGAGAACAAATCCCATTATACAAGCGGTGGACCCAAAGACAGGGAAGGAAACTCTCTCCTCAGACTTGAGGGTTACTGTAAAGTAGTAACCTTAGCCCTAACTGCTATGTTTTGTTAAATTAATGGTAACCATAGTACGAGTATTTTACCGTTCCCGGTTGTTCGAGTCGGCTGGATATTTTATAGGAGAAAAATATGTATCTGTTTTCCATTGGTAAGTCAAACTAGGTATTATTGTGATTTTATGAACTTAAATTGTGAATGTGAAGTACCTATTCATTTCTACTTAAGGTCACTAATCATAAGTGTATATGTACATGTTTTTTTAACGTTATTTGCAATTTTTATTTTATTCTAACTTTTAGTCTTAAATCAATAAAACTGGTATCTTTAACATTTTGACCACTTTATGGTGTTGTAAGTTGGATCCCGATTCATATTGATTACATCTATTATTACTTTTGTTATGATTAACTAAAACACTTTTGTCTTTAAATTGTTAACAAGATCTCAAGTGACCTTAAAATAAATAGGCATGGAACAAAAATGTAAAAAGGCGATAAATGGAATCCTTCACAACATAGGTAGACGAATATGCTCTTATTAATTGAAAATTCTTCCTTTATTGAGGGATATCGACAAAAAATCTTAATTCTCATGCAGTGCCGATAATATTTTAAATTAGAAATAATTCCAGTGTAAAATATACTATACCATAGGTATACAAATAATTATTTACATTATTGAAAAGTTATATTTTACATCGAATATTTTTAAACTTGTAGTTATTGTAAAATTCACATGATAATAGAAATAAAAAAAATCTTATTTCAAAATATCAAAGTATTTTATTTTGGAATACGGCTTATAACCAAATAACTATTTTTTAAAAAACGGCCAAGCGTATTTCGTACCATACATTGATTAAGTTAGGGTTCCGTAGAGTAAAAACAATTGCATTAATATGAATAACTTCTTAAACAATTCTGTGCAAAACAATATAAGTGGAGAATTTTATAAAGCTTTGATTATGATTGTTTCAGAATTTTTAGTGGTAAGTATCCAGTCCAATGCAAGTCTTTGAATCAAAATGAGTTTCCGTAAGTGATGCAGCTACAGCAGACTATTCCTTTACGTAGCAACTTTAGTTTTTAGAAGGGTAATTTTTTATGGTGTATACTTACATAAAGTATGTCTGAATCTTTCGTTATTTCGATTTTACTATTTGAATAATATGAATACCATCTATGCAAAATAATGGAACAATTGAATTGTTTTTGAATAGAGAATTAAAATTATAAATACAACGAGAATCTTCATATTTATGTCAATTTAGCAGTGCCAAAACCGACAACAAGCAACACAACATTCAGGATACAATTTATAAAATTAAAAAAAGAAAAATGTTATAAATTCAAGATGATTTAGTATTTTCACTTCATTAGATAAAATATTAGTCAGTCTGGGTAGGACTAGGGTAGGTAGACTGGTTAATTTTCAAATATCCAATTCGATACAAACAAGTGCAATTTAGTTTAAACACAAACAGTATACAAAAAATCTGGCATACCTCTTTTGCACTCATATTAATGCTTCATAGACCCCATCGATCCTCCACCCCTTACGAATTTAGAAGCATCCGTCTGCCGCCTAGCGATGACCGGCCATCAGCCGATCACCATTGCATCGGTTTATCTCTCTCCATTAAAATACTTGCTTCAGTCGCTCTTAAATTTAGGCGACACCGTCATCCTTGCCGGCAACCTAAATTGCAAGCACCGTCGATGGAACTCCTCAATCACTTCACGGAGAGGCAGACTCCTTGAACAATTAGTTGACAGGCTAAACTTAGACATCATCGCTCCCTTGACGCCCACTCACTTTTCCCATAACACTCGCAATAGCCCTGACGTGGTCGACATAGCACTTCTAAAGAATGTAAGGCTAATCTTTCGCTCTATAGAGGTGCTTGACGAACTTGACTCTAGACTAGAACCGTGACGGACTGGGATAATTTCGAGCAATTACTCAAAAACCCCAGCTCGCCACATCTAGATCGCGTTCCCAGTAACCACCTGACCGCCACCGTTAGCGAGTGCTCAAGACAACTGCCGGTTGGCTACCACCACCTAATCCTGCCTCAGCACATCAGATCGCTAATGACAGACGCGATTGCGCTCCCACTACCGAAAACAAAGCTCGCTAGAACGACATACACCGCTGAATAAGAACCGCTGTAGCTGAGCCCAACGTTTCGGTGATCTAATGGAGAATATTTCTCCTTCTCATCTAGCTTATTGGTGCCTAGCCAGAGCTTTGAAATCAGACACTTTCAACTACCTTCCTCCTTTAACTCGTCCCAACAACGTTCTCGCGTTCGATGACGACGAAAAAGCGGATTGCCTGGCATCTAGCCTCCAAGCCCAATGTGCCTTAAGCACACAAGTTGTGACACAACCATTCAATCCCGATCACGTGCGAGATGTAGACGGGCAAGTGGAGCGCAGAACTTCTTTGCCCCCACAAGATCCTCTGCCCCCCGTCACAGTCAACGAAGTCAAACAGGTCATCAAAGACCTAGGCCCCTGTTAAGCCCCAGGCGCGGACGGTTTCACCTTTCCTTCTCAATGGAAAGACGCAATTGTTATAGGCATCCATAAGCCAGGGAAACTCCTTTTTCTCCTACCGCCCTATAAGTTTACTAAAGGCCCTTGGTAAGCTCTTCGCTCGCCTTCGGAATTCTATAGTCTCCAGAAGCATCTCAATCGACGAACAGTTCGACTTCCGCGACAAACACTCGTGCGTCTACCAAGTCCTCCGTATCACGGAACACATTCTCAATGGCTTCCAACCAGTATTAGGGGCATCACACGGGCGCTGTCTAAGATGTAGCGAAAGCCTTCGACAAAGTCTGGCACAACGGTTTAATTTATAAGGCCGCCTCGTACTCCTTACGAGATTATTTGTCGAATCGCAGCTTTCGCTATAGAGTCGAAGGAATTCTCTCTTTTTTTCGTCCCATACAGACAAGTGAGTCGAATCACTAAGAGACTCCAATCCGCAATCACCGCTCTAGGCCAATGGTTTCGAAAATGGAGAATCGAAACGAATCCCGACAAAAGCTCTGCCGTTCTCTTTACCACTGGCTTTCCCCCGAGACCATCTTCCCTCTCACTTTTCGGCCGTGCCATTCCTTTGCAAAACAAGGCCAAATTTCTCGGTGTGATCCTGGATATGCGTTTAAACTTCCAAAATAGTAAGAGACCGAGCCGCTGCTGTCCTCGGTCGGCTATATGAGTCGGAGACTCAGAGCGGTCTCCGGAGCCCCCTGGATCGTCCGGAATGCGGACCTACCTACACAGGGACTTCAAGCTCCCTACGATTCTCCAATATTTTAAAGACCTGGCAGTCCGCTTTTTCAAGCGTACGCAAAATCACCCGAATCGACTAATTGTGCAATCCACAACCTATCATCCCCCCGACCGACCACGACACGGTCGAAAAACTATTGTTAAGCGACCTCGGCACGTACTACCGGCCCTAGATGACGATCTCGCTATCCGGATAGCGAGATTAGTCTCAACGACCTCCCCTTATAGGGCCTCCCCACTCACACGACGCCGATTTCCCCGGGTTCGTCGGAGAAAGCACGGCCCTACCTCATATACGAGGAATCAAAGAGTGCTACAAGAGCGACAGCCCAAGCCGAGGCTCCCCCTGGGGGGCCCACGAGCGTTGGGCGCTAAATGGGCTGAGAATCTTTCCCCAAGTCTCTCCCCATAAAGCCCGGTCGAGCAGTAAATAAAAAAAAAAGGTTTATAGACGTTCGATGGTTTAGCGTATCTTGTCATGTCCTCGCCTTTTCTGAGAACGGTTTTAATTTAAACATTTGTTCAATGCTTTTAATTTATTTTTGCCTCATAAATTGGTTTGGTGCATCTTTTTTACCGAAAATTCAAAAGTATCCACGGGAATAACCATAATTACATTCCACTTATGCTATGGCAAACTTCTTTAGTATAATCAATTGCAGGAGGAATCCCACGCGGAAAATTCTGTAGAGCGGGCAGAGCCACTGGCAAAAGCTAGTACTATATGTATTCCTTTTCTGAACCTTGTTTGCACAGCCCTTATTCTTTCTTTCGTTTTTCCGCCACTCTTTCACTCTTTGCATTTAATTTGCTAACTATGCTATGTATATTTAATCTGCGGGTTACCTAAGATCCTTTACGCTTTGGATTACTCTCACACAAAACATCAATTTAACTTTCTTAACACGTGATATGTACGAGTAGCGAACATGAATGAAGAGCACAATGCGTAATTTATTAAATATTCGGATATTTAACCTCAATTATTCGACTTTAAAATGGTAGCGAATATTCGAATAAAATTAATATTTGGATTGCAAGCCCTAGTTGTAAGATACGTTTTAATTCTGGAAGTGTTATAAGCTACTTAACATATCAGTATAAAACACACATGCCGGTATTTTTGTCGAGTTTTGTACCAAATAAAAGGTATTATTAAGCACATTCCAAATATTATATATTTGTAGAAAACGACATCAAAATGTTAAGATGGCGACCATAAACTGTTCAAAGCTTAAGAAAATTTGCGACAAATCAAAACTTTGTTAAAATGCATCGTTTACAACAAAGCTAAAGGTGTAAATAAGAACATTTAAAATTAATTAAACTAGTAAAGTAAAAAAAAGCATAGCAACCACCCACCTGATGCTAAGCGTTCACCTTAGCATATGAACAATTGAAACAGCGAGGGCATTACTAACGCATTGCCAACTAGAAGCTCTCCTCAGATTTAAGGGTTCGGCTTGTCAGTTTGGGATTGGCGACAATTCTTTTAGCTCGTCGTTGCGCCGAGTCAAAAGGGCTACGTTGGTATTCGGGGATGTACCAGAGATGCCAGCATTTCCACAGAATAATGAAGAAGTGCTCCATATAAATAAATATAATATATATATATATATACATACATATATAAAATAATATAATTTACAAATAAAAACGTTTCAGGAGTCTAAAAGCTCAGAAAATAAATAAAAAAATAAAAATACCTCTCATTTCCGATAAAAGATTACGTTAGGCGTTGTGGCTATCAACAATCTTTTTTTACCATTCGATACACCATCTAGGTACTATGTAATTAAGAAAACAAATTACGACGACGAATTAAATACGACGCACTCGAAGCATCCGACGATCACATACGTCACAGCGTCTGGCGCACCCTGGGCAACGATCAGTACAAATTACTGAGCGGCTAATCCTTTCAACATGGTGGTTCCACCAAATACACAATACGATCACCAACAGCAATTTTTAGAGTTAGCCCTGAGCGTTATCTCTGTCAACATAGAGGGCTTCTAGAAGGACAAAGCTCTATTCCTTTCGGAAATGTGCCGCGAGACGCAATGCGACAACCTATGCGTCCAAGAAACCCATCGTGACGTAGGCCAAACTCGGCCGCAGATTCCCGGACTGACATTAATAGCGGAGATACCACACCCAAAACACGGCAGTGCTGTTTTTGCCAAAGACATTATTATCACATCTTCTTCTTCCGTCTGTCGAGACACAATGGAGCTCATTACCGTGGACACTGGAACATGCATAGTCTCATCAGTGTACAAACCGCCTGGCCAACCATTTCTGCCGTGGCACCTCCGCGGCTCAAATGACAGATGTGCCAAACTGGTTGTTGGCGATTTTAATAGCCACCATACGATGTGGGGGTACCGTAAGACAAATCACGACGGTGAGGCAGTTGAAGCGTGGGCGGAGGCCAACGGCCTTGCTCTGCTACACAACTAAGCTGTTTGTATGGTTTCTTCAGAGAATAGATCGTTCGCGAACTGTGTTTCTTAGGTATTCAGTAGTTTTGCCGTTGCTGTGTTTAGACCAGGGGTGTAATTTGTCCGGCAGCCTCTAGGTTTCGATTGACATGACGCGGCTCTGATGACTTGGATAAATTTGTCATAGTTTGATGCCACGGGTTTTAAGGTGAGCAGCTGTTTATCTATGCTAGCAGAGAATTTGACCCTATCGGCTTTCATGAAGTTAAAACGTGGTCGGAATGGGACCTTGATGGGCTGTACTACAGCCCGCACCTGGCACATTATGGGCCTATGTTGTGTTCTCGGGATAGGCTTACAAGTGGATTTTGAGCACTAGGGGCCGATATTTTCACTGACAAAGATTAGGTCAGGGTTGAAGCCACGCCGCCATCATCCACTGTTGAAATACAAATATGTGTACACATACTATTGGGGGCAAGGATACATAGAAGAAGAAGAAGAAGAAGAGTCGTTGGGAGATTACAAAATGCTAAAATCCCGTTTACAAAGAAATTTCCAATTATTTTACCTAAAGGTTGTTACGTGACACGGCTCATTATATTAAATGAACACTTGCTTTAATTGCATGCTCGACTAATTATCGTATCTATCCTAACCTATCTCAACGATTTTACACTTTAAATTCGATCAGAGAAATAAAGTCGGTTCTTTAAAAAATACAAAATTATATGCACGAGATTCAAGGCCGAATCTGCCAAGCAGATAATAGGTTCACTTTCTAAAGAAAGAGCAATACAAATGCGAGTTTTTGAAAGGGTAGGGATAGACTATTGTGGACCGTTTGAGATCAAAAATTCAACCGATAAGAAGAAGTATTGTCAGTAAAGCGTACATTTGTGTGTTTGTTTGTTTTGCCTCGAAAGCAATACATTTAGAAGTTGTGTCTGACATAACTAGCGACGCCTTTATTTCAGCACTAAAACGTTTCACTTCGCGGAGGGGTATACCTTCAGACATTTACTGTGACAATGCTCAAACATTTAAAGGTGCTGATAAACTGTTAAGAGAACTCTACAGCCTTCACAATAGTGACACTTTTCAACGAACAATTACTGACTATGCTTCCAATAGGGGAATCCAATTTCATTATATTCCGGCTTACAGCCCTCATCAAGGTGGATTGTGGGAGGCAATTGTAAAATCTTTCAAGTTTCATGTAAAGAGAGTCTTAGGTGCAAAACTATTCACATTTGAACAGTTAGTCACACTTACAACTGAAGTTGAAACGATATTAAATTCTCGTCCAATTTGCCCAATGTCAAATTACTCGTCAGATTTTAGTATCTTGACGCCCGGTAATTTTTTGGTACGTTGTCCATTAGTTTCGATTCCTCAGCAATCTTTATTAAACGTTCCAAATAACCGCTTAAAGTTTTGGAGGTCCGTTGAACAATTCCGACAACATTTTTGGCAGGCATGGTCAAGGGACTATTTAGTTACTTTGAACAGAAGAACCAAATGGCAAACTACTCAACCGAATATCAAGTTAGGAGGATTAGTATTGCTCAAGGATGATATGATTCATCCGCAGTTTTGGCAGTTAGGTCGCGTAGTAACAATGTTTCCAGTCAAGGATTCTAAAGTTAGAATAGATGAAGTTATGACGTTAGATAAAAAACTGCACTCTACAGCCTTTTTTAAAGTAATATTTTTGCCAATTGATGTGTAGTTTTATTGATATTTTATTGTATTGTTAAGAATTTTGTAATTTAAAGTTCTATGTAATGAATAATTTCTAAGTATTTCGAATGAATTGTATGTATTGTTAATTATTATTTCAATAAGTAATGCCGTATAATTTAATACCTAATTATTTCATTATTGCCCATGACTTTCCGTCACTTTAATTATTGTAATTGATTATTTATATTTTAATGTGTCTTCTGTTGAAGTATTTTGTTTGAAGATTAAGTAAGTCAATTTTGTCTGGGTTTCATGCGTGGGCGCAATTATGTCAACGACATAAGAACTTTTTGGTTTAGGTATTTTCTTTTAATTTTAACATGCCTGATTTTACTTGTCAAATGCTTGTCGAGACATTTTTCCTTACAATTTTCAATATATTTATAAATGATTAAATTTCATCTTTTATTCAAATTTAAACCTAGCAGTAATACACGCAGGTGACAATGTATGCAAAGAGTCCCGTCCCCGTCCGGCGCGTACGACAATTTCGTAGTATTTTTGTAGTATGCGGCCGGACTAAATGTGGTTTCAAAATTAGGGAGCAACGAATTTAAAAGAAACGCACCCACTTACGTAATATTTGTTTCCTCTATGAACGCACCTACCTAATGTTTAAAAGAAATGAAAAGTAATTTAAATTTCTAAGGTTTGAATATTGTCGTTTTGGAATAGAATTATTAATTGTATATTGTAAGTAATTGAGTAGTATACATACAAAACTGCCGTAGGGGCTATTCAATGGTACTTTTTTGCTGGTTGGTTACAAGTGTTTTGAGGTTAGGTTGTAAATCTTTCCGCTGAGATTACTTTTCTCATCCTTTTTAGTGTTCCGTACCCAAAGGGTGCCAACGGCGACCTATTACTAGCATCACTTTCTGTCTGTTTGTCCGATCTGAAAGGGATCTATCTTTACGACCGCAGTAGGTAAAAGCCGTTGGTTGGGAAGTTCAAAAGTTATTTTCCCTTGCGCCCAGTTAATTTACTTTAACCAAGCCATTTTCACAGAAAACGCTTTATTATGGCGGACTACCTCACCTATTATTTAAAAACAGTAAATTTATTTTGCAATTAATGTGTTTAATGCCAGTCAATAAACCACTAGTTAATCTTGCCAGTGACGCCGTGGTCCATGCTCAAGGCATTATTTTTAAGGATATCAAAAAGCTTCGCCAATATTCCAACAGGGCTTATGTTTCCCACACTTAGCCTCACAATAGGATGTTGTTAAATTGTGCGTAGGTCACACAACTTACACGTCAGTGATTACTTATGCCATTTCAGATCTTACCCTCTTATGGTTTGTGGATCCTTAAGGAGCCTTGCCTGTTGGTGGCTCAAGCTTTTGCCGTGTAGGATCATTTGAGAAGGTATAAGTCTTTTAATTTTCGCTGAATAATTAAAAAAATTAAACACATTGTTATTTGGCAAAATACCTTTTAAAATTAACTATTTGTTTAATCCTGTTTTATTATTTTTAAATTACATATGAGATGGTGTCTCCTTGGCTTCCATGCAGCCCCTAAACACCTGTAATAATCAACATATGTAAACTTTTTTATGTAATTAAAACAAACACACCATTCTTCTATGTATCCTTGCCCCCAATATTATGTCTAGTTATAAAAGAGGTAATAATCTACCTACTCCTCTTCCACCACCTCTTTCAAGCTCTCGTCCTGCCAAACAATTCTGATTACTTTACTCAGAAGGGACTAGACAGCTGAGAGTAGTTGGGTCAACTTTTTACATTACTTAGAGTGGTGGGTTTAACTATTCATATAAAAAGTGTTTTTGTTTATGACTTGTTGTCGTGTGTTGTACTTTAAAATATTTGAACGCCTGGTAGTGTTGTAACATATAATAATAAAATATTTGATTTCTTTTAGGTCATTACAAGCATAATGGGCTGCTTTGTTATAACCACCTGAGATTAGTTGACCATTTTTAGGAAGACATGAATTTCAGAAAAAGGCCTAGAATTAAAATTTGTAAAATAATCACCTCATCAGTGTTGCAGCAGGAAGACATCCCAAAGCTGAATGTAGGCCTTCTTCATATGTGCAATAAATGATCAATAAATATGTTAAATTTTTATAACTTGTTTTTTTCTAATCCTCAAAAGCTAAATCATGTTTTTCTTCACACTTAACCTTGAACTGATTTAGATGAAATTTGGTGGATAGTTTTAATCCCGAAAAATTCATAAGTACCTGTGGAAATAACTATAACTAAGCTAAAACGAACTATAGCTTGCTAAAAAAAACTTTAGTAGTATAATTAAGGAGCTGACGTAAGAATCCCACGCCGTCGATAACCAAAAGTAGGGTGGGTGGAGCCACTGTTAAAATTCAATAATTACGATTAATCCCATTAATACTATAAATGCGAAAGTTTGGTTGTTTGTTACTCAATCACCTTTCAACCACTGAATGGATCAGGATAAAACTAAGCACTGATATAAGTTAGATCCTGGACATAGACATAGGATATTTTTTATCCCTGAAAATTTAAGTTTCCATGGGAATAACTATAACTTCGTTACTCTATCCTGCTGCAATGGATCATCCAATTAGGCTGCAATTTTGCACAGAGATAGTTAAAGATATGAGATAGGGCAAAGGCTAATTTTTATTCCGAAAAATTCAAGTTTTTGCAGGTGTAACTATAACCGAATGCCACAAGCGAACCATAGGTGCAGCTGTAGCGGGCTATAACAAACTTTTTTGGTATGATCAAGGAGTTGCTGTAAGAATGCCACGCTTATCGGCCAAATTTAAAACCACTGGCAAAAGATTGTTTTACATATAAAATCATAATTTCACCTAATTGCAGATTACTGCCTAAAAGGGAAACAGTTATGATGGACAAACACTGTTGAACCTCATTAGGGTTACTTATTACTTACACATTATTTTGGGATTAATCTGCCAGTATTCAAATGTCTTGAAACAGTGGGAATAAAATGATAATTTTTAGTCAGTAAAGGAGATTCTGAACACTGAAGCCAACATGTTTGACAGAATGGAGGATGATGATGGAGTTGGCACACAGTCGAGGGTACTCCTTCAACAGTTGACAGCAACTGTTGATGTTTGGGGTTATTTTTTACATCTAGATGAGAACTTTAGTCATAGTTATTAAATTATTCTGAATATTCAAACAGCATAACTTGCAGGCAATGGGTATAGGACAAAAAAACAAAAAATTAAAGTACATTATAATAAAAAAACTAAACAGGGAAAAATATAATGTAAGATTTTTTAACATTAATAGCAGAATACTGTATCACTAAAATTAATATTTATGCTTCTAGAGACCAATTTATGTACATAACATTTTGACCGCTGACAATAAATAGATGGATTCATATTGATATTTATTATTAACATATATAAGAAAGAATAGTGGTTAGCTCATTCATCTCAACCAGATCTTTTATTGAATCTAAGTATTAAGTGCACACCCAGCCTGGTGAGTATATCATCTTACATGCTGGTGACTACAAAAATTGAAACTCAAAATGGGCTGTTGAATGTTATGTTGTGTTTTTATATTATAAAATAAAAATATATTATTTGTAAAAAAGGTGTACATAGAATGACGTCACCCAGTGACATAAATCAACCATGGTAAAGTTCACTTGGGTTTCTATGCAATATAAAGAAACATGTCCCCTTTCCCTTCACTTTACAGTAATTTTTCTGTATTAAAATAATTGAGAATCTTAACAACATTAGGAATACTCATTAATACCTAGTCTTGTAATCCATTGTTTTAGTTGGGCAGGGTTCAAATTTACTATAACTCTTTATAGAGTAATAATATCTCAGTAAACTTTATTATTAATTAATTGTTTGAAGAATGGCTTTCATTTCGGTCTAAACCAAAACATTTCGCCTTCACAAACTACCTAGACTAAGTTTTACACTGACAGAAGTAAAAATCAATAATAGGATTGTTCCGTCTTATTACTAAGTGTCAGAATTGTTCGCGGTTTACAATGATTAGCTTTTGGTAGCAAATTTTAATACTAACTTTCAGTGTTTCTTTTAAGTGGTTGGGCTACAAAAGATTACTACTAAATTTCATATAAATAACTGGCACTGTGTTGAAACAACAAAAATATCAAAATCCTCAAAAATTAACAGACACACACTGAACAATAAAAAATGCAATGCTTAATGAAACGGACAGTTGATGCTATAATAAAAATAGCCTTTATTCTCTGACTTTAGCGTAACTTATTACCTATGTAGCTTATACTAAAATTAAGTCCACAGTCAGGTTGTCCTAAGACATAGGCCTCCTCCAGATTCTTTCACTGGGCTTGATCTCAAGCAGTCTTCGCAGCGCTATAAAAATAATACATTTTGTCTAATATGTTAATACAATAGTTTTGTTATACAGCTTTCTTCTGCCAATTATGAAAATGTCCACGCGCTTACCCTAGGTGCAGCAAGTGGGCTTGCCATGCAAATGTAATAAATAATAAGGGAAATAAAGTCCAAAATTTTTATTTTAATGTTTTATTTAAAAGCAGAGCATGTTTTCACACACTTGTTGTAAGAAGATTCAATGTGACCGATGTGCTTGCATGTATTTGACGAGATTTCCAATTCTAGGTTCAACAGAAGATAGTGCCTGTGCCCCTTTTTACATGTTGTTGTGCCTCCCTAAGGGGACACCACACTTTGAAAGCAATGCTTTAAGCGATGTGAAGTACACCCAAGCATTAGTAATAATAACTGCACATGCAGGATAAAATCTTTAGGCCTCGACATAGTAGTTTTCTGAGGACATGTTATGTTCACAGATGTGTGGCTTAGAATATTATGAGAGAATAACACTCAATTTTAATGCCAATATATACACCAAATCTGACAGTTATAATTATGAATGTGTAATTCAGAATAATTAGAAAGAAAAACATCAAAAATAATTGATAAATATATGTATATTAGAAACTTACTTTAAATAAATAATTTACCTATAAATACCTTATGTTTATTATTATCATTAATAGGTAAAATTATATAAAATTATATTTTTTTTCTCTCACCCCCTTTAAGTTACTCTGACCAATGTGTCTTGATAGTTCATTTTATTAACATCTCAATTGCTATCCTTTAAAATTTCAAGTACATTTACTTAATTAGGAAAAGCAAGGCTACCCAGTCATGATTTCCTACAATTCTTCCCAAAGTTGAAATTAGACATGTATAGTCCTTTTTAAGCACAGTACAAGCTTGAATTGCAGGTATATTTCATGTCTTCATATAATGGGTTTAAAGTTTATAATTATTTAACATTACTGATAAGACAGAACTTAGTTAATGACTATAGTAATACTATGTAGTTCTCGAATTTAGTACCAGGATGTCCTGCAGATGGTCACAGCACTAGCCTTTTCTTAGTCGAAAATTCTTAGGGTGTGCGAGCACAATTATCACGGCTGCCAGGCTGCCTTGCGTTGATCCGTGTACCTACGTTGGCTTTGGCTCAGTTTTCAATGCATGCGATTGTTTACTTGCTTGAAAATAAAAGACTGATATTTCAAAATCCATTTTTCGCCTCTAGCGCCTTTTCTGAGATTTGATGCTATAAAATCATGTGTTTTGTACGATACCGGCGTAGTAGTATTTGTTTCCTTTTTGATTATGATAATGAATAAGCTCCAGACGTTTTGTACATATATTTGAGCTCTTATCTCGGTGATACTAAAAAGTGACACTTCTTTCTTGTTCCAAAAATAATAAGAGCACTCGATTCACAATAGCATTGAGCGTTTATTTTTAAAATTGTAAACAAATCAGCCATTTTAAACGTTCAGCATCTGTAGCTGAGTGTTACTTCGGAAATTGTTATCCTCTGTTTGCTTATAATTGTTTATTCAACACAAAATTAAATGAAACTTAGATTTTTGTAATAAGAGAGTTGGTGTAAAAGTTATTTTCGTCAAATCTTAAGAAGCCTTTTCGCACTTTTTATTGCATATATTTAGCAAACGGGGCTGTTTTTTAATTTAAAGGCTATGTGCAGAACGCACTTTAGTGGTAGTATTACATGGCAACAAAATAGTAGGAAATTCAGCCAATAACAAATCATCAGTACCCTAGCCAATAGGGAAGGGGGAAACTTTCTCGCTGTGGTCAAACATGTGACGTCACGCGTCTAATCTTTGCTGGGGTGATCATTACTGGCACGGCCTGCTAAAGTTACACCCCGCAATGTTTACATCAGCGTCTAAAGTTTGCTGGGGTGGTCATTACAGAGCGTACAGTTTGCGTCGAATGTTTCTCGGTGTGTACATTCTTGGGGTGAACTTTGTATGGACTCAAAAAAAGTTCGTTCGAATTTGCGTTCCTGAAATGGTTGCTAGAAATTTTGTTAAGAAAGTACATAAATTCAAATTTATTTGTGACTTCGGTGTTTTATTCGGTTAAGCTTTCGTTTCTGAACTTATTGTAAAGTTCGCTTAAAGTAAACCGATTAATTTTATTGGTTTACTGTAGCTAGCTAGCAACGTAGGTAAATCTTATTACTCCCGGCGCTTTTGTTTATATAAATAACTTAAATCAGTTGTTCCGCTGAACTTTTTAAGCTAAATATTTAGCAAAAGGCAATAAGCTCTCAGAGGTATGTATTAATTTATCATTTGATATCTTTGAAGGCTCAGAATTGTAGTGACCTTAAATTTCATTGAAGAAATCGACCCACGCTAACTTATAAAAACTCCTACACGGAGTAACCATTTCGATTGTGTTGTTGAGAATAAAACAAAAGCATTGTAATAACAGGTAGCGAAAATCAACCTACAACTGCAGTATTACTGTACAGCTTAATTTGTAAGTGATATGATGTGATACTTCTTAAATATGCTGCCCATGAATGCATATCCTCATCAGTTTTTCACACTAAGTGTGAAATTTTGAATTTACAAACACATTTTATTGTACTACTAGCGGTCCCGGCAAATGTTCCGCTGCCGTCCCTCTGTAACCCGGCGAAAGTTGTTTTTTACCTAACGTGCCAGAGTCCGGCTCGCACTTAACAAATCGAGATAAAAACTATCCTATCTTCTAATTTGGATCAAATAACAGATAGTTACGAAGTTTCATCAAAATTGGTTTGGTAGTTTAGGAGTCAAATTTATGTATATCGATTTATCTATTAGCATCTGCCACAATTAAATTGGTTAAAAACATTTGGTTCCAAAATGAATATAATTTTTAGGCCTACTTACATACTCAACATTTTTAACCTTGAGAGTAGACTAAGCTATTATGTTGTTAGCTATATTTTGTTGACAAGATTATCTCAGCATAATAATAATGTGTATTGGAAGTTTAATAATATTCCACATAGAGCTCATTAAATTTAAGTGCACATTCAATGCACTTTATGCTAAACAAAACTTGGCTAGTCTTAATGGCATGAGTCCCATATGAAGTTCTGCTTCAATATACACATCTGCACCATCTCTGGGCAGGCACACCTGAATACCAATCTATTGTTTTGACTAAATACAAAGTCCGGCAGTGAAAATAGTTGCTGATCCCTAACTCACAACCATAAAGCATCTTTGCCAACATGTGTGGTCTACCAATTAAATAATGGGTTGTGTTCTAACATTTTGTGTGAAATGATGTCCATGGGTATTTTCTACCATCATTAGCAGGGAGTTCATTCTCACAACTCAGATGCTAAATGATCACACACAGTGCAGTTTCAGATATACATAAAAAAGGCATAATGTGTGACAGTATATATATGTGCTTTGTTTAAAACTAAAACTAGTATGTCCATTTCACACAAATCAATTTATCAGTTTAAATTTTACAATGGATTGTTTATGGTATTCCCTAGGATAAATAAGATAGAACTGGCACATTTTAAAAGCTAAATTGGTTTATATGTGGAGAGTAATATCCAGAACCACTGCACATATTTAAATACTTTTTTTACTATTTAATGGTACAACAGTCCAGAAGGACATTAGAGTGAAATGCTAATGCATTGAGTTATTTTTTAAATTTTTGATTGGAATAGTGTTACATAAATATAAATAATTTTACTAAAACAGTGTAAACCCCTGCCTTGAACTTTTGAGATTTATAATTGTGTGTTTTTGGTATTAAAATTAATTGTTATATGAACAATTGTAATAGGTTTGTGTGAGTTTTTGTAAACTAAACTTTAAATGAATTTATGCAGTACATGTACAATTCAGTTTTAGGGAAACTTCCTCCAGTGAACACTAAGGTTATGTAATGAGCTTCCTGCCAAGGTTTTCTGCAAGGACAACGGTATGGGGTTCTTCAATATAGAAGTTATTAGATTTTTGAAGGGTCAATGATGATGTCGCAAGTGATGCCCCAGGTGTTCCAAGTGTCCATAGACTGTGCTTACCGTCAGGCAGATCACAGGCGCAAAAAAAAAAAAAAGAAAATTATTGTTTTGCTGTCCAAATTCAGTGAGCAAAATCGAATTTTGCTAACTAGTGAGGCAAAGTAATTCACTGTTCGAACATTGACTTTTGGAATTAAGCGGATGATGAAAAAAAAAAACAATACAATCACTGGTCAGAAACAAATTTCAGGACAAATACTTAACCCTGTTCATTATAACTACATAGCATTTTTTCGTTTTTAAGTGAGTTTTTATAAATTATTTCAGTTTTTGTACAATTTTGCACATCCTACCATTCCAATATTTTAAATTTGTATATCAATACCAACATAGGTTATCTGGTAGAAATCGCCATCTGGCGATAAGATCGCCTGTTGTACATGTTTTTTAATATTATTTTTACAATAAGTTTGTGTTTTTGTTTTGTGCAATAAAGGATATTTGTATTGTATTGTATTGTATTAGTAATATTAAAAGTTTATACAGCTAACTTAATAACTATCATATGTTGTTTTGATAGCAATGGCAGAGGTTGTAGTTGGTTTTAGTCCGAATACAACCTCAATTTAAAAAAAATACAAAGTAAAATGGCGGCAAGCTAGTTTTTTAAACATAAGATTGTTTATTTAATTAATGATTCTGTTTTGTTTGAAAAATGAGTGAAACAAGCTACGAAGATATTTTCTCCCTGGTAGAGTTGAAAAGTTGTATGTTGGACGCGTGAGCAAATTTTTTCGGTCTTGTACCTTTAAATCCCTCGCTATGCTCAGTAGTCTATATTTAAATTTGGCACTTCTACCAAAAAACGCTTTTACTCACTTCTATAACAAATAACTATTATCTTAAATTTAGAATGACATATTGTGATGCTAATTTATACTTTATGAATCTTTATTTTGTATTTTTATTGCATTACATAATTTGACTACATTGAAAGTAGTCAAAAAATTGTATCACATCAGAATTATGTGGATGGAAAACTGACTTCCATAGAATTTAACAGCATCTTTAAAAAAGGCTATAAGAAACTCCTAAGTAAATCATACAGCCTTGATCATGAGAATATTATAAATAACATGCTCCAAAATTTCAAAAGATTAGGTTGCTCTATGAGTCCCAAAGTCCATTATCCTTATTCACATTTGGGTTACTTACCTAAAGGCTAAAGGTGCTCAGGAGTGAGTCACCAAGATATTAAGGAAATGGTGCAAAGGAAAGTTGAATATTACCCTGGTTGCTGGTTACTACTGGGTGATGAAGTGTGATAATCCAAACCAAGCTCAGAACCTAAGCTGTACAGAAAAAAAGAAAAGGATCTACAAGCTTCTGTAGTGTTTTAAAAAATTCATCTTGACGATAATGATTTAGTTATCTAAAATAATATTAACCATTTACTTCTTTTCTTCTGATAGCTTTTGTCTTGAATACCCCAATTTTCACATGATTTTTATAAAAAACCAACATTACCGATTCTTCATTAGTACTAATCTACTTAGATCCTAAAACCCAATGAATGAGCACTTGCAAAAACAAAGGAGGAAAACCCAATAGAATCTATTGTTTTGTTAATCTACTAAAAATTTTGTTTTTCTTTGGCACTTTGTTTTCTTCTAAATAACATACATATTTTATATATAAAATATATCATATTTAGATAGATATTATCTAAAATTCTCTTCTTTTCACTCCTCCTTTTCTCCCACACTTTTCCACTTTGTCATAGCAATATGTAATAAATATTTATTTGTGACAGTCTGTTTGTTTTGTTTGTAAAATTGCTTAGCCTTGTGACAGAGAAGTAATTAAGTTGTTTTTTTGTATATAGATTGTTGAAGGGGCAGAGAAGGAGGCTACCTATTATCCCATAAAATTTAAAATTCCCCACAATATTTATAAACGAATTTTACTTGGATGAACTCTAGGTACAGCTTTTGCTTGCTGCAACAAACTTTATTCACACAATCAAGAATTTACTGTAAAAAATCTAGGCCAATAACCAAATTTAGCATGGGAGAGACAGGTGAGAGAAGTGCTCACAAGTGTCATACATTTCAAGCTGAAAACGGTGCTGTTTTTGAGTGTATAAAACTTATATTCACTATCTGTTTTACACTCAAATACTTCATCAAGTTATTTTCAATGGAATTTGTACGAAATTATTACTTCTCCAAGTACATTTTATAAGTTGGTCGACTATTGCTCATTATCTTTTAAAGCATACTTAGTTGTCATAGTATTCTTTTTAGTTTTGTTACATATACCTACTACTGCTGTGATTTTTTTTTCACTTATCCACAAACAGCTATTTAGCTTGAGGGTCCTTGACCCCTTACCTAATACCAGATAATAATAATAATAATAAAGCCTTCTATTTACAGTACATACATTTAAAAAAAATTACACTACATTCCATTTTATTGGAGAGACCAATCTTGGACGAAGGCCTCCTACAACGTATTCTATTTTTTCTGCTGGCCGCCAGTCATGACCAGGTCCCGCTTGCCACCTGTATAATATCGTCAATCCATCGACGCCTGGGACGACCTCGAGGACGCTTTTCCTCTCGGGGCCACGAATGAAGCACACACTCACTCCAACATCCATCAGTAGCTCGTGCGACATAACCTGCCCATCTCCATTTGTATCTACAAGCCATCTCGGCAGCATCTTTCAGCTTAGTTCTGTTTCGTATTTCTCTGTTTCGCACTCTTTGCCTAAGTTCGATCCCCAGCATGCTCCTTTCCATTTTTCTTTGGAATACTTGAGCTTTCTTGTTATTTCCTTTGTTAGTGACCAGCATTGGCATCCATACAGTAACATGGGTAAGATGGAATTGTCAAAGGCTTTCTTTTTTAGCCTGATGGGTAATTTAGACTTAAATATGTGTTTAAGCACCCAATATTTACTCCGAAGCCATTTTGATGCGTCTTTCACTTCTTTCAGATTTTGACTTTCGTAACCTACATTTTGTCCCAAGTATGTGTCAACGTAATTTAGACTTTGTTGATCTATCTTAATAGGTCTTCTGACTGTGTTTGTCACTCTGCAAGTTTGGGTTGCATTCATGTGCAGTCCACATTTTCTGCTTTCAAGATCCAGCTTTGTAGCATGATTTCTAGATCATTATAGTTCTTGCTGAATATTATAATGTCATCAGCAAACCTTAGATGAGTTAATCTCTCGCCGTTATGGTCACTACAAAGTTTAGTTACCTAAATATGTCTTCCAATAGCGCTGTAAATAAGTTAGGAGATATGGGATCGCCTTGTCGGACACCTCTTTGTATTTTAAACGGGCTGCCCTTTCTTTCCAGCCTGACAACTGCCTTGCTCTCTCTAAATATTGTCTTTAGTAGTGTTATGTACTTGTGATGCATGCCTTGCTTGAGCAGAGCATCCCATAGTGCTGTGTGTGATATGCAGTTGAATGCCTTGGCATAATCTACAAAAGCTATGTAAAGATCTTTTTTAAATTCGGTGTATTTCTCTATGATCTAGTTTAGTACAAAAATATCATCAGTTGTTGAAAACTTGGGTCGAAAACCAGCCTGTTTGATTAAACCAGGTTGATTAAATTCATTAGTAGGCATGATTCTTCTTAATATGGTTTTTGTAAAGACTTTGTATAAAGCAGATAGGAGATTGACTGGCCTGTAGTTTCCCATATCTATAGGGCTGCCTTTTTTGTACAATAATGTTATAATTGACATTTCCCATTCCTCTGGTATGATTTCTTAAGATATTTTTCATTAAAGTGTTGTTATGATTGGGGTAAGAGGTTCAATAGTAGCTTTTATTGTATCATTTGTGATCTCATCGTTGCCTGGGCTTTTCATTGTTTTAAGTGATTTCAAAGATTCTTTTATTTCTGAAGTTAAAAAAGGGGGTACACACTCAGTGTCTACATGGTTTCTGTTATATAATTTTTCTTCATTAATTACGTCTTTGGCACTGTAAAGTTCTTTGCAGAAGTCAGAAGCTATGGACTTCCTGTTAGTTTTCTCATAGTTTGCATTGTTTTTCAGTGCGACTACCCATGATTTTGAAGTCTGTAGCCTTTTGTATGCCCTCTTTACTGAACTTCTTTGGTCTAACTCTTCTATAATTTTTTGTTGGTGACTATTGATATTAGCTTTAATGGTGTTGCTTATTTTCCAGTATAGCGCACTTAATTGTTTCTTTTCTTCCTTAGTTTTATTTCTTTTCTTTTTTAACTCTTCTCTTTGTGATATCATGTAAACTACATCAGGTGTAATATTTATGTGTTTGGTATTTTTCCATGATACAGATACCAGATATCAACTAAAAATAAAAAAAAAACAGGCTTATATATCCCACTTAAAAGTAAAAATAAACCTGTTGAACAGATAAAACATTAAGTAAAGTGTTCTATTCTTATCAAAGTCGGTTGGATGCCAATATTTTCAACACCAAAGGTGAGCCTCGTGACAAAGTCAATATATTGGACAACACAAGAAAATTATGTAAAATATCCATATTTGTATACTGTCCTTATAATTTGTTTGGAACAAAAATATTTAAACTGTACTAGCTTTCATAGTAACAGACATGCTTTCATGTCTCATGTGCAGTCTCTATTTAATCCTAACTACTGCCTATGAAATGGGCTGTAGTGTCCAGGCATCCCTGAAATATCAGCAGCATTGCAGTCATTAATAGGGCTTGCTCCTTGTTTGAATACAACTATGTATATTTCAAATTCTTCACTATAGCTACTTTCAATTCTTCCAGCAACAATGATTTGTTTATATGCTCCACACATTTTCGTTTTTCCTGGTCTTAATTGCTGCTTTATAAGTCGCAAATCCGGCCCCTCATGAAGTACTACTGCCATCTCTGGACCCATCTGCCCGGATACCAGCTTGGCCCTTTCGACTCGACTTACTGGCATGCTGTGAGAATTGTCGAAAATCCCAAACTCACAAGCCAAATGAAATCCCTAAAACTGAGGAAAATTTTTGCCTCACTGTGTGTGTTTTATCGCATATACAATGGGCTGTGTTCTCAGGAATTTACTACTTTCTAGTATCGTTCTGCTCGCCTTGGGCATCGTCATCTTGTTAATTTAATGATATAAATAAAATCACCAATCCTATGACTGACTATGCCCGACGTTGCATAGCTTTGCCGATAGTTAGTGTAAGTTTGAATAAGGTTAGGTTGCTGAAAGTTACAACAAGAAATGTCTAACAATAAACTAAAAAAAAAAATATTTAATTAATTCCTAAACCTAAACCTTACTATACCTAAACCACATTGGAAGATTGAAATTTATAATTTATTTTTTCAGGCACGTTTCTCTTCCAATGCAAATTTCATAGAGCATGAGAAAACCTGTAATAAAGAAAGCATGACAAGATATCCTTCAAATAAGTTTCTATAGTAGCCAAAATAAAGAAATCGGCAGGACTTTTGTGTTACAGAGTAAGAATGGATGAAAATGATGTAATAATATCTTCCACAGAAATAATCAAAGGTATGATATTTACTTTTATTAATAGTTACACAAAATCGTTATTACTCTATATCATTATAACTTTGATTAACTATTAGCCTGAGATCTATTACAGCAACTGTCACTTCTACCGTTTCTTAACAAGACTATCTGTTATGAATATTGATAGAAAGAAAAAAATATAGGTTATGATTCATATTTGTATTTTAAACTATTTCTAATGCCTCAAAGTTATTATCAACATATGAATATATATATAAATTATGGCTACGGAATACCATTTTTAATATTATACATTTTTTATTAAGTTATACTGCTGTGAAGAAACGGTTTCTTAAAAGGTCCGTTTTGTTTTTAGTGAAAGTAAGCACAATATTAAAATTATTATTTTTAAAAAGAAATAGGTACTTGTGTAGGAATGTTACTCATACATATTTTTACTTGCAGTAACCATTTTAAACTTGAAGTAGGTATTTGTACAAATCAATCTCCAACCAAGAAATAACTTAAAGAAGTTGAAGATTTTATTTGCAATTGTGTTAAAAAGAAGAAAATTTAAGTTTTTGTACATACACATATTAGCTTATACCTCTCTTCCAGAAGGTGCGATCCTGTGATACCTTCCTCGCGTCCCCATCTTTCATCTACTTTTACACACGGTTTAGGGTGCTTTTACTCTACCGACACTACTTTAATTCTACCGGTTTCGTTATCATCGCCCTAATCTTTATTTTATCACCAAATTTCAAACCACCCAAACTACTCAGGGAATGCATTTTCACTGAATTAAATGATTTTGTGGCAGTAAGCAATAAAAAAAATGTATTATATATATTAGTTAATGCAATAAGTGAGTAGTAATCATCGATAAAAAAACCATGAAAAACACAAAAAAACCGGCGTACGTACCATTATCTATAAAAACGGCAAAACAAATCACGTTTGTTGTATGGGAGCCTCCCTTAAATATTTGTTTTATTATAATTTAATTATTTATTTTTATACTAAATATATAACTAAATATTCTGTGAATATTAAAAGCGTCTACCTGTTGCCGTTTCCAATATCGAGCAAAAAAAATCATTTTTGTTGTATGGGAGCCCCCTGAAATATTTATTTTATTCTGTTTTTAAGTATTAATTGTTATAGCAGAAACAGAAATACATCATCTGTGAAAATTTCAACTGTCTAACTTTCACGTTTCATGAAAGGCTTAGTAATAGGGTCCTGTTTTGTACCCTTTGGTTAAGGAACCCTAAAAATGGTCGGATTTTGTTTTAAAGATAATTAGACAGCGAGTTATGCCCCAGGTGTTGCAAGCGTCATTAGGCTGCGCTGACCTCTTACCATCAGGCGGGCCGGAACCTTGCACCTTAGCGGTATAAAAAAAGACAGTGAAATTAATTTAAAAAAATATATATTTATGTAGGGCGCAGCCTTGAAGGCTAACTAGACTTGTCTACATTAGAGTGTGTTCTATGATAATGTTAGACGATATCACAAAGCATACAACTGTGGGTGTCAAACAGATGATCAGTGTGACATAATGCCTATTTGAACGCTGCGACACAGTAAAAAATATACGAGCAACTTAAGCCGTCTTTGAAATTTAAATTTAGAAGACGGCTTTATTACTCAGTGTTGTTATTTAAGTTAAAATACCGGTCACGAGCGAGATAGGCTTTACAATTAAGATTTCGTACTAGGACAATAACAATTATTCGATAGACCTGAGGATTATAGCTTTCGACTCTCATCGTAAAATACTTTTTTTTTTGCAATTTTGACACTGTCAAAAAATCTGCAGTTTTACTGAAATCTATGGCTTGATATCTATCAACCCTGTTAAAATAAAAATTTGCTAATAAATGTCAGGACTCTTTTTAATTGGTACTAAACCGAATTATAGCTAGGTACTACATGCCCGTAATTAAGAACAATCATTATACCAAATGTCAAGTTACTACATACCTACTTCTTTCATCTCTGTACTGCGATCATACGCTGCAAGGCGTCACTAGCCCAGCTCAGTGCGACCTTCACGCTTCACTTATTCATGGACCAACTTATCTGCCGTGAAACTTTATTTGTGTTTATTGTCCCTTTCATAATTTGCTTTGTTACTTGTAGTGTAGCTATTGAAATTACAGTTTATTTGTGGTAATTAGACGCTTATTTTTGTATGTCTATAGTCTATCTCTATATTTAGTGTAACGCACAAAAAATATCCAAAGTTTTTTTTTTTTTATACCCCTAAGGTGGCCAACAAGCTTACGGTCCGCCTAATGGTAAGCGGTCACCTTAACCTATGGACGCTTGCAACACCAGTGGTATCACTCGCGCATTGCCGACCCTTCAGAAATCTAATAACTTCTTTCTTGAAGAACCCCATACTGTGATCCTTGGAGTAAACCTTGGCAGGGAGCTCATTCCACAACCCAAGCGTTCGCGGGAGGAAGTTTGTCTGAAACCGCACTGTTCGCGACCATTTCGGTTCTAAAGTGTGAGAATGAATTCCTTGCCGTGGGCATCATTTGGAACAATTCTTTAGAACACATCCCATTGTACAAGCGGTAAAACACACAGGGAGGCATAGTCTCTCCTCAGACTTAAGGGCTCGATACGGCAAGTAACTTTGGAATCGTCGACAATTCTCACAGCCCGTCGTTACTCCGAGTCAAAAGGGCCAAGCTGGTATCCGGGTGCCCCCGCCCAGAGATGGCAGCAGCACTCCATATGGGGCCGAACTCGCGACTTGTAAAGCAACAACATTTGCCCCAACGTGAAGTACTGCTTCGCTCTGTTGAGTATACCAAGTTTTTTGGACGCCAGCTTCACCTTGTCATGCAGATGATCTCGGAACTTAGCATCGATGGAGATTTTAACGCCAAGCATTCCAATGCTCTTGGAAATGGAGAGGAGAGTGTTCTGGAATTGTGGGACCACAGTAAATGCGGTTTTCTTAGCAATGAACACACAGACTTGTGTCTATGTAGTGTTGAAACGGACCAATTTTTCCCGTCCCCAGTCAGAGACCTTGGACAGAATGGTTTCGATTTGAGACACAAGTTCTTCACGTTTTTCCTCCACAACGGAACATGGGGTGCCTGCACAACCCGTGTAATAAGCGTCTCCAGTACTGTCATCTGCATAGCAATGTATGTTGTTGATGTCATTGATATGCAGTAGAAACAGCGTAGGAGATAGCACAGAGCCTTCAGGGACACTAGCATTAATGTCCAAGCTATCAGAGCAACTACCGTCAACTATGCGGCTCGTATGCCGGACAAAAAGCTAGTCATCCATTTGCAGAAACCCTCGGGTATTCCGTAAGATTGGCAACTTCGACCCATAGCCCCGGTGCCAGACCAGATCATTCCGCTTACGAGCTACAGACCTGTGATTGACTCGGACAGACAAACAGACAGATATGTGAATGAATTATAACGGAAACGGGACCCTATTTCTGTCATTTTTCTATCTGCACTAAAGTGACAATTAATTTAATATAGGTTTCCATCCTAGATTTTTACATAAATTGTAGAAAAAGCACTCCAAAACTGATTGTAATATCGTGAATTCATCCCAAGCGTGATAGCCAAATGAAAAAATATTGATCGGTGTAAATCAATATTTCATATCAAATGACCTTGCTTATTTCAAGTTTAAATATGTAACTAACATTTGTAGTGTACGAGATTACAGAGGTGCTAGGTCCGTTGAGTGATAGGCATTAATTAAATAGTCTCATTAGTATCAGTTTTAGAGACCGAGACAAGATCGAGAAATATGTTCGAATTTTGTCAATTTGTTCTGAATATTAAAAATATTAAAAAATAGTGATTTATTTGACTCCCTCGCAGCCTAGTTGGTAGTGTGGCCGACTGCTGCGCAGAAGGGTGAGGGTCCGATTCCCGCAGTGGACAAACATTTATGTGACAAAAAAAAACATTTGTGTTTGTCTTGAGTCTGGGTGTATTTATGTATAATATGTATGTATTTACAAAAAAAAAAAAAAAGTAATATATATGTATCTGTATCCGTTGTCTGGTATCCATAACACAAGCTTTGCTTACTTTGGGGCCAGACGGCGCTGTGTGTAATGTCCAAAAAATATTTAATTATTATTATTTATTTACAATGGCTTTATGGATTGTAAGCTTTTATGGATTGTTTTATGACTGCCGACGATTGTGATGTTTCATAATAGATTTGTGGAATGACCTTAAACTCGCTGACGCCGAGTCGGCTGGCTACACAAATTGTGTCATACATGCACCTGAATCATTCCTCATTCATTGCTTTAAGGTTTTATAGTTATACATCGTGTTGTTTTTATTTAGTTTTGAGGGAAATTATTCTGATTGTCATTAAAATAAATTAAACATTATGAACAATATCGTTTAGTTTTGCTTTTTTCTGGAATAATATCTCAATTTAATCCCTACTTCCACTTGACTGTTTCTGCAGACTTGTGACTGCATATGTTTCAATGCAATAGATAATTGACATATTCTTTAACCATACCATTTCATAGAATCCCATGCATCAGCTTGATGTTACCTCTTAGTGGCATATGAAACACTGTTCTGCGGCTATTAAAGTTGGCCATTGTTTGTCTGATCAAAATCAACTTCTGAAGTTTGGACTTTTATATATATTTAGATTAGAGCGATACTAATTCAGTCGCCAAATCCTAAAATACATTAATACCGCTTGTTTACAATATTTTAACTTAATTTTTTAGGGTTCCAATCAAAATGGTAAACTTATAGTGAGACGTCGATCTCCACCCGTCTGTATCTTACCAACTTCAAAATAAAATGCTATTAAATTGAAACTTGGTACAGTTTTAGTACTTACTCGGATCTTTTTAAAATAAAGGTTGGGGAATATTTTTAGTTCTGACAAAACTCCTAGTTTGTTATTAGGAGACCATGGAGTCAATCTAAAAGGTTTAAAAAGTACGAAAATACTGAAAACATTTACTATTGTATCTACGAATAATAATAATTTTAAAATAGGTTTTATTTTATTTATAATCATGGCCTCGTAGCATAAAGAGTACATAATGGTAGCAGATAGTAAACTGTGTACATATTCAGTAGACCACTGAAATAGCTCTAATTTTCTACTTCAGTTGGATGCATTCAATAAGGTGTGGGGCAAGTGTCAGCGTGACCTTGGTGTTACGTAAGCGTATGCAAACGTAGGCCGTGGTCCAAGGACGGGCGGAAGTGTTTATTTAAATAATTATATTTTTCTTATCTTATTTTAAAAAGCTAATTATAATTTACAAAGCACTGTGTAAATCGATCTTGCGTTACTGTATCTGTTTTTGGGATGTGCTGTTAAAACATGTTTTGTCTAATAGAACTGGATCCTGAGCTCATGCAGTATCAAAACATTTATTTCCTTTTCTCGTATTCTTTTAAAACTTAAGAAGTATGTTTCCTTAAATAAATTTAATATTTATATAAAGCTATGGACATTATACAGCTACACACACACAGCTATCTGGTCCCAAACTAAGCAAAGCTTGTACTGTGGATGGACGGATGCAAATACCTTTTTTTAGTTAATACATATATTATACATACAAAAAATCCCAATCACAATATAAACATTCTTGTGCGGGAATCTAACTCACGCCCCTTGATTCAGCAGACTGCAGCACTTGACTGATTGGATGGCATTTAACCGGGAACCGAAAACTTTTGTTTGTTTTAGTTTAAATTTAATAAAGGTTTATTTATCCCTTATGCGTACAAATAAAGTTGTAAAAACAACCGCCAGTTTTATAGTAAAAGCTTTTTTAATTTGAATAAAAGGCATAAGTCCACCAGCCAGTGTTCCTTATCTCTTGAAATAATAATCTCCTGGTTCATTTGACTTTACAGTTAACATCCCTATTGAGTTCTGGAATGGCCTACGGTGATTTCATTTTCTGCCGAGTTTGTTTTGGAATGCAATCTATTCGTCGCTTTCTACCTGTTCCAAATTTTAATTTTATTATAACTCTTGTTGAAAAAGAAGGGTGTTTTTACTCACTACGCAATGAAGAAATTGCACTTTTTCGAGCTACTGCAGTGATATACAATTATGCAGTAAATTATTTTCAGAATTAATAAATCACTATATCATCTCATCATCCTCCTTAACGAAACCACTGGCCTCATCCTCTCATTTATTGGACATTCTTTACAAACCACCAAAACTGGTATAAGGTTAAGTTTATGTATATTTTATTATGAACACTTAATAAAAGTTTGTCGAAATATATGCATATGTATCGAACGCCTTGGTAGCTCAGGTGGGTGGAAGTATATTGCAATAACATTAATGTTTGTGTTGTGCGGGAATCTAACCCACGCCCCTTGATTCAGCAGTCTGCAGCACCCACTGAGCCACGGAGCCGACTATAATATATATTATAAAACTATATACTATTGTCCATCCATTGTAAAAAATGGTACCTAACTTCCAAATTAAATCAAAACATAAAACATTCTACCCGCTTCTGACAACTCTCATTTGTTACCAAACTAATTTATATAACAGACAAAGTACTGATGCGTACATTAATTGGGTAAACACTATCGTAACTTGTCCATTCAGTGCCGTGACTAAAGAGCAAGTTCCAATAACATGAGAAGTTGTCTCCAGACATACAAATCATCCTCGTTGGGATGTAAATACTCTTTTATTTTTTTAAGTAAGGCATAATAAGAACTTAACAACCAATACTTGAATATTATAAAATCATTAACTTGGGCCTTAAAATAAAATATAAACAATACCTACGTACAGATCAAGTGCCAACTTAACTAAAAACTAGTAAAAGTACAGAACTGTGACAGTAAAACAAACATGCAAACGGACACGTGGACGCCCGACGATAAAACCCTTAACGCATAATTAATATACATTTCTTATGTTTTATTCATGGATCAGCTGCGGTTCTTTAGAAAACCTCGTAATCTTGTGAACTGAGCCACTCTTAATCCGTTGCAATGCTCCTACAGCACGCAACGCAGTCAAGCTAGAAGGAATTTATAGCTACTTCAAATACGTTTATAAGGCATACAAGGAAAGGTGGAAATTACCAATAGTACTATAACAGTGCTGCTTCCCATATTAATACATTTTTTTAAATCACTAGCGACCTGCCTCTACCTTTGTACAGTAATGTATTTAGCCCGACAGCGTTTGATCCAGCGACATTTACTCTTATTGCTATAACCCATATTATGAGTTCTTTGTGAATTGGATAATAAGTTTTACTCGTCAAAGGTAACGAACACACGTCCGTACGTTCAAGAGAAAAAAACGGAACTATTATAGTATCAATCTTGTGTCTATTTGTCTCTTCGTTCGTTTTTCACAGGCACTTTGCTCCGAATTTAATCAAATGAAAGTGTCAAATACATATATTTTTTATAATTTAAAAATAGTTAAGTTATTTAAGAAAATTATGAAATTGACCCCCCCTTCCGTCTTAGTGCGTGAGTCTGACGCGCACTTGATCGCTCATTAAATTATTTTGGTTATTATATACATCTAATCTACAATTAACATTTTCGCAAAAAAATGCTTTTAACGATAAGTTGGTTGATAGCTCTATAACAAACTGGCGTCTGTCAAATCAAATCCAACGATAATTTCGAAACCACTTTCATCTGTAATCCTTTACATAATTCCTATATCTTTTGGGTTTTTGCTTGTATATAACAGTAAAATGGACAAGATGAATGGAAGCAGTGTGAATAACTATGTCTAAGCCGAAATACTAGAATTAAATCGTACTATTTTATTTTAAATACTAATATTATTGTTTAGGCTTGGATGTTTATTACTTCTTAACGTCGCAACGGAGCATCCAATTGTTTTGAATTTTTGCATATTAAGAGGGACGGAGTATAAAATACACTTAATCTCTACCGAGAGTTCCCACGGGAATACTTTTTGCTGGTGATACCGCGAGGCACTATACCTGTATATCGCAACAGAGCAACGGATTGACCTAGTTTTTATCCCTATCGACAGTTCACACAGGAATAGATTTTTCCGCGGATAATACTCCGGGCACAATAACTTTATGTAGCAATTTTGATACAGGGGTAGCTTATAGAAAATACGTTTGTCCCGATTGATAAATAAGTTAACGATAACCAAAGGCGCGGGAGAAAGCTAGTCAAACTTTAAGAAATAAAGTTTATAGTTATCGAACTGACATATAAATTCGCAAATGATATTATTAACACCCCATTATTTCGTCGCGTGCTTTCGGTGATGTCATTAGGTGAAAACCGCCCAGGGGCGGTTAGGGGAAAAGTAGGTAGGTAGAATTTTAGAATTAATTACGTGTGTTTGTGTTAGATGTTTGATTCAAGTTATAAGGATTTTTATGAAGAAAGCTATTTTTATGCATTTTAGACTGACTTTGATTTTTTTTTATTTCCAGACAGACTTTACTTTGCAACACTGAAAACCGGCTTTAAACCGAAACCAACTAGAAATAGCAAATACTTCCACATAGAGGATGAAATTGTCTACGAGAACTTTTACTTTGATTTTGGACCGTATCATCTGTGCCATTTGTATCAGTTTTGCAACAAACTTAATGAGGAACTTAAGAAAAATCCGAAGAAGAAAATAGTCTTTTATACAAGTAATAATGAAACTCTGCGACTCAATGCTGCCTACCTTATAGGAAGTTATCAGGTAATATGTCGAAACATTAAAATTATAATGTTAATCTTTTATATTACTCAACTCAAGGATTCTGACTATTTTCGTCATATGTGTTGTATATTAGTTCCGATCTTTCGTACGAAAGTGATGATAAGAGACCATGCTCTTTTTCACGGTCGGTTTTTTATACATCCGTATTTTACATATTGTTTTGGATAAAGATTTCTGTCCCTTTTTATCTACATCTTGGAGGTTGAAGGTCATCTTCGCAGATAGCAGTCTCGTATTCACTTATTGACTCCCCCCACCGCGCATGCGTTTTCTAACGTTCGCCGATTGGATTGCATTTGACCAGGAACCGAAAAGTTTTGTTTGTTTTAGTTTAGTTTAAAAGTAATAAAAGTTAATTTTTACTTAATGCGACAAATTAAATAGACTGTAAAATAACCGCCATTATCATATTAAAGGTTTTTTTTTTCAATTTGAATAAAAGGCATTTTTGTAGTTCTAGTGTTTCTAATCTCTTAATTTTCTTTTAAATAATAATCTCCTGGTATTGACTTTCAGTTAACGTCCCTGTTGAGTTCTGGAATGACCTAGGTTAATTTCATTTTCGGCCAAGTGGATTTTGGAATGCAATCTAATCGTCGTTTTCTACCTGTTTCAAATTTTCATTTTATTGTAATCATTGTTGAAAAAGAAGGTGTGCTATGCAGTAAAGAAATTGTACTTTTTCGAGTAGCAGTGATATAAAATTATACAATAAATTATTTTATCATCTCATCATCTTCCTTAACAAAGCCACTGGCCTCTTCCTCTCATTTATCAGACATTCGTCAAAAACCTTCAAAATTGGTATTAGGTTAAGTTTATGTATATTTTATTATTGTTTAAAACTTAATGCGTTGGAAACAACTAAGTTTGTCGAAATATATGCATGTATATTAAATGCCTTTGTATATCAAGTGGGTGGGAGGGATATTGCCTGCTGAACCGTGGGGCGTAGGCTTGATTTAGGCAACATTTGTGTAAGTTTTGACTCTGGGTGATTTGTGTGTCTCATATGTATGTCGTCTCAGCCATTATACTTCATTCTGCAGAGGCTATACTAGCTGTTGGTGCCCAGAATCACCGTAGATTTTAAAATTAAATTTTCTCGTCCAAACCTTGGTCTGACAATTACGAACACAACTAAAAAGAAATAAGCCAACATGAATGAACCTATTAAGATTTAATTTTTTTTATTTGAAAGGTGACTTGATCAAGTGAGTTCTTAGCAATGATTCAAGAAAATCTTTTGGGTCGTTTAAAGATTATCAGCATTTTTCTAGTTGATGAAGGGATATGAGCAACTTACACAGGTCTGATCGATTTTAAATTTGGTATTCTATGATACTTTAATCATATTTCAACAACATAGAGTAACCTTGACCTGATTCTGCAGCATTACCTGGAACCTGCAGGATACCTTACTCCTTACCAACTTACAGCAGCGTTGCCCAATCAGGTTTGGGCTTATTGAAATGGTATATGATATGGATGAATAAGTTATACACAAATGGAGATCAGGGTCTTATGACGGGGCAGGAAAGAGAAATGAGAATAAATTGTTAAGGGATTCTAAGCTACTTTCACTCGATAGGATTTATTGGGTCCGAATTGTTTAAAATGTTAGGTTATTTCACTTGTTTATATAGAGAAGAGAAAACTTATGTGGCTACAAAAAAGTATATAAATATTATATAAATAAATTCAATTATTTGTTTTTGTACCTGTTACCTAGTTGCTCGTTGGTATTAGGAGTACCAATGACCAATGTACAATATTGCTTAGTTTGGGACCAGATAACGTTTTGTGGTATGTCCTGAAATATTCATTATGTTATACAACGTGTATGTAACTATGTTACACGTAGTATATTTTTTGTTACTTTAATAATAGTAAGATAATATCACAAAATGTGTGTTAACAAATATCTTCAAACAATTCCATTTATTATTTATTGATATCAAATTCTTTTGTTGAAAACGGTACAACATGAAACTGGTAAATAAAACTGGTAAAACTCGTAAAGGTGATTATCGTAAAGACACCACGTTAATAAATTTCACTTAGCGCTTTGTTACGTGTTATTGAATAATTGTGCGTGGGAACCAATTGTTCGTTCTGTTCACGAAAGTTATTACCTGCCTCTCGTATACTATTTCACTGTTCACTTTATGTACAATGTCATTGTTGGAATCCGGATATTGATCTTAAACAGAAGTTGGAAATTTAGTTGAGTGTGAAACATCTTTGTAAGGAGAAGCATAACATGCAGAGATCGACAAAATGTTTTTGGTATTACAATAAAAATTACAACAAAATAGTTGGTTTAAACTATAAATTCAAATTAATGAAACAAGTCATAAATACATAAAAAGAAAATTAGTTTAAACAAAATTAATTAACAAGTTTTAGCAATAGATCTAATTTTACGGAAGCCCGAACCTAATTATTTATTTATAATTTTTTGCATTGACTAATTTGATTTGTGCTTTACGACTTTTAACTAATCACCAAAAAATAAACTTTTCCCTTACCAATCAACCGGTTGACTGTAGTTTGAATGAAAAAATAATAATTGGTTCAAAAATTTTGGGGCGTCATTCATATATCAACTACGTTCAGTAGGCTTTGGAATATGCTATGCCTCTACGTGACAAAATCTGTAAGGAGAAATCACGTAAAAATACGTGGCAACTCAGATACAGCTGCGGGAAGTTCCGTCTATCTTAGAATCTAAGGCAGCTTTAGTCCAGCTGTGGATGTCTAGCAGCTAAATATATGATGGTAACTGTTAGGAGCACAGACAGACCGAATATAAAGTCTTAAGACACGTAATATAATTTCCCATGTCTTGTTCTTTTTAGTAACGTCAACATAATCTTCGAAAATGCTATAGGAGGCAGTAAAAGTTTTATGATCTATGGACTGATAATCGAATACACTTGTCCTTGGATTCTAAAATGGGCGCATTACGTTTAACTTTTTTCTTACTAGGTAACTTATATTTAGTCGTGCAAATACTTGATGGTTTCTTATGAATAATCCAGTCCAGTTAATAAAAAATGATCCAGTGCAATTTGTACAAGTATATTATTATAGTCATAGTTTCGTATCTTACATTATGTTAGTATGCTTTATTGATCCCCTGCTTTCTGCTAAAGCGCAAAACTTCGTTCGATCGCTGTAGGTGTATTTTATTAGTTAGTTAATTGGACGATTTCGGTACAGAAATCCAAGAGGTGTCTAATGGTATTTAGTGTCTCATGGTTTACGGGAAACAGATTATAACTTAATAACAACTGTAAAACTGTTAAAAACTGTAATAGCTCTCTCCGTAATATTTGTAGGTGTATATTCCATTCCATGTTACTATAAGAAATTTTTAATATTTAAAAAAACTCTACGTAAATGTGTATGTATTTGTTTGTCGACTTTTGCCTCGCACTGAAAATTACACTTTTTTTTTCAGAAAGTGCGCATACAGATTGGAGTAATTTGGTTGGTCCTTCTGCCCTTTTTTCCTATGTAGTTTTTCTTATTGCTTGTGAATATTTTTTCTGTACGGGTAAATAGCTATTTTAATTTATCTGTTCATTAACTGCATCGGAATGAACATCAATATGATGCAGTTGATAGTTTTATATTTGGAACTTTCTGAGAAAGGAGTAAATCAAGGTGTTTATTTAGTTGGCAGTGACTTGTTATTATGCCAGCTGGCGGACGTTTTTTCTATGTTTCAGTAGGTTAGAGACAGCTGTTTGTCCTATTATGTGAAAATAGTCTTGCAGTCCCTTTGTTCTGGCCCCCGTTATTGTGTAGTTGTGAGGTTCTGTCGCCTCAGTTGCTTGAAAGGTATTGGCACAATGGATTAGGGTTCCTTAATTTTGCTGTCTGATTCTTCTTTGCCCGTTATTAGGCAGCGTCGTTGCCTATAGAACCTTGACCGCGTATCCATAGCTCGTAAAACTGTGATGTTAATTTGGGTAAAAACAAACTTCATCGCGTTCATTAAACCCAAACCACAGAATAAAGTACAAAAACGTCAAAGTTGTGACATCACTACTTTTCGGTCTAAAGAGTAACCCGATTCTTCAGTGAATTTTCTGCAGTGACACTTTAGGATTAATCCGCCTTTGATGCAGTTATTATTAAGAACTGGTAGCACAGCAGCACAACTAGAAATGATTAATATTATTTTACACGTAGATCGAATGTTCTGCCTTTTTACTTTATTTTTATGTTGCTTTTTTAAGATTCTAGTACTACCCGAAACGGAGGCGATGAATTAAATAAACAGATTGTTAAAAACATTTTATATTTTATATTATCTTAAATATTCTATGCATTAATTGCTCAGGTGTCTCCAATTAAAAAGCTTATCAACATATATATTTTATTTTGTAGGTAATTTATCTTAACACGTCGCCAGGAGCAGCTTGTAAGCAATTAACGCAAGGTTCAGAATGGTCGTTACTAACTTTTCGGGATGCGTCTGGGGGCCCTCCTTTATTTGACATATCACTCTTAGATGTCTTGCAAGCAATCAAAGTGGCTTATGACGCTGGGTTTTTCGATTTTGAACACTTCGACGCAGAACAGTATTTGTTTTACGAGGTTTGTATAAAGATTAATCTTTGTTTAATATTTTATTTATTAAATATAATGATTTCTATACATGTACACGGCAACATGTGTAAAACAAAAAAAAATACAAAAGGTTTTCCAAATCTATTGTAAATGTATAATGCTTTACTATACAAGGTCCAACCGTTCTAATGCAAAAGCCTTCGTGTAACAATAGTGAGTGTTTAGTATTCATTTGCAATAAAAATAAAAATTCTGTCTTATTTTTTTTATTAAATAATAAAAGTGATCACCAAAAAATTACTTGTTCACTTTCGATGTTGAAGTCCTTTACTCTTGTTTTCTGCGATTCAACCAATGAAACGTAGCGAAGATGTTCATGCGCAGCTTACTGGGTCTATCCGTACCGCACCCCGCCCGTCCCACCGCGCCCGCCCGCGCATTTTATTGTCCGTCATTACTTTGGCCGGCCGCAAACTACAACAAACTTCCGATAGAAAAAAATCTCGTACGTGCCGGACGGGCACTCCGTGCTTACATTTTGTCACGAAAAATTTTTTTAAACTGTGCGGGTTCTAGTACAAAATATATGCACGTAGTGCGCATACTACGCGCGCGAGAATTTTTCTATCGGAAATTTCTCGTAATGTACGCTCAGGTTGACTTTGAATTGAGGCTTCAAATTTCTTGAAGTAATTATTTGTGTAGCCAAGATTATTTAGAGCACATCATATACTACAATCAATAAACTTTGTGATATCACAAAAAAAATATGAAATAATCAAAAGTATCAAACCTGTCTAAAAAAAAATTTGAATGGCCGTAAAAATTATGTCTATTTTAACAATTGTTCAAAATGACCACCTCCATTACCCAAACACAACGTAGCACGACGTCGCAAATTGTTTTTAATTTTACGTAGCGCAACTGTTCGTGATTTAACCACTGCAAAAGCATTTTCGATTTTGTCTTTTAATTGTTCAATTGTTTCGGATTCTAGTTCGTAAACAATGCGTTTTATCTCTCCCCACAAATAAAATTCTAGCGGGGTGAGATTTGGCGACCGTGCCTGCCATGGTACGCTTTCACCGCTACCGCCACCGATCCACCGTTCGCCGAACTCCATTTATAGGTACGCACGCACTTCACTTTACGGATATTGGCATTTAAATTTTGTAACAACTAATTAATTACACAACCGCATTCAGCATAGTCAGCGACAACGATGTCTTGTACTCGCTGAAAATGGTATGGATACATTCCCGGAACGATGAGCAGTTTCCAGACATTATACTGGCTTTCGGTTAAAACGTCTAGCCGCTTGTCTAGTACATGCCTGAGGATTTTTGGGTAAAAAAACCTCCTTATCATCCGATACATTCGTCTTGGATGTACTGGTGCCCTCCCTCTGGCTTGGGCAGGCGCTGAAACATGAAATTCCGCAAAGTCCAGTAGGTTTTGTGTTGCGCTCTGAATTCTTAGTAATTATGGAGGATTTCTGTTGGGATATGTTCGTCGCCTTCTTCGCTGCGTTCTACGTAAACTCCTTGTTTGGTAATACTATACAACCTAAAATAATGTGTAAAAGTTGTAGGTTGGTAAACAAGACTGTATTTAGTCTCGTCCTAGGCATCTCTCATAATAACCGACACGCACACAATGAATCAATCGTTGATCTATGACGTAAGCGCGGCGCGACCGTGACCGACTGAGAAAGTTTTCGCACGACTGATTAATTGTTTGTGGTGCGAGGTGAGGGTACATGATGGCTGGCCGGGATTGATAGATAATGCGGTTTGACAACGTCGATAAGTTTTAAGGTTCCTAATTTATTCAGATAAGCGAATGACCTAAAATATGCGTTGCCAATCTTCTTGCAAAAGTTCTATCTATGAATAGAAAATTGCTTGATACTTTAAATGTTTTATGTAGTTCTTGTGATTGCAGTCATATTTTATTTTTATTAATTATTTATAAATATTTTGTGTATGCCTTAACACAATAGCAAAACCAACTTTTTATCGTTTTAGGCAATAACGTCAGTTTTTTTTTTTTCATAATTGAAATGTGTAATGACACTTAAAAATTAAAGTACTTCTGATGCTGAATCATGTATAAAAATTTGTAGCCTCAATTCAAAGTCATCCTGTATATCTTTATATAGATAGCAAATCATTTTAATCGAATTTATCTATTCGCTACCTATCTCAGCGCAAACACGATTCCTAATTATCGGTTGAACAGGTAACCAACCATAACTTCAGAGCGGCAGCAAAACTCTACCGGGAGAGATATGGCGTGCGGCCGGATCAAAAGATTTCTTGTGGCGCCACCCCATGGCTAGTACAAAGGACGCACCTATTGTGTTCGGCACCAGTGACATGTACATGTGGCGGCTTCTTCGCGATGAGTGATTTCATCCTTACTATATTACCAGTCCAGGAGTTGGAACCGACTTATTTACAGCCTCGTGTCAAATTCTGTGAGTGGTTGGCCTAAGAACCCTCAAGAAATACATATCTTATGGACGGACGAGACTTTCACCCGTGTTGGCATGTTTAACCGGCACAATGCTCATTTCCGGGCCGAAGAAAATCCTCGTGCTGTTCAATTTGGACTCACTCACTATCAGGTCCGTTTTAGTGTCAACGTGTGGACTGGACTGCTGCGTGACCGATTACTAGGACCAGTGTTTTTTGGGTCGCGTAAATAGTAAAACGTACATTGCTATGTTACGCCACAGTATCGAGAATGTTGGAGCGAGTGCCACTCAACCTGCTTCAGAATTTGTTTTTTCAGCGGCCCGTGAAAATCCGGCCAGCTCACTATGCCAGGAGTGCCTCAGAGTACCTTAATGTGGAGTACGGTGAACGCTGGATTGGTCAAGCAGGTCCCATAGCTTGGCCTCTGCGAAGTCAGATTTAACGCCTCTGGTCGGTGTACGGCTGACGGCAAGTAGACACTCAATACGTTCAGATTTTGGGTGGTGCGAAGTGATCGTAAGACCTTAAAGAGTGTTTCCAATCACGCGTATTACTTCATAAAAGTAACATGTTTACTAATCTAAAATCATTGTAAAAAAACACCGAATATGGGGAAAAAGAAGTACCTACCTATCTATCTACCTACACTGGTGTCTACTTAAATACTTAAATTATACTTAAATGTTGTATGTACCTACCTATTGAAAAAACATTTTTAACAACAAACTAAGTGCGTGATTGAAGTTGAAGCTACATCAAAAAGTATGTGAAGTGAAATAAACCTATATTTTACTGATCAAAGGGAGTCAGTAAGTAGGTATACTACGCCTTATTGAAATGGTGTGAGCTTACAACGACACTAGCGACCAAACACCCTAGGTCAGAAAGTTAGAAAAGTTTGTTGCACTGTACATTATTTTGTAATTACATAAAACCTTGAATTGCAACAGTTGTTTATTTAGAGGCCGACCGTAGCGTATATGATAAAAAATATAGTTTTGCATTGACCGTGTGTTCGTATCGACGCCCCCGTGCAATAACCCAGTAATGTATACTACATTACTGGGTTATTATACTGAATTTTTGTATCTAAAATTTAGCATCTATTTATTTATTGCCCCATCAGGTCAACTTGGAAAGGTTTTTTTTTTGTAGTTTTTATTTTGGTTAATTATTAGTTTTTAATTTAATTTTAATTTTATAACTTCTCGACTTTGTTTAGTATTTTTAGTTGTTAAATAAAGAAATTTATTGCCTGGGATTCATGGATGCAATTTTTTTCAGATTTTTCATTAATTCTTACGGAACTTAAACTGCGTATTTACGCGATCTAGCCTAATGTTTAATATTTTTTTACAATTGATTCAATTATCCAATATTTCAGTTATTAAATCTTTTATAGATTTAATAAAAATATCTGCTATCATAAATTTATAACTATTGCGTGCGCGACAGTACTCATGCGCAAACGTCTTTAGTTTGGACTCAATTAGTATAAATGACGAAAGCGTGTTATTTAGTATTTTTGTAATACATTTCAGACACTAAGAGTGAGTAGAGTAGGTACGTTTTAGTATAAAATATCATTATTTGCGTTTATTTTGTTAACTGACCGGTCAGACTGACAGACAGACTGATCTGTTCATTTAGCATTGGTGTCATAATTATCACAGTAGGTATCTACCTATTGTTTAAAACAAACTATCTGTCAAGCTTTAAATTAAGATATTTTTTGTCACTTTTACCATACCACCGAAAAATACCACCTTAGACTTACGGTAGTACATTGATTAACGTAGTGTGTGTCTGTGTGTGATTAACGTAGGTCAATTAAATAAAATACCACCACAAATCATTTGAATCCGTCAACTTTGGTTTTTGCATAACAAATAATTTTGTTACACTCGTTTCATAGCTACCCTACCCGATAGAACTGCGGCGAGAGATAATAATGGCAAAAAGCGCATTATCAAGTGGGTGAAACCAGCTATAGTTCACGCTCTGCGTTAGTTTATGTAATAAAGAACCAACATGGAATATAATTTTTTTCAATATTTTTTTTCAAGTAAATGATAGCTACCTATTTCTTGCTTAGATTTCATATTTAACAGCGGTACATTCGCTTTACAAAAGGTCCGGCATTACAACGGTTGGACCTTATATATGTAATTTTTTTTAATTCTAGAAAGTGGAAAATGTTGAACTGGGAAGTATGGGCAATGTAATTTTTTTTTTATTTCTAGAAAGTGGAAAATGGTGACTTGAACTGGGTAGTACCAGGTAAAATGCTGGCATTTTCGGGGCCGCACCATCGGTCACGACTCGACCGTGGTTACCCTTTACACAGCCCGGAACACTATCACGATTACTTTCGCACGTACAACGTTACTACTATAGTGCGGTTGAATAAGAAGTCATACGACGCTCGGCAGTTTACGAATCACGGCTTTGAGCACAAAGAGTTGTTTTTTGTGGATGGATCTGTGCCGACGGATTTGATAGTTAACAGATTTATACGAATAGCTGAGACTGCTAAAGGTGCAGTAGCTGTGCATTGTAAAGGTAGGTTGTTTTTATAAAGGTACATATTAGCTTTAGTACTAATTGTCTGACTCCAATGGAAATAAAAAGTTGTTTCTAGTCCATTTCTATGTTACTTTACTAGTTATTGTGTACTATTCAATAACTTCGCGCGCAATAATAGGTGAAGCCATGTTAATGGCCTTGAAAGCGATTCCCATTGTCGATCAGTTATCTACTAGTTGCTTATGTTTAAATATTTGCTACTGAATGGTCTTAGTGTTGTCAGCAAAGACTGACGTTTAGTCCGTGTTTAAGATACAGAATAAGGATATTAGTAGGTCAGTTTTGAAAATAATAAAAAAAATATTTACGAAACTTATTCTATGCCAAGTTTTGCCAAAAAACTTCTACTTTAGTACATTTGCCTTTTTTATTGTAGAACTAGCTTTTGCCAGCGGCTCCGCCTGCACTCAATTCAGTTGGTAACTGCTTTTAGGAGGCGCATTGACATAGTAATATTAATGTGCAATATAAAATAAAAATAATGGACTAAATATGGATGCATTAACCCCTTTTTCCTATTAATTTATACATACACCCGACGCGCACCGCCCTCTTGACCTGCCAATAAGTATAAAAGTCCAGACCCTTCGACAACTTAATTTAGGATGCTTCACTTTGTGAATACGTTCCTTTTCTTTTTCCTTTGTAAGCGAAACAAAACAGCATTCCACACCCAGAATTATGTTTGGCGCAAAAGCAATTATGATTTGGGTTTTAAAGAAGTTTTGTAATGTTTTTAGCTGGGCTAGGTCGCACGGGTACTCTAATAGCTTGCTATATGATGAAGCACCACGGGTTTACCGCACGCGAAGCCATTGCCTGGCTGCGCGTCTGTCGGCCGGGCTCCGTCATCGGCCACCAGCAGTGGTTCCTGGAAAAGTAAGTCTTACCAACTTAAAGTCACGAATGATCGTCTACTTCTTGCAGTAGCATTGATGGACGAACTCGTAATATTTAAACAAGTAAAACACACTCGCTTATCGCCATAAATAAAACCAGCTAATAGCATATTGGGCCATGCTTAGCGTCGGGTTCCGTGAGCTTACTTTGGATAAATCTCGCAGCGTCATTGACTTGTGTATCAATAGTTTTATTTAAAAAAAATATTTTAGTTTATGTGCTAGTATTCTATATTTTTTCAATCTTATTCGTCATTGAGATCAGAGACTACACAAGCCTAACTAAAAATGGTGACATTGAAGCTGATTTGTTTTTAAAAAACTATATAACTTTTAAACCACGATTTTTATTTACATATTCAACAATAATAAAAAGTTATTTTAAAAAGATTAAACCTACTTCAGAATTGTAATTAATTTAATTAATAACTAAAAAGGGAAAAATAAAAGATTTATCTTTTCAAAATCTAAAGTATATATGCCAACTATTTTATTGAGGTCGGTGCCAGCCTTAATATTTGAAATAAAGGTTGTAACTAGGGCTTGGAACTCGGAACAGTTTTCAACTCCGGAGTTGGTTTTCAATGCTAAGCATTTCAGCTTCGGAGTTTCGGAGTTCTGAAGCTGGAAGCTTAATTAGAAAGAAAGTTTACTATTTTGAAATGTATAGGTCTTAGTTTGTTTAAATTAACCATATCAGTTAGATCGATAACGAAAAAACCATTAGGGCACAAATATAAATGATAAAAAGATATCAACAAATAAAAGTTTAAAACAAACTTGATTAGTAACTTTTATGAGATTCAAATAATGATTCTTTAACGCCATCCTCAGATGTAATAATTGTTTAATACGTTTTTATTATTTAAGAATGTCTAAAGGCATGTTATTTTTTCCAGTCTGAGATTTGAGTAAGAAAGTATAATCCTTAAAACATTAAATCGTTCAAGATTAAAGATTATTGTTTATTTTCTAACTACTTAAAATACTTGCAGCGTTCAACCACGAATGCATGCAGAAGGAGAGGCTTACCGAAAAAGACATAACATAACCTCGTTTCCTGTCTTCACTCGTGGTATATACAATGATTTACCTCCGGAACCTGTCATTGAAAAGCCAGTTACTGAAGAAAAGCCAGTTTCCCTACAAACCATACTTCACAACAATAGGATCTCTAGGGTAAGATAATTAATCTCAGGCAACTTTTTCTAAATTAACTTATCTTTCTCGAAAATAGCTTTAACCGAAGAAGGCAGATGGGTCTATAATTCTACAAATTCTTTTTGTTGCTGTTGTTTGTTTTTAAGTTTTTATAATATTATTGTTTTGGTTTTAGCTGGACAATGCGAACGCGCTTAATGCAAATGAAATTGATACCGAAAATAATGTAACATCAGTCATTGGCAAATATAAAACGACAGCAGCAGCAATGCTACCAACGAAAACAATATTCATTCCGAAAATGAGTTACATGATGCCTACAAATAACATTAGGAATGCAAATAACACAAATCTAAAACCTCAATCACGGATTAATTCAACTTTAAAGAGCCATTATGCATCGAAGACGTCAACATTCCCACCCACTAGAAGTGCCAACTCACAAGCAAACAAGTTATCAGGGAGCGTAAAGTCCCCTTTCACGGGCAAAAGTAGTTTTCACGGTCAACGTGCGAATTTAGCTCGGCCTACGGGCTACACACTTACTAATGGACCTTTAAAGACATTTGTCAGAAAAACTGCTAGCGTCAGCAAAATTACTACTGTTTCGGATACTTCTGTAACCAACACTATGAACAATGTGACCACAACCCTCTCAGCATTAACAGAAAACTGTCATTTAAATGGGAAACGTCTCCCATCGGAACCGAATCTTAAATCTGTAAACCAAACTAAAACAGTTTCAAATATAAATCGAAAGAAATTCCTTGTGCGGTCAAATTCAAATTCTAGAAAGAAGCTTCCTAAAAATAATGTCCCAAACCTAGGTTTGGAGTCCAATCAGGATTTGTCTTCTAGTGATACAAATGTGACTAACATATCAGTTGATTCTCTTGAGACTCCGTTTAGGTTTAGACGGAAACGAGACAAGTTGAGTAGCCCAGAACCTATGGACTGCTTGTCAAATTCTATTATAACTGATGATGTGACACCAGATAATATTGAAGAAACTAACAATTCTCAGGGAAACAAACTGTATAAAATAAAGGCATTAAGAAAAAAATGCCCAGCTTTTGGTGTCGGTCTCCTTAAAAAGGAGGGTATACAAACTAGATCAAGTAGTTGTGGCAGCAGCTCAACTGTTAAGAAAAAATGATCTCAGTTAAGTTTACAACTTATGTTATTATGAGTTAATTTATTGTGGTTAATATTTTTTTCACTGTAATGAATCTTTTAAATTTTTGTTAATGTGCTTAGCACTGATATTATATTTAAGTATAAAGTTAACTTTTTTTTTAAATATTTAAAAAAATTAAAATCATTAATTTTGTAACATTATATTAAAACTGTTGTAATCAAATTTTAATTGGTAAAAAATAATTGAGCGCTAAGTTTGTACTTACGTGTATTGTAGAAATTATAAATGTTGTTGTATAGAGTTTCTCATTAGAGAAAGAGTAAGTATAATGATAAATATGATTATATACACTTAACTATTTTCACGACAAAGGAAACATCTATAAAAAATATCAGTGTGTAATTTAGTATACTTCATAATTCTATGCAATTTTGTGAAATTTGTACTAGAGATATATTTAATGAGGTAAAATATTCCTTATTGCCTGTTTCATATGTAGATTTATATTCAATAATACACTAATGTTTTATACCCTATCTTTCAGCCAAGTTAAGTTAAGCTAAGATACGCTAACTAGCGTCACAAATACATATATATATTTAATGAGAAAACCTAAATTGCAATGTAGCCACATTTCGTGCTGGAGTAAGATAAATTAATTTCATGTTCAGCATATTCCTTTATTCTTGATACAAATATAAGTAATGCATCAGTATATACAAAATCATAATTATGCTTATTTGCTGTTTTGTTTTGTGTATGTGGGTCTAATTCAATAATCGTTAAACTACGTGCAGATCATATACGGATGTGGTTAGCAACACATATATTGCCCTGCACGTATACTGCACCAGGCCTTAAGATACGATAACTAGTGCCACCATAACATAATTATGATTTCTACTAACAACACAACAAACTTCTAAAAAAGTCCTCAATAAAAAAGGTTAAAGTACAGATCTTTTTGACAAATATGTGTCTTGTAAACCGGCACAGTTTGATGTTATCAAAAAAAATTTTAGCGGTAGCTCTTCATACATAGAAATGGGGAATGAAAAATTTCAATATAGATGTTGTAAAATCTTGTGGAAAATCTCTTTGAAAGTACATTTGAGGTTCTTAAGAAACTTTTCTCTAAGATTTATGTTTTGCATAAAAAACCACGATAATATACGATTTTATAAACACTACCAATGAATTTTTTTTTGAACCAAATCGGTTCAAAAGTTTTTTAAATAAATTTATCTTACTCCAGCACGAAATGTGGCTACATTGTAAATTAGATTTTGATTATTTTTTTAAAAGTCCAAGTAAAAACGCAGAGCTCACCCACAATACAATCAAATTTATTCAATGTTTAGCTGCTGTGACAAACTTAAAAGTAAAACAGTAAACTAAATATCACATCCAGTATTTTTCATTTTCCTCACTTAATTATTAAAAATAAACTTTTAGAATATTTTTTGTGATTAGATTAATTTCCCTTTGTGCAAACATAGTTGATTTTAATATACATAGTGTATCTATAAGAAATATTTTTGTAGTAATACTGATTTTATAGTAAGTATTATTATAGACATTTCTAAATGATTGTCGATGCCATTTCATTTAGCTTTTATTGAGCAATTTTTGTTTATAAGTATAATATTTGATAAGAATATAAAATTGGCGGTTTTTGCTATAAGTACAGAGTCTAGTGTAATAATATACACTTTTCATCACAGTATCTTCATTGTTGACGTTTTGTTTATTGTTACAAATATTTAGCCACTTTTGGTAAGGGGTTTGATTTATGCATATATTTTAATGTTATAAGTGTGTCAATACAACATAATATGCCTTAAGCCGTATATGTATTTGTAATATTTTAAATTCTTTATTGCTGATGTTTTATTTGGTTTTCATATCTTTGTAATTATAAGTTTATTATCGTGTAGTAATATTAATAGTGGGTTTTTTTTTAACAATACTCACTGCTACTACGTAGTTATATATTTTTTACTTTAAAAATGTGGGTGTGTTAAGTAGCAGGTGCTCCTTTGATGTTAAATAGATAAAATTATAGGTACTTCAATATATGTCTTGTAAATAAATATTTGTCTTGATATTGCTCATAATAATGTCTTCAGTACGTTGGTGTACATTTATATTATTTATTAAATATGCCATATTCAGAAGGAATTTGTATGTCTGTACAAATATTTATGTCTTCCTCTTTTTTTTGTTTCAATTATTTGATTTATTTAGATATTTAAATATATATAAGGGGAAAAGTCAGCGCAAGACATTTATTGTGTAGATAAAAAAGTAATAATATTTTTTACCACTTAATTACCGCAAGTTTAAGGGATAAAAAAAGCCGCGCATTTCCTTACGATTTTGTGAAAATACATTTTAACGGTTGAAATAAATTCAATTATTATTTATGATATATATATCTATTAATTTCTCAGTTGTTAATAAAATATTTATTTGTCGTTTGAAATAACATGTCCTTATCTCCCACTTTTATACAAACGTATCAAAAACGAGTTATGTGAATAAAATCAATGCGCATATTTGCTGTATAAAATTTATTCGTATTAAAAGTTTCTATAACTATTATAAATATAAAAAGTTTCGAGAATATTAACGAATTTATTCCGTCATATCAAAAAACTGTATAAAATATACGAATAGAGATCTTATAATGTTTCATGTTAAAGTGTTTTGATGATCGTAGTCAGAAACTACATTGAAAAGTTTAAAGTATTGGATTTGTAACATAATTGAAAATTATGCAAATATTCTTACCCACTTTAATTATAAACAAAATTTTAAAATTACTAAACAATCTTTTACCTACCTACTATTATCAGGTTTTTTTTCTTGTATTTTGACGAACAACTCTTTAACATAAGTATTGTGCAACAAACTTTTTTGACCCGGTGGGTAAAAATCATAACTACGTCGCCTTATTGAAATTGTGTGAACTTAAAACGACACTAGCGACCATACACCCTAGGTCAGAAAAGTTTGTTGCACTGTAATTGACTTCGTTTACTTGTAGGTATTCATAATATTCTCAACATATTTTTTTTATTCAATTTAACATTAAATTTGTAAGTACCTACGTTGAAGAAATTAAATTGATTAGTTAAGGTTCACGTGCTTTAAAGGTGCGGCAGCTCAGGGAGTGAATACTTACTCAAGTTTAATACTATTGTAACTAGTTAAAATTTGTTTCATATGTTGAAATTAAGGTTGTGTGAAGGTGTTCCTTTGTTATTAGTGCTACAAATCTTAGTGAAACTACAAAAAAAAGTGTTTGGTGTTATAAATCACTTATTTTATCCGCGAGTCTCATGCTTTCTCATTTGCACTTGAGTAAAAAGCTATTTGTTTTCGTGTCGGATAAGTTATCCTGAATATTAAAAGTTTTGTATTGAATGAATGTACAGGCCTATTTTACCGAGTACGTTTCTGAGTTAAGTGCGCGGTGCAGGAGGAGTGACATGGGGTGAAGAGGACGCCTGTCTGGTTTTACGCGTCATCTCTAGGGTTGCCAGGTGTTTGGCGTTTTTACGGTCATGTCCGGTCATGTACTTTAATTCATTAATAAGTAATAAAAAAAAATACTTTAATACGAACCTAATTCAGTTTTTTTTTTGTTATAAAAGTGTTATCCGGGTTTAAATGGGTGTGAACAGATATATAAGCGGCTTTTCGTTCAAAAAGTCTGGCTTTTGTATTTTAGGGCCTGGCAACCCTACACTTACGCCTCCCTCAATAACAAACTCGGTAGACCTGTACCTGTAATCATGCATTAAAATTGTATTCAACTATAATTTCCATACCAATTTTATTATTTACTTACCTACTAAAATCGTTCGCACATTGTTAAGAAAAGCTAACCCTACTGCAACATAATATAATGTTATCCCCTTTTTTCTCATATCTATGTGTTACAATAATTCTGAAAATAAAATAATTTTGTGTTCGTTGCGGAGTTCTAGCTTTAACCCCACCTTAAGACGCAGCTTTACAAACCTCCTGAATTTTGTAGGTATTTAAATGATTTCAGACTGAATATTCTATAAATAATAGAGCACAAAGCTCAGCAGCGAACATAAAAACTATTTTAAATTAAAAGCAAAACAATTATTGAATATCTAACGTTAAACGCCGTTATAAAAAATTAATTTTGCCTAAATTTTACTTCATATTTTACTTAAAAAAATTGATCAAAACAAATCTTATGAAACCAAAAACCACTCAGCTCGGGGCTTTTTTGTTTCTTTTTTTTTAATCAAAGGCAAAGTGAAATTTATGGAACTTAGAAGATTATGGCAAATCAATTTTGTATGAAGAAAGTTTACGCCGTTTACACTTCATTCGCCTTTTTTATTGCAGTTTCATAAGAAGTTATGTAGTCTCCAATGTATTTTATGACACTAGGAATATTTTCGATGTTATTATAACCTAGAACCCAGTTTTATAAACGCCTAATTATACGCTGTAATGCAAAATAAAATCTTTTGTAATATTGTACTTATATTAAAATCAAATTTCTTAATATGGCCATACCTGTGTGAACTTTTAAAATAAGCACTAATTTCAGCGTTAAAAAGCCGTTTTAAATTATTTTTCAACAATTGTTGACAAGAAAAAAAGATAATCCAATACCACCGCCTAAACATAACTTTCATTCGTACAGTCGAAGGTGTCTAGAAAGAGTAATCGTGAGATGCGGTACGCGGCGATACGGGGGGCTAAACACTTCCGACTAACCTGTGTCTTCACATATGGCCGTTGGGGAGCTGTTCATCCCCAATCATACGTTTAATCACGGCACCATGAATGTGTTGTCGAAATTTTCTTACATCAAACTCGATGACTGAATAAAATTATGGCCTTGATAATCCATGTATAAATAATCCATGTTATAGATTGCTCAAGTTATTTGGTTATTCTTAAGCTAAGACCATTTTAGATTGGCATAAATGTGCAAATTTTGTGGCAAAACTATAGCATCTCAAGGAAAATATTATATGTTAAAAGACTTTCTTTTATCTGGTGCATTACCTTACTAAGTGATTTTCATTTATTGTATTTAATGCTAAAAAAAATCTGGAAGTGACCATTGTTTCAACACTTCTGCAAATTTTTAAAGCGTGTTGTGCATTTGGTTATTATGAAAGTCGATTAAATAATTGAAATTGGTCGTTATCTAGTGCATTGACTATAAACTGTAGCAAAAAGTTGAAAAATATAACTACAAAACGGTATATACATTAAATTCATACAAAAAATTAAAAATCATTCTGGTAAAAGTCATTATGGTATAAAATACGTCTCATAATAATGTATATGACATTGTGCAATGATTTTTATTTAGTACATTTACATACACAACGTTAGTATTACAGAAATTAGCTTTCTGGCCTATTTTGCCCTCTTTAATCAATACTGTACACCAGTAAAGTTACAAGTATTATTAAATAACGCTTTAGTTATTAACTCACTACTATCAATGCAGGTGTGGCCCATTGCAGGTGTATTAGTTTTGTTAATCGAATAGGGGACCAGAGCCTTACTAGAGTTATGATTAAGTTGTTAACATCTGTTGTTGAATCGATTTTTATATAAATTTACGTTGTGAGATTTAAAGATCTAATCAAACATATATGTACCTATGTATCTTTTTTCCACTGTTTGTAAATAAATTAATAAAATAACAGAACGAAATGGTGTAACAGAGAATGCTTACGCTTCAAAATAAAAGTATATTCCAAATTAGTTTTTGTTTAATTAAAAAAAAAACCAGTTTCCTTATGGTTGCTTATAGTAGTCACATTTTTTTTTAGAGAATCTAAAAATATTCTTTTTGTTTTTTGTACCAGTATAAGGTGGTCGCGTTGGCGGCGCAGCTTAAGAATTTAAATAAAAACTATAAAACCATATTATACAAGTTAAAGGAAACAATATTTTAGCCGTACCGGTATCGTGACAATTTATTTAGAAATTTATTTGAAAATAGCTTTTGCCAGCGGCTCCGCCCGCCCTAGGTTTGTTTTCGGCGAGATTCTTACGGCAACTCGTTGATTATACTAAAAAAGTTTCTTAAAGCAAGCTGGTATAGCCATAGTTAGTTAAATTCGTGGTATGAGTGTCAAGTTTCACCCCGTTCCGTCTAGTGGTTGAAGCGTGATGGAGTTTCAGAGAGGTAAGGCATTGCAAGTACTCGCTCGAATAAGCCGCCCGAACAAATAAAGCGGGGCATAGCGAGTACTTGCTCGAATGAGCGGCCCGAACTGGGGAAGTACCTCTATCTTACAGAAAACCGCGGCCACAATAACACTATCATTGAGTATTGTTGTGATCCTGGCAGTGAGTAAGGTTGCCAGAGCTCTTTGAGGATTCGCTGCGCGGACAGCGGATTGCTCGGCGTAGACGCGGCGTGCTGGTTCGGCAGTCAGGGAGATCTGATAAAACAGCTGACCGCTGGCCGCCCGCAGGTTGAACGGGATCCCGAACCCAGGGAGCACTTAATCTCCGCCCTGGGAGGCTGATCCGCCAGCCTGTGTAAAGTATCTGAAGTGGTAGTCGTGCCGAATAAGGAGACCGGAGTGGACCCGGCTACTACAACAAAGGGGGATCAGGGGCCCTTCCGCCCGCCGTGCCAGCAACCGTATTATCTGTGCCACGCTTCGGCAGTTTTAGTACCGCACCTCTAAGCTGTCTGTGCAGTAAATCCTCATTTTTAGTCTAAGTAACTTTTTTAAATAAAATGGTCAAAAGAACGAAAAGGAAAAGAGCCTTTACAGCGGCTCCATCCACTTATTATGTGGATTTTTGCAACATCAGGGGTATTCACGCAAATCTTAACGCACTCCACCACCATCTCGAAACTGCGCAGCCGACTATTCATTTCCTAACGGAGACGCAGATATCCTGCCCGGCCGACACATCATACCTTCATTATCCCGGCTACACACTCGAGCACAATTTTGCGAGTCGTGCCGGTGTATGTATGTTCGTCCGGGAGGATATCTGCTGTCGCCGCCTTCATAGCCTTGAAGACAGGGACCTGTCGATATTGTGGGTGCGCGTAGATTACGGCGGCCACACTCGTATCTATGCCTGCCTATACATGTCTCATAACGGTAACACGGACGTAACTCGACTCTTCACGCACCTGAGTTTGACGACTGACAAAGTTCTAGAGCAATATCCCACAGCAGAACTAGTTATTTTGGGGGACTTTAACGCCCACCATCGTGAGTGGCTAAGTTCTTGAACCAATAACTGTGCAGGGATATCTGCTCATGAATTTGCTCTGACCTATGGATTCTCTCAGCTGGTCCTTTCTCCTACGAGAATACCAGATATAGAGGACCATACAAGCTCCTTACTGGACCTTCTGCTGACTACACTTCCGGACGGATATTTCGTCTCAGTGCATGCGCCTTTAGGCTCCTCGGACCACTGTCTCGTTCGGACTCAAGTGTCATGCACACAACCCGATCCATCTGGGCCATCTAATTGGTGTCGTGTGTGGCACTATAAGTCGGCAGACTGGGATGGATTGCGAGAATTTTATGCATCTTACCGTGGAGGCAGATCTGCTGTTACTCAGAAGATCCTGACGTCTGCGCAGCCGCAGTCACTGAGACAATCCTTGCTGGTATGGAATGTTATATTCCTAACCCGCGAGTAGCTGCCGGCGTCAAAAACCGACCATAGTTTAATAAGTCTTGCAGAGAAGCTAAAATTCTTAAGCAAACTGCATATGAGGCTTGGACCACTGCTCGTAATAATAAGGATCCGAATATTTCTGAGGTAAAACGCAAATTAAATGCTGCTTCGAGGTTCAGTAAGAAAGCAACTGCCAGAGAAAAATGCCAATTCATCGGCAAAATAGGTGGGCGACTTGCGAGCTATCCTTCTGGGAGTCGTGCTTTCTGGTCGCTTGCCAAAGCTGCTGAAGGGAACTTTTGCCAGTCGTCGTTACCACCACTGCGGAAGACCGATGGTAACTTGGCGCATAGTGCTAAAGAGAAAGGCGATCTATTGGGCAGTCTCTTTGCTTCAAACTTGAATATGAATGACGAAGGCGCTGTACCACCTACTATACCGTGGTGCGGTAAGACCATGGCGGAAACCTCCATAACACAGCGGGAGGTCCGGCGGGCGTTGCTTTCTCTAGATGTTCATAAGTCGAGTGGGCCAGACGGCATACCAGCAGTGGTGCTTAAGCAGTGTGCTCCCGAGTTATGTCCTGTTCTCACGCGCCTCTTCGCGCTTTCCTACCGCACTAGGCAATTTCCGTCTTCATAGAAGACCGCGAATGTGAACCCGGTGCCCAAAAAGGGCGATAGATCAGATCCATCGAATTACCGGCCTATCGCTATTACCTCTCTCCTCTCCAAGGTGATGGGGCGTGTGATCAACACACAGCTTCTAAGATACCTAGAAGAACACGACCTGGTCAGTGATCGTCAATATGGCTTTCGCCACGGTCGCTCGACTGGCGACCTTCTAGTGTATCTAACTCACCAATGGGCACTTGCCATTGAGAGTCAGGGGGAGGCATTGACATGTAGCCTGGACATAGCGAAGGCGTTTGATCGGGTCTGGCACCGGGGTCTTCTAACGAAGTTGCCATCTTACGGAGTGCCTGAGGGTTTGTGAAAATGGGCTAGCTAGCTAGGCTAGCTTTTTGTCCGGCAAACGCATACGAACCGTAGTTGACGGTAGTTTTTCTGATGGCATGGACATTAATGCTGGTGTCCCGCAAGGCTCCGTGCTGTCTCCTATATTGTTTCTACTGCATATCAATGACATGTTGGACATCAACAACATACATTGCTATGCAGATGGCAGTACTGGAGACGCCTATTACACGGGTCGCGCAAACATCCCTCGTTCAACTGTGGAAGAAAACCGCGGAGAACTTGTGTCTCAAATCGAGACCACACTGTCTAAGGTCTCTGACTGGGGACGGGTAAACTTGGTCCGATTCAACCCCACAAACACACAAGTCTGCGCGTTCACCGCTAAGAAAACCCCATTCACTGTAGTCCCACAATTCCAGAACACTCCCCTCTTCATCTCCAAGAGCATTGGGATCCTTGGTGTTGACATCTCCAGCGATGTTCAGTTCGAGATCATTTACAAGATAAGGTGAAGCTGGCGTCCAAAAAACTAGGTGTACTCAACAGAGCGAGGCAGTACTACACGTCGGGGCAGAGGTTGCTGCTTTACAAGCCGCAAGTTCGGCCCCATATGGAGTATTGCTGCCATCTCTGGGCAGGTGCACCTGGATACCAGCTTGGACCTTTTGACTCGGTTCAACGACGGGCTGTGAGAATTGTCGACGATCCCAAACTCACTTGCCGTATCGAACCCTTAAGTCTGAGGAGAGACTTTGCCTCCCTGTGTGTGTTCTACCGCTTGTACAATGGGATTTGTTCTGAGGAATTGTTTGAAATGATGCCCACGGCTACTTTCTACCATCGCACCGCTCGCCTTCGGCAGGGAATTCATTCTTACACTTTAGAACCGAAATGGTCGCGTACAGTGCGGTTTCAAAGAAACTACCTCCCGCGAACGCTTGTGTTGTGTAATGAAATGAATGAATAAAAAAAAGGGCTGTATCTCCGTGACTTTTGATCATAGGCTAGTAGTTTTTCCACAGAAATGATAGGTCTCATCAAGATCTTTATCTTTAAGTGTTCAAAAACTAAAGCCGTGATAAAATACACGAACCAACCATAAAATTAATAACTTTTTTTTATCATAGAACTTTTCTTCAGCTAGTCCGCTATAAAAATTATATCTTATGGGAACTTAATAATGATTAAAAATTCAACAAATGATTTTCCTTTGTCCTTGGTTGTAAGGCTAACAGTGTATGGACGCAGAAGAATCTCCTTTATATCTTGATGTAATCTTTCATTTCTGTAAAAATACTACTAGTCTACCATTAATAGTTAGGGTAGTATTTTTCTTTCTAGTTAGCTATAATCTGAAATTAAGATCTTGATGAGATCTATTATTTCTCGCTAGACACTATTAGCCTCAGATCAATAGTTACGGAGATATAGTCGTTTATAGTTTGATAACTGTCATCCAAAATAATATTTGAAAAACATTGAGAAAAATTATTAATAATATAAAAATATTTAAAAAAAATTAAAATACTTGAAACCTACTTAAAAAATATTAAAAACTTATTTTAACAAAAATAGAACATAGAATACACAAACAGCACCTACCCATATACAATTAAAAAATATTTAAAAATAAATAGTACAGACAAAAAACAGCACCTACCCATACACATTTCAAAGGACATACGTACTTACAGGTGAAACACATAACCCTCTTTTTTGACTTCGCCACAGTCGGGTAATAACTATATCTTAAACTTTTAGAAGTGAGCAATTACTTAATTAATTATTGAGCCTTGGGGAATTTCGAGCGTTTTTATGAATTCCCCCTGCACCCACTGGTGAGTAAGCCCGGTGGGTGCACGGGAAAACATGATTTCTCCCTCCACCCACTGATGGGATACAGTGGGTGTACGGGTAAGTGAGAATTCCCCCTGCACCCACTGGTGGGTAGATTAGTGGGTACACGGGTCGTGAGCGCCAAATTTTATCAAAATTGGTCCAGCCATTTAAGCGTGAAGAAGTTACAAACATACAAACACACTCACAAACTTTCGCTTTATTAATATTAGTGTGATAGATTAGAAAGTATGAGAAATAGAAAATTTCAATACGAATAGGTACATATCGGATGTCAATTGGACTCTATATGAGGGTAGATTCCATGTCTAAAAAATGTGATATTGAAAAATGGAAACTGATTAACTTATTTAATTTCAAAAACTGTGTTTTACACACTTGTAGCTCTCTCTGGTTGCTCACGGCAATGACTAGATGTGTGAGACGAACATTATGAATATTATATAGAGGTGTCTAGGGATATTTTATCAACACTAGTAAGTGATCGTTCGCACGAGCTTGACATTTTTAAAGTTCTGAATAGACCTTTTGACTCACCTGTATGTGTTCACACGTGGGCGCTTTTTACGCTGGGTGTTGTTTATCAGTTTGTAAGCAAATACAAAAGCACTCGTACGAATGACAACGAGGAAGAACCCCAAAATTAGCACATGCGTGAAGGAAAAGGGAAATATTTACACATTTAATAATCTCACTTTAGAAATTTGGTATCACAATTTATTTATATTAAAATAGTCTCAAAACTCATATTGTGAGACAATGACGACCAGTCTCGCGACGGCGCTGCCGGCGAATTGTCCTCGCTGATATAATGACATGGTCAGCTCTAGTTCCGACACTTGGGGACCCTGGAGTGAACATTGTAGCGATATTACGCAAATGTTTCCCGTAGCACGCTTTCTAAAAGAAAAAAAATGATGTACCTAAGTAAAGTACCAGACATTTAAAAATAAATCATAGGAATTTTGTAGGTTATCTTGTTATGAATCACGCTAACAAACCGGTTCAATAACTCAAGTAAGTTCAAAAAGGTGGCTTAACCCTTCTTCCGCACGTGTGAACACACCTGAATTCAAGGAGTTTTAGAGGAAGTCACAGGGGCCAAAACGACGCAAATGCCGCGCCGCCATTATAACACGTGTTGGTAGGTACTTAAATCAAGTAAAAATTAAAATGAAAAAAAGATTATTGTTTTACAATAGGTACTTACTACCAACTCTGGCAAAAGGTGTCTTAATAGGCACCGCATATTATAAAAAGTATGAAGCAGAAAACTGAGTTTTTCTCTATATGAATGGCCGAACGGAACTTGCATCCTACGTAGCATATAGTTTTTCTCTATATGAATGGCTGAACGGAACTTGCATCCTACATAGAATATAGTTTCCGGATTGATTTTGTCTTTGCCTGCTATATCATATCACGATGTTCTTATCGTGTTTGGTACTTAAAAAAGTAAGAAATGGACTAACTCAAAACAGCTCAAATCTGCGGGCTGTATGCCGGACATCTGGGCCTTAGAGCTGATCATGTTCAGCTCGAAGTTAACTACCGAGTCACTCCACATCGGTCCGTGCATGGTAAATAGATCCACCTGTAGGAATCACAAATAACTGTTAAAAAGTACAGGCAAATCCCTACGTAACAGTGCCAGGTTGTTACCTGAAGAATACCTACCTATTTTCTGGTTTTCTAGTATGTAAAGATGCATTCGTACTTGATCGATTGTGTAATGTTATAACGTATCTGGTGTTTATTGAGGTGTAAGTTATACTTATATATGTTCTGCAGGCTACTAACACTGCCGGAGGGCAAGTAGATTTTGGAGACGAAGGTGATGAAGTTATAACTGTAGCTGCTGGGCTGCTGAAGACAATCCCAATCCGAGACCTGGCACATGCGCTGTGTCCGCGAACACCGGCTGCAAATGTAAACCCAAATTATCTTTGTCACTAGAATATATCCTAACCCCTGTCCAACTTTCACTGATAACGCGAAGCTAGCATAACTACAAAGGCATGGCTGGGTGATTTTGGTTGCGCTACCATGTCTACCCCGGGTCTATCTAGTGACTACTAAGTCTATCTCGTGTCTATCTCACATCTTGCTTGCCTTAACCATTATACAGTCCACTGCAAAGGCACAGATCTTTTTCTTTGCCCTAGGTCAAAAATAAGCTTACTGGGTAATGAAAACCTCCAATCAATTATTTTGGCCAAAGTGCTTTGATAAGATAAGCCCTATTATTAGTCAAGTCTGATTAACTACAGTCTTGATGTCTTTCCCTTGATTACCTCTTGTCTACCCCGGTTCTATCTAGTGACTACTCAAGTCTTTCTCGTGTCTATCTCATATCTTGCTTTCTTGGTTCCCTCAACCATTATACAGCCCACTGCAAGAGCACAGACCTCTTTTTTGCCCTAGGTCAAAAATAAGCTTACTGGGTAATTAAAACCACCAATCAATTATTTTGACCAGTTTGAAAGTGCTTTGATAAGTCCTAGTCTATCTCGTGTCAATCTCATATCTTGCTTTCTTGCTTGCCCTAAACAATTATAGAGCCCACTGCAGAGGCACATGCCTCTTTTTGGAGAAGAAGGCTTAGACTATCGTCTATTACACTGGCCTAGTGCGAAATTAGTGAAATTTGTAAAACCGACGGTTTAACGTGTATACCGAAGCATGGAGGAACTCAGAAAATGTGCCACTACGTGGTCATCAATCCTGCTATCGCTTATCGTTACCGAAATACAAATTGCGACTAAGCTACGACCTACACATATCCGTTTCGTGTCTCCCTTTTGACTACATGATGTTTATCTCGTGTCTTTCTCATACCTTTCTCTTGTCTATCTCGTGCCGACGGTTTAGCTCTTGTCTACCTCTGATGTCTTTTTCGTATCTGTCTAATGGCATGGGATGTAAGGCATGTCAAATTCAAAGTCATAATTGGGCCAAATAGATAAAAATCGGAGCATCAGTTCGCCGCAAAAACTTTTCCACACATTGGAGTTCTGAATTCCTAGTTCGAATTTTACCTTTTACTACCTAGTTTGAGTACATTTACGAAATAAATAAATGAAAACCAACAGTGCCCCTAGAAGACGTACTTCAAGTTTTTTAGGGTTCCGTAAATAAAAAAAAGGTGGAACCCTTACAGGTTACTTCATGTGCCAGTTTGTCCGTCTGTCACTGTTTATTTGCTATAAATCTACAATTACGCTGAAATACCTTAAAGCTATCTTGTGTCTTTTTGATGTCTACCTTATACTCTGCCTATGTCTATGTCACTCTACTTATGTCTTCCTCGTGTCCTAGCTCTTGTCTACATCGTGTCTTTGTCACGTCTACCTCGAGTTGATCTCTTGTCTACTTCGTGACTACGTCTACCTTACATCCACCTCTAACTATCTCAATTCTACCTTGTGTCTGCCTCATGTCTATGCTGTTTCCATCTTATGTCTACCTCATTCCTTTGTCACGTCTATCTCACGTCTACCACACATCTACCTCTAACCATCTCAAGTCTACCTCGTGTTTGTCATATGTCTACTTAGTGTCTTCCTCATGTCTACCTAGAGTCTAAACCTGTTGTTTGTCCCTTATCTACCTCAAATTACTGCGGTCAAACATTAATGAGCAAGCGTCTTGCAGTTTCGCAAGAGTGTTGCGGCGAAACCAATATCAAGACTTGGAGTGCAAGAACAAGAAGACACTGACGTAAATCTCGTCTTGGTCCTCCATTGGGCATCACTAGTTATGATAAAACTTCGGATACAAGTTTGCGGTATAATAAACTCACTGCTTAGACTCGAGCTTGTATCCGGAAGGGCAGTCTATGCGATGGCAGTGATATCCTCCGCGCGTATTTTGGCAGACTTCCCCGATGTCTCCTGAATGTGCACATGGTGCCTCGCCAGTTTCGCATTCGTCTATGTCTGTGAAGGAATTAATACGGTATAAATTAATTATAAAGTAGTTACCTTTAGCCTTTCATGATTTAAAGTTATATATGTACACCAGTTTACTGTTACTTTGTATTGAGACGAAACGTAAAATTATGATGCAAGGCAGTCGACGAAACCACCATTACGACTTTTGATTGTGATTAGTTAGCAAATATTATTAGCCAGTTGGCTAGAGGCCAGGGTAAAGCTGTAGACTTGATCCTAGACTCCGTTCTCTTTTTTATTACACAAGCGACAGTATTCCCCGGTTTACGGTACGGCAAATACGGTAGTATTTTCTGTTCCTTATTTAATAACGTGTTCTAAAGTCGATCTTTCTCGTTCTTGAGGTTACGAAAATAAAGTTACTCGTCAACATAGCTGTGTTCATCTTCAGAGGGTCAGTAGCCCGTAGGACAGGGGCACGGCTATGTATGGGAACTCACCCTGGCCTGATTGGTGGAATAAAATTTGGGCCGTCTGTTTCATTTGTCTTGCAGAAAAAACTCATTTTCTATCCTGATATCTGTGCTAACTGTGTTAATTCGCGTTAAGTGTTTTGACAAGGCCCAGGGTAGCGAGCGACATACGCCCCAGTGCATGCAAAAACGCCCGAGCGATTGAGTGGTCGTCCACTCTGCATGCATACTCGTCTCATAGAGCACAGCCGCGTCCGGATGCCATGTTGCTCTATGGGCTCGTCCATATCCTTGCAGGGTATAATCGTTACGCAAGTAGATTTCCTTACCAATACAGCTGCGTCCGTCATCAGCGAGTCTGTAGCCCGAAGGACAGGCACAGCGGTAGCTCCCGCGCACGTTGACACACTGCCCGGAGCATAGACGCCCGCGCGACCGAGCCATCGACCACTCTGCACACTCGTCCACGTCTACGCACGTTCTGAACGCACATTCATTATTATGAAATATATTATTGAAGACGAAGAAAAATGCCTGCGAAATTCTGTCAAACTAATTTATTGATTGATCCTTGGTTACCCCTCTCTAAGACTTATTTGCCCCAACTACAGCCGCCATAAAAAAATGGTGTAAATTTACAAGGACACTAGCACCTAAAGTCAGAAAAGTTTGTTTTACTGTAAATACGAGTTTCTCTTACTATTACTATTCGATTTATGCAGTCTAAGTACATCAATCAAACAAAAAGAAAAATTATTTCTATGAATGTTTTCATAATTTATTAATGATGATTGATTGATTGATTTAGATTGATGTATTAATTAATATTTATCTGTGGATTATTAAAATGGATCGATCCAAATCGATTAACAAGTTTTTCAAATATATTTTTATTTTCAGATATTATTTACCGGTTGTCCTTGTGAAGCCTGTAGCCATGGTCGCAGTAGCAGCGGTACCCGCCCCAGGCGTTGGCGCATTTCTGTTCACAAACACCTGGCTGCTCCTCACACTCGTCTATGTCCACGCATACCTTGTCATTGGAGGGAGCGTTCCGGAACCCGCTTGCGCACGAACACCGGTATGACCCAACTGTGTTTATACACTCCGCGTTGTACGGACACTAGTAGAAATTTATAGATATAATCAGTTGACAATGTTAAGTACCTAGTGTTTAACTGTTAAAGTCTGAGTTTATGTTACGACACTCACGTGACCGTAAAGTCACTTAATGTCCCGATAACATCATCGTGAGGCACTAAATGTACCGTAATTCACGTGACTATTGGGGCACTTAATGCCTTGACACTCTCGTTACCTCAAAGGATTTAGTTCCGACAGTTACGTAAACTGTCACGTACCAAACATACCATATCTCCATAGTGTCACTCAATGTTCCGGACACACAAGTGACGATAGGCGCATTTAATGTCTTGACACTTGCGACTCGAGATCACAAATGCGCCAAATGTTACGGCGCTTACGTGGTTATTCTTCGCATTCAAATTCTTTGTCGTCAGGACAAACCATTCGAAGTGCGAGACCATAGTGGCACAATATGTCCCGACACTCACGTGACCATAGAGGCATTCGTCGACGTCCTCGCAGCCATCCTGTCCGACGAGTCGGTGTCCGTCCGGGCACTGACACGAGTACCCGCCGTAGAAGTTCTCGCATCTCTGCTGCGGACCACACTGCGATATATTACGGGCACATTCGTCCATATCTGTAAATAATTTAAGTTTTCGAACTTTGAATCATCATTTATACGCAACAGGACAAATATTTATGTGTTTTCTTATCTTATATACTACTTATATATTTATTTACTTGCTTACAAAAAAAAGTAAATATCCTGACTCCCGGACACTCATGTATTTGTTCTACTTATAATACTAGACTTGGTTAGTTTGAGACCAAATGGCACTGTGTGGTACCTATATCCAAGAATTTATTTTCAACTTTTTACACTTAGTAACTTAAAATGAGATTAGTTTGATAAACAATTTTTGTTTTTTTTCAACACACTTGTTTATAAAGCAGCCCTGCGATTTCAACATCTTAATACGGTCTATAACGCCTATGAACTAAGTTCTTATTTTTGGAAAAATACATCTAACGTGTTTGTTAGAAACATATCAAAACTATAATATATTCTATTAAATATCACATGACACACACTACTATTACTGAAAATCTTGGTTTAATGCTGCAGCTTTATACTGAGTGAAGTAACCTTACTAAGGTCACTAAGACCCTCTTTCGCTTGGTACAAAAAATTGGTTTTTTAAGTAAGTATGTACGCTGTTGTAATGTTGCGCTTATTGCTGAATAAATGATTTCTTTTCTACAATAAGTATTTGATAAAAGTATTTACTGTTGTGTCAAGTGTGTTGAAAACAGTCGTATGACAACCTTTGGCTCGGACTGTAATCCACCACTTCGTCTGTTATAAGCAGCCTAGCTTACTTATATCTGAATGTACTATTAAAAAATGCATCATGCAGTTTCTCAACGCAGCTGTACCTGTATTTAGGTATATATGTTCTACTATGGGTAATATGTAGCACTGACTGTCACTCTTATTATTGCACTGACTGTCACTCTTTTTAATGCTCATGATAATGCTCTGGCTGTTTTGTTGGTTAAGAATAAACTAAAAAAAATTAGTCCTACTTTTTAACTGATTTTAAGACTTAAATAACTTCAAGAATCTGACTTGAAGAAACTTCAGCATGACAATAATACTTTGTTTTGTAAATTATGATAAATCTTAAATTAAAATTATATAAATGTATAGTAAGATTGTGGTAGAATAAAGGCTATTTTCCCTTGGTAAATAAAAAAAGTTAGTATTCGGATCACCGCCGCTATCTAGGATTTGCGGAAATGTCTGATTTTTGTCAGGTTCCCACAATGAGGCAAAAAAATTTCCTCCATATGTTACTTTCATCACCGGGGGGGGGGGGTTCCTTCTAGGTTCCTTTTAATCAGTTACAAATCATCGTTAAGCTTTATATACATGTTTTTTTTCACCGGTTTACCCTTATAGCGCGAGTCCGACTCGTACTTGACCCTTTCGGAAAAACCTTCCTTATTAGATGCCTACGTCATACAAATAATACAACCTCCAAGTTTCAGGTCTCTACAATCAGCGGTTTAGGCTGTGCGTTGATCCGTCAGTCAGTCATTAGGACAAAGCATTTTATGTGATTAGAAGATATATATAGATAATTTAATTATAACACCAAAAACCCATACCATATTTTTTCGAAATCACTACGATATTTTATTAAAAATAAGAAATATATCTATTAACTAATACTAACACATGGAGTATTGTATGTATGGTTTTGAAATTCTTAGGCAAGCTATTTTAAATACTTTTATACAGCTTAGTGTTAAAAACAAACCAAAAATATGCTGGCGTCGAATGCCTGCCTGCGGCCGTAGGAATAGTGTCCTAGACAAAAAGGTACTAAAATAAAGATTAGACTAACCGATACAGCGCTTATCAGGTGTGATGTTGTATCCCCAGGGACATGAGGCAACCACGGCGCCCGAATGCGGCAAGCGGGAGTAGTTGGGACGCATGTGCCGCGGGCCCCGTTGTCCGTACTGTGCGCCCACTGTGATCACATTTGACTCTGTGCCTGAAGTTCGACGGGGTGATTCTGGAAATACTACATATCAACAAAAGGTAAGGTTAGGTAGGTATTTGAAAAGTATAAATGTTCGTGAAAAAGGTTTCAGATAGTTCCTACTATACTAAAAAAAACTAGTGCCATAAATTATAAATTACTTTTAATGAATACCTACGTTAAATCTCTAACCGCAGTGTACGTTCCATTTTGTGAAGGCTGAAATCGTGTTTGAGCACGCATTAATTAACGAAGTCACGAACATGTTTGTAAATAACGATACGAAAATAATGTATTAGAATCTATTCAAATTACAAAAACAAACAACCTTCGTAAGAATGTGAGTCCGGCTGCGGCCGACACCTCTTCCCGCAACGGCAACGGTATCCGCCCTCGAAGTTGACACACTCTTCGTCCGGCGCGCAGTTCGCTTTGTTCGCCAAACATTCATCCACATCTGACAGAAAAAATATACTACTTAGGACGCGTTCATTTTGGGATAATTAATTATTATTTCAGTTATTTTTGTCACCTGTCATCCGTTCGTTTAGAATTGGTAGCATAAATATCAAAATTTTAGTATCAACTTTAAATTTTAGTGTCACAAACTGTCAAGCGTTCGTTATTACTTTTGCCACCGAAACATGAAACTATATACCCATGTCTGCAGATGGGATTTTGGTGCTAAACTGTCAAACTGCCTATACGTATTTGTTGTTTATAATAGTGTGTGAGTCAACCGTTTGTTTTGCAACCAATAATTTTGTTATTAAGGTTTCAAAGCTACACGAACTTTAGATGTCGGTAGCAAAAGTGGCGTTATCAAAAGTTTTGAAAATTATCAAACGTGGGAACTCTTCAACCCAAAACGAACGGCCCTTTGTGTTATGAATTACACTGAGTAGGTATGTATGTATGTAATTGTAAGATAGTTTGTAACGTCCTTAGATTTGTCCTGATTTATTGAGTATGTAGGGTCACAGGAAATACAGTATAGCAAACGATGGGATAGAGTAATTAAGCGTGAACTAGCACCATCTAACTATTCTCTATAGTTCAGTTTAGATATATACTGATAATATTCATTTGTTTTTAAGTTGCATTGTTTAAAGAAAAAAAGTTTATAAAAAAATAAAGTAAAAGTCGAAAACCCTTCAAATTGAAAAACATAAAACAAGAAAATACAATCACGAAATGACTATTAAAATGTTTAATAAATTAAAATCTACACAGATACACAGAAAATATATTTATATATATATTTATATTTTATATTTTAATTAAATAGGTACAACATTGATAACTTAAAAAAATAAAATAGTAGATGTTTCTTATAATTTATGTATTTAGTTCATTTTTTTCGTTTTAGGGTTAGCGTTTTAGTTTTCAACTACATAAATACCGTTCCGTTCCAGCGTCTTACCAGCCAGCGTTCTTGTGCAAGGACTCAAGGAACAGGTCACATAGGTAAAAACGGTTAATGTTTTTTTTTAATAAAACCAAAAATTAAGTGCTCGACAGTTTTGTTTCCATGAGATTCAGATAAGTTATTTTTTATCTGGCAAGTTACCGGATTTAAAATTTTTTGAATTCGTCAGGGAACTTCGAAGATTATGGCAAATAAATTTTGTATGAAAAAATCTACGGCGTTAACCCAGAATATATTTATATAATATATTAGTTAATAGAAGAAAAAAGGGTAACTTACCGATACATTTTGCATGCCCATAATCGAAGTTGTAACCAGCGTCACAAGAGATGGGCGGTGAGTAGGGTCTAGTGTGCTCACGTCCACGAGCAGGGTTATACGACGACCAGTCCGGAGTTCTTGAAACTGCTTTGATTCAAGCAATAAAAATAAATAAATCAACACATGCAATAATAATGTAATATAAACTGTTTCCCGAGGAAATAAGAATAAACAATTTATTGATTTAATTTAATAATTAATTAGTGGAGTGACAGTGAGCCGACAGCCGACGGAGTAGACGTTTCTTGGAGTTGAAACTGAGTACCTATCGAAAAGAAAAGAAAAGCGTAGTAGCTGGATTCAAAAGAAGTGGCATCCCATGGAAAAGGGTTATGTCTAGCTTTGAACCATGTTGTTGATGAAATATAATCTAAAGCCATCCAACATCTTAAAATAGGACAATTATATTTACAGTAGATATTACTCGATCCTAAATTATTTATAAACTGAGTAAATACATCATTAAACTTATAAAATAAGAGCTAGATTACCCAAAAATACAACGCAACTAGACATAATTAAAGCTAGTGGGACTTGATACTGGAAAGGGGACTGGGATCTTTAAAGAGGACATAACGTTGTAAAATATAAATATTTAGAATCTGCTCATTTGATACCAAACACGACATTTTTATCATAATTTTTTATCCATCATGTTGTTAATATAACACGTCAAATAGTCTTTGACACGAGAAAAGAATATATCGGCCAAGTGCGAGTCGGACTCGCGCACGAAGGGTTCCGTACCATTATCTATAAAAACGGCAAAAACATCACATTCGTTGTATGGGATCCTTTATTTTATTTTATTATTTATTTTTAAAGTGACTATGTAATTAAATATTCTGTGTTTTAAGCTTCTGCAGTTGCCGTTATCAATATCGAGCAAAATCGAGAAAAAAATCACGTTTGTTGTCTGGGAGCCCCCTTTAATATCTATTTTCTTCTGTTTTTTAATATTTGTCGTTATAGCGGCAACAAAAATTCGTCTTCTGTGAAAATTTCAATTGTCGAACTATCACGGTTCATGAGATCTGTCACCGAGACGAACGCACGGACGGGTGGACGGATGGACGGACAGCTAAGTCTTAGTAATAGGGTTCCGCTAATTACCCTATGGGTACGGAACCCTAAAAACGACAGTCTACATAGACAGCCTATTTATCTTGCCTTGCCATTGTTTGTCGTCGCTTGCCTCGCTGGCAGAGTTAAGGGAAATACCAACGTAAAGACAGCCTCCCTCGTCTTCTTTCGTCCCTCATTGTTTCCCGCCTAGCTGGCCGTTTGAAGGCAAGCAGCAACTTACAGAGTTCAATTGGCATGACTTGTGTACAATAAAATTTGCGGTCGCTTACCACTGCTAGTTTCACTTTAAAGTTTTGTCGGTTTTTCTACGCAGATCAAAAGCGCTTCGTTGTTTAAGTGTTCGTTCGTTGTTTAAGGTTTTGGAGTTATTTTATTATGAATCGGTTATTGAGAACCCTAGAGAAAAAAAACAACATACTTCTAAATCATTGGTTTGTAACATTTTTGAAATGTGTTTTGTAAAAAGAGGAAAAAAAGCTTTTAAAAACTTAACCAAATAAAAAACAGATTTTTGTATCTAAAAACCGTCAAGCATAACTCTAATTATGGCACTAAGGGTTTTTGCCGAGTCCTCGGTTGCCGAAATGTCCGCTGAGTCGGCTTTGTTTTCAAATGAGGATGACGAAGGCTTCAAAGTGGTTGGCCTGGGGACAAAAAAGGTAAAGAAGCGGAAGAACACTGCCAAGTCCCAAAAGACTTCGGTGGCATCCGCTCAGGAGTCTTCTCCCCCTCCCTCCGATTTTGAGGCAAAACGCCTTAAAGCGCCTAGCGCTTCCCCGTCCCTGTCCACCTCGGCGGCCAGCCTTGAGCCAGCCGCCATGGACACCACCCCCGCCGCCACCTCTGCGCAGGCTGACCGTCCGTCTACGGAACGGAACAAAAATGCGATGAAGGCCAAGCGTATAAATTATACGCACACCCGCAACGATGCTGAAAATGCCATCAAAGTGCAGGTTCAGACGTCAACAGATCTCCGAAATCTGACGGCTTTCCTAACGGCTCAAAGGTACGAGTACCACACGTACTCGCTGGCCGAAGAGCGCCTTCTCAGGGCTGTAATCAGGGGAGTCCCAAAGCAATTCTCCTCAGCAACCGTCAAGGAAGACTTGATCGCCCAAGGCCTCCCAGTGAGAGAAGTACACAGGATGAACAACGGCCGTAATAAGTCTGAGTGCTACGATACGGTGCTCATAGTGCTCGACCTACCGAAAGAGGGCAAAGCCATCTTTAATATTTAAGATGTTTGCAGCCTGAGTCTCAGCATAAGCGGTCGACCCCAGGACAATGCCACCGATGCCAATTTTATATGGCCACGCACAGCGGAACTGCACACGCAGACCGCGCTGCGTGAAATGTTTACGTGATCACGCCACTCTGGACTGTGATTGCGACCGCGAAAACGCATCCGACCCGGTCGCTTGCGTAGTCTGTGGGAGCGAGGTACACTCTTCGAACTACCGCGGGTGCCCAAAAGCTTCCAAACAGAACCCGCGAAAACCCAAAAAGGGTAAAAAGCGCTCCTCTGCCCCCCGCCAACAGGCACCCTTCGAGCCTGCTCCTCTCCCTGCAGTCAACGCCTGGAGCCGACCTCCAGCGCTAACTGACGCAGGAAAGTCCAAAGAAACAGACAAACTTCTGTCTACACTACCTGGGCCTCAGTCACTCATGTCCCGGGACATCCTGCGGCCCCCACGCCCAGCGCCTGCGCCAAGTGCTCCCGCATTTCTTGCGCACACGCGCCTTGCCCCCCTGTGCCCCTCCCTCGCGCCGCCCCGCAAATCTGCTCAGCCGACTGAGCAGCAACTACATCTCAATATTCTCTTTGAGATATCTTGGGCCCTAGAAATAGACTACTTTCAGGCCGTGTACGCGGAAATACGTACAGGTACCCCCCAACAGATGCTCAGCTTCGTGGCTGAGCATCGTCAGTTCTTTGCCGCCCTCCGTAGGGTGGGCCCCAAATTTTAAAACCAAAATGGATTGCACAACCGTTCGAAAAACCTCGCTCCGTCTCCATCGGCTATGTTAACGGTCTTCGTAATCAAAGAGAGGAATTGTCGCAATTCCTTCCACAAGGACGTCTTCCTCATCCAGGAAACGTTCCTCAAGCCCGCTGTCCGCACCCCTTCGATCGCGAACTATCGCACCGTCCGTAATGATAGAACTGCCTCCAATCTCGGAGGCACTCTCATCTATTACAGACGCTCCCTGGATTGCTCCCCTATCATCCGTTTGCCGTTTAGCGATGACAAGCCATCAGCATAGCATCGGTTTATCTCTCTCCCTCAAAAGACTTGCTGGAGAACGACCTTCAGTCGCTCTTAAATTTAGGCGACGCCGTCATTCTTGCCGGTGACCTAAATTGCAAGCACCGTCGTTGGAACTCTTAACTAACTTCTCGGAGAGGCAGACTCCTCGACGATTTAGTTGACCTCCAAACGAAACCTCCATAAACCTTAGACCCTCAAAAACCGCTTTCTCAGAGCGGACTCCGGAGCCTGCTGGCACGTCCGCAATGCGGACCTACACAGGGACTTTGAGCTCCCCACGATCCCCAATGCTTTAAAGACCTTGCAGTCCGCTTTTTCGAGCGTACACAAAATCACCCGAATGGATTAATTGTGCAATCCATAACGTAGTATCCCCCTGACTGACCTCGGCACGGTCGGAAAACTATCGTTAGAAGGCCTCGGCACGTACTAACAGCCCCAGATAACGATCTTGTTGTCAGGATAGCGAGATAAGTCTCTAAGACCTCCAATAATAGGGCCTCCCCCCTAAAAAGACGCCGACATCTTCGGCTTCGTCAGCGCACGCAAGGATAAACGAGGTATCAAAGAGTGCCGGGGCGCTTCTCGCCCCCACTCAATCGCAACCGCACCCGCGTAACAGGGAACTCCCCTCCTGGCGTTGACTCACCTTCGGATTCGAGACTCACGCCCGTCGAAGGGACGCCCCCGAGAGCAACAACCCAAGCCGAGGCTCCTTAAGAGTCTCGCCCCAAAGAGCCCGGTGAAGCAGTAATGTCTGCAACAGCCAACTGCATAGACAGTCAAAAAAAAGGGTTTAATACTGAACTAGTTCATAATATACCTACAGCAAAAAAAAATTCCTTCCAACCGGGTGTCTCTCGCTTATATCAGCTAGATGCCTTTTTAGGTGATTTAAATAAGTATGTAAGTACTTTAAGTTTGTTATAATGGGTAAATACGGAAAATCGTTAGACCTCGCGGGTTCGCTGCGAAAGTATAGTATACATATATCATACAGCAACACGCTCCTAGCCTCGAATTTTACGGGTTACCCCGTTTTTGAGGCCGTATCAAAATAGAAACCGTCAAACACGCCTTCTTTGCCCGTTTTTTTTACTAAAATGATGTGAATAATTCAGTGTTAACAATAATTAGTTTCTATTTTAAGAACGTTGTTGTTTTATTATTACTTGACTAAAAATGGGGTGGACGGTATTGTGTTTTGATACTATAAAAAAAATAAAACTTAAAAGTATAAATACTACCACGACACTAAACCCGAAGTAATAGTTTCATTGGTACTTATAGCACGTCATAAAATGTCTTTATGTAACAACCCTATGTTCTTTTCATCGATGGGCCATATTGGTGCGCATGTGTTTGAACAACTAAGGGTAGCTTTGCCCACTTCCAGAAATTTTGATTTATAAAGCGTTGAATATTGAAACTGTAACTAAAATAATAAGAAATTCTTAAGCTATAGCATGCTATAAAATAAAGTTAGCTGTGAGTTCGGCATGAAGCGCAATCCACAAACACTTTACGGAAGAAAACCTTGCTCACCACACTAAGTATTCTCTGAACACAATATTGCAAACCAAATTGAGAAACCTGAATAAAACCATATCTCTTTATTTAACCTTTTCAGCTAAATTCATTGCAACTTGCAATTTTAAAAAGAGTAGTAGGTAGAAGCCGTGATTTCTAAAACTCTATAAAAGTCAGTTCTAGTAAAAATAATTCTCACCCGGAGTAGTTCTTTCGGTGGTGGAAGTGGTGGTTGGCCTTGCTGTGGTTGGTCTGGCTGTAGTTGTACTGGTGGTGGTAGAGCTGATGGCGCTGACGACGCACCAACCGGTGGCGTCGCGGCGGAACCCAGCGATACATTCACAAACGTAACCACCCGGACGGTTCACGCACCTCTCAAGGCTGCTGCAGATGTGCCTGTGGCCTTCACACTCATTTATATCTGCAAATATTATAATAATTTATTTGGTATAGAGACTCTGTATATTACGTATTTGGCACTTTTATATTGCAAGCATTTATCGTAGTGAGTTGGAAAGAGACTAGGGATTGCAATCCCGCAAAACGCTGCTTTTATTAGTCTGCTGGATCCCGCACCTTCAAAACGCAGATCTGCGGATCCCGCAAATAGAAAAGTTGGCACTTAAACACTCGCGTAAATCGAGTAGCACGAATGCGACGTTTCAGTTGTTCATAAATGGCACTGCGCTGCGCCTGCACACGTCTTTATGCAGGTGACGAGTGTTTTGTTTTCGTATTCACCGTCCGACGTTTTATATAGCGATACAATAAATGCCATGTTTTTATTAACTAGAAATCTTTTTTAAACTATTTGTATAAAAAACTAGAATCTAGTATAACTTTTGAACTATAACATTTAACAGAAAACTGACACACTGCAGACCTAGATATTTATTACTAAAACATGTCTTCAAAATCTCGTGGTGTTTTATCAGCATGTGTCAAAAATAAGTGAAAAAATCGTTTGTATGAAGCACGACCATAGGTTGATATCATAGTAATAGCATCTAAGAGAAAGTTATGATTTGATTATTAGTTATTATATGAATAAGACTGAATTAAAAATATAAAACTGTTGTATTTAGGGTAAAGTAGTAAGGGTAAAATTAAACAAAACGAATTAACTATGCCAAACAGTTAGAGATGAATTTAAGAAAACAGATAACTAATTACTTACTTATACTTAATTAATAGAAAAGAAATAATTTCTGTTGTTTAATGTAAGAAATGATTAATAAAAGTTGATTTTTAAACAAAAATCTGTAGTTTCAATTTGATTTTATAACATAATATCAAAGATGCGGGATCCCGCGTGATCCCGCACGTTATTGAGTAATCCCGCGGGATTGAATGAGCTGCGGGATTGCAATCCCTAAAAGAGGCAATCTGTTATGAGAGTTAATTCATAAAGAGGTCAATAAACTTTTGTCCATAACAGTTTGTCTCTTTCCAAAGGTCGATGTGCAATATTTACCGCCGCGTCATCTAAGAAAGTTAAGATCCGTATCCGTATCCGTATTCGCGGATCTTAAGACCAAGTATCCGTATTCAGATCCGTGTCCGCGGATATACATTTTTAGCGATTCGGCACATCACTAATACAGAGTCGGCTATATGATTTTTACGAGAAATAGTAATAATTGCGCATTGCGATATATTAAGATCCAACCATTAATTGTGCAGCATTCAGTCAATTGTGCAGCATTCAGTCAATATGTCGGCATCGCACTGGCGTGCTGAAACGTCTTCATTTGATTCGATAGCTTTGAAAATTTTAATATTGTGAAAACCACTATTGTGGAACGCATTCTAAGAAAAACCTTAAAAAATACACTTAGCCTCACCAAAAGGACCCATTTTACCCGATTACGCGATGCAATGGAAGGGTAATGTGTTTATCAGCTTATGTATGTATGTATGTTTGTTCCTTTGTGGACTCTACACACCAAGCCCATGGACCGATTTTGATAATTCTTACGTCAATCGATTCGTCTTTATCTTGCAAGTGTCACTAAAAATATGGCCGAAATCAAAATTCAATATGGCGATAACCGAACACCATATTGTAGAAAAGTAAAAAATGAAAGTCGACGAACTATGTCAAGTGGGGTATCATTGAATAGGTATTTTAAAACCATCTTTAGGTTTCTTTTATCATTTTTCAATATGAATGACCATTTAATCCATATTGATTTAAAGTTGGTTGGCAACCATTCTAACTAAAATCTTCATACTTATGATGAATAATAGTTTAGACCACCTGAAGCTACTTAGCTCTACAATATTAACAGTGGAATGCCGTAAGACAAAAAAACTTAGGAACCCGGTCCCACTGAATGGATTTTCATGGGACCTTTTTATTACATTGTTAAAAGTTTAAATAAGTTTCCCTGTCAATATTTGCCGATATCAATTACAACAATTTTTAACTACAATTAAAACTTAACAATTATAACTCCTTCAATAAATGGTCAGGATTGCGATATTTATGGCAGTTTAATTCTGACTAAAAAGTGTCAAATAAATTTGAAAAATCAAAAAATCCAATTGCGTTAAAAATGAACAATAAATAAATACTGGAAAGAGAAAAATAAGTCCAGTAATGATAAATGCTAATGCGGAACATAGCGACTTTAACAGTTGGGACCCATTTTTAAGAAGTGAGCCGGTCTAGAATCATAATTATATTGGACTTTGTTGCTGTTTTCACGTACGATAGCCTTTTACTTACCAACACATTCCCCAAGCTCATTTTTTTCGTATCCATTTAAGCAATGCAAATTATTTATATCAAATCCTTCTTCGGACTCCTTTTCAACGACGTTGGTCCACTTTTCTTTCGGTATATCATTTGTATCTATTTCATAAGCACCTTCTGGGTCTTTTTCTTTTTCTATAACAACTGCAGGATCATCCGGTGTTGGTACAGTCACTTCATATACTCTAGGTCTAGCGCCATCAGGCTTTCGGGTTCTCTGTGTGGTAGTGGGTGGAACGTAGACTGGTTTTAATCTTTCAGTTGAAGTATTTCTTGAATACGATGGATATGTATAGGTAGGTCTAGGTCGAGGTCGTGTGTAAGTTGGAGAAGTGGGAGTGATGATGGGAGGTTTAGAGGTTGTCGTAGTGGTGGAAGTGGTAGTGGTACTTGTGGTGGTCGGTTTAGCAGTTGTGCTAGTGGTAGTGGTAGTCCTAGGTGGAGTTACTGGTGCAGTTCTTGGTGTGGTATTGTAAGTAGTTTGGGGTGTGGTGTAGGTGGGTTTGGGTGTGATATAAGTAGACCTGGGTGTAGAAGCAGGGGCAGGCGGGATACTTGACTTTGGCTTTGTTTCGTCAATCGTGGTATTATCTTCACTGTAAAAGAAAGTTTTGTTTTATTTCCTACTACTAAGAAAGTTTTTATTTCCTAAATTTGATATCAATGATTATAGTAATTATAAATAGAATTAAGATAAGAATACATTTTTATTCTGCCGATTAAATGAGTTAAACAAGATCAATAAACATGGAAACCATTTGAGAACTTAAAATAATGATAAACTAATTAGTATTTGAACTTACACCGATAACATATATTTCTGAATCTAGTTTTTATAACAGTTCATTAAGTTACAGCTTTACGAAAATAAATATTTTTATTACATATGGTTCTGAATTTTAGTTAAAAAGTAGTAATAGTAGCAGTAAATGCAATAAGAAATCTTAATTAGGTAGTACTTATGGTCCGGTTGATATAATTCGGATGTTGATATAAATTTCTCAATTCGGATGTTTGTATTTTTTTATGTATTTACGGGCATAACTCCGTCATATATAGACGGATTTTTAGAATTAATTTTTTTATGTGAAAGGGTATACTTTCGAAGTGGTCATTTCCGGTCAAAAAAAAAATGTTAATTTAGAACTGTTGAAACACCTTTTATGTTGATGATTACGAGTATCGATGTTTTTAGTCTACGAGAAAAAAAGGAAATTGGTCACTCAAAAGTAAAAAAATTTAGAAATGTGTAGTTATTTTTATCCTTTCAGTGTATCTTTTTAAAGCCGTTTGTTTTTTTTTTGTCAAAAAGTTTTTGTAGTTACCTAGCGCACGGAACTGATTTCTCGAGTTCTCGAGGCGTTGAGTTTTTTAATGGTTACTACAAAGTTGCAGAACATTAAATTATCTTTAAGTTTCACCAATCAAACGTACTTTTGACCCAGTATAAACCGAGATACAGAGAGTCAAATTAAGACAAACATCACAAAATGTAAAAAAACAGCAGAAAATCGAGGGTGTTTGCCCCTTAACTTTTTATTTTTACCGTTTCCAGGTAAATCATTCCGAATTCGCACGAAGGGTTCTGTACCATTATCTATAAAAACGGCAAAAAAAAAAACGTTTGTTGTATGGGAGAACCCCTTAAATATTTGTTTTATTTTTAGATTATTATTTTTCTATAATAATACATCGTTCATTTACTTATATTTTATAGAGTATATAGTATAGAGTACTCACCCGTGATAGTTTTCCTTATAAATTATATGCACTACCACCGTAATTTTTTATATATTTAATAGTTTTAAGAGCGTTAATTTAGAGGAGGGGCACTTGACAAAAATTAGTACTTTAAAGCTGAATGTTTCGCAAATGGATCCCTAAATCAAAAAATGATCTATACATACCGTCAATGTTTTTGGAATTCCTGTCCAACGATACCCCACACGATGGGGTAGACGAGAAAAAAAAATCACGTCCCCACTTCACGTGTAGGGAAGGAACTTTAAAAAATTTTTTTCAAAGATTTTATTCTACCAATTTGTCGGCTTGATTAATGTGTATATCTCTGTCAAATTGCAGCCTTCTCGTATTAGTAGTTTTTGAACTAAGTCACTGACAGACAGACGGAGGGACGGACATGGCGAAACTATAAGGGTGCCTTGTTGACTACGGAACCCAAAAGAGGCGGTGTTTTTATGACGAGTATCGATAGAACATATTGCCAAACGTTGCTCTTGGCAAAAACAAAGAAACCCCTATATCTAAAACGCGTAGTGACAACATTTCTTCACCGCGTTTCGAGCACTATTGCAGTGATCTACGGATGCTTTTGCTTAGTGCGTGGGGTTTAATATACTTAATTGCATAGTGTGCAAATATTCCGTGCGACAACATACCGCAAAAAATCTGTATCAAACCACAGAAATGCACATGCGATCCTATCTCACAGTTTACGCTTATAGTTTCGTCATGTATTTTCAATCATTTGTTTCTAGGATTCCGTAGATATGTACGTGGTAAAAACCGAACCCTTTTAGTTTCCTATCCTTTCTTTCTTATTGTTCGTTCTCTTGACTAATATAGGGTTTCGAAGTTTTCGAGCAGGTGCACCCGGATACCAGCTTAACCCTTTTGACTCAGTTCAAGCGGAGAGAATTTTATTGTTGACGATCCCAAACTCACTTGCTGTATCGAGCCCTTAAGTCTGCTTCCCTCCATGTTTGTGTACAATAGCATGTGTTCTGAGGAATTTTTCGAAAGGATGCCCACGGATATTTTCTACCATCGTACTGCTCGCCATCGGCAGGGAATTCATTCTCACACTCTAGAACCTAAACGATTGCGGTTTCAGAGAAACTTTCTCCTGAGAACGCTTAGGTTAGGGAATAAGCTCCCGACTAAGGTTTTCTTTAAGGACTACAGTATTGGGTTCTTCAAGAAATATTAATAATAATCATGTTACCGCTTACCATCAGGCGGGCCAACAGCTTGTTTGCCACCTTAACGGTATAAAAAAAACCAAGTTCTAAGTTTCTTTAATATTGACTTTAGCGACCAGCTAAAAATTAAACTATTTTTTTCAGAAAAACATAAACCAACTTCAAATCCACTAAAAAGTTAAAATAAACTCCTAAAACAAACTTATTGACATAACATTCAGGTACATGTTATATTCGCCTTTATAACGAAAGCTTTGAAGTTAACATCGTGATATCCATTTTAAAAGATTTTGATACTTCTGCTACTCATATACAAAGTAACAAGACAGTCCCTGTGACTTGGTGAACTGCCTGCTGAAACGAGGGGCGTGGTTTCGATCCCCGTATACTGAAAAAACATTTATGTGATGAACATATGTGTTTTTCTTGAGACTGTATATGTAGTTACAAAAGAAATATATGTTTTCCGTTGTCTGGTATACATTTTACTGGATTTGCTTAGTTTGGAATCAGATGGCGCTGTGTGTTATGTCAAAAAAAATTATTATACTATGTTGTAATAACTTGTGTGTTTTCTTAGCTAAATATCTTTGGTTTATGGTAGGCCGCTGTTCTTGCTTATAAAACTACAAAAACAAATGACGTCTGTATACGCGCGCTAATGTGTTTGTAAGCGTTAACTTCGAGAGCGCGTCACAAAGTGGTCATAGAGAAGGGGGAGGTAAGGGAGGCTATACTACTGCATAAAGTAATATTACTTAAAACTTTGGTCTTACTCTACATAGTAGTACTCGTAATCATACTCTGGTGATAAAGTGGATGTGGTGGTTGTGGTAGACGTGGTGGAGGTGGTCGTTCGACGAGTGCACGTGAACGAACCGAGGATGTTCATACATTGACGCTCCGTTCCGCAGTTGTCCAGCTTGAGAGCGCACTCGTCAATATCTACATTGACAGATAATGAACTTCATTGCAACACCCATTGAGCTGTTATGTATTACCTACCAGAGGAGACGCCGCGCTCACTTTCTTCCATGATTGTGGTGTATGGGTCACACGTTATTTAGTCACTAGCTAGAACAAGCCTTACCGCGTATGGCACTTGACGCAATCACAATAGTATTTCATCTGTGACGTGTATTTGTTTATAGCATCTTATCTAGTATAAACATAATAGCTCAATGACTTTTAAATGGTTAAAATAAGTAGTAGAGTATTTAGAATTTAATTACTGGTATTATTGTATGTATGTAGGAACATATGTATATTAGTTACGTCACGGTTTGATTCCCTCGAAGGGTGTATCGAGCAGCTGGACTCACACAAACATTTATAATCTTATATCTAATGCAATAAAGCAGATGAAAAATAAATATTTTCGATGAAGATAAATCATTGTTTACTACTGTAATTGTTTCTGTCTGGCCACAAAAGGTAGCAACTTGATGATTTTGTAATGAGCTGTACCTGACATAAGATCATACATACACAAGTACATATACAAGTGCAAGCATTGGAGTAGGTCTAAATAGACATTTATAAGCTGCGTTGAAATGATGATCAGCTACAAAATAGAAAAACAATCAAACATTTAAAACTGACCTATACAAGAGCTAGTGGTGGGGTCTAACTCGAAACCGTTCTTACATCGGCACTCGTGGCCACCGTACGTATTAATACAGTTCTGGAACTGGTCGCAAAGATGTGAACCTTCACGACACTCGTCTATATCTGCAAATTAAAATTATTAAAACCTTAACATACTACAAATATATTTAAAAATTACCTATAGTTTTTCAATCGACTTAACATACCTTCGCAAAGAGTGCCTCCTGGTCTCAACCTTGTTCCTTCTTGACAAGTCTTTGACGGCGCAAGTCTGAAAGTTTATTATAATCAATAACGTATTATTCTGAAGTAGGTTTACATTTTAACTATTTAGTAAAAAAAAAATATTTTTATTTACTTGGGTAGAGTGCTAATCTTGGACTTGCAGTTGTAAGCACCTGGTTGGTTCACGCAGATCTCGCTACGTTTGCACACTTCTGGGCTTTCCTCGCATTCATTGATATCTAAGGAAAAGTAAAAATCTTTAGTTATAAAGCATATCTTTTCTGACTCCGTATTTGCCTGGTTTGGTCTGTCTACTTTGAATGCAAGAGCTGTCACATGAAGTTAGAAGAGTGACAGGAAAAATTAAATATTAAGTTAATTATCACAATGTCTGTCACAAAATGGCTGTCGTCTCTTTAACTTTACTTTTGAAAGTTAAGGGACGACAGATATGTTATGATGAATTAAATAATGGCATTTCTAAGATTGTAAATTGGTTTAACGCTAATAATTTGTTTTTTAATGAGAATAAAACCAAATGTTAGTGTGATCCAGACATGTATTAATATTAATGGCGTGAAAGAAGAAACGCTGAACTCCAAACATCAATGGGGTCCTCATATTCATAACCTAGCCAAAAAACTTAGCTCTGCTGTGTATGCGATCAAGAAAAATAAGACAAGTGACCGATGTCGACACTGCAAAAATAGTCTATTTTAGCTATTTCCATAGTGTATCTTACCATGACATATGGTATTTTATTGTGGGGTAGCGCTTCTGATGTAAATACAATATTTGTCTTACAAAAACGGACAATTCAATTATTACGAGGTACCTAATAAGAGTCAAAAAAGAGTATTTCATGACGATTCAAAAGTGTTTGTAAAAACCTAATTAAAATAATAAAATTTTGACTTTCACAACATTTAAAAACGCTAAGCTTACTATAGAACCCAGAAAAGAAAAGAAAGTCATTGAAGCGAAAAACAGGGTCTTACCTCCGAATTTTTTTACTGTGAACCGATTTCCATGAAATTTTGGAATAAGGCTCATCTTACCCTTACATTCAAAAGTGAAAATTATCTGAGCTCCGCCTATTATTTTTAAGGGGTGTAAAATTAACCCCTTAATGGGAAAATTGACATTAAGCCATTTTATCGCTAGAAAACGTGTTTAATATTAAGTGGTGAAATTGTAAAGTGTTTTCTTACACAATTACGTCATAATCTAATCATTTTTAACCCTTACAACACTTGCAAACAACCCCTAAATTGAAAAAATCACAAAAAATCCTTTGGTATGACATAAAAATTTAAGTACAGTAAAAGCTCCTTATATGCGCTTCGTACATTCGCGTTTTCACTATTCGCGTGAAAAAAAAATGCGACTCCATTCCTATATTCACGGCTAATATTTCTTTATTCGCGGATCTAATCAGTACACACATAGTATTAAAAAGGTTTCCAATAGGTATCCAATCCAATATCCTTTGTAAACGCGTCCTCAAATGGACGAATAAAAAAGTAAAATAGACCTTATAACAACTTGGCCTAAAGTATGTTGTTAAATGATATCGCCGCTGTATTGGTTCGGCCTTTGACATAAGCCGCCTTCGTCGCGGTCGATGTTTTTGAGTATGTAACCAGAATGAAAGCAAACTTATTACTCAATACATAAAGTATATATTTAAATGCTGCCACATATGAGACGTTCCGTCTTTTAATAAAAGAGCCGATTTGCGTGTTTAATTGTTTCGTCTTTCCATTCGTTACAAAAATTGTGATAGAGTAACGCGTCTTTACCGCTGCTGTCTTCCTGATTTATAATGTCATCTAAAAATATCAGAAACTAGTTTCGACATGAAAAAAATCTGTGTTACCGCTTAAAGTGAAAATAGAAATGTTTGATCATTAACGCCTTGGAGAGTAGTTTGCATCCATATACGCTCATTCAATGTCAACGAATCAACCTAGGAACCCATATAAATTACCATTCCGTATTCACGGTTTCTGTATTCGCGGCATATTTATGGAAAATATTCCCCGCGAATAAGGAACTTTTACTGTATAGAGTAAATAATATTTTATGTTCTCCATCTTATTTATCCAATTTTTAACCCCCTTTCAACCCTTAAAAACAACCTTTTGATAAAAAATTGTTTAAAAAAAATTCTTTTGATGAAATGAAAAGGATTTAAATGTTAATTCCAAATTCTCGAAAATGATTATCATATTCTCAAGCTTTTCAACCCTTAAAACGACCCCTAAATTAAAATAGTAAATATATATGATTACACATTTAAAAATAATATGATTATAAGTAAGAAATCACCATTTTCTTGCATACGTTTTCAATATATATAAATATATATATGTATATAACCGATTTTGCATGTTATTGCAAATAGTTTTGGTTTTTATATATACCCAAAACTATTTGCAATAACATGCAAAATCGGTTCAGTCATAGTATGGTAACTAATAGAGGATCAAACAATAACCTTCACATATTCCAGTGGCAGAGTTAATCTTGAAGCCGGGGGCGCACCGCTTGGACACGTGGTCTTGGCAGAAGAAGCTGCCGTGCGTGTTGATGCAGTGCTGCGACAGGCGCTGGCAGTCGTCCAGCGATTCTTCACACTCGTCGATGTCTAAGCAATTACATGTATAAGGTCCGATAGGATAATTAGCATCCACAATAACTAGGATATATTTTGTGTTATCAGAATAGCATGCGTTCAGGGTTAAGTTTGTGTCAAAAAGTACGAATGTTAAACCTATATGAAAAAATTAAATAAACGAAAATTTTATAGTGGTTTAATTTGACATTGGTCAATTTTCATAACAAACGATGTAAAAATCGATGAATTATAAGGTGGGTGAATATAATAATATATAATAATACATGACCATGTTTCTTGTTTGACTATGGAACTCTTAAATAGGATCCTCTGTCCGAAATATCACATTTAATATTGAGCATTGAGCGTATTATAAATCCGCTTACTGTCCGTCTCTCTAACATGTTTAGTTACTTTAAGTAGCAACTAAACTTAAGTTATAAAATATTAATAAAAAATCCGAACACAACATCAAATATAAAATACATTAAAAATATTAAACCCCTACAGCAAAGTAATTAACCGAATGTAAAATTTTCTTAGATAGAATAGAATTGTATGTATATAGTTTTTATTTTTATTTCATTGTTATTTATTATATTTATTTTCAAATTGTTTAGGTACCTACAGATAGTTAAGTGAAGTATATTCAGAGTGTGGGCGTAATTTTTCCGAATCGAAAATTTAATCTTGACTATGTAGTTTCTTAAATTACCCAATAACCCATTTACAGAGTATCAAAATGTAAACCTTTTTATCGTTCGTATAATCTTACCAATACAATCATCATCAGGGCCCGCTCTAAAGCCTGGTGGGCAGATATCACTTCGCTCTTTTGGGGTTACTCCTGAAGAATCAGTAGAATCGTCTGAAGTAGTCTCCGCTGTAGGTTTAACAGCTTTATTTCCACACTTGTATCCACCTATTATATTTTCACAGAGGTACTTCGGGCAAGGAGGCCTCGGCAATTGGCACTCATTTATGTCTGTAAAATGAAAATTTTAATATTCGTATTATTAAATGTAATTTATGCATTATTTAAATGAAACTGATTGAAATGAAAAATTAATCGAAACGAAACGAAATTAATTAAAAATAAATCAAAACCAATTAAGAGAATTGGAATAAAATAGGGAACGGACTGTTATCAATTTAAATAAAATTTGAATACAATTAAAGAATAATTCCAAGTCAAAGTAAAAAAAAATTAAAATGAAACCAAACTAAATCAAATCAAAGGAAATTAAATTAAATGAAATAGAATGGGATAGAATGAAATGAAATAAAACGGCGAACTGACTTTAGCTGTCGCTCTTTTCAATTAAATTTTTTATTACAATTAAAAATAGTTGCTAGTAAAATGAAACGCTTTATTTAATTCCATGCATTTTTATCATCGAGATAAGCCTGATGCAAATGCAACCTAAACTATTTTATAACAACTAAAATTGTGCCATTATGAATAGAATATGAACAACAAAGAAACAGATTGAACCATTAATGCTAAAATTATCGAAAAGTAAACGCTTCATTCAAAAGTGCAGGTTGATGAATATAATAATTATCTAAGTATAAAGTAATTATTTGTTGCAGATTACCGTCGCAAAGGTTTAGGGCGTTCCGCTTGAAGCCGGGCGGGCAAGTAACCGTGACCTCCCGCTTTCTGAGTGGCACACACTTGTAGGAGCCGGGTGTATTATGACAAACCGTCCCTTCTTTAGTGCACAAGTCGTCTATGGCTTCTGCACATTCGTTTATATCTGAAAGAGAATCCTACGATAAAACTATGGAAGTGTTAACCAAATAAATGATTCTGTTAAGATTTTAGGTACGATCCATTGTGTGTAAATAAGATTCGATGTGGGTGTTTTTTATTTGGATTACATTCTCTGCAATGTTATTATTATCTTAGTTTATCCCAATCACTAATTTAACTAGGTAATTATAAAATTGGCCACACCACTGCTACAAAGAAATAATGTAGTCATCTGGAAATACATCTTTTTATAGCTGTCGTTGCCTTTCCACTGCAGAGAAACAGTCTTCTCCTTCAAGGAAGCACAAACAAAACAAGTAAGTATAGGGCCAGCCTGATGTTGAGTAGTTGTTACCGTAGCTTATGAACGCTTGCAACACCAGGGTTATATAGTTTACCAACGTGTTGGCAAATCACTTTCTTCTTGCTAAACCCCATACTGTGGTTCCTAGGGAAACCTTTGCAGGGAGCTCATTCCACAACTCAAAAGCTGTGCGATTGCGGAACGATGTCGAGCTCATTGCCACTCGACTGTCACGTTTTTCAAGCTGGCTATTATTCTCTCTTGCCTAAACGACTGCTGTCATACTATAAAAGCTTCTTATAATTCGCCACAGTAACTTAAGATACTTCACACATTTAGTGTGATTTTAGTAGAGAACCTTGACATGATTTTCTATCAGCTTGTAGCCTAAACCCATCGCGGCACGAACACTGCACCCTTCCACCATCGTCGTTACAGATATGTTCACACGAATCTTTGTTGCATTTTTCTTCTTCTTTTTTCTTTGTCGTCACCCCTATCTTTTCAGTGGTCGTCTCTGGTTTTTCCGCTGCCTCCTGTGTAACGAAACAATTTGAGTTGAAAGTATTTAAGTACTTGTTATTACTTATTATCTTTAGATTTCTGAAAGTGTCAATTTAGTTTCTGTGCTAACAAGGTAATAATTACTTTTACAGATTCAAACTTTACTTTTAAACTTTTGATTTTTAACCATTTAAGCATCTATTCTATGTTTCAATCTTGAACCAAACATAAATAAAGGCCTTACCAAACAACATTGATAATAGGCATTCTTTCTAAATGCTGTGTTGGGACTGGAGTCCGGGTCAGCAGGTGCTCCACATGCCTCCTTTCCTTGAGTTTCGCCCGTCCAACGACCCAAGGAACACTCTTCACAACATGTCTGAAATTTCACCAAGACAAGCAATTAACGACTTCATCAAATGGAAACACTATAACGGAACGAACGTTTTCGGTGGTCCGTCTCCGGTAAAGGACCGGATGATGTAGGAAACGGTGAAATTTTTTAGGCATCCATTCTTAGGTGTCGTGTTTTTAAATACCGAGATCAAAGGAGTCTCGATAAGTTGTGACATATGGGTTGTCATAACAGTTCTTAACGTTGACATAAAAAAAATCTATCTGAGATTGGTTATCTATAATCTATACTAAAACTATTACTACTACTTCTTACCAGTGAAAAAACCGGAGTGTTTCTAGGCACCTACTATGTTTTGCTGTGTTCTTGTTACTGGGTTGTGATAGTGTGTGATTTAGGTATGTACTAACTATACCTTTTATTTACATCTAGCACGACGGTTTTTATTTCCTGTTATAACTGTCACCGTAAAATTGTAAATAACGTTAGGTTATAATCTATCTAGTGAGATTGTATACTATGAAACAAAATGAGGCAGAAATCGCAATGTATAAATCTTTTTGGGTGGGTTAGGTTTAGTTTCTCTTGTGATCACGTAGATGTGGAGCGAGCGATCGAATCAAGTTTCACATAATCTAAAAGATACACTTTATAATATTTTTTGTTCCATAGTATACAATCTTACTAGATAGATTATAATCTAACGGTATTTACAATTTTACGGTGACATAACCACTACTCTTCGCGTCTACTGCGAGGGCCGCTGCGCGTCAGCCTGTTAGCGACGTCAGCACCGAGGGAGGCCTGGAGTTCTTTAAACTCCAAATCCTCGGCCTGTCTGGAGTACTCTGTGCTCCAAATCCTCGGCCTGTGCGGTAGGTGCTTCAGCGTGATCACCGCTCCACACCACCTACGGGGCGAACTTCGTCCACGTGCAGCATTGCATTGTGCCGGCCACGTGCGGCATTGCATTGTGCCTGCCACGTGCGGCATATTTTTACACTACATAAAATCAGTCCCGTCCGCGGCTACCTACTTTGGCGGCGTAGACCTGCGGGGTGTCCTCGCCGTGCAAGATCGCCGATCGGGCTCTAGGCCGAAGAATCTATTTGTGTATCTATCTCTATTAAATGCTTGAAAACTTTACACTTTGAATTATGTGTAGGTAAGTTTGTGTTTTCTCTTTCTTTCTATTTAGTAAGGTAGTCGCTACTGATGTAAAATAGGTAGTTTCTATATAAATATATATTATGGGTTAAGAATCACCTTATTTGATTGGGTTTATACTGTCTATTAAATATTGTTATCATAAAAGTGAAAGAGTATTACAACCTGCCTTAACCTTAAAAAGTAGTTTCTTTACTTGCCACTGAACTCCCTCTAAGTACTTAAACTTCTATCTTCTGAGCACCTAGCCGGTGCATTCGATAACAGGATACTACTACTATAACCTGTCCTGTTATAACACTTTTCCAAACCTTCGCTCTTATTATTGTGTGAAAACCGTTAGGGGCTTCCATAATCACGTGACGTATATAAGGACTCTGTGCTGTGGCAATTATTTAGGAAGTTATTGGATTTTTGAAGGCTCGAAAACGCGCGAGTGATACCCCTGGTGTTACAAGCGTCCATAGGCCACGGTGACCGCTTACCATCAGGCGGACCGTGTGCTTGTTTGCCATTTTAGTAAAAAAAAAATTACATTATTTGATTTTTCAGGATCCAAATGTTGCATCCGTGGATCATTTAGTTACTTCAATTTTAATGTTCAAAGTTAAAAAAAAATACTGACTACAAGTAAAAAAAAATCGTCGGAGTCCGATCCATCGGACAAAGCAGTCGGACTACGTGTTTACAGGTTGATTCTCTCCATCTTGAGAAGTGTCACTTGGCATTGCTTTTCCTCTTAAGCTTAATTTTGACCCCCACTTTCCCTAATAACATCTTGGTTTCATTCTTGTCATAAAATAAGGTTGTCGCGTATTTTTGAAGTCACCGGACTTTTATTATCATATTAAATTATGAGTACTTTAAAAGATTTATTAATTAACAGTCTGGATAGATTAAAAATATCAGAACTTCTTTGGAACTAAAGTGTTATATGTAACATACAGACATTGTTACTTGACATACCTTTCCTATATCTGTTCGTGGAACTGCGCACTTCCGATTAGGAGCCAGCTTTATACCAGCAGTGCAATCGTCTTTCTGCCTGAAATAAGACATGAATTAGCGTTTTTCATTTAATACTAGCGTTAATCCACTTTGTCTCGAATATGACCATTAACTTTTTAGAATTAAACACTATATACTTATTTATGCAATAATTTTATTTTTACATATATGCATACACATATACATATATGTAATTATATTGTTATTAACTTTTATGTTATTAATTTAGTGTTATGTACATAAAAGAATGTTGTCAAGGCCTTGCTACCTTTTTGTATTTTTTCCTTAGGGACTACGGAAAGAAATCTCTAGCAAACTTATAAGGACGCCCTTTGTAAAATTAATCATTTCTTGTAGTGTTATTTATGTGTAAAACAAAGATTTAAAATGAAAAATAAATAGCCTTATTTACTAACAAATCTCTCTACCCACTACTAACCACCTTTTTTTTTGTTAAAAAATATTTTTGTGTATGATTTTTAACTAAATTTCGTTTGATATAGTATTGACCACTTCGCTTTTACATGATTTAATCATTTTTGGTAATTTATTTATTTTAAGAACAAAAAGACAATATAACATAAGTAGTTACTATTATTGAAAAACCCATCTCTATAACGTGCAAGAAGCAAATCATGTAACAGTTGGATGAACATTTTTAGGTTATGTCTATCCAGCTGAGCACGAATCAACCTGTTGCCATAGGCAAATTTGGACCGGGAGCGGGATCCGGGGAAATGTTGTTTCTCTCGTATATATATCTTGTCCGTAATGGCCTTAGTTTATTCAAAATATCATTAACATAATTAAGTAACAAAACTAAAATTATCTTAACTAAAAACCTAAAAAATATATAAATAAAACATAATTTAAATTTTAAAACCCCAGACTCATAAAAAGAATATTTCATCTAAAGTAAACCCCTTTGGTATAATACCATTGACACTGGCGGCATTACCTCTCTGCACAGCCAAACTTAGCCTTTGAGAGAGGTAGCATCCTGCCCTTAAATCACCCGACGCAAGAACAAGTCTTTTAGATAAGTTCTTAACAAAAGACTTCGCATTCGATGGCCAAGGGCCAAGTGTCTCAGAAGCAAGTGCCACAAAATCATAACATTAATGATGAATGTTTGCGGCGCTTACGTAGTTGACGTACTCTGAACGTAAGACGGAACAAGTGTATCTTGTCCGTTGGCTTAAAATAATAGTTAAAACGTCTTTTCAGGGGTTTTCATGGATGCCGAATGCATAGCAATTCTCAAAATTTACCAACCTTAACCCTGCACTCACTTGGAGTGAGCGTTTTAAGACAGCTGCCGAAACTTTGTTGTATTAACGTGCGCTCCGTGCGTCTTGTTGTATTTGGGATTTAAAGTCCATATGATTTTAAGTGGTTAATGTGTACAAAAACTATTGTGTGTGTTACATATTTTTAAGTAATATTTTTTACTATAACCACTCCAAAATCTACATTTTCTTCGACGATTAACGTTGCAAAAGGCAATGTGAAAATTTTATGGCTATTTATCATTTCACTGGAAAGGGAAAATCACTCAACAAACTTTCGCTATGTAAGGACAAAGCCTATCTAAAACTGGTTGGGAAGATAAACCAGGTCTAAGAAACAGAGATAATTCCGACTAAGATGCAATTTTCAAGGTTATGAAGTCGTTTAACTTAATAGACTTTACAGTGCCCAGTTCAAGTGTCAGCAACATTGCCACAAATGACCGGGCAACCAAAGATATGCAGGCATCGCTTCTCAAAGCTAAAAAGCTTGGCTCAGATCTGGTTACCAACTTTGTTAATCAGCGGTTACTTCTTCAAGCCTTCAACCAGCTGAAAGTTTTATGATAATAATCCATGAACAAATTCTGCTTTAACCCTCTCAGACTTCTTTAAAGTTAAGGACACTAAAGATCGGACAAAGATTGTAGAGACTGACAAGGTTATTGGTCGGTCTATTATATATATATAAGGTCTTATTGTAGTTTACGAAACAGGCAGACAAATTGACTTGCCTTCAATTTTGAAACAAGAGCTTCTTCCAGTACCTTTTATCGGTGTCAGAAATGAATGGCACGCTCAGATGGTCAGAAGAAGCATCGGTGGTAAAACTTGTTTCTGAAGGCGTAGAATGTAAGTCAATTGAAATCAATTGCAATACTTCACAACTGATAATAAATAGATGGTCAAGCTCTAGTGAACAGCATTCGAAAACCGGCAAACGCCACTACTTTTGGAGACCTTGCTGCAATCTTTATCGACAGGATAGTTTACCTTGGAAAAACGTATGCCAGGGTTGACATAATTTTCGACCGGTATCGTCTAAAGTCAATCTAAAGTGGGATTCGCTGCAGATGAACCAGGGAAGCCACTCCAGTACGAAGAGACATCAAAAATGCAACCGTTCCACTGCCAAAAGCTTAGACGAATTTTCTATCACTAGGAGAAAATAAGGCTGACCTCGCCCACTTCCTCTCTGAAGCGCTTCTTCAGAATACTTTGGGAGCCGTTGAATTCATTGTATCTAGAGGATTCACACAAGAAGAGGTTGTGCAAAAAACCAACCCAAAATTCGACGTCAGCACTCTATCTGCGACGCATGAAAAGGCCGACACACGCGTTGCTCTACATGCTGTCCACTCCAATGATGACAACATCGTCGTGATGGCTAGATGGATTCCGATACCTGTTTCCTGCTGATCCATCACTTCGACAAAATTACGAGCTTCAAAGTTTGCAGGATATTTAGTACGACAAAAGAAAGGAGGTATATCCCAGACCATGAGATTTGCAACATACTTCCCAATGATCAAAACATCTAAGTGTTTAACAAAGAAAGCAGCTTGGAAAGTCTTAAATGGAACGGCCTGCCAGTTTTTGAACGTTCTAGGGCATGGACATGAAGAATGGACTGACTTGCACCAAGTTGTGCCACAGTTTTTGACAATGTTTGAACTCTATAAATAGTTCATTTCTGATCTTCCTAACAGCGTTACCAAGGAAAAACGACGTGGTTAATTGTTTTTTTGTCTCTGCAATCTTGCAATAAACAGTTTGAACTTTGATTACATGGCTTCCAGGCAGCAAAGTTTCGGCTGCCGTCTTGGGCACCATCTTGGAATTCATACAGCCAAATCTCAAAGTAAGTCAATTTTGAGCATTGCAATATGTTTTGTAAACGAGAAAACCACTAAACAGGCGCTTCAATCTTAATTTTAAACCAACGTACAAAGGAGATATAGGGAAAACAGAGTTTTGGCTGCCATCTTGGATTCCGGACTAAAGGTCTAAATTTCGCTTTGGCAACAGACAAATTCGTATTCAGTGGGGTCGAAATACTCTAAAAAAGTTGTTTCCCCAACTGTTACATTATTGGCTTCTTGCATCGTCTTAAAATAATAAATAAATATTACCTACGCACGCACACTGCGGCGTGACCAAAGTATAAATAACCGGCCTAGTGCGTGTCGTTCCGTAGAATCAGAACAGATGTTCCGTAGATGTTATGTCATTGACAGCTGTCGCGAAGCCTAGACAAGGGCATTATTATTATTACGGATTACACTATTAAATATTTTGACAGTCGGCTGTTAAAATACGCACTGAGCCAGTGCGGTGGACTATGGTCTAAGCGTCCTTTTTCTACTGAGACAACAACTAATACCGTTTGTAATTAAGTCCATGTAAAATATGATCTCGTTCTAAGACGATTTTAACACACTACGATACGATGACAGCACTGTAGGTAACATATATTTATTGCAGCATCAGTTTTTAAAAGCTTTGATTGCATTTTTGCCCTATATGCCCTTTATATACACCTGAAACTACCATTTTTAAGCATATTTCGTAAAAAAAATGAAAGTTGTTCACTGCAGTAAACTGTAGTCTTTTGTAGGTTCTCTTACTGAATTTGTAGTTCGCAACATCCCTTGGCTGTGGTTACACAGAATTCCATTTGGTCAGGCTCGGTGTCTTCGGGTGGCTCGATGGCTGAGCAATCTACTGTTGAAGCCATCCTCAGAGCTAGCATCTCCCCATGGTTGCAGCATGTCTCCGTCACTTCTGCTGCCTCTTCTGAAGTGATTGCTGATAATGATAAAATGGTCAAATTAGCAAAATTCATTTATAAAAGTGTAAACTGGTTATCGGAAGTTATTAAGAAAAAAAAATAAGAAAATACCAACTATTTGTAGGTAGGATTAGTTTATTGAAAAATTATCCCTCAGAGGGCAAAGTAGGAAATAAAATTTGTATAAGTTATTGTATGAGGATAAAATTTTGATGAAAGTAAGAGACAAAATGTAGGCAATTAAACCACAAAGGATTGTGAATATAAGTGAAATGGAGTTTGAATGGAACACTAATTGGAAATATTGTGTGTAGTTGGAAAGTGTGTTATCTACCACAGCGCTTGGAGATAAAGTTGATGGGATAAGGTTTTATTTAAAATATTATTGTAATATCGTTATATGTATTTATTTAAATTTAATTACACACTTATTCTTATAGTTATAATTCTTCTGTAACGAAATTCAGTGTGTACCTACGTCACTGAATTGCCTGTAAACGGCAGAAACAGATTTTCTTGAATTGTTTTGTGAGTGTTGGAGTGGGTCTTTGGATAGTTCAGACTCATAATTTGACCCGGTAGATTAGGGTATAACCCGACAGGGTCTAGGTATAGCAAAACAATGTTTGATTGGTCAGCTAGTTTCCTATAGATCTTGATGACAACATATGTGACCTTCACGGCGCAGGTACCTACAGTGGCCAACACAGGCAGGCACATATAATAAAAAGTGGTAAACTTTCTAGGGTTCTGTACCCGAACGGTCTAAACAAGGTCTATTGCTGTCACTAACTTGTCCGTCCATCATTTGTTCAGTTCAAGCTACAGTCTTCAATTTCAAAGTATAAGCATTTTGTTGAACCAAAGCCATGCAAATGTCAAAAAAAAATTTAAATGTTTTTAAGGGGAGTTCCGACACAGTATAACGAGGGCGAGTAAAAAAAATTTTGACATACCCCACTTCGCTGATTCCATTCGGACGGCTTATATTCTACATTTGATACGGAACCCTAAATGTGCGCAGATCGAGACGCACTTGGCCAGTTTTTTGATAATGTTTTCATTATCTTAAATAATTCTCAGTCGTGATCGCATTAAAATAAACACAAATACTAAAAAAATCGTATTATAAATACTAAATTTTCAGACGAATCAATTTTGCAGAAAGTTTAAACTTGCTTTAAGAGAATAAAATCTAATCTGATTTTATGCATACTGTGCACTGATCAGGCGTCATCTCTGAGCAAGCACCACAGCATCCCGCTCAGCAATATTATCCAATCAGCGAAACACCCGTGAACATTGTGTGTGGGATTCTTGGATATTTATCTTAATACTGGCCACCAGCCACGAGTCAACGTCAATATAGACTTCATAAATATGTCTACAGTCTCAACCTAAGTTCTAGTATATTATATAGTCTGTGCCCTAAGTTGCCTTTTCTCTTTCAAATTGATTTGTGGTTGTTTTTTTCTTAGGAAATCATATTGTTGTCGACTTATTTGCCACGGTTTCAAAGTTAGCACCTCTACTCCATGCTTAATATTTTAAAAATATTTTAGATTGATTTTAGGCCACTTATTCACGAAAATACATAGAAAAGAACATTATAAGACTACATAGTATAAAGCAGTATGGTTTTTGTTCGAAAGAGACTTTTTTGTTAATATATATGTTATAGTTGACGAGAAAATCGATGAAGTTTAAATATATCTTTTTAATTCATAAGAATGATTTTTTTTTTTAAATGATTAAGCGCGCGATGTAAGTACTCTTATATTAAGATAATGTTACAATAAATCATTTGCAACATATCGAAGACGTCATGATTAAAAAACTAAATGGGGTTTGTAGGATATAAGGATACATTCGGTTTTTGCTATTTTCAAAGAACAATTATAGGGTTCGTTCATTTTGATATTTTCCATACATACATATTACATAATTTTCCGGACTTTTGATAACACCAGTTTTGTTACTAACAAAATTTTTAGTTGTGCCAAACGTACGGCTGATTGATTTTTTTTATCTTATTTGGAAATGTCAGGCGGTGCACCCTGCAAACAACATTAAAGAACATACCTACATGTACAAACATGAGTTTTAAGACGTATCTCCGGATCAAACTTAATGATGTACTTAAAAAATATTAAAACTTGACAATTAAGTACCTAAAAAGCGTATTGTACATAACATGAAACTAAACGGTTTTTTTTTTCGTGCGTTAGTTGGATATTTTTTTTGGTAATAAAAGCTTACACGGTTAATATTGTATAATATGTTTTGCATGATGAAAAGGTCATTTGTCAATTTAAATCATAGAAGTTTTAATCGATGTAATATAAAGCTGTAATAACTTAAAAACTGTAAGGTTGAAACATACGGGAAATGGAGTAATGAGTAAAGAATATGACAGAAATATAAAGGGTTAAATTTTTGCTACGCAAACCTATGACTAGACAAGTGCAAGGCTTATACTTAGAGTGTATTTACACACTAGTCTGTATACACAGAGTAATTCGTATCTACTACGGAAATAAATATACTTAGAGTGTATTTACACACGAGTCTGTATAAACAGAGTAATTCGTATCTGCTACGGAAATGAATTAATTACATTAGTAACGCCTTAGCATTGAAGATGTATCCATGATCAGTATGCAGTGTAAGTGCATTCGTTTCTAAGTTCCGACAGAATCACGTGTATCGTATGTTTACACTGTAAATTCATCCAATTGACCATGTTTGTTATTCACGATGTATCTTTTAGTATGGATATCTGGTAAACTCGATGACCTCAGACCTTATTGTGTATGTACTTAATATGTATATCAGTCAAATAATGAGATAGTCGTCTAAAATAAATGTAAAATGGTGAGTAAATTCTAAATAAGTATAAAAGTATAAGTATACATTTTCATAAAAGGGCTTATCTTTTAGCTTTGAATAGAACAAGCTGAGCAGTTTACGTGAAAGAAGTGAGATTTCTTTTTCTCTGCCTGTGTTCGAAAATGATGTTAGTTGCTTTAAGTGTTAATTTAATACCAGAAAGTTTTTAAAAACTGAAGTATCGCTAACTTACATAGAAGACAACCTCTATTATAGATAGTACCTATAGGATTAAGGACATTTTTGAGCACAGTCTCGAGAATACCAGCCTCGGAATGAAGAATGAATCGAGAGAAAAATGTATGATTGTTCTTTTACGGATCTCGCAGGCACTCTCATATATAACAGACGCTCCCTGCATTCTTCAGCCATCGATCCTCCGCCCCTTAGTCGAAGAAGTATCCGTCTGCCGCATAGCGATGACCGGATCCATAGAGCTGCTTGACGTACTTGACTCGGATCACCGCCCTCTCGATTAGTTTGGCCATCTGACACTCCTCCCAACCGTGAAGGACTGGGATAAATTTGAGCAATAGCTCAAAAATCCCAGCTCGCCTCACCTAGATCGCCTTTCCGACAATATCTCGCCTAGCCAGAGCGTTGAAATCAGATACCATCAACTCCCTCCCTTCGCTAACGCGTCCCAACAACAAAACCGCGTTCGGTTACGACGAAAAAAAGGATTGCCTTGCATCTAGCCTCCAAGCCCAATGGGGCTTAAGCCATTCGATCCCGACCGCGTGCGAGAGGTAGACGGTAAAGTGGAGCGCAGAGCATCCCTACCCCCCGTTACGGTCGACGAGGTCAAACAGGTCATCAAAGACCTACGCCCCGCAAAGCCCCCGGCGTGGACAGTATCTCTTACGATATTCTTAAGCGCCTTTCAACGCTGCTATCGAAAATTGCATTTTTCCTTCTCAATGGAAAGATGCAATTGTTATAGGCATATAGGACAAGCCAGGAAAAGCTTGTACCGAGCCTACCGACCTATAAGTTTACTAAAGTCTCTTGGTTAACTTTTCAAACGCCTCCATCTCGCTCGCCTACGGAACGCTATAGTCTACAAAGGCATCTTAATCTTTATCGATGAGCAGTTCGGCTTCCGCACCAAACACTCGTGCGTCCACCAAGTCCTCCGTATCACGGAACACATTCTCACTAGCTTCCAACCAGTATTAGGTAAGCCCCGCCACACGGGCGCTGTCTTTTTCAATGTAACGAAAGCCTTCGACAAAGTCTGGCACAACGGTTTAATTTATAAACTGTACAACTATCAGTATCCAGACCGCAGCTTTCGCCTCGTCCTATACAAGCAGGAATCCCAAAAGGGTCCGTGCTCTCCCCTATCTTGTACCTTCTCTAGAGCAACGACATCCCTTAAACGTTAGGTACCCAACTAGCCCTCTTCGCGGACGATACCGCTATTTACCGTAAGTGAGTCGAATCACTAAGAGACTACAATACTCAATAACCGCCCTAGGCGAATAGTTTTGGAAATGGAGAATCGAAGTGAATCCCGACAAAAGCTCTACCATTCTCTTAACCGTTGGCCCCCCTCCGCGACCATTTTCCCTCCCTTTATTCGGTCGTACCATTCCTTGGCAAAACAAGCAATAGGCGTGGTGGTGCTCCCTTCCAAAAAATGTGACAACTGCGTCTTTATAATTATAATTATACCCATCACATTTCTGAGCAATGTTTATAAGCTTTTCTCGCAAATTCGACGGTTTCCAACCTTCCAAACAAGCCGGTTTCCGAAAAGGCTATACCATCCACATACGCACGCTGCGCGATATTATACTCAAGTCGGAAAATTAAAATTGGCGTCTGTGCTTAGCGTTTGTGGACTATAAGAAAGCCATTGATTCGGTAGAACATGGGCAGTACTGCAGACTCTTTAGAGATGGCTTATAACTATCGAAGTAGCGAGATGCTAAAGTGCTCGTACGATAACGCAACCATGTCAGAACTCGAAAGCGATCCAACTCCAGAGTAGTGTGAGACAGGGAGATGTCATATCTCCGAAACTACTGTTTAATAGTTTAAAGAATTTATTCTTACTCGGACTTTTACAATGTCAAAGCCACTTACATGAAAACAAGAAGATAAATAAAAAAAGAAAATGAAAACATTAGCGCCTCTATTTCCCATATGTAAAACGTACTCGTTATAAACTTAAAAGTTGGGTATGATTGATTATATAAGCCATATTGTGTATAAAAAATACAACGATGACCCAAGTAATAAAGATATTAAGTTATTAACCTAAAACCTATACTGTCTGCGATCAATATAGCTATGACTAAAAAAGCAAACTCTGTTCGGAAATGAGAAAAAATCGCCCGTAGCTGAATTAGATAAAATAAAACAACAGAAAGAAACATGTAAGAGGAAATAATTCGCAAATGTGCCGTAATAGATCGATTTGGATGAAACATAAATCGCAAGCAAGTTATTTTAAGCCAAACCTTAAGAAAATAGAAAGACAATAGCGTGATAGAAGTTAAACTTTTTTGCATGCACACAAATCCCTGACTTATTCATTCGCGTTCATCAGTCTCTTGGCTAAGTTCGTAATTTACCGTCCTGCGTCAAATCATTTCTCCCATCAAAGAGTGTGCAAAGAGGTTTCACTTCAGAAAATCGCACGCTATACGCAGTGAAATCGGATGAAACAGATTATCTGATCTGGATAAATTAGAATCGCATTAAATAAATTTGTAAATAAGGAAATTCTACAAAAGTATTCATCGTAACTGAAGTGATTGTGACAGATTTACTAAAACGTAATGACGAGTATGACGAAATTCGCAAGTTGCTCAAATGTTAGTTAGGTAGTTAATTTAAAAATGAATATATATATCCATATATTCAAAATTCGCATTATCCATATATTCAAAATTCGCAATTTTTTTTTTGTTGTTAAGAGTTGTTGACTTCGCGGCGCCTCGCAGCGGGCTTCATACAAACGATTTTCTCACTTATTTTTGACACTAGCGGATCAAACACCACGAAATTTTGAAGACATGTTCTAGTAATAAATATCTAGGTCGGCAGTGTGCCAGTTTTCTATCAAATTTTGTAGTACATATATATATATATTATAGATTTTGGAAAAACCACTGTATTCGGCTTGGGATTATGACTAAGAAATTTCACAGTGATTGATCAATAAATGGCAAAAACAAATGAGAAATTCGTTTGTATGAAGCCCGCCGCTGCCAGTCGCCACGAAGTGTATCATCTTAAGGAGGTACAAAAACTTTCAAAACATCAAGAATGTTACCTATACCAGACCTTCAGCTTTTCGTGTTAATTCTTCTACTTATGCCTAAACATTAAAATTAAACTAGCTAACTTAAAAACTAACAAAATTATATTTTAGAGACAGCTTGTTTATAATGATGGTTGAAAATTCTAACTTTGTGCCGTGATCAGAGAAAAACCAGCTCTCCCGTGCCGCAAAAACCAAACTATAACAAACTATTTAAAAGATAAGAATATATTCTTTGCTAATAAATATAATTTGACCCTATCCACCAGGTATTAAATGCAATAACATAATGAGAACTATTCTTACATATTATACGTTTTAAATAGCAACAATATACAGATTACAACAATATAAAACTATGTATTTTTAACAGTGAAAGCTGTGTGCCTCAATTTCGCAAACTGCAGTTTGGTTTCCATAAGATGCATGGAACTATGGTCGCCACACAGTTTGCTTCCCGAGTTATGCTGATTGGGGTCAGGCCCTCGTTTTCAAGAGATTAGGGTCAAACATCAGGTCTCCTGTCGCCGTCACGCACTACCCTGCGGGGATTAAGGATAATAGGAAAATAGACTTACTCCTGCTAGAAGAGCTCTTTTGTTTGCTTTTTTGAGCTCTATAATTTTATTATGCATTAGATATTTTCAATTCAATATTAAATTATTCATTTATTTATATCACAAACAAGGTTTTTATGATCCCAAAAATTATATTGAATACAGTTTCTTAGTATTTTCGAAAATCTTATAATTGCGGTTCGGCGAAGGATTAAATCATAAAGGTTACATAAGGAGTATTGCCAAAACGGCAAAAAAATATATTGGGTAACCTGTATGAGTAAGCTTTGCACCTACTTACTCACTTACTTAGTTACCTACTTAGTAGTATCATATAATTAATCTTTGTAGAAAGGTAAGAACGAAGAAAGGGTTTTTCAGCTTTTATAATCATAGTGTGACTTAATAATTGGAAAACATATGGGACTTTAAAAATAGGTTAGACTAAAGCGATAGATAACGATTTTTGGACTAGGACTCGCATTCACAATTTTCCAATTCAATCAGCACCAGCCTAATCAAACACCCTTAGTTAAAGAAAAAGGGGGCGCAATTTCATGTCTATATACCTAATGATGATGATAATAACCGATAGGGGAGAAAGTTTCAGATTGGTGACTACAGATCGTGACGGCCTTCTCCTAGGTTGACCGTTCTCCTTGGTGGGCTCAGGACAGGCCGTTGGTGATATGAAATAATACGGAGAGGCCTAAATTAGTGGACTCTCGTCGGTATCTTTGTAATAGCCACCCTAATCGATTACGTGTTAAACGATATCTTTGACGAAATTCGATACATTTGCGTATCATGTTACTTACTACGGTGGAATTGACCAGGGTGGGATACATTTTTAGGGCATATTATAAGCCTCAAACTTCATACAATATTTTATGAACACTAGCAAATTTTGATTCACAACCAAAATCTATGAAATATATGGTATTGAAATCTGCGCACGTCTTAAGACTCGGTGCCCTAAATTAAAAATTACAAGATTACAGGCCCACTGCATATAACAGTAATCAGTTTTCAGATATTTACTAAAAACTAACTCAATTTTTTTAATTAAGAAGTAGGGAAATTTTTTATGGACTATCAGTTATATGTTTACCAATGGAGTACTTGCTAAAAAAATGAAAAAAACGTCTTTTTGATATTTTTTCTATCTAGGCAAATTAAATATATGATGTTCTTGCTAGTAAAAACCTTCCCTATGGCTTCTCATGTTCATATTTAAAAAGGTTTCTTATTCGTAATAGAAACTACGTTCAAATTTTGTAACAATTTTAGATTGAGGCAGATTAGGTTAACATTACATAAGAAATTTACTACACTTAATAAATAGAGCCAAGGTTTAGTATTTTTATTTTATCTTAGATCGAAATTATGTACCTACGCATAGCTGCTAAAGATTTTTGTAATTTTGCAGTAATTTAAGCAAATGTAGAAACAAAATTATTTACACAGACGTATCCTATGACTTCTTGTGTTTAAACAAATGTTTAAAAGAAACCAATGTAAGTTTGCCAACCTATTGCTCATATATACTATACTTACCGATGACTAAACTTCTCGATAAAATGCAGAACAATTTCAAAATTATTAAAAGTTTCATTTTCGACGTAAGAAATTAAATCACTTCACAAATATTCAATTTTATGAGCAGCCAAAACAACTATTTTCAAACTCACTTATCACTTTTAGTTACTTTTATGAATGGCACTTTTTAAATATTTTTTGTGGAGCAATGGTTAAGCGAGTACTCTTAGCGCCCTGTTTCTTGGTAATGATGACTTGTGGGTCAGACCCCAGGTCGCTGTGTGATAAGATTCTGCGCATGACAGTAATGCAGACTATGGTTTAGGTCACAGTTCAACCGTATTGGGAAAACAGCAACGAAAACAACATACGTGGTAGTTTATTATTTTTAACAGATGATATATTGGAAATATGTTTATTTAAAATTTGAATAAGTTTGTTTTTTTTTTAGAATACTTTATATTATTTAATACTTTTCTTTCTTCTGAGTTTGGCTGTTGTCATATGGCAGCAGTTATTTATGTTAGAGGTCTTATAACTCTGACAGTTGAGTGGCTCGACAACGTCCTAAGGCCTAAGCATTCTTACTCATAGCAGAGGCCTGTGCCCCTGTAGTAGGGGCGTACAGACTGAAGCAACATCATCTGAGCTTGTTCAGTTCTACACGTAAATCTCACTACCGCAGGCACTCGTCGTCTGCCTCTGCCCATGTAGGTGTAGTTTTTATACTTTAACGCTTTTTTTTATACCACTAAGGTCATCGTAGTCTATGGACGCTTGCAACACCAGGGGTATTACTCGCGAGTTGCCGACCCTTCAAAAATCTAATAACTTCTTTCTTGAAGAATCCCATACTGTATTTTTAGAGAAAACCTTGGCAGGGAGCTTAAATTTTGAATATCCTCATTCAAACATAGTACCGCTTACCATCATGTGGAACGTATGCTTGTTTGCCACCTTAGTGGTATAATAAAAAAAATTACTTATGTATATTACGCAAATAAAAATTTATATTTTAGATAACTGAAATCACACTAGTGAATAAAAGTTGACAAATATTAATACTGAATCCACTGACTCTATATGTATGTATTCATGAATCTTATACTGAATTACGTCACACAATAACAACACTGAGTTAAATGCGTATCGTGGTTTCATAGTAATTGGTATTCATTAACATAATTAACGAACCTAATTTTGAATACGGTTCGAGACATCCAGTAAGATTTTTGGGAGGTCAATGGCATCATTCTAAAGTAAAACTTGGTGTAAAATCTAAGTGTGTGGAAGTAAGACTTTATATTCCCGGTAACTTGAGTAACTTACACTGAATCAAAAACGTATGTATAGACTACCTGATATTCAAATCCTATAAATTAGGTATGTAATGATACGCCTCGTTTATCTGTTTAGTTAAGTAACACAATTCCACCTGACTTAGACTTGGAACCAAGTACGGTACCATGCCGACTTTTCGGCTTCTTAAGAAGGCGATATAGGCCAGAAAGCTAATTTCTGTAATTCTAACGTTGTGAATGTAAATGCACTATAAATCATTAGATAATGTCATATACATTACTATGATATATATATGTTATATACTTCTTAACTAATTTATACCGTAATGACGCCTTGAAACTTTTATTTTTTTGTATGGAATTTTACGTTATTGCTACAACTTAGAGTCAGTGCACTAGATAACAAGTTATTCTAATTATTTAACCAACTTTGATTACAAGCAAATGCAAAACACGCTTTAAAAATTTGCACAAGTTGCATTAAATACAATAAATGAAAATCATTCAGTAAGGTCATGCACTAGACAAAAGCTAGTTTTATAACATATTTTTTTCAATCCTTTAGATGCTATAGTTTAGCCACAAAATTTGCACAAAAACGGCGTATTTTCAGCCTTAAGACGTCAGTCGATATATATAATTTAGATTTTTTTTTATTATTATTCGCCAGTTTTAAATCAAAAATAGTTTTTCGAAAAACTGTAGCCATTCGAAGGTATAGCCGCCCCAATCCAGTGCCCGCCCACTTTAGGCCTGTCTCCGGCCACCGCACAAAAACCTTGAGACTCGACACTAGGTACTAACGTCTCTATAAATAGCTAGTGAATGGCCAGTAGGCTTTTAGAATATTTAAATAAGATTTATTTTTGAATGGTCATGCAATTAATTACTAAATTTTTACTAGTAATGCCACACAGTTTTACTTTAGGTTGGGGCAAAATAGCATACGGCCCACCTGATGTTTAGTGGTCACATATCGACCGTTCGTCCACAGTCTATCGTCATGTATTGTTACACCAGGAGCTAGTCCATTAAAAATCTAATTACTGATTTTTGATTTCCATTCTGTATTTCCCAAATAACCCCAATACTAAGCATTTGCGGTAGGAAGTCCATTAAAAACCGCATCATGAGTGACCACTTAAATTATAAGGTGTCAGGATGAATTTCGTGTTGGAGACGAGCGATGCGACGGCGCACGTCATTTTAAACGATTCCTCAGAATACAACCTATTTTACAAGCAGAAGAACAAACACGCAGGAAGGAAAAGTCACTCCTCAATCCCATCCAATCCCTAAGTGTCTAGTAAATATTTTTAATGTATAGACAGGCACGCTGGTTCTACAGATTTATTTTATGCATAGATAGACAGAGTGGCTGCAGACTGGAACTATGGCCAGTTATTCGGCCCCTTAGTCTTTCTAAGAGTGGGTGTACTAGGCAATTCTAGTAGTAGATCGGCTACCTTATTCTGATACAATATCTCTGAGCTTAACTGCACAAAAAAAAATATTTTTACGGCCAGAGACTGGAAATAAGGTTAATCAGAAATAAAAAGAGTTATATCTTATACAATTGTACTTCACGGCATGCTCATATACAATAGAATGTAAAAAGTCATCCCAACCCTCAAAGCTAGGCCTTCCACGGCCGGATACTGAAAGTAGCCTTTTTGTTCCAGTCCACCGGCCCCATTTTATATAATTGCGGTACAAGATAACGCAAACTTTGAGCCTAAAACGAGTAAATAGACATATCTACACATGTGTTATAAAACATAAACCTATTTTAATATAACTATCAAAAATACACGAACTCACCATTTAAAAATACCTAACATTTTTTTTATTAAATCCGCAATCCGTTTATAAATGCAATCTTAAACCCCGCTGATTGCTTACGGAAAATGTCGCTGCGTCTAGGTTGTAGCAGACAATATAATTTAAAGTCCTATGAATATTACATATACATACATGTTGCAAATGATGTAGCGCGGTAGAAAACTGGTGGGGGCCCTAAACGGTTCCTTGTTTCGACGTATTTGAGACACCGATCTAATCTGATAATACTAATGCTATGATGTTGCAACAACATCTAGCCACTCGCAGAAGAACCGTGAGCATCCCTACTCTTAGCAAAAAATTGCGAGAAGAGAAAATACTGATTGCTATAGAGGTGTTATAGGCTCAAAATTGACTGCACATCATCGTAGAGCCCGCTTGCATTGGAATACGGCGGTGGGTCCTGTGTGGTCTGGAGCGGAATGACAGCAGACGCTATTACCGACCTTGTGTGCGTTCCTTGGACTGGAGGTCCTCGCCGGCAAAGGTCGCTGACTATTCGGTGGTACAACACCGAAATCCTGTGGTCCTGACTTTGTTGGTCGGGGGTTTACATTACCGCACGATGTATCATGTAACACTATCTATGTTTTATCTAATAATTATAGTAATTTATCTTTTTGTATACAAGAACAATAAACCATTATTTGTTTCTTTTGTAATCACCATCTTTTATTTGCATTGAAAAAACATATTTAATTAATTGTAATAATGAGTTTCATTACCTATTAAAATGGTACCCAACATTACCCCTATAATTGGTTCCAGATGAGGTTAAAATGTATTTAAAGTACATTTTCAAGAGATGCGATTTTTTTGACAATCATCAATTTTAATAGGCAGGGGTAGGAGGGGTTAAGTTAAGTTTTGTCATGTGTGTCCATCCGTTTAATGGTTCTCAGGCAGTTCAGCAGCCAAATGTTCAAAACTAATATGTTTAAAGAGAGGTTGGGTACTCGATCGAATAAGCCGCTCGAACAATGAAAGCGGGGCATAGCGAGTACTTGCTCGAATGAGCGGCCCGAACTGGGGAAGTACCTTACAGATAACCGCGGCCATAATAACACTAACATTGAGTAGTGTTGTGTTCCTGGAGGTGAGTAAGGTTGCCAGAGCTCTTTGAGGATTCGCTGCGCGGACAGCGGGGGACCGGCGATTCTCGCTGCTGTCATTGCTCGGCGCAGACACGGCGGTCGGGGAGATCTGATAAAACGGCTGACCGCTGGCCGCCCGCAGATCGAACGGGTTCCTGAACCCAGGGATCACTTAATCTCCACCCTGGGAGGCTGATTCGCCAACCTGTGTAAAGTCTCTGAAGTAGTAGTCGTGCCGGAGAAGGAGACCGGAGTGAACCCGGCTACAACAACAGAGGGGGATCAGGGGCCGTCCAGCCCGCCGTGCCAGCAACCGTATCATCTGTGTTGAGCTTCGGCAGTTCTAGGTGCGGTAACCTTTTGTCCTCTGAGCTGTCGTTACAGTGAATCCTCATCCTTAGTCTAAGTAACTTCATATAAAATTGCCAGAAATAGAAAAAGGAAAAGAGTTTTTACAGCGGCTACTCCATCCACATAAAATGTGGATTTTTGCAATATCAGGGGTATTCACGCAAATCTTAAGGAGTCCACCACCACCTCGAGACTGCGAAGCCGACTATTCTCTTTCTAACGGAGACGCAGATATCCTGCCCGGCCATAGGTGAGATTGCACGAATTAGTGCCCCGGATTTCGTATCTAGTGATGTAATACATCATTGTCATAAGTACGTAAAAGCGCGCTAACAAAATATAATATTCACGAACGATTCATTTAGTGCGATGTTTCTCATTTTATAAGTCAAATAATTGTTTTGAAATATTAATTTATCGTTATTGTCGTATGATGTGTCATCATAACCTTCATTATGCCGGCTACAAACTCGAGCACAATTTTTTGAGTCGTGCCGGTGTATGTATGTTCGTCCGGGAGGATATATGCTGTCGCCGCCTTCATAGCCTTGAAGACAGGGCCTGTCGATATTGTGGGTGCGCGTAGATCACGGCGGCCACACTCGTATCTATGCCTGCCTATACATGTCTCATAGCGGTGAAACGGACGTAACTTGACTCTTCACGCATCTGAGTTTGACGACTGACAAAGCTCTAGAGCAATATCCCACAGCAGAACTAGATATTTTGGGAGACTTTAACGCCCACCATCGTGAGCGGCTCGTAATAATAAGGATCCGAATTTTCTGAGTTAAAACGCAAATTAAATGCTGCCCTCGAGGCTGCATTCAAGAAGAAAGCAACTGCCAGAGCTAAATTCCAATATATCAGCAAAGCAGGTGGGCGACTTGCGAGCTAATTCTCTGGGAGTCGTGCTTTATGGTCGTTTGCTAAAGCTGCAGAGGGGAACTTCTGCCAGTCGTCGTTACCACCACTGCGGAAGACCGATGGTGACTTGGCTCGCAGTTCAAAAGAGAAAGCCGATCTATTGGGCAGTTTCTTTGCCTCCAACTCGAATATGAACGACGAAGGCGCTGTACCACCTACTATACCGTGGTGCAGTAAGGCAATGCCGAAAATCTTCATAACACAGCGAGAGGTCCGGCGGGCGTTGCTTTCTCTAGACGTTCATAAGTCAAGTGGGCCAGACGGTATACCAGCAGTGGTGCTTAAGCAATGTGCTCCTGACTTATGTCCTGTACTCACGCATCTCTTCGCGCTTCGAGGAAGACAGTATGGGGTTCTCCAAGGACTACAGTTTGGGGTTCTCCAAGGACTACAGTATGGGGTTCTCCAAGGACTACAGTATGGGGTTCTTTAAGAAAGAACTTATTAGATTTCTGTAGAGTCGGCAACGCGCGAGTGATACCCCTTGTGTTGCAATTTTTATGGCAACAAAAAATTCATAAATACAACAAAATTAACTAAAAAAATTAACACACCACAGAAAACGACTAAATGTCTTTCCGTAGCTAACGTTGTGACAGAACATTAAACTACGAGGTGTTTCATGTGTCAAGTGCCAAACATTTGAAGTAAAAAATGTTTGATAGCAGCCGGCGGACAGGCAAAAGAGCTACTTAGTTCAATGTCCTTTTATCAGCTTAGGGGCCTTATTTTTTACTTTATAGTTGTTTTTTGAAGTTGGTTTAATTTTTTTATTAGAATTAACCAAAATATTAGAATTATAAAAGTTTCAAACCCTAGAATAAAGTTTCTAAACTTCAAATATCTTTACCTTGGCCTAACCTAGGGACACTAGACATCGCATCGTCGTCCGTACTAATTTGTGTTGTGTAATTTGTATCTTCAAGTCTCGGTATGAGCTGACCCTTAGTCCCACTCCGCTATCAAACGCACTTGACCCAATGCCCGAGCCTAATTTCTCGAAACTATTTACTTATCTCTAAAATAATAAAGAACTTGCTACGAATGATGGATATAAATTTTTACGATTTTTCAATAATATCCGTACTAACATATAAATGCGAAAGTAGGTATGTTTGTTTGTTTGTCCTTGCTTGACGTCGCAACGGATCATCCAATTGAGATGAAATTAAGCGCAGGGATAGTAAAAGAGACGGAGGCTACATTTTATCCAGTTTGAAAATTCAGAGGATTCCCTAAGAATAAGAATAACTGAATTTCACCACCTATTGCAAGTTTCCTCACTATAATCAAGTAAACTGTAGTCAAGTTAGTACTAAGTTCCCGTAAAACTACTACCTCGATAACCGTATTCAGCGCGCACGAAGCCGCAGGCAAAAGCAATCACTAGTTTGACAAAATAAATTAGTTTTTTGGTCAAAATATTATTAGAGCTAAGCTAATGCTCGACTTTATAGGTAAAGATAGGTTGTGAGGCAGTTTTAAATCCTTTGATTCGTGAATAAAGTGATGAGATGATGAGTTGAAAGGATTCGTTAATAATAAAATGGGTACATTAGCAGCAACAAAAACCATTAGAACTAATTCATTCTGTGAAATCTTTTTACTCAAAAATCTCGCGTAATAAAATGTGAAATTCACAGAATGTGGTTATTGCTTTTAACATTTTCCTTACGAGTTTTTAAATTTATATTTTTTATTATAAAATTAAATTCTGGACATGATTGTAATACGAGTAGATAGGTGGGTAACACTTGCGATCGAAACTTAATACTGACAAGAAAATACTTAGGTAGGTAAGTCTATATATATATATGTTTATGTATGTATTGGTTTTTATCTCCAGAAAAAGGTAACCAGTGGGCCATTACAATGAGAGGGCAGGGAAGGCTTTTCACCTAGCACATTAGTCCTGTGTGACAGAGGGTTAGCCTATCGCCGCAACACTGCTTTTTATGCAGTGTAACTGAACCATAGATATACCTAGGTAGTGAAAAAATCCTATGTCTATGAACTGAACTAAGGTACTGGATCCTCGATTGCCAGCTTTTAAGAAATGGGCAGTAAAATAAAAGACCCGGGACAGAATACTATTTCCCCATTGCCAGTTCCTGACGAATTGTATCAAGGAAGTCAGGATTGGGCAGGGGAGCCATAGTCAAACAATAAAATTACCCTCGAATGAAATTGTGAACCGCAATTATCATCTTAGCTCCTTTGAAGGTGTAATTTTTTTTCCTGAAGTTGTTGAAAATTGTAGAGTCGTAGCAAAAATTATTATATATTAAAACATTAAAATTCGTTTATTTTACATTTAGCAATTTCAACATTTAAAAAAAAAAAAAAATTGATAATTAATGTTAATATAAAACCATACTATTATAAATGCGAACGTAACTCTGTGTGTCCGTCTTTTACCTCTACACGCTTAAAACTCTGTACCGATTAAGATTAAATTTGGCATAGAGATAGTTTTTTGTTTTGTGTGAGTGTGTTAAAAACGTCAAGTGAGAGTCGGTTTTTTTTCTATAATAGAGGAGATGCGTTGGAAATTCTACACCGATAACCGAATATAGAGCGGGTGGAACCGCAGGCAAAAGCTAGTAATAAATATTTCTGGACATTAAATACAGCCTCATCTGGTACATAACTAAACAACAAAGAAGTAAAAACTTTTAATACGAAATACATACATATCATGTATAGAAAACGCCTAGACTCAAGATGAACACAAATGTATGCCCTGTGCAGGATCATATACCCCAGCCACTCGGTTTAGCAGACATGACATATTAACAAAAGAATACATAGAATACATAGTTATAAATCATACCTCAATATAATTGACCTATGTACATTGTTATTTTTGTATTGTATATGTTTTAACTGTCCTATAATTGTGTACATGAAATAAAAAAATAAAATAAAATAAAAAAAATACATAAAAATGTTGGTAATTCTTTACTTTCCAAGAACGCTTGGTTTTTACGGAACAAAAATTTCTTTTGATAGAATACCACATTTATATACGAAGATGAAATTCAGAAACTCTCGGAGGACACTAGTTTTTCCGGAAAAAAATAATTAAATTTCATACAAAAACAGCCATTACACAACAATAAATATCTACAAAAACAAAACAAATGAGAAAATAAAATAACAAGTTTTTTTTTAAAAAAAGCAATATTGTCAGTAACAATCGAGTACTTACTCTGTACAGTAATAATCGATAAAAAATAGGCCGGCGAAGTGCCAGAAACAAATTGTTCTAATTTAGAATTGTTTCATATTCAAAAAAACAACGTTGACAATACTTACCAGCCTAAAGAAAAATACCCATACGGCAACCCACTTTGGAACATGAAAACTCCGCGGAGCTCCGGCTTCGCGCGCTATCTTTCATGTGCTCCGCTTGGTTTCGCGCGCAAGGTTTCATGTTCCAAAGTGGGTTGCCGTGACTATACTAAATAAGTAGAAATTGCTTCTGGCGCTCGCCGGCCGCTGCCGCGGCACGCTCCGCTCGGCTTCGCGCGCTAAGTTTCATGTGCTCCGCTTGGTTTCGCGCACAAGTTTTCATGTTCCAAAGTGGGCCGCCAGAAACAAATTGTACCTTAAACCGGTGTCTACCCTGCCCCCCCTAACCCTGTCAAACGATTTTAAATTAGAACGATTTGTTTCTGGCACTTCGCCAGCCGCTGCCGCGGCACGCTTCGCTCGGCTAGTGCGGTGTTCACCATGTAACCTAACGGCTCGTCGGTTCGGTTTGGTATGGATTCGCTGCCAGTTTTTTGATTTTAATTGAGTATACATATAAATATGCTTTTCTATCGATTAAAATTAAAGAAAAGTAAAATCGATTAAATCTTGTGTTTATTTTTTTTCTAAGGCTGGCAATTATTTTTTTGAAAAAAAAAGTTTTTATTTTAGATGTTGGTGTGTAATGGCGGGTTTTGTATGAAATCAATTTAGTTGTTTTCGTGAAAATCTAGTGTCCTCCGAGAGTTTTTAAATTTTATCCGTGTGTATAAATGTAGAGTTCTATCAGTTAAAACCATCGTTACGTAAAAACCAAGCGTTCTTGGAAAGTAAAGAATTACCATATTTTCGAACGAGCTATCCAACGACACAACACACAACGGGGTAGACAAAAAAAATTTTTTTTATTATTTTATTTTATTTTACCACTTTGATTCGTATATCTATGTAAAATTACAGCTTTCTAGTACTAATGGTCTCGCGGCTTACGCGGACAGACAGACAAATAAAAATCAAAATCTTTTTATTCAAATGAACGCTTTCGAATCGTCAAGTAAATTAAATACAACTAGCTTTACAAACTAATTACATTACTGTTTTATTGAGTGCGTCCAATAAGCAATCTTTGTAGAATCACAAACGAAACATAACATTATAGTGTATCAACTAAAAAATACATGTTTTGTATTGAAACACTTAATAAACAAGATTTACAATGTAAATAGTTTGATTTAAATAAAAACAATCAAAATTTAGGTAATATTTCAATCGCTTTTGTTTTTCAGATTGCACATGGTGCCCCATGTGATACGTTAAAAGTCTTCAATTATACAGATCGACAGATGGACGGACATGGCGAAACTATAAGGGTTCCTTGTTGACTACGCAACCCTAAAAATGGAATCAAGAGGGGATTATGCAAAATTATACAATATCAGTGTTGTTTGTAAAGTCCTGGTCTATAGTATCTACCTATAGTCCATATCTACGATGAATCCCAAAATCGTAATTCGATATCGGAAATTAGAGAAGAAAAAGACATGCACAGAAAGCCATCTTTTTTTTTCTTCTTATATAAGCGGCCATAAGTTGGTATTGGTAGTTTATTATCACAAAGAGGTGGAGTAGATGTTGTAAAAGGATTGTACACGTATACATCAGCTGGATTAAGATTAAGGTTAGGATTGCTGAGTACGAATTAATTATTAGCAGATAAAATGATATTTTTTTATTGATAAAAACTAACGGATTACGAAAATGATATTATGGCAGTGTTTGTGTAAATGTAATTTAGTACTTTACCCTTAATTAGGCGCATGGGGTCAACACAATTTCAAATTGAAAAAAAAATATGTGTTAAATAGTGGTTGAAGGGCGCCAGCGGTCCTTCTACTTTCCTAACTTCCCGCAGGGTTCGCAAAATAATCGCGACCAGATTTGAATGATTTTTTATTTATTTTTTAGTTATTATAATACACTATCTTGATATATTTCATAATAAATAGTTTGTTTATTAAATTCCTTATTATATCATATTTTTATTTTGGTTGGGGTCACTAGAGACCCCATGCGACTAATTATGTAATTTTCTTAATGCGCCTAATTAAGGGTTAATATAAAAAAATAATTTTGTTTTAATATCTCTGACACCCCTAGGGAATAAATATTGATAAAAAGTTTTGTATGTACGAGTAATATTTTCACGATTTTATTAACCTTGGAAAAACACTAAAAATGAAAAATCTGTTTTGTATTCAAGGAAAAAACTTACATGCTTGCATTGCTTAACTTTGCTGTATTTGTAATTATTTTTATTTTATTATATGTGATATATAATACACACTAATATTATAAATGCGAAAGTACCTAACTCTGTCTGTCTGTCTAGTACTTCTTTACGCTTAATCCGCTGTACCGATTAAGATGAAATTTAGCATGGAGATAGTTTGAGTCCAGGGAAAGCACATAAGCTACTTAAAAACGTCAAGTATGTGTCGGTTTTCTTTTTATGATTGAAGAGTTGTTGTCGAATTTCTACACCGATAACCGAATTTAAGGCGGTTGCTATATATATAATTCTACTGTACCTGTATATGTCACTGTACTCCTCCTAAACGGGTGGACCGACTTGAATGAATTTGTTTGTATGCTTTTGGGTGGCGCCCTGGATGGCTTAGATTCACAAATCAGCCCGGCAGATGGCGCTGACCGGGCAACCGTTGTCCTGCATCCGAATGCAGCGCCATCTGTAGGCCTGATTACTGTCTGATGATGTAGCCACCTTAATGGAGCCGGAAGGTGTCTCCAGAAAGTCTGTAATGAAACAACGCAACCCCGTCGAGTTTGCGTCGTTTAATTTGTCGTGACAAGCACTATAGTCTTAGATATTATCCAAGGTCTGATTATGGATCTGGAAGGTGGCAAACAATGCAACCCCATCTAGTTTGGTCTCGTTTGATTGGTCATGACAAGCACTCTGCTCTTAGATAATATCAAGGGTCTGAGACACTCTCACTTAAACAGTTATCTTCAATCGCGCGTTAAAGCTGACATCCACATTTTTTGTACTGGAATCGGGAATAAAAGTGAAAAAAGGGAAATAAGAAAAGTGTAATTTTTAAACTTATTTATACCATATATAGACACGAAAAACCCTATTTTCTAACATTTCTGTTTATTTTCCCGTAAATTTCCGGAAAAGCCTCTTCGCAGAAAAGCAGACGAGCCCTCACCCGGTCGTAGAGAGTATGGTCAAACATTTCCCGGAACTCTTCCCGAGTTGTGTAAGTATCTGCATACAGCATCTGGAAGCCTTTCTTCTCAGTCACAAATTTCTCAATTCGACGTGTTGATGATACCTAAAGAATATAACATATTTTTTTTCCTCTATATTTCAATATTTTTGGTGATTTTACTTTGCTAAAATTCTAATTTTTTATTAAGGCACAGGTGTCTCTTTGGAGATAAAAATAGTCTGCTATGATTCGTGCCGTGCAGGTTGGCGGACTGACGCGGAAAAAAGTAACAGACAGAAAAGTTTTCGCAGTGTGGTCTCGGGTATTTGATACGGAATATAAATACCTATTACAATCCAGCCATATATAAAGTGAAATGGTCCTTACAGTTTCAAATCCTTTAGCTTTAGGCACTCCGTAGACACCGATGTCAACGAACATTTGCTCCTCGCCAGTCACACGCAGCTGTCCAGGGTAGTTGGGCATTTTGAACGGGCACAGCCACATCGGGTAGACCTACAAGCAGTTGGATCAATAATAAGCTCTTACCAATAGGTAACTTCGTTCTGAAACTTATAAATACCTGAAATTCCTTATGGAAAACTCCCACAGATTCCTCGAGGCACTGAATAGGCACCAGCATGTCTTGAATGACGTGACCCTTGTCATACAGCCTGGTTATGGCTTCTGGCTGCGTCAATTTGAGGAGAGACACTTCTGGAGGCATCAGCCAACCCAGAAGCCATCGGAACACCGGGTGGTTTCCGAACGGGATTATGTCCTAGAAAATTATTTAGATCCCTGCTGAAGTATGTCAATTAAACATAAAAAAGTTCAAAATTTTGTAAATCAGGAACTTTTCGAAAAAGCTTATAATTAAGCAATTAAAGTCTTCCGTCATGATAAAAATGTATGGAATTAAATATTTTTTCGGAAACATAATTTACTTAATAATTTGTATTGATTAATTGAAATTAAAAGATCGATTGCTGAAGAGATTTTTTCTCACCAGAACGCCATTTTGACTTTGAAACGGTATTAACTAGAAAATTATAGTTAATTGACTTCAAAATAGTGATATGATACTCTTTTTGACAAATAAAGCATTTGAATTTAATTTTTTTTTATTTGATCTTTTCACCTTTATTTCTTATCCGATTACGGTAATACAGTAATATGGTGGTATTTGGTAGTTTATTTATGTATGTATGTATATTTGTATCTGTAGACGTTCCATTTCGTCGTGCTGCACCTTATGCACCGATTTTGATAAATGATTCCGTTTTTATTTTAAGGCCTTAACGTAGGTAAACTAGTCTAGACGTATATACGCACATTGAACCTACCTTCAGCTCCCAGAAGAGACTCTTGGTGTGCCTGTGATAGTAGTCTCGCAGTGGTAAATACTCTACCGCCGGGCGTTGGTTCCGCAGGTGTCTTTCTACTTGCTTGTAGAACCACTCCGAGTACCACTTACCAACCGGATTAAACTGTAAAACAGGCAAGCACCTACCAACATTAATCTTAAAAAAGTAACGTTTGTTATTGGTCGCCAAGGCGAATCGTTTCCTAAAATTCTAACGGAATTCTAAAAAAGAAAATTTCTTAAACGTCTTTAATAAAACTATGTTTTTGATTTTCTTAAATTTTTATTTTCTAGGTTGCTGAGACAGTACCAAAAAAGTAAACTTGAGATCAGGCCGGAGAAAGCATTAATCGAACCTCACCCAAATAAAAAAATAAAGAAAACCAATTAATCTATGCTTGGTCGATCCTTTGCTGGCTTTTAGAAATGTAGATGATACATATCCAGGATGGAAACGCTAAGTGATCTCGCTCGATAATTTCTAAACTAAACATGATATCGAAATACTGTATTGACCATGAAAGTGGTTCACGAGTTCTATTCTTCCCAATCGTATCAATAACGGTTTATAAAATAAACAGGATCTATTAAAAACAATTGTTTTCAGCTTCCATACATTTAGTATAGCGACATGGAGTGATATATTTCATCATTCGAGTACGTATTTAAAAAGATATTATGCTTACTATGCTACAGGTAATATGTGTATCAATAATTATAATAGATAGTAGATACACGTGTTTTCACTCCACGAGCTTACAACCTACATCGCTATTATAAACGAGTATTCAAATAAACCGAACTGGCTGTATGAATTTAATTATTTTGCCTTAATTTAATAAAATAAATTACATTGCGTATTCTAATGTTAAAATACGAAACATGTTTAAACTGTATTATCAAAACTATTTAGGTATCATGCGAGGACGCATTACTAAATGTATTGAAGCTGAAAACATAACATTTTTGGATGGGTCCAGTTTATTTTTTAAACTATTATTGATACCATTGGATAGAGCTCATGATGCACTTTCAGGATTAAAACCAGTATTTCGATATCGCGTGTGGTTTAGAAATAATCGAGTGAGATCATTAAGCGTTCATATTTCATTCTGCCTTTCTTAATTTCGGAGTAAATTCAGGTTCTTACCTTTCCATCACTTCCGATGTCATTCACCATGTCTCCGGTCATCAGTACGCCACTATCTCTCGTATACAGCAATGCTTCAACAAACTGATGCGGGTCCTTTTTCAGAGCCTCTTCTTGAAAACTCTTTGCCATTTCTGACAGTGTTGTGTATGGTCGGTACTTAAGACGTACGTACCTGGCGCAGGAATATATGTATGTTCTAAAAGTTCTAAATACTACATCAGCAAAAAATATTTATATATATATATATATATATATATGCCTACCTTTTGGCTGCAACGACTTTGATGACAGCAGCCGTAAGAAATCCCAGTGTCCCATATGACCAGGGCACTGCGTAAAACAGATCTGAATTCTCGTCCTGTAAATTATGTTTGAAAAATTCTCAGATCTCAACGCTACAGCTTTATGCTATGATAATATCATACAAGGGTTGGATTTAGTTTTTTGTGTACTTTTTCTCTAATGGAGCCCTATATTTCTGTCATAAACTATGCATTTTATTTTTATAGTTTTCATAATCGTATTGTGGATGCACGGTACAGATAAGATACTAATTACTCTTACGGTACTACTAAGTATCCTAATAAGCATCGACCTTAGCACTGAATAATAAAATAATCGAATGCGTGGGCCTGTGTGGAATTATTAAACAGGGTCGAAAAGACTGCGTCAGAAAACTGAACGAGGTTAAAATAATTATTCATCGATATGAACAACTTTTACTCTGGGGCCAACTTCTCATACAAAAAGACAGGCTTTTCATAATTTCGATCGTTAGTAAGGTAACTTACGCCGTTTAGATTTCTTACAAAGTCTTTTTCCTCCCTTGTATAGGTATATTTTTTAATTGCCTTCTTTCTGGATATAGGATGTGTCCCAGTACTAGGCGGCTGAGGTCTCGTAGGTAAATTTTACTACCTTACTGCATTTGACGACAGAACCATCAGCAAGCACCAGCTCATATTGTTGACATATATGCTGGAATAGGCCATGGATGTGGGAAGAAGTCTCCACACCAGTCCCCATCACCAGTCCGCCCACCGTAAGTTGGTCCAGCTCGGGTACAACAGCGAGTGCCAGTCCTAGAGGTTCCAAAGTCCTGGACAACTGGCCCATTGTCACTAAAGGCTCGCACCGAACTGTCTGGAATAAAAATGTTTAGGATAAGCAATTGCATCGGTGCAGGTCAATTGAGAGTTCCGATTTCTATTACTTACTGACGAAAGTTTGGAAGTATTATGTATCATAAAATAATATATCATGAAAATGATACTCTTAACTCAAAATCTTACAACTACTGATTTCCATGACGACAAACAAGAGGATTTGAAATTCAATAAGCTTTTTATCACATGGTTGACAGTATCGATGATCATAGCATTATTTGCTGTATAAATAAACCGGTAAATGAATAAGTTATTTTTATCTACGTCAAACAAAGAATCGTACTTAAGTACTAACAGTAGATGTTAGTAACTTACGAGTATAATAACTATTATTTTAACACATGGTATTTTTAATTCTAAATGAAATCACAATGTGACGTCAAAAAAATTACTGTATAACTTGGATTGGTTTTATAATTCTTCTACGGTATACCAATAGATACCTGCATGTAATAAAATCATTGTGCATACAAAACACCACCTGAAAATACAACGTTGACCTTCGTCCTGTCCGACGACAAGATTAGGTTAACCTAACCTTGTTTTATTTTCCCCCTGAAAATCATTATTATTGTCATATCACTAAAACAAATTTGAATTTAAAGTCTACTTTAAACATCCATTAAATAGTTAAAAAAATGCACATATGATAATTATAATAAGACAGCAGACTTAGACGAGTAGAACTGTAATTTGTTTGTAGTTTTCAGACAAACATATTTCATCATCATCATATCAGCCCATTTTGATCCAATGCTAGCACCTCGTTTATGTCGCACCATTCGCGATCCTCTGCCTTCCGCATCCAGCTACATAGAAATAAATCATGAAATCACCATGCTTTTGGTGTCTATTTCCAGAACATCGACGAGGTTGACCTCGATGTTGGTGAAGGTCTTCTTGTAGATGCCTTGGCGGAAGGACATAGTCTGCCAGGTTGGGCGTGCAGTGCACAGCCGGGTTTTTCGGTCACCAGCCAGCCATTCTTTTACCTGAAATATGTAAAAAATCATGGATATTTAAGAGCAAACCCAAAATGAAGGCTATATTACGCGTATGTAAAGTACTATTAACTTCTGTTTGAGATGAGAAGTTAGGTACTTATTTAATTTTCAATACCTATCTCAATACTCAGATAAAATTACGCCGTCAGGGAGACCTCGTCTGTACTAAGTAAAGACATGAAAACTCAAACTAGTCACCAACCTGCCGCTGGACATCCTTCACCTTCTTATCGTGCATCTTTGGAGCACTGTTAAGCTTGAAGATCACATAGTTCCTTATGGAAGACCACACCTTCCACATAAGCGAAAGAGGTAGCAGCGTCGTAATAACCAGGATCCATCTGTACTCCACTACGATGTACTCCAATAATGTTTCTGTCTCTATTACCGTCATGATGAGGCATTCTGGAAATATATTATTGCAATATATCATTACCTTAATGTTAAATGCATTAAACAAGTTAAGTGGTTGTAGCTCGATTGTTTTGTGATAAAACCAAAACAAAAAAAATTAAAAGAATGGTATAAATACGATCTCCATAATATGTACCTAATAATATTAAAAAAACAATTTTTAGATCCATATACACAATAATCCGATTTCAAATTCACTCAAAAGTAAATAATAAGGCCATAAAGCAGACTTATATGACAAAACATTCAGTTGCATGTTTTATTCACCTTGAAGTCGATTGCGAAAAATAAAGACAAGTAAAGATAGGTATATTTTTAACTACAGTCATAAGCTAAAACTAAATCAATTAAATCTCGTATCTAGAATAGCGCGTATTATTTCAATTTACTTTACTTTTTAGAGATCAGTAGCCAAATGGCAAAAAACGGAACCCTTATGGACATGTCTGTATGTCACAGCCACTTTTTCCGAAACTAATAGAACTATACTGTTAAAACTTGGAAAGTAGATGTATTCTGTGAACCGCATTAAGATTTCCATCTAAAAAAAGAAAAAAAAAACAATAAATTTTGGGGGTTTCCCATACTTAGAACTGAAACTCAGATTTTTTTTTTCATCAAACCCATACGTGTGGGATATCTATGGATAGGTCTTCAAAAATGATATTGAGGTTTCTAATATCTAGTTTGCGCGAGAGACACTTCCAAAGTGGTAAAATTAACGTCCCCCCCCCCCCCCTGTAACTTCTAAAACAAGAGAATGAACTAAAAAAAAATATGATGTACAATTTACCATGCAAACTTCCACCGAAAATTAGTTTGAACAAGATCTAGTTAGTAGTTTTTTTTTTATACGTCATAAATCGTATACAGCAATTTACCTTTCATTCAATCAACTCAAATATAAAAATAATAAACCTTTTATTTTTATAGAGAATGGTACGGAACCCTTCGTGCGCGAGTCCGACTCGTAATTGGCCGATTTTTTATTGTTAACCGATTGAAAAAAAACAGCAAACTTTATGTTACGGGAATCCAACAGTGTAAACCGCATTCTAATCGGTTAGGCCGTTTCTGAGATTAGCGTGCACAAACGCACAGACATAAACAGACAATAATTCCAAAAACTGTTTTTTTGGCCTCGGTAAGATTTTTTTTTAAATAATACTTTATGCATAGAAACGGCTCGTTTACAATTTTAGCTGCACTAAATAATATTATAAAGAGGAAAGATTTTTATTTTCGTATGTTTGTAACAAATAAACTCAAAAACTTCAAGACCGATTTGAAAAAATCTTTTACCATTATGATCCTACATTATCCCCGAGTAACGTAGGTTATATCTATTGCTAGAAAAAAATAGGGATCCCTACTAAAACTTGAATAATGTAACCCAAGGTGTAATAAAAATTGCCATAAAATCATCGCATGCGCTGCGGAAACTATTGATGATACAACAAAAAAATGTTCTGCAGTATTAAAGAACATATCAATATCTATAAAAAATTTCGCGATACCGTATGTCCAACTATTGTAGTTGTCCTACGATGTTTCTACTGCATATCAATGATATGTTGGACATCAACCACATACATTGCTATGCAGATGACAGTACTGAGACGCTTATTACACGGGTCGTGCAAGCATCCCTCGTTCCGTTGTGGAGGAAAAACGTGAAGAACTCTGACTCTCTGACTGGGGACGGGAAAACTTGGTCTGATTCAATCCTAAAAAGACACAAGTCTGCGCGTTCACCGCTAAGGAAACCCCATTCACTGTAGTCCTACAATTCCAGAACACTCCCCTCTCCATCTCCAAGGGCATTGGATCCCTGGTGTTAAAATCTCCAGCGATGTTCAGTTCCGAGATCATCTGCAGAACAAGGTGAAGCTGGCGTCCAAAAAACTTGGTGTACTCAACAGAGCGAAGCAGTACTTCACGTCGGGAACCCTGTGTGTGTTCAACCGCTTGTACAATGGGTTGTGTTCTGAGTAATTGTTCGAAATGATGCCCACGGGTACTTTCTACCATTGCACCGCTCGCCAGTCGCAGAGAATTCATTCACACACTTATGAACCGAAATGGTACTACATTATACATACTACAGTATGGGGTTCTTGAAGAAAGAAGTTATTAGATTTCTGAAGGGTCGGCAACGCGCGAGTGATACCCCTGGTGTTACAAGCGTCCATAGGCTACGGTGACTGCTTACCATCAGGCGGACCGTAAGCTTATTTGCCACCTTAGTGGTATAAAAAATAGTCACTATAACTACTTTTTTAAGGTTAAAAAGTTGATAGACCAAACCCGACCAAAATCAGACCGGTATGGTTCATATTAATCCTTAACCAAATAAATCATTTCGTACTCAAGACTGTTTCAATACCTGCAGATTACTTTTTAAATTATAATCGGACATTCCATTTAAAAGATATTTCGAATTTAAAAATGTCAATCTAAGCAAAATACTAATTGAAAAATAAACGCCGCCGCCCTGTGATTGGCACAACGCGCGGTCGGCTCCCTACACGCAGCGGACGCAACCGACATTGAATATTTTGACTTTTTCGAGGGAAAAAACTTTCAGAATAAAAATAAATTTTTGGATAAAAATATATATTGTAATTTGAAAAAACACATGTCATGCATAAAGTTACATTTACTCTACGTTTATCCCAAAATGATTAAAAAATAAAAGTTCACCTGTGCGAAGCTGGGACGGGCCGCGAGTTATATATGTAAGATAAGAACCGAGCTCTGTGTGACTTCTGTCGAGATTTAATATCTTTTGAATATCGAACAAATTCATAAATAATTTAACGTGAACGTTGATTATATAATATTTACTAGCATTCTTACTAGAACTACATTTAGTCCGACTCGCACTTGAACGATGGGAGGGTGAAAAATACTTTATGGCCTATTCTCATACCTACCAAATATACAAAAATAAATTTTATCAAACCGGTTCAGCCGTTTTGGAGGAGAGCGACCACAAACACCGTGACACGAGTGTTTTATATATAAGACTAGCTTTCCGCCCGCGGCTTCGCTCGCATAGAGTATAAGATTTGCATAGCTCTTTAATCAACATACTGTTAAGTTTACCACCCCTCACCTCCCTAGTTAAAGTGCTCACAAAACCTACAATAAAATTAACCCCTTTTCGGAATTTATAATTTCTGAGTAATATATGAGCATAAGACAATCAATACAAAATTTACCACGCTCTTTCGTATATAAATAAATATTATACATATATATAAATCACTCCCTATGAAATCTTTCATAAAAAGTTGCTTTAAAAGCCTACTCTTTTCCACCACTTGCTTGTAATTTGGACTGGGTGATGAGGAGTCGGTACTTTTTTCCAGACGGACTTTGCTCCCCGTATTCTTATTTTAGGGGTTGATATTTTTTCCGAAAAAACCCCGAAACTCATTTGGCATTATTTGAGTTGAATAGCACGTATAAGAAGTTTTAAGTAAATTTAATCATAAAGTTATTATTTCCAACACGAAATCTTTACCCCTTTTTTCCACTTACGGGTAAAATTTAAAAAAAAATCGAAAAGCGTAGTTTATTAATTCTGTTAATTGTCCCTTACAAACTTTGCCAACACGTTTCTCCGCTTTTGAGTTGAATTTTCACCCGGAAACACTTACTTAGTTATTTGTGTTGAAAGGGCATGTACCTACATATGTATACCGAGGATCTATGCGAAATTTAAACATAAAAAATATATTTACATAACAAACTTTCCTTTTCCACTCCTCCCCTAGAGGTTGAATTTTTAGTAAACCCGAAACCCTTGGTTTGTTAACTATACTTAGTTTTAAGTTTACTTAGATTTTTTTTTCCCCAGACATACTTTCTCACCATATTGTTAGACCATATGGGTCGCACTGTTAAAAAGTTATCAGATCTCATGTAGAGCCAAGCTTCTAACTCTACACGCCTCAACTCTACAAGCCCTAACTTCACATTCTTCAAATTCTTTCCATACAAATTTTGCCACTACTTTCACCCTCTTAGGGTTCGCATTTGAAGAAAACACCAAAGTGTTTGTGATTTATATTGAAGAGCATTGATAGGAAATTTCTTGTAAATTAAACTATAAAATTCTCTTTTTTCCCCTTAATGATGTAAATAGAGCAAATAAATATTTTATCTCAAAACTTGTTACCCCGTTTTCCCCTTAGAGGCTTAATTTTTTCCTAAAACATGCACTTCATTCATTGCGTTCAAGAGCATTAATTGCTAGTTTCGAGTAATTTTACTATTAAATATTTACCACTCAACACCACCCACTTGGGGGTTGAATCATGAAAAATACTGAAACAGATCATTCTTTATTTGCAAACAAAAGTGTATGTACAATTTACAAAAATAACCGAATTTCGACACAAAGTTCCACTCCCTGTTTTCCCCCCTTTAGTATGATTTTTCAAAAACATTGAAATATGTTAATCTTGATTTTTACTTAAAAGGTCAAATACCAAGTTTCATAGATTTTTCCATACAAAATTCAAACCCCTATTTAACCCCCTGAGGAGTCCAATTTGGAAAAACCCGTTCTTAAACGACGCCTTTAATATATAACAAACTTTTCTCCAAATTTCAAATATCTTTGGAATGAACGGTGATGAGTCGGTCAGGACATTGCCTTTTATTATATATATAGAATAGATACTTTGAGTATTTAATTAGATAAGACCACTCATGAAAAGAACAAGTGATTCTTACAGTACGTTATTAATTACTTAAGCATGTACTGTAGGTATTACTGATTGTATTATTGTTGTTTTTATAGCCAATAATGCCTTATAAATGCTTTATTACGAATAATTTTGTTTTTATTTCTATAGCTAAGGTGCAAAATCATTAATAATTAGGTGTATATTAGGAAAAATTCAAAATTATCGCTAAAAAACAAAATAAACCCTCAGTACTGCGTAATAAAAACAAAACTACATGTTTTATATAACGTATACATTTTACATTTGCAAAATGTTTATTTGTTTAAATAACAAGAACGAAGTACTAAAATTCACGCTAGTTCCGCCCATCGTAACTAGAGCAGCCACGCTTCTCCCCTCGCCGCCCCAGGAGCGCATAGGATACCTAAACTCAACTAGCGCTAGAAGCTCGGTGCCCCCTGCATGAAAATATCTCGTCAAATTTCAGTATATTAAATCATATCAAACACTTAAATAAAAAAGTTTATGCAGAAGTGATTGTACAGAAAAATCTAGAACTACTTAAAGACAATAAAACTATAATTCGTTTATTAACTAAGAGTTCAATTTTAATTTTTATGCTATTGGCATTTAAAACATATTCTAACGTCCAAAATAAACTACAAAACCAAATCATTTTAGTGTTACCATCCGCTGTTACCATCACCTATCCAGTGGTCTTAATAGGTGCTAATATACATAGGTATTACGGATTATAAAATATCAGATAAAGGTAACATCATGCCTATGATAAGTGGTTCACGAAATAGCAAAGGTATAATAGATAGGTATGTGAACGCTGTACCACTAATAAAATTTATAACTTTAAACATATTAAATTTAAAATTATTTGCATAACATATCTAATGATATATATTCAAAGTTACTAGCCGTGTATGGAAAAATGATATTTGTACTTGCAAAATTATCGCATGTATGGTCCATCTTATACATAGCCTGTTTAAAAGTTCAAAATGGTGTTCAGAATTCTTGATAGTCCTTGTAAAAATATAAGTGAGGGCTCATTGCATCAGGCATAAGGTCTAAAAAATAAAAATAATAATAACTTAAAAAGAAAGAAAATTATATAATATATAATGATTAATAAAATTATTTTATGCTATTTTCCCTCTCAATTTAATGAGTCTTAGGCCCTCACTCATATTCATAACAATGTTATATTAATATTAAAAATATTTTTTTGGATGATTTATTTATTTCTGTAAATGTGGAAGTTTATAGCTAGAACAACTAAAAAGGAGCTTAATCAACAGCATGATTAGAAGTCCAAAAGTTTTCATGTATGAGATCAAAGAGTAAAACTAAAAAAAAAAGGTATTTAAAAGTAAAAGATTCTTACCGATAATAGTTTGGGCCGGAATCCTTTTTTGCTAAAACACCAGCCGTATTTACTTCTTCAGATCTGCCGGCTCACTGGTCCAACACCCGAGACACGAGAATAAACTACGCACGCCTGCCTATTATCACATATAAACTCAACTCTTTAGACCTTATCACTTATTTCTTTCAGTTCAAAATTGACTGACATAAACAGAAGTCTGTCGATTCAAAGATATATCTAATTGATTGATGAACTTCAATGCTAGTAGAAAAAAGCGTTTGCTTCATACTGCGTAATATAGGTATAGATTGTTTTATTATCTGTCCAGTCTTTTTTGTAGTACTCTATCTCTGATACCACATGCAGGTGCTTTATATACAAGATTAGATTTTATTAGATACAAGATTGCAGGTATGTATGTGTGTTGTGAATAATAAGTAGGTGCAAGCGCTGTCATTAGGTCAGAGGGAGTTTTTTAATTGCATGAATTACTTGAGGTAGGTAGAAAATCCAACTAAGGTCGAAACAACTTTATGAAGAAAGCGAATAATTAGCAGGGTGGGCAGCATTTGGTAATTTCGTCAAGTCTTCACGTAGCCTATACCGTATATATCCTACCTGGCATAATATGACTTACGCTGCCGAAACGTGAAAACCTAATGGGGGTTGGCCCACAAGTTTAAAAGTCACACATCGCACAGCTCATGATTTGATTAAACAAGCTATGCTCAAAGAGTCTCTGAGGTATCGAATTAAAAATGAGAGCATTCGCGAAAAGAACCAGTCACCGACATACCCGTATATCGTAGAATCAGCAAGCTGAATTGGCCACGTCACGTCTGTCGGAGGAACGATGGTCGACGGAGATGACGTATCCTAGAATCCGTGTACCAGAACACAGAACGTGGGACACACTTCAGCCTGATGGACCAACGACCTTAAAAGGGTGGTAGGTGGTTGATGAATGCGGAAGGCAGAAGACCGGGAGTAATGACACGCCACGGCGGCCAATGCCAAGGCCATGCATGAACTAATATAAGCTTATATATGATCAGGATGATAGCATCCTAAAACTACGCGTATATTAGCGTGCTTGGTAACTAATTGACTTTATAACAGTAACATTTTAAAAATTTATAAACACTGTAATAAGAGCACATGGCATGCTAGGCTTATAATTAATAGCAGTGCAACGACTGTGAATAATCGATATTAAAAACTTACAGTACATTCTCGTCAAAAATGTCTTACTTCTGTCTACACTTCTTTTTCAATAGGGTTCCGAGGCGAGAGGGTGCCAACGGAGCCCTATTACTAAGCCTACGCTGTCTGTCCGTCTATCTGTCCGTCTGTCTGTTTGTCCGACCAATAAAAGGCTCTTTATTTTAAATCGAAAGAGGTAGAAGCCTGAATTTTTCCAGAATATGTGTTATAATGGAGGATTATCTAACAAATTATAAAAAGTTAAAATTTAAGGGGGTTCCCATACAAGAAACACGTTTTCATAGTTTTTGTACTATCGAAAAAGCAGTAATACATGCAAACTTCAAACTTGCAGTGAAGAATAGTGTGAACTCTAAAGTATAACAAACTAAAAAAACCAGCCAAATGTGAGGCGGGCCCAAGCCATTATTATTTTAAATTTCCGGTACAACGCTATCTAGCTTATTATTAAAAGAAACAGTAATAAATTTGTTTGTTGGAAACGACATTCAAAGCTAAGCAACGACGAGCTTGGTCAGTACTTGGATGGCTGAAGCTTAACGGCACACTTTTTGTTTTTGTCGTAAAGTACGTTAATTAACATGCATTTTAACCTAAGATCATAAATTTCGATTTGGTAGGGTTTGAAGCCAGATTGTTATTACTAGACCATAAAACTACTTTACTAAGCAGGTCTTCATTAGAGTATTTTACAGATGTTGATGGTACTTGGAGTGAGAGGCAGATAAATTTGCAGATCATCAGCATATCGATGTTAATTACAATTGTGCAAACAAGTGGAGATATCTGCACTATAGACAATGAAGAGAATAGAATAGAAAGAGAAATAAAGAGGTTCCGTATCTTGATTAGTTTAGTTTTTGAGAAAGACCCTTGAAACTTTTATAAGTTATGTATCTAGTTATACGCGATGCCAAAAATAAAAATCTTGTGCACTGGAATACAAACAAAATATGATTTTTTTGGGAGTATTACCAATATTGCATTTTAAAGGAAAAATCAATCTGAATATTGTAAAAATTCCCTTTTCTTGTCTTACACTTACTTAAATAATATAAAATATTAAACAAACTTAGTGCAGTGCCGCGTAGTGCGGTCCAACCTTAATTAGAAATTTAAATGTTTTTTTAACCGAATTAAAAAGAGGCGATTTTATTACTTAAAAAACATGCGAGTCCGATTAGCGCACCGAAAGTTTCATACTTAATAAAATATTCAAAGTTCCATTACAAAAATGGACTTCAAAAGAATAAAGGGTCGCAATGGTTTTTTTTTATTTCAACGCCTTACGTGTGTGTAAAATTCAGGCATAGATAAATTGAGCTGAACTGCTAAGCCAATTTTATTAAAATTTGTTTTAGACAGCTAGTAGGACCTACTTTAAAAAGGTCTTATTACAGAAAAAGGTTCATTAGGAATCCCGCTAAACTGTTAAGCCGATTCTGATGTAACTTTGTATGGGGATAGTTTAATCATTGTATAAGGAGAAGGACATAGCTACTTAACACGTAAAGCGTAAGGATTTAAACGCACTAAAAGAAGGTTTTTGTAGATACAAAACGTCAAGCATAACTAACTGAATTTTTAATGGACCACACAGAACAACCAGTCTGCGCAATAAACTATAAGTTAGTTTCAGAACAAAAATTTTAGTTTATTAAATTTATTTCTGAAAATCTTACAGAAAGTATATCATTACGACGCTTATCTCCGAGAAAATTTATATCATAGACGACAACTGTAGTTAAATATTTATGTATAACGGTCGTCCTGCATCGCATCCGTCCCCACTTAAATAAAAGATGAGATGCTACCTGACAAAATAAACATTTTGTTACACCGTGTTATAAGCATTGATATCGAAATACGCCACCAAATAATTTTAATAGACGACTTGGGATGACGTGCCAAAATCGATGCGTTTTATCCAGAGGCGGATTAAATGTCGAGAGCGCCCAATGCAAGCACCTCGTTGGCGCCCCTTTAGCGGCCATAGATTAAAAATTATAACTTGGATGCTAGTAGTTAGTAGTATACATTAAAAAATGATGTAGTACTGTAGTTGGCGTTACTTCATGATTGTGTGATATAACTCGTAAAGTTTAGTCAACGCTAGCAAAGAGAGCGCCCAAAATCCTATGTTTTTAAGAAACATTAAACTTTTTATGTTTTCTGTAAATATAATGCTATATTATACCTATAAACCACCCGAAAGAAAATAATTATTTATCGAAAATAGCATCAAAATCCGTTGTGTACCTAGTTTAGAAGATCTAAGCAAACATGGGGACAGAAATCGGTACAGACGTATGTATAGGTAGATCAGGCGTTATAGGAATAATCAAGAAGACAGAGCTTGCTTCGGAAGCTTTACGTCTCTATAGAATTAAATAATCTTACTCAACCAATTATTTTTATATTTTTCAAAATTTTGAAAACTCCTTTGTAGCCTCTCGCCCTAGGCACGTGCCTAGTTTGCCTTAGGTAGAATCCGTCTCTGGTTTCATCCCCATCGCGAAAGTCCGTTAGTTTATAACTTAAACTAAGCTTAACGAAAGGAATGTCAAACTTACCTTATTTTTAGCTAAAAGATAGACGGACTTTGGAATCGAATACGCAGATCTTTGTCTTACATTACACAACAATAGACGAATTTTGCGCGGACGAAGACGTGGATAGAAGCTAGTAATTGAGATTGAGTCAAATTATTGCGATTCAGTTCGACTCGACTCGACGATGATATTTAAATGACGCCGTGATTTTTTTTTTTTTTTTTTTTTTTTTTTTTTTTCTGAGCTGACTATGCAGTTGGCGGTTGCAGCCATTACTGCTTCACCGGACTTTTGGGGCGAGACTCTGAAGGAGCCTCAGCCCATATAGCGCCCAACGCTCAAGGGCTTCCCGCGGGGGAAGCCTCGGCTTGGGTTGTCGCTCTCGGGGGCGTCCCTTCGACCGGCGTGAGTCTCGAACCCGAAGGTGAGTCACCGCCAGGAGGGGAGTTCCCCGTTACGCGGGTGCGGTTGCGATTGAGTGGGGGCGAGAAGCGCCCCGGCACTCTTTGATACCTAGTGTATCCTTGTGGGCGCCGACGAAACCGGGGACGTCGGCGTCGTGTTTGGAGGGAGGCCCTATTCGGGGTCGACGTAGTAGAGACTAATCTCGCTATCCGGACAGCGAGATCGTCATCTGGGGACGTTAGTACGTGCCGAGGCCGCCTGAGTATAGTTTTACGACCGCGACGGGGACGATCGGGGGGAATGTACGTCGTGGATTGCACAACTAATCTATTCGGGTGATTTTGCGTACGCTCGAAAAAGCGGACTGCCAAGTCTTTAAAGTACTGGGGAATCGTGGGAAGTTCGAAGTCTCTGTGTAGGTCCGCATTGCGAACGTACCAAGAGGCTCCAGAGGCCGCTCTGAGAAAGCGGTTTTGGAGGGACTGGAGTTTGTGGAGATTGCGCTTGGACAGAGCAAAGACTACGCTAGCATAAGCTAGTATGGGGCGGATGCAAGTTGTGTATAGATTTAGCTTATTTCTAAGCGACATCTTACTATACTTGCCTATCATGGGATAGAGACGACCGAGGACAAAAGCGGCTCGGTCTCTGACTATTTTGGTGTGAGCGTGGAAGTTCAAACGTCTATCCATGGTCACACCGAGATATTTGGTCTTATTTTGCCAGGGAATGGCACGACCGAAGAGAGAGAGGGAAGTTGGCCGCGGAGGGCTGCCTGTGGTGAAAAGGACGGCAGAGCTTTTGTCGGGATTCACCTCGATTCTCCATTTCCGAAACCACTCGCCTAGGGCGGTGATAGCGGATTGGAGTCTCTCAGTGATTCGACTCACTTGCCTATCGGTAGTATAGAGAGCGGTATCGTCCGCATAGAGGGCTAATTGGGTACCTATCGTTTTTGGGATATCGTTAGTGTACAGAAGGTACAAGACGGGGGCGAGCACGGACCCTTGCGGGACTCCTGCTTCTATGGGGCGGGGGGAGGAGAGAGTGCCTTCAACTCTGTAGCGAAAGCTACGATTCGACAAATAGTCTCGTATGATGAGCACGAGACGATCTGGCAACTGAAAGTTGTACAGTTTAAAAATTAAACCGTTGTGCCAGACTTTGTCGAAAGCTTTCGCTACATCGAAGAAGACAGCGCCCGTGTGACGGGTCTTACCTAATGCTGGCTGGAAGCCAGTAAGAATATGTTCCGTTATGCGGAGGACTTGATGGACGCATGAGTGTTTGGCACGAAAGCCAAACTGCTCGTCTATTAAAATGCCTCTGGAGACTATAGAGTTCCGTAGGCGGGCGAGAAGGAGGCGTTCATAGAGTTTACCAAGGGCCTGTAGTAAACTTATAGGGCGATAGGAGGACGGCTCGGTACGAGCTTTGCCGGGCTTATGGATGCCTATAACGATTGCATCTTTCCATTGAGATGGAAAGATGCAATGTTCCATAGCAGCGTTAAAGATCGCTACTAGGAGGCAGATAAGGGGAAGAGTGAGGCGCTTTAGGATATCGTTAGAGATACCGTCTGCGCCGGGGGACTTACGGGGGCGTAGGTCTTTGATGACCTGTATGACTTCGTCGACAGTGACAGGGGGCAGGGGGTCTTGTGGAGGCAGAGAAGTTCTGCGCTCCACTTCGCCGTCTACCTCGCGCACGTGATCGGGATCGAAAGGCTGTGTGCTTAAGGCACATTGGGCTTGGAGGCTGGATGCTAGGCAATCCGCTTTTTCGTCGTCATTGAACGCGGGAACGCTATTGTTGGGACGAGTTAACGGAGGGAGAGAGTTTGCGGTTTCGGATTTTAGAGCTCTGGCTAAGTGCCAATAAGCTTGGTGAGAAGGAGAAATGTTCTCCATAAGATCACCGAAACGTTGGGCGCGGAGCTCAGCTACAGCGGTTCTTACACGGCGGTGTAAGTCGTTGAAGCGAGCTTTATTTTCGATAGTGGGAGCGCGGTCGCGAGCGCGGCGGGCCGCGTTACGCTCAGTCATTAGCGACCTGATGTGCTGAGGCAGGATTAGGTGGTGATAATCACCAACCGGCACCTGTCGTGAGCACTCGCCAACGGTGGCGGTCAGGTGGCTAGTGAGTGAGTCGATAGCTACGTTAAGATCGGTCGCGGATGAGATAACGTTGGGAACGCGATCTAGATGTGGCGAGCTGGGATTTTCGAGCAATTGCCCAAATTTATCCCAGTCCGTCACGGTTCTAGTGTCGGGAGGAGAGTCCGAAGGGAAACCTAATCGGAGGACGACAGGGCGGTGGTCCGAGTCAAGTTCGTCAAGCACCTCTATAGAGCGAAAGCTTAGCCTTACATTCTTTAGAAGTGCTATGTCGAGTACGTCGGGGTTAAACCGAGTATTGTGGGGAAAGTAAGTGGGCGTCATGGGAGCGATGATGTCAAAGTTTAGTCTGTCAACTAAATCGTCGAGGAGTCTGCCTCTTTGTGAAGTTACAGAAGAGTTCCAGCGGCGATGCTTGCAATTTAGGTCGCCGGCAAGAATGACGGCGTCGCCTAAACTTAAGAGCGACTGAAGGTCGCTCTCGAGCAAGTCTTTTAGGGGAGAGAGATAAACCGATGCAATGATGATCGGCTGATGGCCGGTCATCGCTAAGCGGCAGACGGATGCTTCTAAATTCGTAAGCGGTGGAGGATCGATAGGGGAGCAATGCAGGGAGCGCCTGTAATAGATGAGAGTGCCTCCGAGATTGGAGGCAGTTCTATCATTACGGACGGTACGATAGTTCGCGATTGAAGGGGTACGGACAGCGGGCTTTAGGAACGTTTCCTGGATGAGGAAGACGTCCGGTTTTTGGGACGAGAGGAATTGCGATAATTCCTCTCTTTGGTTGCGGAGACCGTTGGCGTTAAAATAGCCTATGGAGACGGACCGGGGTTTTTCGCGCGCGGTTGTGCAATCCATTTTGATTCTACGGTTTTGGAGCTACCCTGCGGAGGGCGGCGAAGAAATCGCGATGCCTAGCCATGAAGCCGAGCATTTGAGAGAAGTCGGTGATCTGTTCGTATTCGGCGAACACGATCTCGAAATTGGCCGCGTCGAAGGCCCAAGAAATCTCGGCGAGAATGCCGAGGTGCTGCTGCTGCTCGGCCGTATGAACGGCATTGCAGGGCAGCGCGAAAGAGGGGCGCGAGGGGGCAAGGCGCGTATGCGCGAGAGGTGCGGGTGCACTTCTCATGGGCGCTGGACGCGGGATGTCCCGGGACATCAGAGGGGCGGGGTAGGGAATGCCCGTAACTGAGACGGGCCCGGGGAGAGCAGACAAAAGTTTGTCTGTCTCCTTCGATTTGGACGCTACTAGCGCTGGAGGACGGCTCCAGGCGTTGACAGCCGGGAGGGGGGCAGGCACGAGCGGAGCCTGTTGGCGGGGGGCGGATGGGCGCGATTTACCCTGATGGGGTTTACGCGAGCTCTGTTTGGGAGCTTTGGGGCACCCGCGGTAATTCGCTGGGTGGCCTTCACTCCCACAGAGTACGCAAGCGACCGGGTCGGATGCGTTTGAGCGATCGCGATCACAGTCCGGAGTGGCGTGATCGCGTAAACATTTGACGCAGCGCGGTCTGCGTCTGCAGTTACGCTGCGCGTGGCCATATAGCTGGCATCGGTGGCATTGACTCGGGTTCGACCGCTTGTGCGGAGTCTCGACCCTGATGCCTTTGAGGCTGCAAACATCTTTGATGTTAAAGATGGCTTTGCCTTCTTTTGTTAGGTCTAGTACAACGAGCACCATGTCGTAGCACTCGGACTTATTTCGGCCATTGTACATACGATGTACTTCCCGTACGGGGAGGCCTTGGACGATTAAGTCGTCCTGGACAGTCGTGGTGGAGAATTCCCTAGGGACTCCCCTTACGACTGCCCTTAAAACGCGTTCCTCGGCCAATGAGTACGTGTGGTACTCATATTTTTGAGCCGTGAGGAAGGCCGTCAGATTTCGGAAATCTGACGGTGTCGGGACCTGCACTTTGATGCCGCGCTCGGCATCATTGCGGGCGTGCGTATAATTGATACGCTTGGCCTTCATAGCGTTAGCAATGTTCGGCCAGGCCCCCTTGTCTTTGATGACGATGGGCGGCGGAGATTTTTCCTTCCGTCCCGAAGTGGGACAGTCGGACTGCGAAGAGGTGGCGGCGGGGGGCGTTGTGTCCATGGCGGCTAGCTCAGGGCTGGCCGCCGAGGTGGACGGGGACGGGGACGCGGAAGCGCTAGGCGCTTTGAGGCGTTTAGCCTCAGAGTCGGAGGGAGGAGGAGTAGAAGACTCCAGAGCGGATGCCGCCGAAGCCTTTTTAGACTTGGCGGACTTTTTCCGCTTTTTACCCTTTTTGGTTCCCAGGCCAACCACTTTGAAGCCTTCGTCGTCCTCAGACAACGCCGACTCAGCGGACATTACGGCTGCTGGAGACCGGGGTGCGGTTTCGGAGGTTGCGGGGGGCGGGGTAGCGAGAGACCGAGAAGGGGTCTCATCGGCTACCGGAGTGGGAGGGCGAATGGGCGCAGGGGCCCGAAGAGCGCGGCGAGCGAGACGCGGGTCGCGATTGCGGGGTTCGCGGGGTTCGCGGGAGAGAGAGCGCGAACGATTGCGCGAGCGAGAGCGCGGAGTCGAACGCGATGAGACGGACGGGGAGGGCGCGATTGTGCTGGACGCAGTGAGGGCAGGCCCCAACGCCGTGAAGATGGCGTGGGCCAGCTCTGGGCGATCGCGAACAAGATTTTGCACGATTGCCCCTAGCTGGTCCGGGGACAAGCCAATGAGTTGCTCGGCCATCGCGGGAGTGACCGAGGTGTAGATTTTTTGTGTGCCTAGTGACTCCCCACCATTGCTGGCGAGGAGCAAGAATACCTAAATGTGGCCAGGCGCCCCGCAGTGCTACGGATTGCCTGGTGTGTACCTAACTCCTACTCCTACGGCCGGGGTTACGTTGTCACCGTTAGGTTTCCCCCCAGCAACGAGACGTTTATGAACGAGAAACTTTTAGGTAGACCGCAACTCTGAAAAGAGCTATACGATCTCACCCACCAGCCCTTGAGCACTCGGAACTGGATTTCTACAAACTAAAACGCAATCGACACTTAAAACGCGAGAATGCACGGAGCGGCGAACCGCTGAAGCGGAAATACTACGCTAGCGATTTAACACAAAGCCGGACTCAGACCGGGCGAACCGGTAACAGTCAAAGAGGCAAGCGAGGGTCACCGCTATGCGTAGTAGTTCCGCGACTACGAGAACACACACTCACGCACAAAAACGCACAGTATCGCTTCGATAAACACTCGGTTATGGGCGCGTTGAAGAACGCACAAACACACTCAGCGCGGGCCGAGAAGCAATTTCCCAGCCAATACACACTGCCGAGCAGCGCTTCAACACTCAGGCCGATTTTCCAGGAATTGCGGGCAATAAACCAAACAACAATTCGAGGTCGTCAGCGCTGAGGCAAAACACCACACAGGAATGCGCACCAGCTGAGTCACCACTGCACGGAGCACACTAAGAGCACTTGACGCTCGAAAACACGACCGCACAACACAAGAGTCGAATCGGGAATGAATGACGCCGTGATAGTTGACATCTCACACATAAATAGTGATACATGATAAAGAAGCTTCTTGTGTTAGAGCATGGTTATAGTACACCTAGATGGCGTTACTATCGCCCCACCACAAACTTACGCCATCTATCGCTAAATAGGTGTACGCTCATAGTTTGTCTACGTGCTAAAATTACAACAAGCAAAACTGTGCTGTGTGACAAGTCTGTGTGGTGTGAGCATATTGTTTTAGCCTTGAAGTGTTATTTTTAATTCAAGGTAGGCAGCTAGTGATTAGTTTATTGTCAAGAAAATGTTTTAGGCATAGTATAAAAAATCCTTATCTATAAAAGATATCTACGCTACACTACATATTTAACACAATAATTGATAACAAGTGGCAAGGTTACTTAAATTAAACATGTCTTCTGGTAATACAGCTATTGTAACGGGAGCGAATAAAGGCCTTGGTTTCGCTATAGTTAAAGGTTTTTGTGAAAAGTTTAAAGGAACTGTTTACCTAACATCAAGACACGAAGGAAGGGGTAAAGCAGCGATAAAAAATCTGGGGAATATTGGTTTAAATACCGTGTTTTACCAGTTGGACGTCACAGACGCTACCAGTATTGCCAGATTTTACTCACATCTTCACAATCAGAATCAAAAAATAAATATATTGGTAAATAATGCAGGAGTCCTTTTCCTTAAAGACGCTTCCGAATCTCGGGTTTATCAAGCAGAACAAACGATTTTAGTTAATTTCTTCGCTCTGGTAAATTTCACCGAAGCAATGTTACCATTGATGAATGGTGGTGCAACTATTCTTAATATTTCAAGTTCTTCTGGGCATTTGTCTCGAATACCCAGTAACAAATTAAGAAAAAAAATTAGTTCACCAACGTTGAGTTTAGAAGAATTGAAAAGAATAATGTCGGATTATGTTGATGCTGTGACAAATAACAAAGACATTGAGGAAGGTTGGGGAGAGTCACCATATGTCGTGTCGAAAGTGGGAGTCAATGCTTACACATTTATCTTAAGCCGCAGACTTGCTAAAAGAGGTAAGTCCATGACAATATGTTATATTAATTGTCGAATGTTGTTTCTCTTTTTCAAAATAACTGCCGCGCCACTTATTGTAAAAGGGTTGTACTCTTAGTACGCTTGTCTGACTCGCACTTTACCAGTTTTTTCTGTCTCAGAAATCTTACCGGCGTGTGCACAACAACAAACCAAAATTCATTCATCACAATCGGATTACCTTTAGTGCGCGAGTCTGACTCGCACTTGAGCCTTTTTTGCTTATATATAAAGCTTGCTCTAACAATAACTTTTTCCTTTTTGTCAAAAGTTCTGGAACGGCTTGTTTATTAACAGTTATCCAATTTTCTTAAAAGAAACAACCTTTTAAACCCCTTACAATGTGGTTTCCTTCCAGTCGACTACTGGACTTATCAAAATAACTGACGATTTTGGCATGGAAAATAAATTATTAATTAGCAATGCTTTTATCACAGTGGATCTGGACATTCTGCTACTCATTTTTAGTTCTCTAAACATTTTTCGAATCGTTATCGATTGGTTTCATAGTTACTTGCACGGACGCCGGCAGCGCATAAAGGTCTATCATTTTCCATCTCATCGCTATCGCTGGTGTTCCGCAAGGTCGCGTTTTGTCTCCTCTTCTGTTTGCTATTTTCATTAATTCTATAACATCCTAATTATCATCTCTCTACCATCTCTATACAGACGATCTTCAGATTTACACACAAACTCCTATCAGTGAACTGAAAAATGCTATCTCATTTGTTAATTGAGACCTTGCTGACATTGTGGAATGAAGTGAATCACTGGCCTCATTGTTATTCCTATGAAAACACAAACAATTATCGTAGGCAGTTCTAGACTTGTATCCAAGATTGACTGGAACGAACTCATGTTAGTAACTGCGAATGTAGTATCTATTCCTTACAAAGACACAGTTAAAATCTGGGTATACTTATCGAACGAACATCTTAAGATCCGCAAATAAAGGAAATAATTGCTACAGCTAAATCTTTAAGCAGCTTCTTACCAATTCCCACTAAAATTGCACTTGCGCAATCTCTTCTTCTGCCTATTCTCGATTATGCTGTTGCCAGTTATCTTGACCATACCGAGGAGCAGCTTAATAAACTTGAGCTTCTGCATTAGATTCATATTTGGCCTACGTAAGTACGACCATATTTCCGAATTCAGATCACAGTTCAAGTGGCTCCAAATTCGACTTCGCCGGTCATGTTTTCTTTCTTCTGTTTAACGTCTTGTTTAATCCAAACTGCCGGTATACTGAAATAAACGTTTCAATCTTATCGAAAATACTTCTCTTCGAGAGACTACGAGCTGCATGCTAAAAACTCCTTTACATTATTCACAATTGTATACTGATTCTTTAACGGTAAAGGCTGTTAGATTATGGAACGCTTTACCTTTGAAAATAAAAAGAGCAAAATCAAAAGCAATATTTAAAATTCTAATTACGCATTATATATGTTATCGGAAATGTATGTAATCAGTCATTGTATACAATTCCAAGGAAATGTATGTAATTCCTAAAATCGCACGGAAATGTGTAAAATAAATAATATTAGACACATTTCCTAGGAAATCTATACATTTGCTGAATAGCAATCGGAAATGTAAAACATTTGAGATATCAATGGGTACGCGGGGATAGCGGGACAAGGGGAGGGTATTACTTCGTCTGATCAGCCGATGCGCCGTGTGTGCGTGCCGCTTAAACTGTCAGTGCGTACGCACGTCGCTGTTGTTTAAAATGGCTGCCGAATCACGAATCGCGCTTATGAAAGAGCGATTTAATAGTACTTTACTTTACTTTAGCTTACCCTGCAAAAATAAATAGCCATATGGACTTCCTCGTTTACATTTAACATAGTATAATAAATATAATATAAAGACTTACTTTAAAATTAAAAAAAAAATATATATGAAAGTTTGTCTTTATAAGAATAATATAAGTTGATTTTGTGATAAATACACTTTAAAAGTTAATAGAGAGTTGATTTTTGAAGCTTTAATTAGTAAGATATTATATTTTACGGTATGATTGTTACCTGGTTGTCTCAACGAGTGCTTTAATAAAAAATATTATTCTCTTTTTAACAACGTGTTTTATAACAGAAAGCATTATTTTTATACATTTCCTAATACGATATTGGAATTTTATACAATTTCTGTATTAAATAGTTTTTGAAACAATATTTTATAGATTTCCTAAATAGCTACGGAATTGTATACATTTCCTAGGATTTGTGTACAATTCCTAGATTTCATACATTTCCATTAACATATATATATATATATACCTGAAACACTAAAATAATATCACTACCTATATTTGTTTACATATATTCTCTTATACGTAACATATATACTTATATTTATATATACACTAGCTGGCTCGGTAGACTTTGTTCTGCCCGTAAAGTTGATGCACTGTAGCGCCATCTGTTACAACAAAGGGTAGGTAGGTAGCTATTACCCACGGCTACACCCGCGTGGATTTCTATTAGATACTGGCGGGCCGATTCCTGTCTATATCAGGGAGCCCTAAAATATGTAGAATGGTTTAATATTGCCAGTAGACTTAGGATTAGATACTCCTGTGTAGCGGACCATATTGTACCGCTCACAAGCAAGGCTGACGTCACGCGTCCTACATCGCGCTATCGAAGTTTCCTTCACAGTTCAGTATATAAAGAAACCGAAGTACAAAATAAGTGGACCACGGTGGTCCCCAGGCATAACACCTCGCCTGGCAGGAGATCTCTTCGCCCCCGCTCCACATTGGTGACCCCGACCTGAACATTGACGCACCTTCCGCAGCCAGCAGCCTACTCCTTCCTACCAGGTACACGGCCCAGTTTTCAACCGTACACTTCGGATCTCAGAGCTTTCTCAGAGCTATCGCAGCACTTCAGCGCTTCCTAGTTCCTGCAGCTCCTCTCCGGTAACGCAACTGTACAGCATTCTACACACAACCTGTTGAGGATTCACACTCCAGCTTGGCACTTCCACTGTACAGCATCACACCACCCTGTCGAGTACTCTCACTCCAGCGTGGCATTCTCTGCTCGTCGCTTCTGCCGCTAATTCAGGCCAGTGTCTCGATTCAAAGGGACACACAGCCAATCATCCTATAGACCCAACTCACTGTGGCCATACGCAACCTCCATGCCAGCACTCGCCAGTGTCTCGACCCACTGCCACACAGCCAGCGACGTACCAGTCTCGACCCACCGCAGGCTGCTGATATTCGGCATGTACACACGCCCTCCCGACTCACTGTGGACGACGTTTACTCGGCATTCTCAAGATCGTACGCAGGCATCACTGCAACAATTATTGACCTTCGGTCTGGGAAGTGAGTGATGTAGCGGACCATATCGTACCGCTCACAAGCACGACTGACGTCACGCGTCCTACATCGCGCTATCGAAGTTTCCTTCACAGTTCAGTATATAAAGAAACCGAAATACAAGATAAGTAGACTACGGCGGTCCCCAGGCATAACACCTCGCCTGGCAGGAGATCTCCTCTTTGCCGCCGCTCCACACCTGTATTCTATATATAATACGCATCGCCACAATAACGACTAAATGTAGAAGTTACCAATTATAATGGAAAGACGACCCGAGGCCTATGGAAGGATGACCTAATAATCAAAGAAGTACACATCAGCTAAGTTATTTTTGAATACTAATTCTTCTAGGTAGAAGTTGTGTCTAAATGATGTTTATTCTTGTGGCGATAGAAAAGAGCATTGATTAAAAAGAAAAGATCTCCACATATCGTGTTATCATTAGCAGAGATTCCCGATACCTAGTAATTAAAAAGGTAGAAGCAGCTTCTTCACGCCCCCGCACGCTACAATTACAATACCATTGCAATACCTAGCTGACCCGGCGAACGTGGTTTTTTTTAAACAACTGCGGCACCAACCTATTGTGAAAGGGTTGTACTAATTCAGAAACCTTCCCCATGTGCATAACAAATTACCAAAATTTTATTAAAATCGGTTTACGATTATTGCGCGAGTCCGACTCGCAATTGACCATTTTTAATTCTCAGAAACATTCCCCGGCGTGTGCATAAAAACTTACCAAAATTTCATTACAATCGGTTTACCCTTATTACGCGAGTCCGACTCGCACTTGACCCTTTTTTTTCTTTCTGAGAAACATTCCTCGGCGTGTGTATAACAATTACCAAAATTTCATTTCAATCGGTTTACCCTTATTGCGTAAATCCGATCACCCTTTCCCTTCACCCTTTCAGTAAAACCTTATCTTATCGGATGCCTACGTCATACAAAGAATGTGTTCTTCCCCTCCCTGCAAGTTTCAGGTCTCTACGATCAACGGTTTAGGCTGTGCGTTGATCCGTCAGTCATTCAGGACAAAGCATTTTATATGTTTATAAGGTAGGTAGAAAAAGAAAACTTAAGTATTATTGTACACAAAAAATCAAACACCTAAAAAACGCATACCTCTTTGAGCTTACAATGAGGTATACACGGTGATATTCGAGACATTCCAATTTTAAAGAGTATTGATGTTTTTTATGTTTTTAAGTAATTTCAACCTTTTTAGGGTTCCGTACCCGAAGGGTAATTAGCGGAACCCTATTACTAAGGCTCCGCTGTCCGTCCGTCCGTCCGTCTGTCACCAGGCTGTATCTCATGAACTGTGATAGTTTGACAGTTGAAATTTTTACAGAAGATATATTTCTGTTGCCGCTATAACAACAAATAATAAAAAACAGAATAAAATAAATATTTAAGGGGGCTCCCATACAACAAACGTGATTTTTTTTGCTCGATTTTGCTTAATATTGATAACGGCAACAGGTTTACGCTTAAAATATGCACAGAATATTTAGATATATAGTCACTTTAAAAATTAATAATTAAATTAAAATAAAACAAATATTTAAGGGGGCTCCCATAAAACGAACGTGATTTTTTTGCCATTTATATAGATAATGGTACGGAACCCTTCGTGCGCGAGTCCGACTCGCACTTGGCCGATTTTTTGAATAAAATCGGATTGAGTTTTCAAACATGAGTCAAAATAAAATGTTATTTAAATCAAAAGCACTAAGGAGTATTGATATCAACTTTGAAGCAAATAACCGCCTAATAATTTTCTACCCCTTTTTAACCCCGTTAGGGGATGAATTTAAAAAAAATACGAAACACGTCTTCCATCAATTCTGTTAAAAAAAGGTTTATGCAAAATTTAAAGTAGATTGGACCAAGGAATCACGTTGTCCCATACAAACTTTGCCCACCTTTTTCACACCCTTAGGGGTAGAATTCCGGAAAATCCTTTCTTATCGGATGCCTACGTCATACAAAGAACACAACCTCCAAGTTTCAGGTCTCTACGATCAGCGGTTTAGGCTGTGCGTTGATCCATCAGTCATTCAGGACAAAGCCTTTTATATGTATAGATAATAATATATAATATAATATAATATAATATAATATAATATAATATAATATAATATAATATAATATAATATAATATAATATAATATAATATAATATAATATAATATAATATAATATAATATAATATAATATAATATAATATAATATAATATAATATAATATAATATAATATAATATAATATAATATAATATAATATAATATAATATAATATAATATAATATAATATAATATAATATAATATAATATAATACAATATAATATAGATTATTCATATATGTTATTTCTTGCCAGCCTTCATACATCCCCACTGGTGGGGCACGGCCTACCCTCGGCCTTATAAGCTAGGGTGATTTGGGCCATAGTCCACACGCGGGCCCAGTACGGATTATTATTTCTGTGTATTAATTTATATTATATACATCATTGTATAATAGATATACTTATTAATAACTGTATCGACACCCACCTACTATACTTTGTTTGACATTATTATTTCCTCTATCTAACACAACAAAAAAAGAATTATCCAAATCGCTCCAGCCGTTCTCGAGTTTTTGTGAGACTAACAAACGTCAATTGTTTTATGTATACAGTATACAGATAATATATAGACGAAAATAAAGAAGACTTCATTAAACCATAGGTACTATTGGTTCCACGTTTACTTAAGAATGTAGGAATAATTACATGAGTACGTTTCTTTATTTCTAAAATCGAAATTCCAACTGAGGTTTCAAAATAATTTAAGTAGCAATTACACTTCATTTATTTTAAATTTTTACCCGATTGCCAAGGAAGGGTTATGTTTTTCGCGCGTATACCTATTTGTAAATTTCTTTAATTATTTCCTCGTGTCTTCTTAACGGCGAAATGGATTTCTATAATTATGGTATCGTTAGATTTGTCTTGATAGCCCAAGTGTTCTTAGATAGATGACGTTAAACAAAATCAAAATGGTAGATTTAATGTGCGGGCTAAAAAAAATTTTTTTCATAACCCTCGAGTGAGGTTTCAAAATAAAGAACTTGAAGAGACCATTTTTAAAATATGTAATACAACACTTATAATAAAATAGTCAAGTGGAAGTATGTCGTATGATCCTCTTTATCTGGTATTCATGTTGGAGAAAGTACCGGCTGGGAGAATCCATAGGTCAGAGCAAATTTATGAGCAGATATCCCTGCATAGTTTTTGATTTGAGAACTGAGCGGCTCACGATGGTGGGCGTTAAAGTACCTCAAAATAACTAGTTCTGTTGCGGGATATTGCTCTAGAACTTTGTCAGTCATCAAACTCAGGTGCGTAAAGAGTCGAGCTACTTCCGTGTCATCGCTTTGACCCCTGTATAGGCACGCATAGATACGAGTGTGGCCGCCTTGATCTACGCGCACCCACAATATCGACAGGACCCTGTTTCCAAGGCTATGAAGGCAGCGACAGCAGATATCCTCCCGGACAAACATACGTAACATACACCGGCACGACACACAAAATTGGGCTCGAGTTTCTAGCCGGGATAATGTCGGCTATGCCCCGCTTTAATTGTTCGGGCGACTTATTCGAGCGAGTAATTGCTGTGCCCTGTCCCTCTCTCTTAAAAATTAGAACTAAGAAGAACTATACCTAGTGAGAAAATGGTGATGTTTTGATTTCTTATAATTTATTAGCTATTTATAACTAAAATTATCGAAAATCTGAGCTTTCCTATATAGTATATAGTAAGTATAAAATTAAAAAAATCAAAACACCACGTTTATATGCGCCTTAAAAAGATTAAAAAATCCTCAGAGTGTCTTGATGACACAAGAGTACATACACACCATTACCACCTTCATGCTTACAGGTGAACTCGAAAAACGTGCGTCGCATCTTTCTACTACGATATTAAATCCTAAGCTTCCATGCTCATTTATTAAATTTCATGCTCTTTTAAATATAATGTTGTCTCTCTCCAACGGAACGTATCATAAAGTGTCAAAGTAAATTAAAAAGAATAGTTTCTTTAAATCCTCTAAAAAGTTTGTTTTAAGTCGATCGAATTTCTAGGTTACGTACCTACCTACTTACTTATCATCTTATTGAATGTAGGGCTCAATTTAAAATGACATAATTTGTTGTTATAATTGTGTTCATGAATATTATTTTACTTAGCAGAGCAAAGATGATGATTGTACATAAATTGTGACTAAGAGAGTAATCAATGAATCTATTGAAACAAAGTAGCAAAGATGCACTCCACGTTTTAAGAGGGCTTCTAACGCGCATATCGACAATGTTAATCTCAAATAGAGCACATTTTTCAGTAGCAAAAATATATTATCGATAGGCGTACAACTTAGCGTAAATAGTGGAAAATAATTAATTACAGTTACATCACATAAGATATAAAAATTCTATTACAGTAATTTTCTAGCTTTGTAGTTACTTAAAATTTCATGAAATAAATTATGTTCCCGCTACTTGTTGATAATGGGTTCTGAATTAAAAATAGAAAAACCAGAGGTTCGGCCGTTATTAATATATATATTAATTTTTTAAAAGATATCTTAAAACAAATGCAGTAATTTGCTAGTTAAAGAATGTAGAAAGCCATGTTATTTTTTTCCAGTCTTAAACTTGCAATACGACAGTGGAATCGATTTTAAAAACGAGCAAAAAACTGCACATTCAAGTAGGGTGCCGCCTTAAGAGTTCACCTTTAAGCATGTATATGGTGGTGCTGAATTTTTTGTGTTATCAAGACACCCGAAGGATTATTTGGTTCTTTTAGGCGCATAAAAACGTGGTTTTTAAAAAAATTTATTCAATCTACATTTAATATTTGTCTGTCTGTCTGTGTCATATAGTCAGATCTAGCAACGAATCGAAGCTCCTGAACTTTGAATTCTTCTTGGAGTACTGTATGATACACATATTTTCAATACCACTTGGAAACGATTTTCAAAGTTAAGTAACGTCGAGCTTGGTCAGTGAGTTGATGGGTGACCGCTTAGCAGAACACTTTTTGTTTGTGTTTAATTATTGAAAACGAACTAAGGTTATTTGCAAAATTTCAGCATAATCGGATTACAGGAAGTATTAAAAAAAAATCTTTTTCACCCGGAACGACAGGCAACAGGCAGACTCACAAGAAAGTGACTTTATAAAAACGTGGTAATAATTATTTAAATTATTAAGTCTTGTTGCGCTAAAGTCTCTGGCTTTTATTAAACAACTATCCAACTTTAAAATTGAACGAAATTTCTAAAACAATTTTTGTTGTACCAGTCTATTCATTAAAAAAAGGTAAAAACTTACTTTTTGGGACGTCTGTCCAAAAAGTAAGTTTTTACCATTTTTAAAATTCTTCAAGGGCCTAATGATCCTAATATAAGCAAAATATTTTTTAAAATTTTAAATTAGTAAATTATGATTTAAAAACATTTGCTTACAATGTTTTAGAGTATTGTAGCGTTTCCGCACAGGGCTCGGTGGCGCAGAATTAAATTAAAATTATTTATATTGGAAACACCATCAGCTCTTTTCTCTTTTATTGGGAAATTCTTGATTTTTATTTCCGAAAAACGTTTTGTCAAAATAGTGCTTAAGAGTGCGCCTATGCAGAGACGTAAGCAAAGATCTTGCGGAAAATCAGTAAAACGTCGTTTACAAAAAAAACCGGCCAAGTGCGAGTCTGGCTCGCGCACCGACGGTTCCGTACAAACTTATTATATGCAGACAGTTCTTCCAGCATGAGATTATGACTGAACTGAGGAAGTCTCACAAGTTTATGCCTTAATTATTAGGTTTTGGTTTTATTTCTATATTTGTGATGTAATATCTAGCTTCTTGTTAAATTTGTAACAGCACGCACAGGGCGCTTGCGTAATGATCATATTCAAATAATAATAACTTTTAAAATATGCAACGTAGAGCTGTGATTTTAGTATGATTATGCAGAAAATATGTTTGTCTTTTCGATACTACCAAAAATAGATTAACATTAAAGTGCCTGCGTCTGCAATAAGTTTAGAAATAAAAAATAAAATTAACAAATATTATAAACTATTTTTTTAAAGATTGTTTTGTCATTTTTTTATTTTTGTGTTTTTTAATGACACATAATATTATTGGCTTTCAAATGAAAATTTTTGTTCGTTTCTAAGACGAGCACATAAGAAATAAATCCTAATTTTGTGTAAAGGCACAAAAAATAAATTAAAAAAATAAGACTAATAAAAGATTCCAAGAAGAGGGGAGTGGGCCTACATATGAAGGCGTTTTTGTCAACAAAATTGACATTATAACATCGCCCTAAATTATCGCTAGCCCTATCTCAAACACACTGTATATCTATATAATAATAAAAGCTATTTGTTCATACTTAAACCAGATTATCAGCAATAAAAGAAATAAAGAATCATGGAGTCTGTTGAATTTGTATAATGTTATGGAATAGTATAAGGTTCATAATTCTGTTAATTAGTGCACAGCTATTCATTATTTAAGGACTGGGCATGGTATTATTATAAACTGTTAGAAAACGAAGCGGTAAATTGTTAATTATGAGGCATGTTCACAACCTGTCTACAGTTTATAATCTCACTTGATTAATTGCAAACTAACGAAGATCACAAATTATCCATTGAATTGATTTTTTTAATGCAAAAGAAGAAGCTGACTAACGTAGCAATGCACAGCTCAAGCCGTGGTACCCTAGACGTTAGGGGGCAACAAAATAAAACTAATACTTATAAATAAGAAATTTACTTTCAACTATAATTGTCCATATTACCTGTCTTCAAAATTCAAAATGCTAATAACCCATATGACTTCGCAGCTTCTGTAGTCCTATTAAATAACAGACAGACGTTAATGTGTTTTTTTTTAAGTTTGCATATATATTCCTCAGGGATCTCCGTGAACTGCGTGCACCCTGGATACGTGATGTCAGACATGACGAAAGGAGCAGGTTCCGTGACGCCAGAACAGGCAGCAGAAGTGCCGCTTCGCCTAGCATTAGAACCCAAGGGCACCGGCCTATACATCTGGCATGACGGGTCCCTTGTATCTTGGGATGGGCCGGATCCAAGAACTTACATAGACGGCAAAGTATAAATTAAAACCTACCTATTCTATATTTTATAACTTTATATACTAATTAAACACAATTTACTTGTTTTTTTTTATTTTTTAGCAAAGAATTAATATCTGAAGATATTTAAAAAAAACCAGGATTTTGGCGCTCAATAATTTAGTTTTCTCAGAAAATTTTACTTATACAGCACAGTTTTTTCAGCTTGTTGCTATCGGTTCAACAAAAAATAAAAACTAAAGTAAGATATTTCTGATTGTTGAAGAGAAATCTTCTTTAGCGGCGTTGTGCACTTTTTTTGTGATGGTTAAAATTTTAAACTCGCGTCAGGATCACGTGACCTGATCAAAAATTCGTAAGACGGAATTCGCGTCAGGACACGTGACCTTTATATACTACATTAGGTTAGTTTTTATTATAATGATTAGTACAGAGAGGTTGGATATGGGATTTTAATTCTATGACAGCTTGAGATGTCAAATATACTACGTCAAAAAAGTAAATAAACAAACATTATTATTTATAATAAATAAATATGTATACGAAGTGATGGGAAGTAAATAGCTAGTATAGGAAAAAATAAATAGTTAATATTCAAGTTTACACTTCTGCCGGCACTCCCGGAGTCCAACCCGTTTTTGTTGTCTTTATTTAATGCTGATCAAATTAACAAACAATTTCTGTGTCGGCTCCATGGCTCAGTGGGTAAGGACCCGACTGCTGAATCTAGGGGGTTGTGTTCGATTCCCGCACAAGACAAACATTTATGATAGATATGTGCGCAATGCCCATGGGGAGGCCAGATCTAAATTTTTGATGTGGGTTTGGTGGGGTAGACCAGAAAGCGGAGAAGTTTTCGAGGACATGCGGCGTAGTCGCAATTTATTTAAATCACGTTTACGCTGGTGTCAAAACCACAGCGAGCAAATTAAAATGGACATTGCGGCTACGCAGCATTCGAACAATGACTTTAAGAACTTTTGGAAATCTACAAATAAATTAAATGGTAGACCTGGCTTACCAGTGAGCGTTGAGGGTTTTAATGACCATGGTCTCATAGCAGACATGTTCAGGGACCATTTTACGGTGACGTCACCGTTGGGACCATCACAGCTTGGAAGAGATGAATGTACACGTGGTCAGGAGATTGGAATCCGATTTACTGCAAAGGAGGTCAATAATGCTATAGCCTCTATGCCCCGTGGCAAGTCTCCTGGCCATGACAGTTTGAGTATTGAACACCTAAGGTACGCGGGTCCTCACTTGCCTAGAGTGCTTGCCATGTTTTATAATTTGTACATGGCACACTCGTACTTGCCTTCAGCGCTGATGAAAACTCTGTTGGGGACCAATTGTGAAGAATAGAACTGGGGATGTGTCTGATAAGTCCAACTACAGGCCTATCTCACTGGCCACGGTTGTTGCGAAGGTTTTTGACAGTTTGCTTAGTGTCCACCTTGATAAACATATAACCTTACATGATAATCAGTTTGGTTTCAGGCCAGGTTTGTCAACTGAGTCGGCCATACTATGTCTGAAGCAAACTGTAACCTATTATTCGGTTAGACGTACACCTGTTTACGCCTGTTTTTTAGACCTTAGTAAAGCTTTTGACCTGGTAAGTTACGATATCCTATGGCAGAAAATGAAAAATACTGGACTGCCTGAAGAAGTAACCAAAATCTTCAAATATTGGTACTGTAACCAGGTCAATTTTGTGCGATGGTCCGAAACCTATTCGCAGCCGTATAGGTTGGAGTGCGGAGTTAGACAGGGAGGCTTAACCTCCCCTAAGCTCTTCAACCTTTATGTTAATGCCCTCATAGAGGCGCTCAGTGGCACACATGTCGGTTGTCACATTGACGGAGTAAGTCTTAGCAACATCAGTTACGCTGACGACATGGTGTTGCTGAGTGCTTCTGTCTGTGGCTTAGCGAAACTGTTGGGCATATGTGAAAACTATGCTCAAAGTCACGGCTTAATATATAATGTAAAAAAAAGCGAATGTATGGTCTTTCAGGCCAGGGGTAAAGCATTGCCATCAATTATACCACCAATTAAATTATATGGTACTCCGTTAAAGAGGGTGTCACAATTTAAATATCTCGGTCATGTTGTAACCTTTGACCTGAAAGACGATGCTGATATCGAGAGAGAGCGCAGGGCATTGTCCGTTAGGGCGAACATGATCGCTCGCAGGTTTGTTCGTTGTTCCACCCCTGTTAAAGTAACACTCTTTAGAGCTTATTGTACTTCCTTCTACACAAGCAGCCTGTGGATCAATTTTACGCAGAAACAGTACAATGCCCTCCGCGTTCAGTACAATAACGCTTTCAGGATGCTAATGGGACTGCCTCGATGCTGCAGTGCGTCGGGTATGTTCGCCGATGCGCATGTTGATTGTTTTTACTCAATTATGCGGAAGCGGTGCACATCCCTGGTACGCAGGGTTAGGGATAGTCCTAGTGGCGTCCTGAGATCTTTTGCTGACAGGCTGGATTGTCAGTACCTGAACCACTGCAGTATGGTTCACGTGCTGACTAATCAGGGCTGTCTTAGATTTAAGGTCTAGATTAAGGTACTTTTAAGTTTACTAACATTAGACTAGGGTTTTCTTATATATTACTAACAAAATATGATCTTTAAGGTCGAAATAAATGATTTTTATTTATTTATTTTTATTTTATTATTTGTGTTTGTCTTGAGACTGCGTGTTTTCTATTTATAAAATGTATGTTTTTACAATAAAAACCTTTTAACTAAAAAAACAAACAGCTTCTAAAAGATGCACTAAATATGTAAAAATAATTACTTTTTTCCAAAAATTTGATATGAATTACAGTTTAAAGTTGGTGTCATGAAAGTAAAGTGTGTTTGTTATAAACTTAAGGTACCTACATAGACACCAACTTCAAACTGTAATTAAGATAAAATTCTTAGAAACAAGTAATTATTATCTTCTTAGTGCATCTTTTTAAAGCCGATTTTTTTTAGTTAAAAAGTTTTTATTTTTGATGAATTGTTTTTTTTCTCGTACACTTAAAACATCGATGCTCGTTATAAAATTTTATACATAAAAGGAAATCATCAACGTAAAAGGCGTTTTACCAGTTCCAAATTAACACCATTTTTTTTTACCAAATATTTAAGTTTTAAATTTACTACATTAGTGTGGGACCACCTCAGAAATATACACTTTTAAATAAAAATAAGAATTATGAAAATTCCTCTATATATGACGGAGTTATGCCCGAACATACATAAAACAAAAAAATATATAAACATCCGAATTAACAACTTCCTCCTTTTTTTAGTCGGTTAAAGAAAAAGGATATATTTGCATTTCTGTCCGTTGTCTAGTCAGATGTGTGTAATTTTCAAAAATATTAATATTTTTTCTTTGTATTTATATATATTTCGGTCCTGTAAACGTTTTTGGCTTTCTATGGGGCTATTTGCGAAAACCAATTAATTTTTGGTAAACTTAACTGAATAGGCTTATATTTTGTGTTTGTCTGTTGGGAAGTACAGGTTTTCTACCCGTCGCTGTTTTGCAACAAAACAAAATCGGTCAAGTGCGATTTGGAATAGCACATCGTGGCCTGCGTACCACTATTTGCGTAATTTACGAAAAGCAAAAATTGAATTTTGTTTCCAATTAGGGTTGCCAGGCGTCCGGATAAAGCCGGACAGTCAGGCTTTTTGGTTGCGTGTTAGGCCAAATTAGGCGGCGTCCGGCCTGTCTGGCTTTTGTTAGGCTTTTTAAATTTGATCATTATATTAAAATAAATATTTAAATATAACATAAATATCAAAACAAATAAAGTTTCAGCAGATTTTATGATAAATTAACGTTTTGTTTTCCATTGCAAATTGTAATAGTAGTAAGTCATTCAAATTCAGATTCAAATCCTTTATTTGCTGCAGTATAGGTACAAAATGGTTTTAATGTATCGTAATTCCTTACTTTTCAAGGCATGCAAATGTTATTTATAATAAACAAGCAAGAAATTGTAATTTTTTTTATACCGCTAAGATGGCAAACGAGCACACGCAATAAAAACTAAATTAATTTACATTCACAGATTTATGTACTATCAACCAGAAATCTGAGTATTCACAAAAAAAAAACGAAACTTGTCTCCAATTCGCTAAAAATTTTACAGGCAACTTTAGCGCATTGCTTGCAAACGAAAAATGTCTTAAAGTGGATACCCAAGTTTCAAGTCTTTATCAATTCTGTGACCTATAAGTTGCAAATATTATTAAAATAAATATGTCTAGTAATTAAAATATTTTTCATTCAGAAAATTCGTTGACACTGTAACAAGCTTTATTAACTTAAAACACATGTTATTATATACATTGATGCGTATAGATGAGGCAAGAGAGGTATGCCAGGATCGTAGCAAGTGGCAGACTTTGGTCTCTGCCTACCCCTCTGGGAAACAGGCGTGATGTTATGTATGTATGTACATTTTATTGTCTAGGCTCGTAATACATTTAGGTAACTTATTATATAATTTCGGTTCCATACAAAATATTCTTTGCTTCATTAGTGATGTACGACATAGAATTACACTGAGTACATACGTATGAACACAGCAATTTCAAAAAAATACAGATACGGTAATGTAAGTATAGAAAGACTTTGAAAATATAATTTATAGCTATCTCTAGTTTTTAAACCACAGGCAGCTCAAAGACATTTCTTTTGTACTTTAAAAACCTTAAATTTATTTGTTGAGTTTCCCCAGAAAATCAGTCCATATCGTAGTGTCAACGTCTCATAGGCATTATACTCTGTTAAGACTGTTGACTGGCTTGCTGACTTATTTAACATTATAGTGCGTATGAAGAATTGATTTAATTTTGTACACACATATTCAATATGTGCCTACCAAGACAATTTAGAATCAATAGAGTCCTAAGAATTTAAGTAAGTGTAAGTAATAAATGCTGAATAAAAGAAAGGCTGATTCCTTAAATTCGTTATTTCATTATTTAAGAACATTTTATGGTAAAAAAAGGTTTTGTTTTAATTTGTTTTCCATTGAAAATTGCAATATTAGTTACTGCTAACTACTATTGAAATTAATATTGTACTGAATATTGAATGATTAATAATAAAGAAGACTGTTTTTTTCAATTTTGATGTTGTTCCATTAGAATTTAAGAAGATTTTATGGTAAATGATAAAAAAACAAAAAAAAATTATGTTACACAGGACTAAAAAAATAATTATGTCCGGCCTCTTTACTCAAATGTCCGGCTAAACTGACTGGTCTGTCCGGCTTTTCGGTTTTAAGACCTGGCAACCCTATTTCCAATAATCCTTTCGTATCACATAATTTGTGGAAATTTATGGCTTCTACCTAAAAGGTCTAAAAGATAGAGCTCTTTATTGGTGGGACAAATAGACAGTGTAGGCTTAGTAATAGGGCTCCGTTTGCACCCTTTGGATACGGAAACCTAAAAAGGGGCATATTAATACAGCCTTATTATGAAGTTATCACTGTAATCGAAATGGTTGTACTGATAGAAAAGTGGTTCAAGGATTATTTTCATAAATTTTAAAGTATTGTGGTTTTTCGAAACCGACAGTCTTGGGATAACAAGAGATTTAAGGACGTAAAAAGGCCATAACATCCATAGCTGTGTGCTGAGAACCTGCATGCAGTGTGACCAGATTTAGAAGAATCTGGTTTCGTAGCAGATTTATAGAATCTAGCTGTTTTTAGAAGGATCTTTACATATTTTTATTTCCATATTTAATGGGGTCTCCAAAGGCTGCGTGAAATCACGCGTATACAAATATTTCACTATGCTCAGTTTACTTCAATCAAACACTGTTTTGTATTCGACTAACCTTTTTCGTTTTTACAAATCAGTGTTTTTCTGACTTGAACACTGATTTGAATCGACCTGTTATCCATACTAATATTATAAATGCGAAAGTACCTCTGTCTGTCTGTTACCTCTTCACGCTTAAACCGCTGTTCTGATTAAGATAAAATTTGGCATGGAGGTAGTTTGAGTCCCGAGAAAGGACTTAGGCTACTTGAAAACGTCAAGTATGAGTGAGTTACCGTTAAAATCTTACACCGATAACCGAATTAAGGACGAATTTGGCATGGATAGTTGCATAGTTTGAGTCCTGGGGAAGGACATAGGCTAATTGAAATCGTCAAGTGTGAGTCGGTTTTTTTCTATAATTGAGGAGTTGCCGTTGAAACCCTACACTGATAGCCGAATTTAGGGCGGGTGGAACCGCAGGAATAAGCTAGTAAAAAAACATAAACATGCTAATTTGGAAATACGTATCTTCCCTGTATAATTTAATTGGGTCATCAGAACAAAAAAAATGTTTCTTGTGTGTTCTTCATTTGGGAAATAACGTGAAGAATTGACCATGTGTGAGTCGGTCGCTTAAAATTAAGGTGCACCCAATACTGCCTTTTTCACAATAATTCTATGAGTAACCACCATAAAACGTTTTTTTTTATATACCACCAAGGTGGCAAACAAGCTTGCGGTCCGCCTGATTGGAAGCGGTTACCGCAGGCCATGTACATTTGCAACACGGGGGCATTACTTGCGCGTTACCGACCCTTAAAAATTTAATCACTTCTTTCTTGAAGAACCCCATATTGTATGTAGTAGCAAGATATGTCGTATAACGAAACTATGTAACTTAATGTTATATAGATAGAAATTATCCTTATTATCCTTCTAAGTACTTTAAATGTGGTAAGCAAGACTTTAGTTCTTATTAGTCAGTGTCGTAGTAAAACGTTTTGTAAACGTTAACGTTAAAAACTATACTCGATCAAATTATATCAACATTATGTATTAGTTTCTGTCAAAACGTCTTCACAACAATGTTTTACTACTTTTCAGTCACATTCTATTGGAATTGTATTAAAACTTTATGTTAACGTTTAATAGATCAAATCATACAATACATATAATTGTATTAGCCTTGGCTACTCTAGTAAAGATCGTGATCTTGACAAATTTGTTCCTGTGAGTAATTCTTTATGACTTCTACACAATGTTTGTTCGCATAAGAGTTGCTAACACTAGGTTTTTTAGATGATTTATTTAGGGAACTTAATAACTGCTTTTTATGCTAATGCATCAACTTGTATTAAGATTTCATGAAATTTAACTATTGAGTACTTTTTTCAATTAATTAAACCACAGGTTATACATAATATTGAGGGACAAGCTGACCCAGCGAACGGTCTTTTTTTTTTTTTAAAACAACTGCCGCACCAACCTATTGTGAAAGGGTTACACTAATTCAGAAACCTTCCCCAGCGTGTGCATAACAACTTACCAAAATTTCATAACAATCGGTTTACCCATATTGCGCGAGTCCGACTCGCACTTGACTATTTTTTTCTTTCTCAGAAACATTCTTCGGCGTATGCATAACAACTTACCAAAATTTCATTACAATATTTTATTCAAATCATGTGAGGAAAATTCATAAAGTTACTAAATCTTTTAAGCTTTTGTTAACTTCTATAATAAAATGGCTGTAGACATTAAAAATTTACTTTTGAAACATTTTAAAACCATTGTTAAACAAAACTTAACTGAAAAAGGGTATTACAAAATCTCCGAATATATGGAGGATACAGAGATTCTTGGGTATGACCCGCTCAGCAATTTTGCTGGCTACTTCATTTAGTTGACCAAAGTAATATCTGACTAAAATGTTGAATAAGGATCATGTTTTTCCTGCTACGCGACATTTATGTTACTAATTAAGAGGTATAAGATTTAAAAAATAATACTATAGTATTTTCAAATGCCCTTTTTAATTAGAAAAACTAATTATAAACAGCACATGCATGCTTACCTTATGCTTCCTTCGATAGACTGAAATTTTCCAACACATGTAATGTATTGTACCTATGTACAAGGCTCGAGCTACCCTGTTAACGCTCTCCCATGCAAGCAAGGCCTAGATTATCACATCACACAGGCCTGTTGGATATACGTCTCTGTTATAGCATGTCGATTGCCGCTCTAGTTAAAATCGCAGCTGGTGGGTGCGAGTAGCTCAGGACGGGTCATTTTGCAAACATGTGTTGTGTAAGCGAAAAAATATTGGTATGGTCATTTGCCACGAAATGAAGCAACTGAACTATGGTCATAAGGAAAATTTATAAAAAAGGAATTGATAGGAAATTGTATTTGTAAAAAGTATTAAGATATCGGTAATTGATGAAAACATTATACTGAATAATGTTGACTTGTATATCTATGCAAAAACGTGCAAGAATGTGAATTTGACATTTTAAATGTAACATGGCTTCAAATAAACATCCAGCGCGATAGGAGTGGCGTTTTGCATTTTCGCCCTTCGCAAATGGAGCATACGATACAGCACTTGGCACCTTCCTTTCTGCAAGTGCACGACCCTAAGCCCCCTATTTTTAAGGTGAGCAAGCCACCATTCTGACAGGGTATAAGAAACGGGCTCTGCACACATTGTGACGTGCATGTAAACTTAATTGCTGGTGGCCCAACCTCCAGTTACACGGCTTTTTGTATACCCTAACCATTATGCACCAGGTAGGTCCTCCACGAATTATATATTATATTTTGCAGCTTCTGCAGTAGAAAAGAGAGGAGACAAGGTTGGTCGTTGTGGCCAATTTTACAAATGCCGAGTATTTTAGGGTGATCAGTGTTACATCATCTCCGCCTTAGAGATTCATCAAAGTCTTCTCGCTAGCATTTTCCTACTTGTTCTTGATCCAAACTCCGACCGATTCAGCCTGGATTTTTTTAGAACGTTGCACTTCTTCATATTGCCTTGCCAGTTAAGGGGAGGGTGGTGTCACACCCACTTATGGCATGCAGGAACAACATCATCCCTCGTGAAACCTGCATTTCTCCTCATGCAAAAGAATTTGCTGGATATTGGGCGCACTCTCATCTACCTTTGCAGCCTTTATGAAAGTATATGTTTATCTGTCCAGACTAGTCCAGACCTTAATCCGTTGAAAATAGCCAGTAGACGTCCTTCTCAATGATAAATACTTGATTAGCATCAGCGTCTTTTTGAAGTTGATGTTTCTCGATAAGCTATCGCCTTCTTTAAGGTATTTAAGAAAAAAAAATGAAACACGTGCCAGAATCATGGGAATAGTAGTAGTATAGTGGGTTTGCAGGGTTATAAGCTTGGGTATAAACTACTCTCAGGGGACCTAACAACAAATAAAAAAAGCGGGTTGCACTCCGGGAGTGCCGGCAGAAGTGGAAACATACTAGCTATTTACTTCCCATCACTTTGTATAAGTATTTATGTACGTAGTATATTTGACATCTCAATTTGTCATAGAATTAAAATCCTATATCCAAATACCCTGTACTACTCATAATCGCCATATACTAATAATAAAAACTAACCTAATGTAAATAAAGGTCACGTGTCCTGACGCGAGTTTAAATTTTTTTACCTAACACAAAAAAGTGCACAAAAAAGTTTTTCAAAACCTCAATTCCATTTTTGAAGCCCTATTACCTGACCCATACACTCATTTCATGTACCGCAAAAATAAAGATCTTGGTGAGATCTATCACTTTTGTAAAGAAACTACTAGTCTACGATCAAAAGTTACGGAGATAAAGCCGTTTCTAGTTTGACAGCTGTCATCCAGAATGAAGATCTCGATGAGACCCATCACTTTTGTAATGAAACTACTAGTCTACAATTAATAGTTTCGGAGATAAAGCCGTTTCTAGTTTGACAGCTGTCATCCGAAATGAAGATCTCGATGAGATCCATCACTTCTGTAATGAAACTACTAGTCTACAATTAATATTTTCGGAGATAAAGCCGTTTCTAGTTTGACAGCTGTCATCTGAAATGAAGATCTCGATGAGATCCATCACTTCTGTAATGAAACTACTAGTCTACAATTAATAGTTTCGGAGATAAAGCCGTTTCTAGTTTGACAGCTGTCATCCGAAATGAAGATCTCGATGAGATCCATCACTTCTGTAATGAAACTACTAGTCTACAATTAATAGTTTCGGAGATAAAGCCGTTTCTAGTTTGACAGCTGTCATCCGAAATGAAGATCTCGATGAGATCCATCACTTCTGTAATGAAACTACTAGTCTACAATTAATAGTTTCGGAGATAAAGCCGTTTCTAGTTTGACAGCTGTCATCCGAAATGAAGATCTCGATGAGATCCATCACTTCTGTAAAAAAACTACAAGTCTACGATCAAAACTTGCGGAGATAAAGCCAAGTTATCTTGATGAGATCTATCACTTCTGTAATGAAACTACTAGTCTTCAATTAATAGTTTCGGAGATAAAGCGGTTTCTAGTTTGACAGCTGTCATCCGAAATGAAGATCTCGATGAGATCCATCTCTTCTGTAACGAAACTACTAGTCTACAATTAATAGTTTCGGAGATAAAGCCGTTTCTAGTTTGACAGCTGTCATCCGAAATGAAGATCTCGATGAGATCCATCTCTTCTGTAATGAAACTACTAGTCTACAATTAATAGTTTCGGAGATAAAGATGTTTCTAGTTTGACAGCTATCATCCGAAATGAAGATCTCGATGAGATCCATCACTTCTGTAATGAAACTACTAGTCTACAATTAATAGTTTCGGAGATAAAGCCGTTTCTAGTTTGACAGCTGTCATCCGAAATGAAGATCTCGATGAGATCCATCACTTCTGTAATGAAACTACTAGTCTACAATTAATAGTTTCGGATATAAAGCCGTTTCTAGTTTGACAGCTGTCATCCGAAATGAAGATCTCGATAAGATCCATCACTACTGTAATGAAACTACTAGTCTACAATAAATAGTTTCGGAGATAAAGCCGTTTCTAGTTTGATAGCTGTCATCCGAAATGAAGATCTCGATGAGATCCATCACTTCTGTAAAGAAACTACAAGTCTACGATCAAAAGTTGCGGAGATAAAGCCGTTTCTAGTTTGACAGCTGTCGCCTGACGCGAATTTATCATTTTTTTACCCATCACAAATAATTATTTACTATATTTGACATCTCAATCTGTCATAGCCTAATCTAAATAAATCTGACGCGAGTCATACGAATTTTCTATGAATTTTCGATCAGGACACGTGACCTGACGCGAGTTTAACATTTTTTACCCATCACAAAAAAAGTGCACAACGCCGCTAAAGAAGTTTTCACTTCAAAAATAAGACATAGTTACATGCACATTTGCGATATTTGCCTTTTTTGTGTCGATATTAACTGGCATACTGCTCTTAGCAGCGCTGTAAAGATATCTTAGGCCTCGATATAGAGATACTATAATCCAGCACGGCCCAGGTTTCGATGGAGTCGAAGGCTTCTTCGTGGTCTCAAAACACTTCACAAGGCGACTGATTGAATTCTTGATTTCTTGATTTATCAAGGTAGGCACTATAGCTATTATATACACTGCCTGTTTTGAAGCCTACAAATCTCAAAAGTCTCTCAGCGAGATGACTTGTAGCGACCCTTAAAAAAAAACAGCTTATAGTCGTGGCTTAAGAGAGAAAAAGGGGTTCTATAAAGAACAATACCTTCTAGTTTCTGCACACTTCCGTTATCTATGACAAAATTAAAAGTTTCTTTAACTTTATAAGACTCTTTAGGAACTGAGCATCGCCAGGGCTTAGTCGTTTTAAAGCTGATTCAGAGACGTCTTTTATGTCACTTTGGTTGCGATATCCTCGATGAAGTAGCGCGTTCGTTATGCCCTTGGATCTTTGTTTCAATTTCTACATTTGATTGGTACAGTTAACATAGAACAGCTCCTACAAAAAAGTTAGGATTTGGAGGTGACTATTCCGACATATAGTTTAAGGGCTTGTGAAATGGTTTTCGGCCTCTTGTTCTGCTCGATCGAAAGCTTAATACAGCTTATTAAAATTCTGTTTAGTCATCATAGGTATAAGCCATTATTAGAGAATTAGAATTTGCCGAAGATCTCTAGCTGGATGTTGTCTCCCTCGTGCACGCCAGTCACGAATGTTTGGACATTCTGTCTCTGTAGGTACTGTGTTGGGTTGAATTTGCAACCAATTTCGTTCAATCTTTACTAAGGTCATCTTGTAAAAGGCGCTTGTGGTACCTTACCGTAATCAATACAGACTGCTAACGGATATCCCTGTTGTCTGCTGCCCGACATCAGTTTTTAGGTCGAATTACCTATAAGACCCGTTTTTACCCTTTGTTGTCTCTTGCGACTTCTCAGAAAGAGGAGCTAGTGGTTTGATTCAATTGAATCAAATGAGCTTATTGCAAATGAACAATAAAAAACCAGAAACTGTAAAGAACCAAAGAAACGGTTCTGCGCTCATGTTCAACGGGTTATTTTTGTAAATCAAAGTACCTGTTATTTTCTTAATACGAATGCATCTATACGACTAAAATGTTGACTGTTTCGTAAATTATCTTTGTAACATAACTTTTATATGACTTAAAGGACGTAAAATTTGCGCCCAAACCGCGTTATTGATACGAGTATAATAACTACAAAACTCAATGTTACCACTTAGAAGGAAATCACACAAAGTTGTCATGACAATTACCACTTAATTTGCTAGTGAGTACTCCCTTATTATTTGCGGTTCTCGCAAGTTCTGAACGTACACTTAAGAGTTTCTTCGGAAAGCCTAAATCGAAACTTTGAGATGGTTAGCCAACTCGTTCGACTTGTGCTTATACTTAATCGAACACATATTAGACACATTCAGCAACGGAATCCAGCACCAGCTGTCTTACAAGCATTTAAAAATGCAATGGTCGCAGAATGAAACCTAATGCTTCAAAACTTTATCGACTATTGGATGTAGGCAATTTTAAAAAACATGAAAAAGTAGCACAAATTACAGAAAAAGCCACACATAAAAATAAGACATTTTAATTTTATCGTACCGTTGTTAACTACAAGAACAAATGTGCTCCTGTGCCTCAAATGTGCCTCATCTTTCTAATTACTAAAAATAATATTATGGAATGCCTTTGCATACAATGGAACAATATTTTATTTTCAACGATTATCAAGCCAGTTTAAAGGTTAGTTAATATTTTTGTTACCTTTTATGTGTTTCTTAAATTATGTCCATCAGCTTAATTAGACCAACAATTTTTCAAGTCCATTAGAGAATCTGCTATGATGACTACATTATTGACAAATCAAAAGTGAGCATAATACGCCATTGATATTCAAATCGGATCCTTCTCACTCCAAAGTATGTACAGCTTACATACATAACACTATGTGCAGTATTTTTGTGCTTTGCTTTTATTGATATTCGTCACACACTCGAGTCATTAAAGCCTTCAGCATTTAGCTTTAGCCTTCTAAATAGCCTCTCGATAGTAGCGCACGGGCAGGTTGTTTTGCACAACCAAATCTGCGACACTTCGTTTTCCTGAAACCTCTTTTCTTGCAAAACTCCTTAATAGTGTTGGTAAAACAGTGGAATACCCCAATAACATATCGCGTCGTCGCTATCTTCAATCCCAGTTTTTATTAACTTTGACTGAAATCTGGGCACAACCGTAATCATAACACAAAATATTAACACGATAAGTAACGAATAACGATGTTAAAAAAGTCAAGTCTTAAGATTATTAAAGAAATTTGAATGTGTTAGTATAATACATTGCGACAATTTTATCCCAGCAGACACATAATTTCTTAATTTTAGGTCTCTTGTAGAAATTCCTAAAATGGCCATCAAAAACGAGCAAACGCTTCTAGGATCTTACGAGGCACCAAAAGCTCACCGCCTAGAAATGAGAAATATGATAATATCGCATATCAAAGTATTAATATCGTAGCTCCGCTTTAAATACTACCTTTTAACCTATTGGCATGGAATTGTAAGAGGTTTATTTTTATATACAATTCCAATTCGTCATTTTATGAAAAAAATTAAAACTATGTTGCTTATTTTTATGAAACCACCATGTTTTGTAAGGTTAAGACCTCGCTATAATCTGATAAATATTATAGCAAGTAATACATGGAGATATACTAATACAATTGCTAAACTGCGTTCGGCAGACTACAACAGACCGGACAGATATATTATGTAGCATGCAGAACTTCAATCCGATTCACTTGCCTTCTAATGCATTTCTTATAAACCACACATTCTATTCAATTTTTAGCCTAGCGGCGAAAGCAAAACTTTACTTTTAAGGCCGTGATATCTCTTAGCATATAAATGTTCTACGGTATAAGGTCAGAATACTTTTTGATGCCTATAAATCGTCCCTTGTACATTTTAACGCATATTTTTTTTTACGTATTTGGATAATCATCAAAAAACATATTATTTTCTAATTCATAATTACATATGCATACCGGAATGATCAAAATATTTGAGTTAAAAATTAAAAAAAAATACTATTGTTTAGTAACGCAGTGGACATTATATTTGAAGGGTCATGGGGACTGGTAACGCAGCGGTAATTTGAGTACAAAGTGACTTTTTTGTAATAAAAAACTTAGGAGTGTGGGGAAATTCATAATAAACATTGAAGCAAACTTAAGTTTATCTGCCTATTACACGCCACACCTTTGTAACGCACGTTATAATACGTATATTTTTTACCGCTAAGATCAGACTGAATTCTTATCTTTATAACAAATCCTATATGTGTGGTTGATGTAATCATACAGCCTGTGACACCATAACATCTTCTATACTAATATTATAAGGATGAAAGATTTGATTGTTTGTTTGTTTGTCTTGAATAGGCACCGACACTACTGGACCGATTTAAAAAAATCTTTTACCATTAGAAGCCGACATTATTCCTGATGAACATAGACTACTTTTTACCGCGGTAAAATGTTTCATTCCTACGGGAAAACGGGTAATAGGACAACAGGTAGTAAGAATTATCCTTCCGTACTTATCTTTTTCACATAGTTTCCAAACGTCTGAACTGATTAGGTTGAAATTTTATATGGGTAATTCGGTGGTTTCCTGGATGATTTAAAAATACAATTGGATCCGGTAGGTGGCGCTGCTGTCGGTATGTCAACTACTAAACGGCTTGAGCGATTGAGTTTAAATTTTGTATGTGTATTTCCATGGTTTCACAGACTTGAATGTATTATGCTCTTAAAGAGGAAAGATTTGACTGTTTGTTTTTTTGTTATAATTGAGGAGTTGCTATTAGAAAGTACGCCGATATCGAAATTTAGGGCAAGCAAAGCCGCTGGCAGAAGCTGGTATAAACTATTCATTTTATCCTTTTATAATATTATAATTATAAACATATTAATACTTATACAAGTTTTAATAAATTACAAAAATTCAAAAATTAAAAAAAAGTATTCGTAAAATTAAAAATTCGCAACTTTCAAAGTAGATAAACAAATTCAGTTCGTTAGTTCAGTTAAACAAAACTTGAAGAGAAACATATTAAGAAAGACAAACAGTAAAAACACATAACAATCGCATTTTTAGGCAGTCGCGTCCAGATCTTAAGACCACGTAGTTTACGGTTTTTCTACACGGCACAGAATCACATAGGTGAAGGAAAATAGCAAGGGTCTTGTTGCGAAATTAAAAACAAACAGAAATATAATAAATAAAGAAAAATAAACAGAATATATAAGTACTTATGAAAAATCGCATTTTTCGGGGCTCTGTCCTAACAGAGCAAGTAAAGTAGAAATTATAGCCATCTTAGCTTATTGTTGCTCAACATCAGGCTTAAGTTATAATAAATAAAAAAAATAAACAGAATATATAAGTACTTATGAAAAATCGCATTTTTTCGGGGCTCTGTCCTAACAGAGCAAGTAAAGTAGAAATTATAGCCATCTTAGCTTATTGTTGCTCAACATCAGGCTTAAGTTATAATAAATAAAAAAAATAAACAGAATATATAAGTACTTATGAAAAATCGCATTTTTTCGGGGCTCTGTCCTAACAGAGCAAGTAAAGTAGAAATTATAGCCATCTTAGCTTATTGTTGCTCAACATCAGGCATAAGTTATAATAAATAAAGAAAATAAACAGAATATATAAATACTTAGGAAAACTCTTTTTTTTTCGGGGCTCTGTTGGATAAAGTAGAAACCATAGTCATCTCAGCTAATTGTTGCTTTACATCAGGCTTAAGTATTAATTTGGTCAACTTGAACTCATGTAACCTTTATATTCACCTTTGACAAATGACCAACGCAACTGGTTCTCATATGATTTTCATCCACATCGCTCGTTTCTGAGATGCAATGGGATTGTTACAGACTAAAATTAGGGCCCATATCGAAGATTTACCTAGTGCTAGCACACACTACACTCATACATAATATAGAAGTTAAGAACATTCGCAAGTTTCCGTAACCCAATTGGGTGAAACGGAATTTATAAATTTCAAAAAATCGCTGTTGCAGTATCCCCATATGAATAAATCTAAAACCATCATCATACCAGCCCATCGACGTCTACTGGTAAACGTACCTCACCTTGTTTTTTACGAAACACGGTATTTTACCGTTTGCAATATGCGAAGTTTTCCGACCAATACAAAGAAGCTATAGTCAGAAGCTTCTCTACACGCACGGAAACGGAATTGATTAATAAAAACATTCGCAATTATATGAAAGCCATATTAGAAACAGAATTCATAAGACAAGAAAATTCGCAAGTTTTCGTAGCCAAATGAGACAAAATGGAGTTGTAAATTTATGAATTTGCTCGTTGTAGTAGCCAAATGGTATAAACATAATTTATCATATAACGTTCAGTTCTGAATTGCTTATATCGTTCTCGGACTCTCATCAAGTCAGCGCTCTACCTAGCGATGTGGTAGTAACGCAGTAACTAAATTAACTAGTTATAAATTTTTACTATTTTTTTAATCCACATTGAATGAATCTTTTTTAATGAACTGGATAAACCATAAGATTTTAGTAAATTGAAATATTTTACATCATTTTTGTAGACTTATTAGCTAAAACATAACACATAATTCGCAAATTTAAATATTTTAAAACTTTTATAGAAAAATTGGCTAAAACAAAATACATAAGTTAAGATAATTCGCAAATTCTGTCGTGGATTAATTGGGTAACACATCATAAACAAGCTATTGCTTTTAGCCAGATTAAAGGGAACATTACAGATACATGTTACATAATAAAATGCGCAAGTATTTCGAAAGCTTTTATACATATACTCAAATTGTAAGTGGCCGATATCAACATATAGGAGATATTGAGGAAATTATTATGAGCGAAGTGTGATAGAAGCCAGAACAATAATATTTAGGATTTTTTTTCGTCTGTGTGTTTGCCTGCGCGTCACACAAAAACTACAGCACGAAATTGGATGCAGTTTTCATTTGTATTGCTTTAAGTCTACCTAAAAATCTGGTCCATGTTTCAACACGATATGCTGCCCAGAAGTCGATTTATACCAAATAAATGCGAAACTTTGTAAGTGTGTATATTATTCGTTTACGCTAGAACTGAACTAATAGGGTATAATAGGGTTATAATTTGCAATATTAATAGCTTTTATCCAGAATTAACGTCTAGAACCTAATTCTTATAGCAACATCTATAACTGTCTGTAGCATACTTCCTTACAATAATCAAGGAGTTGCCGTAGAAATCCCACATCAATAACCGAATTTAGCGCGGGCAAAAGCTTGCACATAAACTTTGAAAGAATATCACACAATAATTCATTTACAGTAATAATAAATTAGGACAAATCACATAGTGCCGCTGTTTGGTCCCCAACTGAGCAAGGTTTGAAATATGAATACCAGATAACAGATACAAATACATATTATATAAATACTTTTTTGTTAATACATACATGTCATACATAGAAAACATCCAGACACAAGACAAACACAAATATAAATGTTTATCTGGAATCGAACCCGGCATGGAACCCGGATCAGCAGGCAGGTCATTTCCCACTGTGCCACAGAGGTCGTATATCATATAATATATAAATGTAAACCTGAAGAAAACAGAGAAAGGTGCAGAGCGATCTCCAACGAAACCTTTGCTAGTGGATTTACCAAAGCATTTATACTCTAAAAAATATACTATCAAAACAGTTCAAGAGTTATAGTGATAGATTGATTTCTATACTATATTACTATATATATATATATAGTTGAAATAATCGCGAGTAATTTCGTTGACGAATTGAACATCTCCATCTTATTAGGATCTTCTCTCGTACCAGCTATCATACGTCCCCACTGTTTGGGCACGGAAGCATGGATGATTTGGCCCATAGTCTACGCTCATTAAAGTGTACTAAATTAATTTCTTACTACTATAGAACTGATAAGTTAAAATAATCGCGATTAATTTGGTTGACGAATTGGACATCTCCATTTCATTAGGATCTTGTCTCGTGCCAGCTATCATACGTCCCCATTGTTTGGGCATGGCCTACCCTCATAACCATGGGGGATTTGGCTCATAGTCTACGCTCATTAAAGTGTAAGTTAGCAGTCTCCCTCAATTTTGTCGCAAAAACGTTAATATAAACTCAGTAAGTTTAACACTATCATTAAAAAACCACACATTTTAGCAAAAAATATACAAAACTTTTTTTTCATTTTTGTTTCCTTTAGGTCAGTTCATAGTGTTTAGTGTTTAGTAGTAAAAGTACTTGCAAACATCATGTTGTGTGTCTAGGTTTACATAGTATAATAACTGTTTATTGTAATGCCTGCATTAATAAAATATGGTTATATGTTTTGCAGGGCAAGGAAATTATTTTCAAGGAGTATAGTTTTAAGAGATTTTAATTTTTTTTTTTTTAAATACTACATAATTCCATCCGTATACCGAATTTCTTGGTGTCCAAGTGATCTACTTCTACTCCAATAGTATGTCACTTCCATATTCTATAATTATAATTCATACTAAATGTATGGAAGCTGAAAACATCAAATTTTCCGATAGATCCAGTTTATTTTATAAACCGTTATTGATACCATTAGATAGAGCTCGTGAAGCACTTTCAGAATCAACAATCAGTATTTCGATATCGTGTGTGGTTTATAAAATATCGAGTGAGATAACTTAGCGTTTTTACCCTGTAAATGTAATATTTCGTAATAAACTTAAGAGTAAAAGCTATAATACAATATTATTTCAAACTGTGGCGTTTTTCTATACCAAATAAATGGATTTTTGTGCGATAACATATTTATGTCGGTGTTATATAGACGATGGACGGAGTGCCCTGGGTTTCATTACATCATCAAAATATCAATACACACACTTCCAACATAAATTAAAAACGTAGCCGCAATGAAGCACTAATAGGGAAATGAAACGTGTCTGCTGGGATGATGGATAACTTAAATAGGTAATTATATCCTGAACATAAGTATTTAGTTTAAAGTTTACAGCTCTAGCATACTGATAGGTAATGAAGCCACTGTTACCCATAATTTTTTATGGTTGCTGATATAACCTACACAAAAAATCTCTGGTCGTCAATTCTCCTAAAGGATATTATGTATAAACAAAGTGTAGGCGTGATTAAAAGAGTGAATGTAAATTCTTGCTTTAATTTTTAATGATTTTTTCCATGGATAAAATGGCTCAATAAGATACAAATTGAACATCGAGTAATTGGCATGTAATAATTAATAAAATATAATTTGTAGTAACAGGGGACACGACTAATAAATATATTTCATAACCAATATACATATTCACGAGAAAAATTATACGGAAAAAAAGAAAAAGGTATGTGGCACTAAGAAATATGATAAAACAAACAAACAAGGTGAAGACAGTGAGCCGAAATAAAAAAATATAAATCAAACTTTTAAAATAAAACAAATAGGTTAATTTATTTTAGAAATTCCTTTGTTATCATATTTCTCTCGTTAAAATATCCTCTCCTAATACAAAGATTTTTCGATCACATCACCAACGGGAAACAATAATATTACTGATAGAAAATATAATATCCGCTGTTATAAATTGCACTCTTACTTGGCGTCGATAATTTCGGCGGGTAGTTGTGGGGGTTTGGCGGGGGAAAATCCGGGTGGAAGGGGGATGTTGTTATAGGATTGTACTCCGGGCCAGCCCATTTTCTGAGCATTTGGCCATTGGTGTTGTAGAGGCATCTGCAGTTTGGCGACTCCGTTGGGTAGGACGCTTAATGGATTGTATCTAGCAAACAATTCCTGCTGCTGATGATTTAAGACTTGAGGCTGGTTTTGGACTGCTTTTCCGAAGTTAACTGATGTTGACACGATGGCTGGGTCCATCTGTATCCAGTCTGTGTACATGGCGTTGTTGGTGGTGAAGCCTAGACAAAGTAATTTAGTGTGTTTCATGTTATTCATTCGCAGTTTTTTTTGAACGTCTGTTAACACATATTTATTATTATTAAAGGAAGATAATGAATTAAAAACTCCAAGTGATGGAGAGTATCCTACGAATATCATGAGTTATTTTTCTCGGTAGTAAAGTCTATAAAATTAATAAGAAAATAAAAAAAAACCTAAAATAAAATAAGTTTGAGCTATGCCTGCAACAATAATTATCCACCATTTTTAGCGCCATTAAGAAATACTGCCACGTAATTCAACCACGGGAAAATATAAAATTCGATGCTTCGTTGCAATGTTAAGAAATAGGAATATTTATCTCATTACCTTGATTTTGTGTCTGAGGACGCGGCATGCCCATTCCAAAGGCACTGGCGTGACTGAAGCCAGGTGGAGCCAGCTGTGAGCGGCGCACGCGTTCAATATTATCACTATAAACATAGTTAGTTTCGATTAACAAGTATAATTTAACGGTGGCTTCTAAATTTTGTGCGCACGTTACATCGAACTATCTTATTTTATACAAAAAATGTAATAATTGACAAACACTTTGCTATTAACTATTTTAAAAGAAAGGCTAAGTGAATGTTGCAATAGCATTAAGTTAGGGTTTCGTAGAATGAGAATTATTGCGGATATCTTATGCACCAATTTTGCTAAAAACGGTTTTCGCTATTATCCTTAATCATTTCAGATTGTAAGAACAAGTGATTCAAAAGTAAAGTAAAATGCTTCCCATTTTTTAACTTTCGAAGCAACATACACATTATTACATAATAAATATTCGTATACATTTATCACATATATTTATTATTATAATCATTTAAATCAATCAAAAATAGAATTTAAAATTGTAGAATAACATCAATCATACAAATCTTCATAGAATTAATTTAAATTATAAATATACATACACAATACAACAAGAATCCCTATATTTTTGTATGTGCAATCATAAACAGTTAAAACCTTTTTTTTTCAAAAGTCTAAGAAATCTACTTTTTGCGTCTGTCTTAACGTACTGAAGCTTTTTAATATATTTTTTCAAGTACAATAATTAAGAAACTTCTATTTTATTACGTCGGTTAATAATAGGCGAGAAAATGGCAAAAAATACTATTTAAGTTGTAGTAGTACATATACAAATATCAAAAAAAAAATTGCACAGCGCACGGATGTGTGGAACAAGTCAACAGACTGCCACAGCTGAAGCTCCCACTGCAGGTTGGCATGAAGGAAGGCTTTTGAGTTCGAAAGTATAGGGTTAGTTACCAGTGCCGCACAATTAAAACTAATACAAAAAAAAATCCTACCAGAACCAGCGGTCAGATATGTCTATGCTTATAATTTTCCGAAAGATGGCGCCACTAATACTACTATAATATATTGAAAATAGAACATCCCCTCATGTCCATTGCTTTTCAAACTTTTCCTAAAATACGTAACGTGGTTTGCATCAGAATCTGCTTCTCCAATCGTATATAATTCTATCTCACGAGCCTTTTTACATTACCTATTATACATTTTTAACTTTTATTTGTATTTAATGACTGTCAGAGAAAGTGAAACAGGGGTCTAGCACGTGCCAACCGTACTTGAATAAATCTTGATGCCGCATCAAATTAGAGCTGTCACCCTTGTTAAGTTGTAAGTTACAATACTAAACTGTCTGTCATGAAATATTTACGGTATATATTATCAGTTATAGGTGATTAAATATCAATTTGGTTAGTTTGGGTCAGTCAATGAAACTAGGTAGTCAATAGACAAAAATTTGATGCTATCAAGTAACCTATTTGAGTTTTGTAAATAAAGCACAATATAAAACATTCAAATATCAACGAAAAACAAAATATTTGAATTAAGTTTAACATTTGGATTTGATTACAGAGATACAAAAACAGTAGGATTGCTCGAAAGTAAACATAAATCTACTAAGCCAAAACCATATTTTTTTTGTCGTATTTTGTCTCACCAACACATAAATAATTATCTTGTTTTTCTGCAAATATTTCGTTTAAAACCCATAGACCTGAAGCTATTACACTGAAGTGTAATTCTTTAATTTACTTTTCCTCGATTTTGGGTTTTGTTACCAATGAGAAGATTACTACACTACATTTGCATTGGTCACAAAATACTCATTGTAAATTATAAAGAATACGAAAAGAAATTTACAGAAATGATTAGGCACTTAGCGGTGCTGACACGCTAGAAATAAATGAAATGATACTTCTAATGATTAGTTTTAACGCGTTAAAACTTTAATGAATGAACGGTTTAAAATTTTTATTTCTCTAGAGATTACAAGAAATCGCTTAAAGATACATAATTCTTAATCTTTTAGTACTTTTGAATATAATAATATTTATTAACTAATTGTATTATTAATAAATAAAGGCCTTTAGGCAGTGACTTGAAAATTCTTGCTCCTTCAAACATTATATTTCTTTTGCCATAGTTCGTTCTAGGGGTTCGTAATACGGGTCATTAACACGCTGAGTGACGCGTTGTTGCATTTGCACTTCTTTTGTAAATACTTGTTATGAATGTATGTCCATTAATAATATTTTCCGTATTAATGTGCAAGTGAGTGTTAAGTTTGTAACTTTAAGTGATATTCATTAGATTAGAAACTTTGTATATTTTTGTGGTTGGTGTAATATAAGGTAATAGTTGTAATTTAAAAGAGTTTCTATGATTTTGTTCTGCGCCGTTTGTAAGTACCTTAAATTACTTTTAGCAGCACATCCCCACACTAACCTATTAAGTGAACTTTTTATTAATATACACTAACCCGCTAGTGTTCTGCATCATTTCAGTTTCCATCATTTCAGCTAGTGCTTTTTGAGTTTCCTTGAAGGGGTCGAAGTCCAAATCATCGTCACCGTCTCCAGCTGCGCGGCCACTGCCATCCATGCCTCGGAGGTTGTTCATTCTGAAATGTGGTAGGGTTTTCCTGAATTCCTATGACTTGTATCAAACAATATATATAATTATGATTAAAATATAGTATAATTCATACAAGAATAACAATTACACACTGAATTAATGTTATTCTTAACTTATTCACTTATATGCTTATTTTGTTACCATTTTATAAAATAATCATAATAAAAGCCTACAATCTAACAACATTATAAAATGTACACATAGATATAAATGTTAATCCCACAGTAGTTTTGAGGAACTGTGTATAAATCTGAATACTATACACTAATGAAAATGTGAAAATTTAAAAATCTATTAAAACCCACCTGATCGATGAAGATTTGGCCTGAAACTACTTTGGGAAGAAATCCGATAGGATAAACCAGCTTAGGTAGATGTTTAATAAGTCTTCTCGGTGCCTATATCCTAGAATCTAAAGAAAGACAAAGGTCTTCCGTACCTAAAGGGTGGGACGAGCTCGAGCCGTTACAATTAATTACCGTATCAGCGCGATCTAGCAATGATTATAAAGAGAAACACGCAAACATTTATTAATTGGAAAATATATTGAAAGATTAGCAACGTCGGGCTGGGTCAGTCATTGGAAGCTTGACCGCTTAGCGGCACTCTTTTTGTTTTTTTTTTGTGTTCGTAAATTACGTAAACGGTGGTACGGAAACCAGGGTGCGCGAGTGCAACTTGCACTTGACTGATTCTTTGCCCATTACGTCCTCTTATGGCATACGCTGCCGAAATATCGACTTACAGCAGGGCTAATCCACAAGTTCTAAGTCACTCAGCGCCTAATGGAACGAGCTTTTATTGGAAATTCTGATAGATTGAGTCCGAAATTAGGACATCCAGAAAAAAACTAAAGTCCTGTCATAGCACATAGAATCAGCAAACTGTTATGGCACTAAGCTGGCCACGTCTGACGAAGAAAAGACAGCCAAAGGAGCAGATGGGTACCGTAAGCGTGGGACGTCCGATAGCTTGATGGGCCGATGACCTAAGGAGCTTACGTAGAGCAAACGAAATTCTAGGTAGCAGCACAGCCTAAACAACAATTTCATTCAGTCAGCCAACGAAGGAAAACAAAAGAAATCGTGAGATAAGGTTTGCGTCAAGAGGGCGAGCACACCTGATTAACCTTTGTCGTCACATAATCCGGGGCTGCCTACTCAGTCATAGATTTTGTCGCAGCGGCATGACTGTCTCAACGTTGTGAATAAAATGATTGTTTCGGCTATATAAAATCCGAAAACTGTAATAAACATGTTCAATACAAAATTAAAAATCGTATAAAACACACTTCACTAAAAAAAACGTTATATCACATTAATGAAACAGTTCAAATATTTGTCTTAGCCTTTTATTATTTGAGCAAGCAAATCGCTCTTATGTGAACCACTGACCTGGCACCAATAATTTATCATCACTGTGCGTGCCGATCTGTAGGAATTGCGATTTAGTGCATACGTGTACAAGACTGAATGTGTTGTGCGGCTACATGGGTAATTTGATAAGCTAGTAAATGCTAGTATTGCAAAGCATACCGCAGTTTTTATTAGTACATGTAGTACAGGCAAAAACATAAAGTCTGAAGGGATATCAAATCTTAGAAATTAACCATCCCAATATATGGGCTATTTAAACAATACTAGTAATATTATCAACGTAGCTAAAAGGTAAAGTACGTTTAGGTGTAATTTAAGTCAAACCTTTGCTTCTGTTCCATTTCGATTCTTTCAGCGCTGTGCATATTGTGTGGGTAGAGCATGTTATCCGGATAGCGCCTGTCGTCCATAGAGCCTCGAGCTAGAAGCATTCTCAACTGCTGTGCTTTGTGGAAATCAGTAAAAAATTTATCCATATTCTCTGCTAAGTAACGGCCTTCATTCTGTGGATAATATTAATTAATCACTACAGTTAAAACACTGATAAAAAAAATAATAAGAGTTGAATGGAGTATGTTTCAAATAAATTTAATCAATCATTAAAAAAAATCTATAACTGCAACTTATCTTTTTTATCTTATTCCAACTTCTTCAAAATTAAACAAAAATTTAAATTTGATCGACAGACAACACAGATTGTTTGAAAATGTAAAAAAAACGTATTAAAGTCGTAGTTCAAAGTACGATAGCATTTAATAATATCATATGACCAGTACCAAAAATCTTCTTTGCCTACCACTTTGCATTGCATTACTTACATTTAAAGCAAAAGAAAAAAAAAATTTACTCACCACAGACTGCGAAGAATCAAATCCATTGACAAGCCCGGACTGCATCTGTGATTGATTTTGTTGTAGCATTTGTTGATTATGTAGCATGTAGCCACCCAATGTGTTTCCGACCAAATTACTAGCAGATATAGAATTTGCTGCTAACTGATTTGCTGTCATTGTGTTTCCTACTAATGGGTTTGTTGGCATTGTGTTACCTACTAATTGATTTGCTAATGGATTTGCTGATAATGTATTTCCCATTTGATTGGCTGCCATTGGATTTCCTCCTAAAGAGTTCGCTGATAAAGAGCTTGCTGACAATGAATTTCCTCCCAAAGAACCTGTGGCCATAGAATTGTCAATGCGCATACCAAACGGTGGAAGCATATTGTGATTTGGATGATAATTAGCACCTGAGAAAAAAATAAATAAATTTGAAACTAAGTAAATTGGCAATTTTTCAGAAATAAAAATAAAACTGTAAAAACATAAACAGTTCTCTTGTTTTCTTTTTAACTTTTACAATCACTTACCTAATATATCACTAGCGGATTCCAGACCTATACTAGATGTAGGCATGTAGTGTTTAGGTTCAACCATAACATTGTGCTGCCGTGCCAAAAGTTCATTCTGTCTCATCAACATTTCGCTGCGACTGCGTTCCCTTAACAACAATTCCTTCTGATCCACCAAACCTTGGTTAATTTGATTAATCTGTCTATCATTACCTAAATAACTCATTATATCTCTGTCTATAAGTCCATAACCATTGACTAAGGGGTTCTTCATTTGTGGTATTAAATGATTATTATCAACTAGGCCGGCTAACATTTCTCTGTGCCTTTGCATCATCATAATTTCGTTATTCGTATCGTTAAGAAGATTGTGCGTATTATCGTCCTCTAGCAAACCGTGATCACTGTTTTCTAACAAATCATGGTTTTCTAACAAGCTGTGTCTGTCAGATTCTAATTCATTTAATTCGTTAGATAAGTAATTCTGTGGATCGTCTTCAAACGTTAAGTTCTGTGAGTTGCTAACTGTTTTATTATCTATTACATTATCATTTTCATTAATATCTATATTGTTGCTATTTTTCTGTTTCGTTTTGCTTTCGGATTTGATCTTCTTACTATTCTGGCTGTTTGTGATGTCTTTATTGTTCCTGGTTGTTTTGTTACTGTAGTCTGTGGTTTCTTTGCTGTTTTTAATTTGAGCCTGTGATTGTAATAGTTGTGGGAGACTGAAGGATTCTGATGAGCCGTTTTCATATGACTTAACTGCAACAAATTAATAAAAAGGTTATGATAGTTTTCATTCTATTTTATAATATTGTACTTCTAACACAGCCTTAACATTCATTTCATTCATACATCGAAAACGTCTAACTCTAGACAGAGCAATCGCGAGGTAAGGTGCCAGCAAGAGGGGGGCGAGCGCACCTGAGTATCATAATGTCGTCACATATGGCTTGTCTGGTCCTGTCTAGGTAGTAATACATTTCGTCGCGGCTCCAGGACTTTTCGACGTCGTCGGATTTATCAAAGGCAATAACTGATTGAATGAATTAAATTGATGTTTTAGCTGCGCTTTTAGGTTTGTCAAATTGAATAAATTTAAAGTTATGGCACGAAATTCTTTTTAGAAGTTGGATAGAGAACTGCAAAATTAACCTAAAAATAAAGTAAGTCAGTAGACCGTTAAATATATACTTGCCAATTTTAAAACTATTGTACATATATATTTTTTTGTTAAATTTAAAAATCTCACCATGAAACATACAATTTTGCAATCCAATTCAATAATAATTAAAATTTTAAATAAAGGAAAAGTTAACAAAATAGATTAAGTAACAAAGAATAAAAAAGTACAATAGGAAAATATTACACAATACTTTCAAAAAGGCATTAATGTCAAATCTGTTACATTTTAATTATTTTTTATAAGTAGAGTAGGATAAGAATGTTTAATTTATTTTATTTTAATCCTTTATTGTACAAAAAAACATTACATGAAATTGTAATTGTGGAAAAATACTACAAAGGGCGTACGAATCTCCGCCAGAGATTTCTTCACGCAAACCCAGAAAAAGAATAAATTTACAAAAAAACGTTGTTGCTTATACATTCAAAATTAATTTTTAATATTTGACAATTTTCAAAATTATTATGCAATAATTGAAAATAATTAATCATTATGTACTCACTGAAAGGTAGCTGGAATAGCAGAAAACTATTTTTCTGTATTCGGTAACATAAAATAAATATTAATAATCAGAATAACCAGCCTTTAAATAAATAGAGTCATTTCATAATAAATAAAGTCATTTCATAATAAATAGAGTCATTTCATAATAAATAGAGTCATTTCATACTAAACCACCTAAACTTGGCGCTCGAATGTTTTAAATTTTGACTATACTGGGCTTGAATCTTCTGTAACTGGGCGACACTACACCGACCTAGTATTTTATGTTAAAAATCTTTTTTGAGAAATCGCTTTTTTACAATAAAAATACAACAAAATTTCAGCCAAATCGTTAGAGACGATACTAAAGTTTCTGCTCGAGAAAGTTCATTATAATTTGTTTATCCGAAAGACTGTGATGTTATTAACATAATAGTTTATAAATATAAAAGGCCTTTTGAGTCTTTAAAGTTATCTAAATATGTAAAAGTAATTTTGTTGATTTAATTTTACTAATATTTTTTCTTATTTAATAAAAAAATTTGGGAACTGGTTGGAACCCCATAATTATAAAAAAGGTAAGTACTAACCTAGTCTTTACTTTCTTTATAGACTAGCAGAGTATAGTTTGTTTAATTTATTGTTTGTTGTTGATTTGTTAAATAATAAGTGCAATTTATGGTAACTTCATTTGATTTCATTTATCATTTGATTAATTGATCTCATCTATCAGCCTTATTTGTAATAAGGCAGAAAATTTAAAATAACATCGTGTTTTATTAAAAAAATCAAAATTTCTCAAAATTCGAGTATTTTCGAAAATTATAAAAAACGTCGAGAAACCAGAAAACTTAGACGTTACCGAGATACGCAAACATGAGGTGCAAAAATTGCTTGTTTAAAAATATGAAATTTGCTTGTAAAATAGTATGTATAAATATCGTTACGGTTCTTATCCCCCGAAGGACTGGACCCCCCCTGAACATCATAATGTGGAGGATAACCTTTTCTTATTTTTTTTATTTTATTTATTGAAAGGTAACTTATAGCTAAAAACAAACATAAATTGTTAACAATCAACACATTAAATACGCCAATTACAAGGTACAAAAATTAACTAATAACAAGTGGGACTAAAAAAATAATTATAAAAACAATTTTTTTTTGTAACAAAATATTGGTTATTGTACATATATGGTTAAGTTCTGAATAATACTTTTATGGAGAAAGGTATAGGTTATAAAGATACATATTAAATTAAGGGTTAATAAAATATTTATTAGAAATTAATATTAATATTTGTAATTGTAGTGGATTGTACGTTGTATGCATATAAGAGGAAAAGGATGAGGAAGGCAGTGTAGTGATTAGTTAGTCTCTTGATAGTTTTTGTACTAAAACTATCAGCAAACAAATCTGGGTTTATTTATAAATAATTTAGTTAATTCATTAATTATTTGTCAGTCGTTGTTGTTGCGAGATTTGAATATATTTGTACGATACTATTTCGAAATTTGGATCTAGACATAGCAAAAGGGTCGATGTTGGATTTTTTTTTGTTATAAATATGAGGAATTCTAATTAGAGGAGAGTTTTCTGTATATGTACTTGAGGTTTGGGGAAATAAAATAAATGGCGTGACGTATGTCTTGTTCTATAACTTCTTACCAACCACTTAACTTGCTGCTGCTTTAGTACAAAGTAAGCAATTTTTTTTTCTCAAAATAAATAACAATTAACATCTAAAAAATGTACAATAAACCGATAGTAGTCATAAAATCAACTTACATTAATTTTTTAAAACTTTGCATTACACTGTACAAAATATAAATCAAATAAAATATCAAAAATTACCATTATTGTAACTGGGGATAAACAAAAACAATGCAATCGTTACAGTTAAACAGTAGCTGCACTCCTCACGCACACTTAGTTAAATATCGCGTCTTCCTTGTCCTCATTCAAGGTTGCAGTCACATATCAAATATTAATAATATAACTGACCTTTGTCCCACAGCAGAGTAATAACAGTGTTATATTGCCATAGCTTGCGTTTTAGTCTCAATGAGATTTACGCAAGATTCTTAAACGGATTTAGTATAGACTGGTGGTCTAACAGAGTTATAGACGCTCATAAACCGAAATGGATAATTTTCTTTACTTACGGCCCGAAATTCCGCAGATATATCAAATATATGAAAATTTTACTTGCACACTTTAAACATACAATTACCGATGCCGGTGTCCGTCGATCGATATCTAGGCGACAAATATGGTCGAGTCCAAACCAAGTCTAGACGATCACATATGTAATAACTCAATAGCGAATATAAACCTGATTGAACTGCTTCTCACACATGGTCAGATTTCAAATCAAAAGATAATCTACCATCAATATTGTGCAGACTACTGACAAAAGTGATTTGCACCTTATGATAACTTTATTTCTTGCAATTCATGTTACACTAACACTTCATTTACTCTATGCCAGTCAGTTTCAAACAACTCTTTTAACTCTTTTTCGTTTAATAGTCGAAATATTTCGATTTCCTTTTTTTATCTAAATATATTTTAATATAATACTACTATTTTAACAAAAATAAGGCAAAAACTATTTTATAAAACACAGAATTTGAAGCGGGAGATGTTGGATTTGATAAATCAGTAAAACGTTACTAAGAATACGAGCACTGAAATATACATAGGGTCTGCAAGCCGGTCTGCATATTTAACAAAGCATCCTGTAGCGAACCATAAGGAAAAAATAAATAAAACACGTACTAGCATCTTTTATTGAAATATAATTTTTTGCAAGCAAAATCGTATCTCACTGAAAATACCCATTCAAGATGGTAAGCCGATAGCTGAAGAATGCTTAATTAACTGAACCGAGTAATTGTTGCGTCACACCGGCAAGTTTGCTATTATCGTACAAACTTATAAATCTACTAAATAAAAAGGCTTAATACAATTTGATTAGTAAACCGTTTTTCTCTTATGAAATTATAATTTGTGTCACACCTTCGGCATAATTTTATAATTCATAATTAAAGAAAATATATATCAACTTAATTGTATGACTCACCCATAGACTGATGTGGCTTTGGACTGGACTGTTTCCTCGCTGGACTGTCTGATGAGGGAGAGGAACCAAGGCTTGGCCAAGCTTCCTTTCCGTTACTACTGCTAGCATTACTATTGCTTACGTTTCCGTTATTGCCATAAGATTCTTTCTTTGATCTAAAAATTAAAAGGACATGTATTTTGATGTCTTCGAAAATTGAAACTTAATAAATGCTAAATAAAATACGTTCCAATCAAGTATATAAAAGTGAATTTACTACAAAATATTAATTTCAGAGCACCCAACATAAGTCATCAACCTTTACTTTCAATGTAACATATAAATTGATATTGGTATCTAAATAGAATTTGAGTTAACATATCTGCTATGTAAAAACTCTGAAATGCTCATGTTTCGGGCTTACCACGATTGGATTTGTTGAGTTACCGATTGTGGTAACCCCGAAACATATAAACATTTTCATAACAACCGCGAAAGTTTAAAAAGTTTTGTAAGACTCATGTTTACAAAAAAGAGAGTTTCACTTTTTAAAGCAATTCACGTATTTTCACCCTTCGAATTATGTTTAACAATGCATAATCTATATCACTACCATGGAATAAAAGCTACATTGTTTTTTTGCTTATGTTTCGGAGCACTCAGACTCAACATGGTTCTCCTTAATTTTAAATCCTATGAAACTCAACTTTTCAAATATTAAAAACCTTTGTAATATGTTTTTGATATACTATGTAAAATCAAACGCTGCAATGAGTAGTATTCTACGATGCGTTTAGCACTGAAATATTAATTATACTCAAAAAAAAAATGGAGGAAATGTTGTTAGTTCCGAATACAGGCATATGGGACAACATAATCTCATGCACTTACTTAGAGGAATTGATTATATTTATATGTGACGATGTGACCATTGTTGTTGGTGTAAAATTCGACTGGTTACCTGAAAATTATACACCCATATTAAAGAAACTAAAAGGATATCGGTGATATAAACTATAAGGTAGTTTTACAAACATAATACTAACCATCTTTTGAACTAGCTTTATCTGTGGTCGTACTAGAGTTACCTGTAATACAGAATTTATTGACGTTAAATTTATGTAATCACTTCGTCAGAAAAGAATTAATTTGACCATACCGTAACTAGACCATGGTACGAACATATTAAGGTGAAGACGACCATTTTTTATAAAATTTGCGATTTACTAAATATCTGTAACTATAAACATTACAGCGTTATTAACCTTCGCAAAATGCATAATTTTCCATAAAATGTCAGTGAATTATTAAATAACCTACGTTTTTATTGACATTATTTTCTAATTAAATGTATGAAATAGAAACTAGTTATTCATTAATATTCATGAATGAGTATGCTTTTGCCGACGTATTTATATCTTTGATATGAGAATAATGTATTTAGGGCAAGGAAATATTTATAGTTAAAGATATTCAGTGCATCTAAGGTTGTATGAGGAAAATATGATACTGTTACACCTTAAATTCATTTTTTTTTTTTAAAAAAAAAACCTGACTATCTAACTTTGCTTTTTACCGGGACAAAAGAGTTTCCCAGTTACCGATTGCCAATGACTGCAAATTTAAGATATTTCTGCCCAGAACCGGTTTTTTTAACAGTTAGATTGAGAAAGACCTGGACTATTGTGTTTCTCATCGCTGGATTTGTCCCTTTGTGAGTTCAGAAGCTGGTTGTGAAGTTTCCTCTCGTACACTTGGTGCAGGCCGGCATGCATTTCCTCTTTAGTGAACGACGCCTTTGGATCACCTGACATGCAATAAATATATAAATAGTCCGATTTTATTGATTTCACATCATTTGTCAACATCTTAAACACTAAAGCGAGGGTTTTAATTTCAAGTTTGTTTTCAAGTTTGTTTTAAGTGGTTGTTTTTATAGGGGTTTCCTTCCAGGCTACAGCCATTTACAACAATATAGTAGTTTATGACGTGTTTAAATGTGCGTTAGCTCAAAATGCAAATAATAGTACACAACAACTGGATGAGGATAATAAATTAACAAATTATAGAAACTCATTTAGGTTAGATTCAGTAAAAATTTACAATGAAAATATTAGGTAATGAAAAAAAAACGTCTAATAAAAGTATGTTGAACTGTAAATATTCATATTGCATTAACTGAATGAAGCGGTCAAAAGTGTATCTTGTTTCCGTAATAACAAGTATGTACAGTCACGGTCAACTGACGCGATTTAACACGACCAATATAACTTTATTCCTATTTCCATACACTTAAATAACCAATGGGCAACAATACTGTTTCTTCACAACACTTAAAATGATAAAACGTAACAACGGAACCCTACATTGAACGTTCGCCTGATACGCTCTTGTCCGACTTTTTATTAATCGTCCAACTGTTTTACATTTTTTAGAATATAACAATGAGTAATTAGTCGTTCAGAAGATGAAATAGTTTTAGAAAATACTAATTAAGTGATTTGTAGAAAATTAAGGTCCCTACATGCCGATACCGTTTCTGGACTGTCCCTTTATGCGCAAGCAATAACAGTAAAATAAATGGTATGAATGTGTGACAAAAAAGTTGCAAGTGGTACCTAGTTCATGTAAATACATGCAGTCGGGCTTAGGGCAGGGTTGGTTCTTCATGAAGTTAGCGCAATACTTCGTGGTGCCCAGCGAACCCTTTAGGACCCGTCCATCCAGAGTCACGTTGTTCACGCCCTGGATGGCTCGAAGCGCGTCCGCCGACGACACGTATGTCACGTACGCGGACGCCGACGGACCCTGAGTAAAGAAGATATATTATATGCCAAGAATCGGTGCTAGAAACCTCAATGCATTTGCTTAAATGGTATGTAAGATTGGACCACTCACAGCCTACTTGCAATCACTGATCAAGGGTGACCAGGGCAGTACACCACTGATCATGGGCGATCAGTGAAGCCCAGTATGGTACAAAGCTTTTGCGTTTCGAGGTGGGCACATTAAGCTGTAGGTACGCTCGGCTGTCATATGACGACTCATAACCCAACTCAAAGCGGTTATTGGTGGCTTAAAAAGCAACGGTTACTTTGACAACGTGTGCCAATAGACTCTGAGACAGCTGGCCTAAGCTTCTTTGTCAGGTGTAGGAACTTACAGCCGCCGAGTCAAGGTACATTGGAGATGTTCATAAAATTTGGTTACATCAGTTAGTATCTTCTGTTTTTAGTTAAGGTGAATCCGATGTAAATTGTTTTCATACAAACTGCGATATACTTAATTTCTGTAACTATAAACAATCAAAATGCGTTTATATCATATACAACTATATGATGCGATTAAATTACTAAATTAACCGGATTATTTGTTGCATTAATACATAATTTTTTATTGGAAGTATGGTTGTTTAAGTCACTGACATTTTATAGATACATATATTAAATAGGGTAAATAGGTATATAATATAATAACGCGTTTTGAGTAGCGAAATGTTTACAATTAATTATAATTAGTAAGTATGAAAAAAAATTACGTCGGATTCACCTTTATTTGGTATATTTGTTTATGAAGGCATCACCATCTGACATCATGTTCATTAACAGTGAGGTTTTAGGATAGGCACAAAACACACTAGTTAGATTAAATAAATAGTTAAAAACTATCCAGAGGAATATTATAATTACTAACAGTACATTATTTGTGAATTATCTGTTGCAACACTACCTTAATCGGCCCATACAACACTTATATATTAAAAAAATTCTCACCTGTGACCCTGCATATGTGGTACTTTGGTTTATAACTACTTTGTGTATTTTGCCGTATTTGCCAAAGTACTCCTGTCGTTTGAGGATCTAGAAAGCAAAAATTTATAGTCATTAGCTGTCAAGGTCGTTACTGATCGATATAAACTAGACACTAGGTCTAATGTTCTCCATGACATTCCACAAACATCTTGTCAACACCAGACAATCAAATATAAACATGTATGTTCGATGAATTTATTATATCAGATTTGTTTTAACGGATCAACATGGTGCTCAGGCATTCACCGTGTTTAAGTAAAGGCTAAATGCCGAAAAAGAGGTCATCAAAATATATTTCCTTTTACTAAAATAAGAACAAAAAGTTCTGCATTGTACTGTATACTTACAAAGCTATTATATTTGAAGCGAAGTTCAATATAGTATGTTACAATTCAGACGATAAAGGGTGTCACCACAGAATGCATTAGGCCTATTCGCACTCGACTAGTTTTTATTATTTCTTGTTTTACTATGGAGCTTACGCTATAATCGCTTTGAGTTTGTAGCTTTTACGTATAGCCGTTTTTACGATAGAGCAAAAACAACAAATCGTGTATTTTATGTGGAGACTATATAAACCGCCATAACAACATCATATTCTATGAAAAACCTATTTCGGTCTAAGAGACAGATCTCTTGCTCCGTTCACACCCTTTAGGTATTGAACCCTAACAATTGGTCAAACAAAAGCATATTGTTCCAAAAACCTGCCACTAAATACTAGCTGAAATTCGCGGCCACAGCTTTGCCCACGTGGAATTATTGCCATTAGACTTCTGCGGGAAACACTTGAGTAACCGTGACAGAAGTAATCTTATGTTATTCTCTGATCCTTCAGCTACTGTACCAAAAATCAAGTTACAGTTATACCTTAGTTGCTTAGTTTTCGTGAAAACTCTCGATCGGGATAAGGGTAATTCTATGTTTTTCTCCTTTCGAGAGAATAGTGCCCCGCTAAAGTAATGAGAATCATTACGAAAAACAGACAAAACAAGCATGATGGGGCGGTGCGTAGGTTGTACTCTAAGTATAATCAATCAGCGAGTAAAATATATTCCCGTAGAAACTCTTCATCATCATAATAAATTTCCTCCGTTCATTTCTGTTCCTTCAAATATTTCCATAACACAAATCAGGTCAATGAGGTCCAATAAGCATCCGTTGAAACGTTAAGTAATAAGCAACAGACTTTTGCAATTATGTATAAGTTACGAGGTTCGTAGTATTAGGATGACAATATTGATTTTCTATAATGAACCTTAAGATATTAATCTCCCTTTTTCCCTTTCAGAAATAGCTTTTGCATAGATGCTTCTATGCATTAAATCCTTGTATCATATAAAAAGGCACGCAATTTTGTAATATAACATCAATGTGCACTTCGTCCGGGAGGATAAATGCTATCGCCGCTTTCATAGCCTTGAAGACAGGGACTTGTCGATAATATGGGTGCGCGTAGATCACAGCGGCCACACTCGTATCTATGCGTGCCTTTACAGGTCTAATAGCGGTGACATGGACGTAGCTCGACTCTTCATGCACCTGAGTTTGACGACAAAGTTCTAGAGCAATATCCCACAGCTAATTATTTAGGGAGACTTTAACGCCCACTATCGTGAGTGGCTCAGTTCTGAAACCAGTAACTAGGCAGGGATATCTGCTCATGAATTTGCTCTGACCTATGGATTCTCTCAGCTGGTTCTTTCTCAAACGAGATTATCTGATATAGAGGACCATACGAGACCGAGACCATTCTGCTAAGCGTCCAAGCGGATATTCTGTCTCAGTGGATGCGCCTCTTGGTTGCGCGGATAACTGTCTCATTCGAACTCAAGTGTTATGCACACAACACGATCCATCTGGGCCAACTAATTGGCGTCGTGTTTGGCATAATAAGTCGGCAGACTGGGATGGATTGCGTAAATTTTATGCATCGTACCCGTGGAGACAGCTCTGGTTTAGCTCAGAAGATCCTGACGTCTGCACAGCCACAGTCACTGAGACAATTCTGGCTGGTATGAAATGTTCTATATCTAACCCGCGAGTAGCTGCCGGTAGCAAAAAACGGCCGAGGTTTAATCGGTCTTGCAGAGAAGCTAAAATTCTTAAGCAAACTGCGTATGAGGCTTGGACTACGGCTCGTAATAAAAGGGGTCCGAATATTTAAAACGCAACGCAAATTAAATACTGCCTCGAGGTTCAGTAAGAAAGCAACTGCCAGAGCTAAATTCTTATTCATCGGCAAAATACGTGGGCTACTTGCGAGCTATCCAGCTGGAAGTCGTGCTTTCTGGTCGCTTGCTAAAGCTGCCTTAGGGAATTTTTGCCAGTCGTCGTTACCACCACTGCGAAAGACCGATGATAACTTGGCCCATGGTGCTAAAAAAAAGCCGATCCACTGGACAGTCTCTTTGCCTCAAACTCGACTATGAACGAAGAAGGCGTTGTACCACCTACTATACTGTGGTGCGGTAAGACCATGCCGAAAATCTCCGTTACACAGCGGGACGCGTTGCTTTCTTTAGACGTTCATAAGTCTAGTGGGCCAGACGGTATACCAACAGTGTGCTCCTGAGTTATGTCCTGTACTCACGCGCCTCTTTGTACTTTCCTAACACACTAGGCAATTTCCGTTTTGATGAAAGACTACGAATGTGCAACTGGTGCCCAAATAGGGCGATAGATCGTATCCATCTAATTACAAGCCTATCGCTATTACCTATCCCCTCTCCAAGGCGATGGAACGTGTAGTCAACACACAGCTTCTAATATACCTAGAAAAACACCAGCTTGACTGGTGACCTTCTAGTGTATCTCACCGATGGGCACTAGCCATTGAGAGTCAACGAGAGTCATGCAGCCTGGACATAGTGAAGGCGTTCGATCGGGTCTCCTATCGAAGTTGCCATCTTAGGAGTGCCCAAGTGTTTGTGCAATTGGTGGTTATCTTTTTGTACGGCAGAGGCATACGTGCCGTCGTTGACGGTAGCTGCTCTGATAGCATGGACATTAATGCTGGTTTGCAAGGCTCTGTGCTGTCTCTTACGCTGTTTGTACTGCATATCAATGACATTTTGGACATCAACAACATACATTGCTATGACAAATGACAGTACTTGAGACGCTTATTACACGGGTCGTGCAAACATCCGTCGTTCCGTTATGAAGGATAAGTATTGAGAACTTGTGTCTCAAATCGAGACCACTCTTTCCAAGTTCTCTGACTGAGGACGGGAAAACTTGGTCCGATTCAACCCTACAAAGACACAAGTCTGCGCATTCACTGCTAAGAAAACCTGTACCCATTTACTGTAGTCCCACAATTCCAGAACACTCCCCTCTCCGTCTTCAAAGGCATTGGGGTCCTTGGTGTTGTCATATACAGCGATGTTCAGTACAGAGATCATTTGCAAGGCAAGGTGAAGCTGACGTCCAAAAAACTTGCCGTATCGAGCCCTTAGGTCTGAGGAGAGACTTTGCCTCACTGTGTGTTGTACCACTTGTACAATGTGTTCTAAGGATTAGTTCGAAGATGCCCACGACTACTTTTTATCATCGCACCGTTTGCCATCGGCAGGGAAGTTATTCTCTCACTTTTGAACCAAAATGGTCGCGTACAGTGCGATTTCAGAGAAACTTCCTCCCACGAACGCTCGGGTTGTTTTCCCTAAGGACTACAATATGACCCCATAACAAGAATAAAGTTATTAGATTTTTATAGGGTCGGCAACGCGCGAGTGATACCCCTGGTGTTACAAGCGTCCATAGGCTACGGTGACCGCTTACCATCAGGCGGACCGTAAGACTGTTTGCAAACATAGTGGTATATATAAAAAAAATAAATGAATCTTATATTAATAGTTTTAACATGCCTTGTAAAGGTGAAACATTTCTGTTCTTATGTATCATAAATATATATAATATATCTGCAACTTTAAAAAATTATTACAAAGTAGTGCATTTTAACTTATTGCAACTTATTTATTTTAAAGTAAAGCAAAGCAGAATTACCTTTGACCAGAATTGCAAAAAGTTAACTTAGGTAAATTTCAGAGGTTATTAACGACGTAATCGTTGAGCCTTAAAAATGTATCTAACGACCTAAACACTAATACTGTACTAATGAAGAAATTCAGCAATTTCCGAAAACAGTGGTCCAGGTGACGTTTGCTGTCAATTTGGAAAGTAGTGCCTTATGCCTGAATTTATAAAAAAGTCAAAGGTCTTTCTCAAGTAAGATTCTTTTTTAAACAATTTTGAATCTTTTTTTTTAACGCAATGTCAACACATAGTACTGGTATTCTGTGGTATATCATAATTTAATTTTGTTTTCTAACAGAGGTCACAAGTAGCATAATAGTTTTGGCTTTCACAGCTCACCCAAAAATATCTACACAATACTCATTCCTACAGATTCCTTATCTTTTTTTTACGTTATCACTTGTAAAACAAGACAATATTTCTGATCGAACAACGCCACACAAGCTTCTTACACTCGCCAAAAAGCGCGATTTGACGAGTGTAGTCTGCAGTCTTTCCTGTAGTGATAATGTCATATGACGCTCGCTAATGATACTGATTCTAGTACTAATATAACTTTGTAGTTGTAGTTACCTCGGGGTCGGCTAGGCGCACAGGGAGCCCTACTACGAATACAAGGTTGTTCTGCACGACGCGTACATTCGCCAGAGCACGTCTCGACTCCAGAGTCTTGTTTCGTCGTTTCTGCTCCCGCGCTTTCTTTTCCGTTTTTATTGCTGCTACCTGTGGACAAATTCAGCACTCCTATAAGACATTTAGTTTTAATTATAAGACAATAGCACAATTTACGTCCTTTATTCAATTTTAACCCTCAAAATGTTATTCGTCGGCTCGTGTCTATGACGTCAGTTACTGTATCTGCCATTTCAAAATTCATATTAATTTAGTAGTTAAAACGTAACAAACTAACTTACTCTGTCAATATTATATGGTACAACTAATTTGATAGCTATTTTTGATACTGAGCAAACGATCTAAGTAAAGGAAAATCTAAACCTACAAAACAGACTATTGTCTTTTATTATTTTTGTTCTTTTATGATATGATTCTTTTATGATTCTTGTCTCGAAATCAGAAATGGAGATTGTACCATTATTTGATATTTTTCTCCAGGATATTGCAGTCTCAACAACTAGATTAAAAGAAATTCAAATTTAGACATGCAGTATAAATGCATTGCATGGTTGACCTTTTACTCTACTTAAATACTATAATTTCTGTGGTTGTTCCATAACGCGCAATTATTTTTAACAAACGTATACTGTTGCATATTTCCTGATCTCATGATATACAGTCAAATTATACCTATAATTAAATCAGGTAGTACCCTTGAGGCATATATCTTTACTATCTGTTTTCGGTAAAATCTTTGTAAAACTCCATTTTAGCCGATGCTGGTGTTGAGCTTATTCAATTTTTGATGCTCGGGAGGATTCATTGGATTCCTTGGGCGTTTTCTGTGATTTATCAAAGGCATTAAAACTCATTTGCTCTTATCTAGACCATAGGATCCAGACAGTTGTTATAAATGGAAAGCGCCAAATAAGTTGGGTGTGGGACCCTTGGGCTTGGGGTCTTGGGCTGTTCCTATTTCTTGCATACATATTTTAATGATCTACCAAATGTTGTGAAAGATAATCATGAAAAAATGTTATTTGCGGATGGCACATCACTTTTATTCAAAGTTAAACGAAACAAAACTGTCTTAGATAATGGAACAATCGTCTGTCTACAATTGTTAACTGGTTCAATGTTGAAAATTTGTTGTTAAATAGTAAGAAATCTAAATCTATTAAATGTTTAACTCCGAATGTCAGCCAAGAGAAAACCAGTGTTATTATAAAAGAGGAGCAGTTAGCTATCGTATATATTATAACACAGTATTACTACCTTTCAATGGGGCCAGTAGCAAATGGGACCCACACATAGCCACACATAGTTCTGCAGCTATTGCGGTTAAAAGATTCGTCAACTCACGGACAAAGCATGGCTAGTTCACTTTAACTACTTTTATAGCATGATGTCCTACAGATCTTTATTATGGGCTAATGGAGCTGATGTTCAAACAATGCTTGAGCTGCAGAAGAGGGCTATTCGAGCCATTTACAACCAACTCTTTAATTGAAGGATTTAAGGTAATTAATGTATTAACGTTACAATCCCAGTTTATTTTATATAATTTAATATATGTTCATAAGAATATTTTTTGTTTTAAAAAGAAAGGCGATATCAATAATCGCATAACGCGACTTTGCTTTGATCCCCACAAGGCTCAAGAAAATAGATGAATCATTTAAAGGACAATGTATCCGTTTCTACAAATTACCTTGCAGAAGTGTAAAAATAATTTAAAGAGGTTTAAAAATATAGAAAAACACATTATACAATTAAAGACTACCTTGAAAATAAAAACGCATGGAAATAAACAAATAAATGAGCGACTGCTGGAGTGTTAATTTTGCCGTTTCTTCTTTAGATTCAGAAACGGTAGTAACTAGTAACTTGTAGTTCCTATTTAATAGATATCCTATTTTTAATAAATAATTTAAAAAACCGAAAACATAAATGATTTTTTTTTTTTATACCACTAAGAAGGCAAACAAGCTTACGGCCCGCCTGATGGTAAGCGGTCACCGTAGCCTATGGACGCTTGCAACACCAGGGGTATCACTTGCGCGTTGCCGACCCTTAAGAAATCTAATAACTTCTTTCTTGAAGAACTCCATACTGTAGTCCTTGTAGAAAACCTTGGCAGGGAGCTCATTCCACAACTTAAGCGTTCGCGGGAGGAAGTTTCTCTGAAACCGCACTGTACGCGACCATTTAGGTTCTAAAGTGTGAGAATGAATTCCCTGCCGATGGCGAGCGGTGCGATAGTAGAAAGTAGCCGTGGGCATCATTTCGAACAATTCCTCAGAACACAACCCATTGTACAAGCGGTAGAACACACACAGTGAGGCAAATTCTCTCCTCAGATTTAAGGGCTCGATACCGCAAGTGAGTTTGGAATCGTCGACAATTCTCACAGCCCGTCGTTGAACCGAGTCAAAAGGGCCAAGCTGGTATCCGGGTGCACCTGCCCAGAGATGGCAGCAGTACTCCATATGGGGCCGAACCTGCGACTTGTAAAGTAACAACCTTTGCCCCGACGTGAAGTACTGCTTCGCTCTGTTGAGTACACCAAGTTTTTTGGACGCCAGCTTCACCTTATCTTGTAAATGATCTCGGAACTGAACATCGCTGGAGATTTCGACACCAAGGATCCCAATGCTCTTGGAGATGGAGAGGGGAGTGTTCTGGAATTGTGGGACCACAGTGAATGGAGTTTTCTTAGCGGTGAACGCGCACACTTGTGTCTTTGTAGGGTTGAATCGGACCAAGTTTACCCGTCCCCAATCAGAGACCTGGGACAGTGTGGTCTCGATTTGAGACACAAGTTCTCCGCGGTTTTCCTCCACAACGGAACGAGGGATGTTTGCACGACCCGTGTAAAAAGCGTCTCCAGTACTGTCATCGGCATAGCAATGTATGTTGTTGATGTCCAACATGTCATTGATATGCAGTAGAAACAGCGTAGGAGACAGCACAGAGCCTTGCGGGACACCAGCATTAATGTCCATGCTATCAGAGCAACTACCGTCAACTACGGTTCGTATGCGTCTGCCGGACAAAAAGCTAGCCACCCATTTGCACAAACCCTCGGGCACTCCGTAAGATGGCAACTTCGATAGAAGACCGCGGTGCCAGACCCGATCGAACGCCTTCGCTATGTCCAGGCTACATGCCAATGCCTCCCCCTGACTCTCAATGGCTAGTGCCCATCGGTGTGTGAGATACACTAGAAGGTCACCAGTCGAGCGACCGTGGCGAAAGCCATATTGACGGTCACTGACCAGATCGTGTACTTCTAGGTATCTTAGAAGCTGTGTGTTGATCACACGCTCCATCACCTTAGAGAGGAGAGAGGTAATAGCGATAGGCCTGTAATTCGATGGATCTGATCTATCGCCCTTTTTGGGCACCGGGTGCACATTCGCAGTCTTCCATGAAGACGGAAATTGCCTAGTGTGGTAGGAAAGCGCGAAGAGGCTCGTGAGTACAGGACATAACTCAGGAGCACACTGCTTAAGCACCACTGCTGGTATACCGTCTGGCCCACTCGACTTATGAACGTCTAGAGAGAGCAACGCCCGCCTGACCTCCCGCTGCGTTATGGAGATTTCCGGCATGGTCTTACCGCACCACGGTATAGTAGGTGGTACAGCGCCTTCATCGTTCATATTCGAGTTCGAGGCAAAGTGACTGCCCAGTAGATCGGCTTTCTCTTTAGCACTATGGGCCAAGTCACCATCGGTCTTTCGCAGTGGTGGTAACGACGACTGGCAGAAGTTCCCTTTCGCAGCTTTGGCAAGCGACCAAAAAGCACGACTCCCAGAAGGATAGCTCGCAAGTCGCCCACCTATTTTGCCGATGAATTGGAATTTTGCTCTGGCAGTTGCTTTCTTACTGAACCTCGAGGCAGCATTTAATTTGCGTTTTAACTCAGAAATATTCGGATCCTTATTATTACGAGCCGTGGTCCAAGACTCATACGCAGTTTGCTTAAGAATTTTAGCTTCTCTGCAAGACCTATTAAACCACGGTCGTTTTTTGACGCCGGCAGCTACTCGCAGGTTAGGAATGAAACATTCCATACCAGCAAGGATTGTCTCAGTGACTGCGGCTGCGCAGACGTCAGGATCTTCTGAGTTAAAGCAGATCTGCCTCCACGGGTACGATGCGTAAAATTCTCGCAATCCATCCCAGTCTGTCGACTTATAGTGACACACACGACGCCAATTAGTTGGCCCAGAAGGATCGGGTTGTGTGCATGACACTTGAGTCCGGACGAGACAGTGGTCCGAGGAGCCAAGAGGCGCATCCACTGAGACGGAGTATCCGTCCGGACGAGTAGTCAGCAGAAGGTCCAGTAAGGAGCTCGTATGTTCCTCTATATCTGGTATTCTCGTTGGAGAAAGTACCAGCTGAGAGAATCCATAGGTCAGAGCAAATTCGTGAGCAGATATCCCAGCATAGTTATTGGTTCGAGAACTAAGCCACTCGCGATGGTGGGCGTTAAAGTCTCCCAAAATAACTAGTTCTGCTGTGGGATATTGCTCTAGAACTTTGTCAGTCGTCAAACTCAGGTGCGTGAAGAGTCGAGTTACGTCCGTGTCACCGCTATGAGACCTGTATAGGCACGCATAGATACGCCGAGTGTGGCCGCCGTAATCTACGCGCACCCACAATATCGACAGGTCCCTGTCTTCAAGGCTATGAAGGCGGCGACAGCAGATATTCTCCCGGACGAACATACATACACCGGCACGACTCATGAAATTGTGTTCGAGTTTGTAGCCGGGATAGTGAAGGTATGATGTGTCGGCCGGGCAGGATATCTGCGTCTCCGTTAGAAAAAGAATGGTCGGCTGCGCAGTTTCGAGATGGTGGTGGACTGCGTTAAGATTTGCGTGAATACCCCTGATGTTGCAAAAATCCACATTATATGTGGATGGAGTAGCCGCTGTGCAAACTCTTTTCTTTTTCTTTCTTATGGCCATAATATATAAAAGAAGTTACTAAGACTAAGGGATGAGGATTCACTGCACAGACAGCATAGAGGACAAAAGGTGCGGTTCTAAGACTGCCGAAGCTCGCCACAGATGATACGGTTGCTTGCACGGCGGGCGGAAGGGCTCCTGATCCCCCTCTGTTGTAGTAGCCGGGTCCACTCCGGTCTCCTTCTCCGGCACGACTACCACTTCAGATACTTTACACAGGCTGGCGAATCAGCCTCCCAGGGCGGAGATTAAGTGATCCCTAGGTTCGGGATCCCGTTCAACCTGCGGGCGGCCAGCGGTCAGCCGTTTTATCAGGTCTCCCTGACCGCCGAACCAGCACGCCGCGTCTACGCCGAGCATGACAGCAACATGCACCGCCGGTCCTCCGCTGTCCGCGCAGCGAATCCTCAAAGAGCTCTGGCAACCTTACTCACCGCCAGGAACACAACACTACTCAATGTTAGTGTTATTATGGCCGCGGTTTTCTGTAAGGTGGAGGTACTTCCCCAGTTCGGGCCGCTCATTCGAGCAAGTACTCGCTATGCCCTGCTTTAGTTGTTCGGGTGGCTTATTCGAGCGAGTACTTGCAGTGCCCTACCTGAATAAGCTTATATGTTAAAAACAAAACTACAACACCTTACCTGCTCTTGACTGAGTGGGGTGAAGTCTGCCGGGTTTTCTGGATACGCTTTCCGACACGCCGGACAAAGTCCGTTTTCGCCTTCCCGGATCCGATTCCAGCAAAACCGGCAAATCTGTAACATTATATTAACTTTATAATTTATTGAAATTGTATTAATATTTATGCAAATTTTACTAGCTTTATTAACAGCAAAACAACTCTTAAATTCATTTAAATCTACCATTATAAGTAAACGGTTAACAATCATTATAAATTTTATCTGCAAGTAAAAAGGAACACAGTACATTTAGAATGACTCAATGACGTAAAACTAAATAGTACTTTATTTTTTAGCCTTATTATAATACATAGTGAAAATAAACCAAACACACAACTACTTTTAAAGTATATCAATCTAATAAATACACAAATCTTTATATAATTAAGAAATTAATGAAATAAAAAATAGCAATATATATCAATATTTGCATAGCAATTTTGCAGCCAAAAGGTAACCTCGACCCAGAAGTAATTTTTTAGTAGTAGTAGGTAGTGTAGTTTTATTACAATAAATTAATCTTCAAATATTAAGTTGAAAACACAAAACTGTTTTCAAATTATCTGCTATTTAAAATTATTTAATTAAAAAGCTAATGATGCACTTTTCCTATGTATCGTAACTTTTGTCATTTTAAGGTAAATAAACTTTGCAACATATAAATTGTTTAATGAAATGGCCCTAAAAATATAAAATCTCTCTCTCAGCCTTATACACCCCATTTTTGGGGCACGGCATTCCCCCACCGAAAAATATAAAATGGCATCTGCAGTCTATTCCGACCTCTTATGTAGGTTTAGTGGGCTGTTCTGAAAGAAGTCTGTCACCAGAGACCATCACCAAATGCGGCGTTGGACGGGCTCGGTCAGAACTTTCTGCCGACGTTGAATATCGTAACCCCATACTCTACACAGCTTCTTTTTATAGAAAGGCAGAGCGGGACTTAGTGAGTGACTTGATTGCCTGGGTGGCAAGAAGACTACCTCTATAAGAATCTAGTTGTAAAAGCGATCCTGGAAATGAAGAATCCTTCTTTGGCCACTTTGTTGGGGCTCTAGGCGGTGTTGGTGTGGGCTACAGTCATCACAATCTATGGAGCCCTCATAAGAGGAGATAAGGGCGAGATGCGTCTCTACAAGATGAAAAGTAGAGTTTATATCCCTCCTTCACACTCTAGACTCCAGGGGCATTGAAAATGGGCACTGGCCCGATTTACTGCCTTCCTTCGTTTGAAGACTTCCCAGCGACAAAATAAGCTTGGATTCTATTCATACATTAATTAACTACTACTTCCTTTAAATAAATCGGCAGTTCGATTGTGATTAAATGTAACTCTGCGTTTAAAATGTAATTTTTTTTTTTAATTTACCTACTTTTTCTGTACTGTACTATCGCACTGGGTTTTTATGCCTATAATGATAGTTGTATGTGTAATGTAAATAAATAGTGTATAAATGTGACGTTCTCGACAAGAGGCTATTTGCAGGTGCATTTCTTATTGTATACTTACACTTAGGTAAGATACAGTACCGACACATTGGTTTTTGATCGCTTTATCGTGCATTATTTTGCTACCAGTACAAAATTAGAATCATAAAACTTTGGATAAGGTGGTATTGTTTGCAAACCGTTGGCGTCACATAAAGCACGCCACAATGGCCGCCTACGATTAAACCTTCAATTACTCAGTATAACAAATTCTTTTCAATTTCAATAACTTATACGCGTTCATAATTTTTACAGTCATAATAACAGTAGGCATAGAAAATAAATTTCGTATTAACTAAGCAATAAGTAAATTTAGCTTGCCAATAAAATTAACGTTGTTTAAGTATTAATTTCCATCGCTATGGATTTTTTTACACTTGGCTAGACTTTATAGATCATTTTATTATGCTTTTCGATAAAATTTCCCCTTCGGCCGCTTTCGCAACCAAGTTTTGAAACCGGTTTCCAAAAAAGAAAAATAATTCTTCTACCGTAACCAGGTTCCCTAATAAGAACTCACTATAATACGATAAGAATGGTCCGATTTTAATTAAAAAAAATCATAGTAGTAGGTACTTTTAAAAAAAAAAAATTTTAAAAAAATGAAACTTAATAAACTTAAAATCTATTCTAACTAAAACTGATACAAAAATAAAAATTAAAAAGTACTTACTACTATGATTTTTTTTTAAATTAAAAACAGACCATCTTTATCGTGGATTTTTGAGATCCGAAAAAAGTTTCGAAACAGGATATGTTTGTTTTAATAGGTAACTGGTTTCGAAAAAAGAAGTAATGTTCTTATTTGGAAATCGGGTTTCGGTAAAATAATATTTTTCTTATTTGGAAACCGGTTTCGAAACTTGGTTTCGAAAGCGGCCGAAGGGAATATTTCAGTTTAAAAAAAAAAGAAACTAAAAATAAATACTACAGGGAATAAAGTCATCGCACTTCGTAATAAAATTCTTGAAAACAGAAGAGAAAAACTGAATAAAGTAGAAGTTTGACAAATTAAAACCCGACTACATAATCTACATATCTACCAAATACGATGACTTTATTTTTATTTTAGTGATGCGGTATTGACTCATATTTCTGGTTAGTGCAAACAGAGCAGGGACCAACAGCTAGTAATAAGAGTATATGTATATATTTTAAAATGTGCTAATTAGGTCCTTTCATTGGACATACCCAAACAAAACAGCACATTTAGAAACAAATAAAATTAAAACAGGATTTTTCAAGATATTAAATTTAGTATGACTGCGCCTATAACCAAAAGATCGTCAAGTCACTTTGAAGATTTGTCAAATTATGAGGTAGTTTAGAAGATGTGTGGAAACAGATGAATACATACCAGCTAAATATATATACCCTTCTTCTTTTAGCTTTACTGTAGTCGGGTAAAAATTTTCCACAAATACGTTTGATAATAATTTATTGCTATTACGTAACTCGGAGTCAAATGTCGTGAAAAACGGCTTTTCGTGAAAATCTCGTTAACAGATTTAGCGAAACAATAATAGTAATCAAATTAGTAGCTTAGGAAATTGTATACAAACGATAACTAAAACATTTTTAAGCAAGGCATATATCCAGTACTACACCACCTGTGTAGAATAAAAAAAACCGCCTAGTGAGAGTCGGGCCATGCATAGGAATTAGGGCTCCATAGTCTCAGCTTGAATAAATGTTTATTTGTAATCCTGTTTTATTTTGTATTTCTGAAAGTTTTTTGTCTCCTATTTTAATAATCTAGCGCCTATTATAATTTACATTAGCAGTATTAATAATTAAAGACCCCTTTTTTTGCAGAAAACTTCGAAGAGAAATAAATACCTCGTCAACAAAAAAAGTTGTTGAAACCTTCATTAAAATATTCCGCTTTTCATTAAATTTACTCAAAATTAGTTTTTTTTCTACTCTTACTGTGCGATATATAACCATTATGTATGTTTAATATTATGAGCATACTTGATATCCACATGTGCACGGGTAGAAATGAAGATCGTCCACCTCCAGGGGTTCCATACACAGGGGACATTCCACCTGAAACCAAAACTTAAAAAATAAAAAACTTTACATTGATTGTTAAGTCTGCAATTTTGAGACCAGCCAATGCGTTAATCTTGTACAAAAACCGAAAAAACTTTGTTGATAAAAAGTTGCTGTGATATTAACGGATGTTTTTATTGCCCATCAATTTCTTTTAAAAACATTGCGAATTTGCCTTTTGTTATAAATATAACGACAAACGGGATCAAAGTTTAGCATTTCCGGTCACTTTAAAACCAGTCAAGTGCGAGTTGGACTTGTGCACCGTGGTTTTCGTGTTTAAAAGGATTCTTAAAAAGTTTTTTTATTTATTTTAAAATTATGAAAAAAAAATTGAGACCGTCATAACCAGCCCTTTCATTTAATATGTTACACGGTACAGTATGCAAACCCCATATTATGAATCTAAATTTACAAAAATCTTTACGACGATCCCTTTTATTTAATCACACGGTTTTACAAAACTTTTTTTTATAAAATTTTCTTATTTACCCCCAAAAGTAACCTCCAGTAACCCATTACAAAATTTATTTATTTAAGTTACACGTTCGTGTTCGGGTCATTAACACCCATAAGTGTATCAAATTTCAACTTAATCGGTCCAGTAGATTCCGACAGACGGGTAATCCTATTAGGGTTCCGCCGTTTTTTCAGTCTGACGTACGGAACAAGCATTTTAAGAATAAAGTATCAAGTTTTATGTGTCCAACTATCAACTCATAGCATGACAGCCTAAGAAACATAAATGACAATCATAGATAGTCCCTTAATACGCTATCAGTAAATTCAGTATACGACAAGGGTTAATTTTATTTTGCTGGCAGCAACGAGAACTATCTCCAGTTTCTTTGAAATATGTAACATCTAAAATTGTCTCGGAAATATTGTAGCAATTGAGTGATGTCCTTAAAGTAACAAAATAAATATTAAATTATATTTTTCTTTATTGCCAATTTTTCTCTTAATAAGAAGGTAATTGTTAATATTTATACATACGGTTCACATAAAATTGTATCATATTTAATATTGAAAAAATTTATTATTGAAAATGAGTTGGCATTTACACGATATTTTTGCTACTCAAAAATAAAATAAATTGTGTGATTTATGTCCTTTTTATTTTCCTTTCGACGACTGTCTTTTTTACCTTTTTTTTAGTTTTATGTTTGGTACAGAATAAATTTTAATAATTTATAGTGTCATTGAAAAAAATATTTTATCCATAAATCAATGATTACCTTGATTCCCTACACCATTATATGCCCACTGCTAGGGCATAGTCCACTGGCCTGATCTGAGCATAAAAGACTGATTGGTACACGCCGGGCTCGAACCTCCGCCACTAAGGACACAAGGTGAAATCGAAACCTCTGGGCCACCAACAACACTTTACCGAATTTCATATACCATAGCCTAAACATTTATAATATTTAATCCGACTACGTATAGACATGGTTCATGGTATCGCAACGCGATGTATGACTGACTTGGATAGATTTCGAATGTTCATATTTTAAGACCTACATATATGCTAGTCGGGAGTGTTCAGACCTCTCTTAGATATTTAAACTACTACTACTACTACTATACTAGTCCCTCCCTAAGGCAAAATTATTTTTCAAATGACGAACCTGTTCTTCTCCACTCTGGTTCAGTACAGACATCCTACTACCAAAGCGCCACCAAAACTCTGCTATCCAGTAAAGTAACGACAGCTTCAACTTGATAAATCTCTACTGTAACCTGAAAAGAAAATTATTTAACCGTTAAAATCAATCAATTAGAACTTAAGATCAACCGTTTTTAGGTACGATCAGTAGAATTCTGAGAACGGTTACATAAACAAGGATGCCTAAAACAGTAAGGGGTATGTTAAGTACTTCTTGATCGGAAATAAATCATTTGGAGGTTGGATTTAGACATAATATTGTAAAACTATGTAATTCTAGTATTATTCACTAAACGCGAATTATCTAGTGCTCCCAGCCCGTACAAACAAGGCAGCAATGCGGGTTGACTTTCGATCTGGCTTTCGTATTTTTTAGGTATCTTTATAATTTTAGAATTCATTTAATACCTCTGAAACCTTTTAACCTTTTTGAAATCACTCAATTTTAATGAATTATTTTTAAGGTGATAAGATAATTTGATCATTTATTAATTTTGACATATTAAATAAATTTTGATACATTATTAAAGTATAAAAAAACATGTGATTTTATTTTACTAAATTGCGGCTCTGAAGAATATTTCTTCAAGCGTCTGCTGGAAGGCATCGAAAACTGCTGCAGCTATCAGAAATTTTATATTTATCTAAAATAAAAAAGGCTTTTTGTTTTTGATTACTGATATATTAAAGAGAAGGATAAGCCTATAAAATAATAAACAACGTAAAATTTTAAATTTATATCGGCTGTTTAATCAAAGATTTTTGGCTATTTTGAACAGTTATGACCCCCAAAAAAAATATGTATTAACCCGATATCTTTAAAGTTTTAGGTACATCCTTCTAATACAACTATAAAGAGAAACCTCTAAAAATTTCAGCATAACCTAAATAGCTTTTTGAGTTACAGCACGAACAGTTTTTGAAAATACAGTTTAGAGATAATCGCGTCCAAAGATTCGATACGGTAAAACTATAAGTTACAGTGACTGACGTTTTTGACAATAACTCTATTTATATTCCATATTTCAATTATTCCTTTTACCTATATATTTTTAACATATAATACATTCGAAATATGAAAAAAAAAACAATTTTTTGAAAATTCTAAAGGTATTTCCCTTAAAAGTGTGCCAATGCATAACTATAGAAACAAGATAAGTAATTACAATAATAGACACATAGCACAAGAAAAAATATACTTATTTGAAACAGAAAAATAATTATAAATCTATATTTTGCAATAGTTTAAAGGATAATCTTTAATTATATTTTTGGTAATCCTCGCTAATTATAGAGCACACTATAAATTTGTAATAAATATTTTTTCTATCAAGTAAAATGTATGCATTCATATTTAAAGCTATATCACCGCATATGCTCTATTTTATTAGGTATATGTGTTTTAGATACATCTTTGCTGGTAGAACACATTATTGCCATACACGCACACTTAAAACTTCCTTGTCCAATTGCATTTATTCCTTCTTCTCTTCTTTTTTATATGAAAAATTTATGCATTAAGACACTTTTTAGAGCATTTATTACATGAAATACCATAAAAGTACTTTATTCCTTGCTTTTTAATTTAATGCCTTGCACCATACAACATCTGAAAGAGGATGCAAGGTTTTAAGAGGCAGTACTACGTGACAAAAAATTGACTATAAACAAGGACGACGCGATACGTAACTGAGTGCGTGTGAGTAGTGCAGCTACATCTCAACTCACTGAGATTTTCATTGAAATATAAGAAATTAATTATGCATCAGGGTTTTCAAAAAAATCTTTTTGTAAGTTTAAAGCACTGACACGGCTATGCTTAAGCAAAGTTGTTAACATATAGCAATTATAACTTTGTAAATATCATTTCCGAAAAAAAAAACCGGCCAAGTGCAGAGTCGGACTCGCGCACCGAGGGGTGCCGTACAAACCTGTACGTAAAATTATTAAAAATATTTTTATTATATGATGTAACTAAAAATATACGGTTTTCGCAATTTTTCCTTTATCTGTCCTATAAAACGTTGCTTCATACCAAATTTCAATATTCTGAGTTCACGGGAAGTACCCTGTAGGTTTTTATTCTCTTGCAAGTTTCGAAAATTTGCGGAAATTTGCGGCATAAACGGCTGTATCTTTTGATTTTTTCGCAGCTCCAACGGACAGTGAGTATTTGATATAAAAATTTTAGCTTGATACTTCCACGTGTTCCTGAGAAAAAGGGTCTTGACAGACGGACGGACAACAAAGTAATCCTATAAGGGTTCCGATTTTTCCTTTTGAGGAACCCTAAAAAAATATTTAAAAAATGAGTTAGGGTCAGTTTAGATCTTTTTATCGAAAATTGCCAAAATAATTGTAATTTAGGTAATATATCCTCTTAAAGTTCGGAAAAATCAATTATTTATAAGTAAGCGCACACTATAAGTAATTAGTAGACCTGATAAAACCACCATACGACATAATTTAAATTTAGACTCATTTTTGTATTACGTATTGTTTTGTTTCTACAAATCTTTATATATATAATTCTACTGTACGTGTGTATGTCACTGTACTCCTCCTAAACGGCTGGACCGATTTGAATGATTTTTTTTATATGCGTTTGGGCGGCGCCCTGGATGGTTTCGATTTACAAATCAGCCCGGCAGATGGTGCTGCAGTCGGTATCTTGCAGTACAACGTCTGCCCGGTCAGCTAGTATAATTATAAAACATTACTTGGCTATACGTATACCCAAAGACTTTAGAGTTGCAAAGACCGCTAAGCGAAAAAATAATTGAGAGATTGATGGGACTATTGGTATTCCGATAACTAGTTAGTATTCAGGGAAACCAACAAATATGTAATTATAAAACCGTTAAAAACTTACGAAACATACACAAATTACCGAGTAAACTTAAAAAAATTTGGAAAATCCAAAAGTGCACGCATCACAGCGGTCATTCACATTTAAAAAAAAAATCTAAAACAAAAACTCAAGTTTTTTAAAATAAAATAACAAATAAGGTGAGGAAAAAATATACTATAAAATAAAAATAAAAAATATTTATATAGATATACAGTATACAGTGGTATATTAGTTTTTTATAAATTATAATTAAACGACAGTACTTAGAACGCAGCACAGTGTAATACTTTATATATTAAAAACAAAAGTATTCCGGTAAGATGAATTTTTCGACCAATTTCTCTGCCACATACATGGTCACATAAACACAGACTCACGGACGTCCAAGAATGATTAGTTTTAATGTTATTATTTATTATATTAAACAAATTAATTGTTTATAAAATGTACCATATGTGCTAGACAGATTATTTAACTTCATATTAGTGCACTCATATTATCCTGTAAGTGTTATATTAAAAAAAAAACGTCATTTAAGTTTCGAAAGACTGGGTTTTTTGACATGTCGAGAGTAGAGCACTACCTCACCGCTCCGCTTATGAGGCGTGCAAAAGCACAAAATATTACTCAATAAATTTGCGCGTATTCAAAAAAGATGAGGCCCAAGGAACTATATTATACAGCAGAGTTCGATGTCCTATTTAAATTTATTGAATTGTGCAAATAGGATACATCTTTGAGGTATAAATTTTATCGGTTCATAATTTTTTTAATAAATGGGAATTTTCATGAAACGTTTTTTTTATTTTTTGTCATTATTGATATTTGCGATATATTTTCCATTATAGGTTTTCTACTTTCTTTAGGTATATACTAATATAATATATTTCTTCTTTACTTAGGTAGATACTAATATAATTTTATCGTTATATTCATAGGGTTATAATACCGACAACTTCTACATTTTGCATGCACTTTTACTACATGTGACAGACAATGTATCAATTTTTAAAGTTAATCTAATTACTTCTCCGGCATATTATCATTAAATTAGTAAAACTTAAATAAGCATAGTTAAGCTTATGATACCCCTCAATATTAAAAAAAAACATATATCGTGATTTCTTTATACAGCTACGTTTTTAGGCGGAACAAAAGAATTTCATTTTGTTTTTGGCAGTTAGTTTCCAAGGTTCACACGACGTTGACTTGGATTATAGCATTAATAAATAAAATAACAGCTAGATTTTTTTTTTATAGCACTAAGGTGGCAAACAAGCCTTCAGCCCGCTTGATGGTAAGGATATCTATAAATCTATGTTTATAGAGCAGAATATCAGAAATTTTTACTCTGATATGATTAAACTAGGCATATTATTAGCTTCAAATTTCTTACTCCTGTGCTTTTATGCTTACCCTTCAGTCAAGGCCGTGCGTTATCAGTCAGTCAGTCAGTATAAGAGTTTTGTGAAGTAGCAGATTATCAACAAAGTACTGACAATATTTTAAGCCAAAATAGATCAAAAATATTTTAATATATAAGTAAAACTTTTATTAGGCTCTGAAATTACAAACAAAAAAAAATTATGTAAATTAGAGTAGTATTATTATTAATCTAGTAAACAATACCAACCTCGTTATATAATTGCCAAGAAAACATCTTATTTAGTTTAAGTTGAAGCTACACAGAGCCACAGCACTGATATTCTATACGAACCTTTATCGGTTGTCATGAACCAGTGCAGCAGTGTAACAGTAACTGTGAGTATACACATAGTTTATAATAAAGTCGCTTCCCACCGCCCCGTCTGTACAGATGTACGTCTATATCTTTTAAACTGACCAACGGATTTAAATGCGGTTTTCATCAATAGATAGGGTGATTCAAGTAGAAGGATTATATGTATAGTTTTAATTTGTTTTGTGTTATTTGTTGAAATATGACGATAATGATCAAGATGTCGAAAAATCATGCCGACTGGGAGCTTTACATAGCATATATTTATCTCCTAAGGTTTACTCACTATAACAGTTTTTATAAAGTGTGAAGAAAAGCTTAGGTTAATTCGGAAGCTATTTTGGTTATTTAGTTAACTAGGTATATTTGGTTATCTAGGTGGTGAAGTGACTCGCGCGTTGCCGACCCTTGAGGACACAACTCAGCAGCACACAGTATGCTGTAGATTGGATATGGAGTCAGTTGAAAAAAAAAAGTTTTTCTTCTAGAGTAATTTGTATACATTTTTAATCGCTTTACATAAGTTCACCGTAATAAACGGAAACGGAATTATGTTACAAAGAAACATAATTATATTCCTTCAATGGCCTGAAAGTAAAATGCTTGAGTATAAAAATATCCCTCATATTCAATCACTGGGATATTAGCATTGGTTTTATCATGAGCTTCCCTGACTTTCCATAAAGTGGACACCCTGGTTATTTTTATTTTCTGCTGTCTTTAGGTACTATTAGCGTTGCCAACTGTCCCGTATTCCCATATTTCTTGCATAAATTTCAATGTTACGCCAGGACAGGAGATGTCCTATATTTTAGAAAAATTCAAGATGGGAACGACCGCGACCCCCGCCCCGCTTTGCCGTAAACAGCTTGATGTAGTTTAAATACATTTTCTGAATCATTGGCAGTCTATGCTATTCTAATGTCTTTGCGTATACCTTTGCCGCGTTAAAAAAATTATCCTATTTGAATGCGCGACTCAGCAAAGAAAGCGCGCCATATCCTTCAATAAGGTACATGACATAATGAACGAATCATCATAAATCCTCGCAGAATGCATTGAAAATGTTGTATGATACGAGAGCGTAAAAGGTTATTACGAATGCGTGCCTTTGCTCGCGTTTTCACTTCGACACTTATGCATAATAACCTATTTTCCACACGTTAACTATTTTATATAATGTCCTAAGCATTCCAGAATCGGATATTCGAGAGTAAAATGTAACCAATTTCAACTATTCTTGCCCACACATGACGATGAGTTAGCGTAAAAATGAACAACTCCAATCCCATTATATTTCAATACCCTCTTGGGAAAATTATATTACACGAATTCAAATAACACTACTCCAAGTGTTAATTGTTTATCAATTTGCTTAAGTGTATATAATGGGATCGGTATAAGCCGTCAAGTTAAAAACTTAACTAAATTCAACCCTACTAAGCATTACATGTATGTAATTTATTTTGTACTTAAACTACTATTTTATTTTTTAGATAAATTTACCTATTATTAATACAAACAGGCTTATAGGGAATAATGTAAAACGTTAGGTGTATAAACTCGCAATCAGAATATCAATTTAATGAATAACTTAAACATCCGACGGTGGCGTTATTTCTCGAACACTAAGCCCCTTGCGCCGACATTTTTAAGCCAACTCCAGCATCAAACACTAGATACATACTAAATCTACAAATACAAACAGCTGATTATAATACATTAATGGCATATATGTATTACCCAATTGAAACACGGGCGTTATCTATGGAATTCTTCAATGCAATTTTCTGATAATGTGCAAAAAAATAACAATGCATAAGAAATCAATGAACCGAAAGAATGTACGTGTGATAATAACACGTGTGTGTTGTTATGTGTTCATCTTCTACTATAGACCTTGCGTAAGTATTGGCGAGTATTAGAAAGGCAAAATTATTGCATCAGGGTTCCACTTTTGGCGATTTTATATGTACGAGTTTTAATTTACATTCCGTTTTGTAAATATATTTTGTAAGCGTATAATACATAATCGGTATTTTATAAAGAATATAAAAAATACTTTTTTATTTAAAAGCCAATAAAAAAACCCAGGTTTGAAAATATCATGATTTTTATCAAATCAATGCATTTTTTTAAAAAATGATGACTTATTTTTAGTGATGAAAAAATTTATATCATAATTTGTAAGTTGGCAACTTTAAAATGCATGTGAATTATGATAGCTGACATGCATTGTACTGTATTATACCCAAGTTTAAACTACAATAATAAGTGCAGATACTAATGAATTTCCTTTTGCAGACTTTGACGTTACAGACGAACTGACTATTTACGTTTTGTTTTGCTAATTTGAATAACGTTCTTATTTTTTGTACTTTTCAGTAATTCGAATTCATAGTTATTAGAAGAATATACAAATAAAAAAATTTTGTAGGTCTCCATAGCAAAAAAAGAGTAAAAAATAGTCTATATTTGGACAATATAGACTATTTATCCTACATATAAGTATATTCCATTTATAACTTCAGTGTTATAATGTCTATTTTCATTCGATTTTACAATTTTAATTTAAATCAATGATTTTTTTTTAAATAAATCGACTGATTTAAATCATGATTTAATTAATATTATTTAAATTACTTATACCTGCAAGCAATTGAGGTTTATATATATATTTAAGCCCCGACGTAAAAATAAAAAAAGTGTTATAAGTTTGAACTTATAAGTTGTTTCGACATAGTGATAAATCAAAATCAGAGTCAACACACGGTGTTTCACATACGGATGCCAGACTTGGAAATTTACGGCACAAACAAAACACAAAATCAACACCCGCCAGCAAGGGCTAGAACGTAGCATGCCGAAGATAAATAAATTACATAAAATACCCACAATAATAAGAACAATACCAAAAAAACATCAAATTCCCATGCACAAAAGCTAAAGTGGAAATGGGCAGGTCACGTAGCGAAGCACCAGACCAGAGATGGAGCGTAAAACAACCCTGTGGAGAGGCCCACAAAGCAAAAGAGGCAGATGAAGACCACTGAAAAGAATAGCCGACCCAAACTGGGCCCAAATAGTAAAAGATAGATAAGAATAAGCATCTTTGGAGGAGGCCTTCACCCAATTTGGGGTTCTTGCACAAAAAGCTTATAGTACTAACAATAATTAAAGTATACAAAACTAACCAACTCACATAACACTAAAAATAAGTTAACTTGTAAGTGCAAGAAATAAAAAGGCTTTCTTTTATTATTTTAAGTTTAAAACCTGTTTGTCTGTGTTATTCTGATCATACTTCCAAGCGAGTGAGATGACTACAGTTAGGGATTTTCAATTGCAGTTATAAGTATCTTAACACCGCAAATGGTGGCGTATACATTTTGTCTGACATTATTATTATGTGAATATTTTTTGTAAAATAAAACTTGACCCACATTATAATTAGGTACGTCGGTAAAAATCGTTTAATATGTGATATAGACATAATAGGTTGTTGGTATTTGTCGAACATAAGAAATCGTGTAACCTTTGCTTTTACCATGTAACATTCGCTAATCAACTATTGGTTTAATAAATCGCTACCAAAGATTGGCGCTCAAACGCTCAGACTATAAAAAGCGAAAATAACGTACACAATTTAATAAAGTTTTTTTTGGTATCGCGACATAGCGTCAAATATTTGTACACATATTGAAAGACATCTTTAGGCATGAGTATTCGAGCGTTTGTGCTCGTAAAATATCACACTAACTTTGAATAAAATTTCAACTATAACCAACATATCATTGATTTTGGCTTAAACAAATTAATAAAAATCCTAACAATTCGGGTCAGGGTTCCGCACCGGGGCTGCAGTTTGTTCGCAATAAGATCTATTTTAATATGCATTTTAAGAAATTTCTTAAATTTTACTTCCCATTTCACCTTTATTGTAAAATACCGTTAAAGATCTATATTTCTGAATTATTTTTGATTTTCGGTTAGCACATTTTGGAGATCATGAGTACGAAAATGTTTTGTACATTTGTAGGCGTAATTCTAAAAACATATCATACAAAATTACATAAAAAAAATTAAAAATTGCAAAGCCCGTACAAATTATAACCCCTTCATATTTCGACCCTCTGTAAAACCTCAGTTCCAAAATCTATAAAACTATGTTCAAAAATATTTTAGATATGGTATCCTAGTTTATAAAAAAAAAATCCTATACTAAAACAATTGTACCTTTCTTTATAAACAACAATATATTAAAATAAGGAACCTATGCCGTTTTTAAAGGGTAAATTAGGTTACCTTGTCCTACCACTCGACTGGAGTATCGCACCGTCTCCCAGCAGAAATCGGCGTGCGGGTTGGTAGATCGCCCCTTGGAAGACATTTCGAACACTTTTGCAATACTTAAGAAATAAACTAGTCATATTAACAAATATGTCTCTAATTATTGATGAAAACAAAGCATTAAATACTTTTTATTACACAAACATTGGTTATCAGAAATCGTAACGTTTAGATATTTCCCAAGTTTATGAGGAATTGATAAGATACAAGTCTGTGAAATAATACATGATAACGCTAGGTCATAACATAATATAGCAATTATAGAAAGGAGAAATTCATTAATCATTGTAAACAAATAAGTCCGCTGACATGAAGTGCGTAAGTAACACTCGTCATTTATTCGTATTTATTCGTCGTTCACGCCGCAACGAAAAATTTTCTTTTTATATATTATGTCCTCCCATGATATAAGTATTCGATTTCAACTATCTACCACCGCGTGTTGCAGTAACACGGCAGTCGCAATTAACTTCATCTTTTGAATTCTTTTGAACGCAATGTATGCATGCGGCTAAGGGTTAAGAGCGCGGTTAACATTCATATATTATGTTAGTGGTCCTTTTGTACATATTTATCCTTAACGAGACTCATCCGTTGTTTAGAAGAAAACGAGAAACGAATGCCCCGGTGGTGGGGAAGGTAATGAGATGGCTTACCAATGGGCTATGGATGCTGCTCAAACAGGACTTTCAACCCACTACAAAATCTTCTCCCTAGACTTGCAATGCCTTGCAAAAAGACTAACAACATACTGGAACACTTTATGGAGACATTCGAGAGCAACAAAAGGAAAATATTATGGTCAAATTCAAACATCTATTCCATCAAAACCATGTTTTTTTCATTCACGAAACAGTAATAAATAAAAATAAACAGTAAAAAAATCACTTCTACCATATGTCATCTGAGGTTCGGCCATGTTTGTACCCCAGTTTTCTTAACAAAACTTAGAATTAAAGACTCCTTTCTTTGTGAATTTGGTTTGGATGAAAGTTCCCCTAACCATATATTTTTTAGCTGCCCTAAATTCCCATTTTCTTTGTATGATATCCTTCCAACCAAAATCCAACGTCCTGTTAATATGCAATTATTGCTATCCCTTGTAAATACGCCATTTATACATCTCCTAGTCAAATCAAAAGTTAATTCTCTTTTATTCAAATTGGGATTTTACAAACACTTTTGAATCGTCAAAGTTATAAAATATTATGTTTTGAACCCTGCCACCCACCCTGTTGATGATTTCTACCGACAAGAATCCGGCAAGAAACTCGATACTCTTTAAAAAAAAAATCTTAAAAACTACAAATACAATCAATGTTTTAAATAAAAAATTTAAGGCGTACAATTTTATATTATTTCCATTTTAATTTGGCTTGCCTATGCATCCTGTAATTGAGCATGCTCAGTCCCAAGGATTTTTATCGTATTAAGTGAATGCGAGCAATAGGGCTCCATTTGGACCCTCCAGGTATAGAACTGTAAAAAAGAGTATAACAAGTACATAGATACTTTGTCTGTGACAAAACCTTCACATGACATGGGGACTTTATTCTGTATCCTCGAATGTGTTAACCAACCCACTGGAAGATGTCTTCAAAACCATGGTCTAGGCTAGGCATAAACGCAAATGGCGATATATCGCACATCTTGGGATGGCGACATCATCATAATGGCAGTCACTAGAAGAGCTATGCAAAATATTGCACTAGCTAGATGGATCAACTTGACTATACATGAATTTGAATAAGATAAAACTCAGTATCCACCAACATGTCATGCCAATGCCAGTATACTTCGCGGGTTCCGTACTCGAGGTTGTAAGTCATGATGACCAACGCTGCTAAAACGTGGACTCTTACAGCAGGGCTGGTCCACATGTTCAAAGTCGCAAAGAGCGCAATGTAGTAATCTATGCTCGGATTGTCTTTAAGGGGTAGAATCCGAAATGAGTACATCCAAAAGCCATCATTAGCATAGCTTGCAGAATTAGCAAGCTGAAATGGCAGTAGGCTGGTCACGTCCGTCGGAGTACTGACGGCTGATGAATCAAACGTGTTCTATAGTCGAGACCGCGTATGATAAGGCGACTAAAGACGCTCTTTAGCTTGGTGGACCAACAACCATAAATGGGTAGCAATTGGTTGCTGGATGCGACAGGCAGATCAAGGAGAATTTACACACTATGGAGGAGGCTTGCATGCAAGGACAAGTATAAGACATGAAGCATTATATTATAAGAATTACTCATATATTTATATTTTATATATTATTTTATTATGTTTATATGTTGTAGGATAATTGGGAAAAACAGACTATAGTAGAAATCCTAGGGTGATGATTAGAAAACAATAGGAATTTGGTAATATTCTGAGCTACTTTTAGGATCATTGCAAAAATCTAAGTATAAACAAACATTTTTGTAAATTATGAAGGCTGATTAGCTTGTATGAACATAGTAAACAAACATAAGCACCTATTGGCTAATGACTTCTACATTTCTTATTCCTGATCTACTTCTGTTTTAAATTGTTCTTTCTAGTTTATGATTATTTAATATTATTTTATTAAGAAAACAATTAACCACTCAGACCTGTAGTCCACTGCACAGGCCCAGCACAAATTGGCAGATGCTTTTAGGCCACTCAACTGGCACTCCTCCATCCTCCAACCCTAATCTCGCTTTTTACTGACTTGTTATCGATAGACAAAGTTTACTGGGTCAGAAGCTACCCTACTTATGGAAGTATTTTAACATTAGAATGTATTTCACTAAATTAGAATTTGCCTTTTACTTCTTTAGTTCTTTTAACTCTTTCTTTTTGAAGAGCCATGTAATGATCAATCAGGGTGGTGTTATAAATCATATCAAATCATATTGTAATATCAGCGATGAAGTTCGAATTTACTAGAAAAAAATACATTTTACTCCTTTTAAATTAAAATGCCATTAATGGATAACTATATTCGGCAAAACTTTTGGCAGTTGTAATTTATTTGCCTGAACGTTGTTAAGACCTTTACATGGGTTATATTTAATTACTGAATGAATCATGTTTATACATTATTCTAATTCAATGTTACATTAGTCTTGAGGGTCTGAACTCCATTTCAAACTTTGAAGCTGGAAGGTTACATGCAAAGACAACTACCAAACATGCTGATAATTTTAATGCAAACACTTTGCTGCACAACCACAATAGTCCAGAAAGTTTTGCAGTCTCAATTCTGCTGGTTTCAAGACTTTAAAATTCTACATACTACAATAAACCATCTATCCTGAAAGGATAAATAATGTACATTAAAAAGACAAATCAATATTACATGAGCTCAAGCATATAGTTCAAAAGACACACTGATAGTTAAAATCACTTATAGTAAGGCTGTATTAATCAATAGAAAGTTTGTCAAAATTAAGGAATAAATACAAATAACATTATTTTTTTGAATTAAAATAAAACTTATAAACTTTTTAAGAGATGTAACTAATATGATATAAAAATTAGTCCACACTGCAACTAGAATATGTAAGTATCTTTCAGTAATGAAAATAAACCTTTAATCAGGAGTTCTAGTATGTTACGGCAGGTAATAATTAGAATTACTTGTTATTATGAGTATTAATTATAGGTATAGTTCAACAATACAGCATGCATTTAGGCCTTATGGCCTATTTGGTTCTTATTTTATTTAGATGTATTTTAGGTGATTCATTTAACATAAATTATTTTAATTATTAATAATGTGAGATGTTCTAACATTTATATGCCACCACAATGTGAAGGTGGCCATGCCCCAACATGGGACTTATGAGGCTGGTAAGGAATAAAATATGCAAGCTGGATAAAGGTTTGTATTCATTATCTATTATGACGAATAAATATTTTATTTATACTTGTTTTTATCAGTATTTATTTGAAACTGGTCCTTGCTTCTAGAAATGTAGAAGCTTTCCTCGTCCACTTAGTTTAACTGTGCAGCAAGGTAAAACTGCCAGCATTTTAGGAACTATACCACTAGAAACTTTAGATGAGGTATTCTTTATACCATTTCCATTACTACATTTTCATTTTCTATCCTTAAAGTAATTTTTAAACTTTAAATTTTTATATTTTTTTTGATGTATTTTTAAATGTTACATATGTAATTTTTTAAATAGTATATTTTTAATTATTATACATAGCTAAGATATTAAAGGAAGTTAATATTTATTATAAATTTATCCATTTTTAAGGCATACTTGCAATCATAAAATACATTTAGGCATATTAAAGAGCCTCATTCAATTTCTTTGATAAGAGATAGGATGATATTTATCCATATTTTTGTTATTTTGAAGATTAAAGTTAAATTTTAACTGCTTCAAACACAAATAGTATACAAAAATGTCTAAAGACAATACTATTTTCCTGTAATGCCTACTTGCTTAGTACTTTGATAAAAAAAACATAAACAAGAACAACATAGTAGTGCACCACTACAGAAGATTTTTTAAATTTAACTACACAGAAGTGTGGAAAAGTAAACATTGCTAATGAATCGAATAATAAGTTAAAATGATAAACGGATCGCAACAATGACTCAACCCAGGTTTGACAAGTTTGAAGTGAAAATAAACCACAAAAAAATCTTCTTACAACTTTTGAATTATATTAGTAGCTGCATAATATTGACGTAAATAGTGAAAATATTCATCAGTAAGTATTGCAAAATACTTGAGATCGCATTTTATGTACTCTCGTAACTGGATGGCTAGTCGTCAGCTGCCATTCAAAAGAATATGTGGCAAAAGTCAAACTTTCATTTCGTACAAGGATATACTAAAAATACATTTCAATATCTGCAGACACCAACTAGTAACCCTTTGACTTCCAGAGATTGAACTTTAGCAGCTAGATTCCAGATTAAAATGTTAAAAATCGATGTTTACCTTATGTCTCCTCTCAGTGCAAATCTTTCTTTTGATGAATCGAGATTGCTAACCCTTCCGCAAGAGTCAATAAAGAATCCTTTGTAATGGACCTACGCTGTTCACGATTCAATTTAACATAAAATGCAAAGTTGAAATAAATACAACTGACCCGAAGATATTTTCTGCGAGTTACTATACATTTGTTTAATGAAATGGCCTAATCTCTTTACAAGATTCCGTTCTTTTTCCATAGACAAGAACTTTAAAGCTGTTCCAAAATTCTTTTCCTGTGTGGAGGCAAAATCGCTATAGACGCCACAGTCACACATTACCTCAAAGAGAAGTAAGCAATCGCAAGGAAATCGCAAACGGAAATAAGTTAAAGTAAACGTCGTCGTCGTAAAATCCGAACTGTTATTAAGAATATGAACGTTATCACGAACTCACTCTATGGTTCAAGAACTCACTCTACTGGGATAGAGGTTTGTGTTGTCGTTGTCTTTAATGTAGAATAAATATTAAATTTGCTATATTCGCTATATATCGACAGAGTCGAGTAGATTTATGACTTGCACCGTCCAAAAACTTACTGAGTTCCAGCCTGATACCGTTCAAAAATGTGTTATCTAACGACTTTTTTAAACGACTTAGTATAAAACTTTGCAGTAAACGAAAATGGGAAATCTGGAGATATAAAAAAATACCAAATCATGAAAACAAAAATACGCTAAAGTCATTCTCTAAAAAATATAACCGGATTATCAAGCTAACACAAAAAGCACAAAACAACTATTTTATTCACAGTCCAAAACAAATCTAAGGCCGTCTGGAAAGTCATAAACAATTTTCAATCACAATACCCTAAGGAAAATATTAGTAAATTTGGTTATAAAGACAAGTTTTATAGAAAACCAAAGGATATTTGTAATGTCTTTGATGATTATTTCACAGATCTGCCAGAATGTAAAAAATATTCAAATATTGCAAAAAAAAATAGAGCTAGTGCCATAAATTACAATAATTCTATATTTATGCAACCTTGCACACCAGATGATATATTAAAAATTATACTTTCCTTAATACTAATGTTGTTAAATACGTTTCTAGAATAATAGCCCCAATTCTGAGCCATATTTTCAATTTATGCATTGAATATGGAATTATGACCTTTTAAACTTAAGAAATCGATTATAAAACCAATTCATAAAAAGGGTGATGTAGAAAGATTAACAAATTATAGAGGAGTTGCGTTGCCCCCAATATTTTAAAAATATTGGAAAAGGTGATTTACAACAATTTTTATAATTTTTTTGGAAAAAATTTAATTTTTGCTAAAGAACAATTTCGATTTAGGAAAACAAAACAAAGTAGTTAGTAACAAACTTAGATGCCAAATTACCTGTGGCTGCATTATTTATGGATCTCACCAGGGCTTTTGAATTTATAGATTATAATATTCTATTGCAAAAGTTACAGAATTACGGAATAAGAGGTGTTGCGTTATAACTTATCGAATCATATTTAAGTGATAGAAGTCAAGTTACTCAAATAAATAATATCTCTTCTAACATAAAGGAGGAAATAACATTTGAATCTACTTTGCGTCGAATTAGAACTGATGCACCGCAAGGTAGTGTTCTCGGGCCTCTTTTGTTTTCAATTTATATAAATGATTTTCCAAGTTGCACAAGTTTACCAATGATTTTATTTGCGGACGATAGTACAGTAATTTATAGCAATAGTAGCAAAAATACCATAGAAACCAATATCAAGCACAGTTTGAAATTAATAATAGAATGGTTACAATTAAATAGTCTTACAATTAACTTGGAAAAAACACAAATATCACATTTTACAATAAGACGCGACCATAATAAAGCACTAGACATCACCTATTTCCGATACTAAGATTAATGAGACTGACACAAAAAAGTTTTTAGGAATGCAAATTGATAACAAACTTACGTGGAAACAGCATGTGGATTCTGTGTGTAAAAAGTAAATAAATTTTGTTATGCTTTGCATATGCTCAATAAAGTTGTAGATAAATCGGTAGTTAGTACAGCATATTATGGATATGTAGCCTCTAGTCTCAGGTATGGAGTAATATTTTGGGGAAATTCTACAGACAAAGAATTAGTATTCAAATCTCAATACGATGTGTAAGAGCAATATGCGGTATTAAGCAAACTAAAAGTTTCAAACCACATTTTAAAGAACTCGGTATTCTAACTCTTCCATCACTATATTTTTTTGGAATTTCTGTATTTGTAAAAACGAATCCGGATCTATTCAAGTTTGGTACAAATAATAGATTTCCGGGCAAATTGAAATTACCACAAGCTACAACTAGTTTCTTACAAAATAGTGTTGTTTATATGGCTCCAATGATCTATAATAAGCTGCCCAAAATTATTCGTGACGTAGGTAATATTAAAGGGTTTAAAACTAGATTGCGAAATTTCGTAGAAGAGAATTTCTTACTACACAATCAGATAGTTCTTGAATGATAAGTTGTAGAAAAATTGAATAATGTACTAATATGTTTAAAAAGAACTGTGTGTGAACATAATTATATATAATTAGTCAATTCATTATATTATAAATTGTATGTGTACGCCTTACATGAGGTAAGATATGGTGATTCCTTATATGCTTAATGTTAACATCTTTTATGAACCCATAGTCACAAATAAATGTTTTTGTATTTGTATTTGTATTTGAACGCGGCCAAGAGAGCGTTCAAGAACTGACTGAGTAGAGTAGAGTTATAACTCGAACAGTTTTAAAACGAACAAGCTTCAACCATATTGCAACCCGATGCCGTTAGTTACCTTAGTGTTGACCTATAGACACAGGACATGAACAGCGCAAGAAGCTTATATATTGGTGGTATCAATATATAAGGCTCTTGGGACAGCACATGATCTAGCCAGATGTGAAAAAAAAGTGAGCAATGTGTGAGAGAGACGAAGCAAAACTGTGGTGTCTTGTCTAATTAAAAAGATATCTCGGGTTAACTCTGTCTCTTTCTAGAGTATGGCAAATTTTGTGAGGCTATTGCGAAGTCCTTAGGACAGATTACAAAACTTAAAGTCTGTGTGTTGACCCATATATAAACTTCTTGATCCAAGTGAACCAAACTCTTTCTTTCTTTCTTTATAATAAGTATATTTTGCTTGCGTCATGTCTTGAAAACAAAGTCAGTTCGATCAAATTTGAGCCACGAATGCTATGATCTATCAGGAAATAAAGCAAACAACAAACTATTTTATGTAATATATAACGAGTGACTAGATTCGAAACGGGTTTGACGGAGTTTGCGGCCACTTTTATCTACACTTATAATATAAAGAGGAAAGATTTGATTGTTTGTTTGTTTGTATTAAGGCTTCGAAACTACTGTACCGATTTGAAATATTAGAAGTCGACATTATACCTGATCAGGGTTGCAGTCCGTCCGGTTTTCGCCGGATTTGTCCAAGTTTAGAGGGAGTCCGGGGAGCGTTCGGACGGGGTTTCTTTTATAGTCCGGATTTACAAGATTCTAAAACTTTAAGAACCTTTTGTTTTGATAACAAAGTAAAAAATGTAAGGCTGCAAACAGTTTTTTAAAACGTTTTGTTTCTTAAGAAGACTAAATTTAGTTTTTTTTGATTTTTCTAGGTAACTTTTAGAAAAAAACTGTTGACATGTTCGGGTTCTAAGCTCCTAAATCCGGGGCTTTTACGCTTCTTGTCCTAGTTGCTAGATTTTGGAGATGGCAACCCTATCCTTGATGAACATAGGATACTTTTTACCGCGGGAAAATACTTCATTCCTACGGGAAAACGGGTAATTGGACAACAGGTAGTAAGAATTATCTTTCCGTACTTATCTTTTTCACATAACTTCTAAACGGCTGAACCGATTGGGTTGAAATTTTTAAAATACAATTGGACCCGGTAGGTGGCGTCGCTGTTGACCTTTTGGGTTAAAATTTCGTATGTGTATTTCCATGGTTTCACAGACACGAATGTATTATGCCATTAAAGAGGAAATATTTGATTGTTATTTTTCTGTAATTGAGGAGTTGCCGTTAGAACCTACGCCGATAACGAAATTTAGGGCGGGCGAAGCCGCTGGTAGAAGCTAGTGTTCTAAATAAAGAAATTAAATGTATTATTGTCTTGTTAATATGTTTTGCTTTTTATTATGTTTCTATGACTTTTATATTCGGAGCAAAGAGAATATAATCACGACGTTTATTCGGAGTGTAAACTTGTTTTATTATCAGTTTTTTATCGAGTTTTCCTTTAAGATAAGTAAACATCTGCTGATGGTTTTCTACTTCACTATAACATGACGTTCTGATTTTGATTTAGATTCATTAGTGAATCGTCATCAACGCGTCTTCGCGCCTCGCCTTTAGAATATCCTTAATTTAGGATGTAAAGTTTCGTTCCTATTTTTTTCTGTCAAAATAAAAATTAATTTGAGTATTGTAAAACGAATGTCTACAACTACATAGTGGTAAAGAATATAATAAAATACATACATTTTGTTAAGTTTAGTCACGAAAATCAAAACATATAGAAAAAAATATGAACGTTGTTGCCACAAAACAAAATGTCTGTATTGAATTTGTAAAATACTTAGTAAGTTTGTATGATGTTAAACGAGAAAAACTAATTACCCTAAATCCCCTAAATTACCCTTACATACTCGAAATTTAATATATCACCCTAAAGAGGGGCAACATTCCAAAAGTGGAAACACTGATACGATTTTACAGCTGCAACTTGAAGAGTAGTCCACACAGTGTTACCAGATTCACTGTAGTTACAAAAGATCTTCTTTTTCCCGAGCTACTGTACATTGTATTATCAGAAATACAATGTATGAAGAGCACTGTATTTTTTAAAAAACACTTAAATGACGGTTTGATAGTAATTTTTACGAAAAATACGTTTTAAATGCTACATCTACACTGTGTCTTATTGACAAGTATTGAATGCGCTCTATCTCGTCGTTTTGTTAAGCCGATATGGCGTCAACACTGTTACGTACTCACGGCATCACTGCACGTCGTTGGGAGTAATGAATGCGCTGTCAGAATAGGGAACAGCCACCTTGTTTGTTTACACTGCTCATTTGGTTAATGAAAAGATTAAAATTTCTATGCGATGTCAAAGCACTAATATTGCAAATACCGTGAGGTCCCTGCCCACGAACAGTTTACTAAATAAAAATTAATGACATAAAATTCTAAAAAAGGCAACCGGCTTATAACAAGTACAATTGAAGGAAACATGTTGACAAATCAAGCTATCAAATGCCAGAATGCTAGTAGTAATAACTATAATCCTACTGGTAATATGTTTAGAAATGTAATTCTATTTATTTATGTATAAAAAAGAGATGCTATTGTTTACATAAATGTGCTTAAACACTGAGAAAATAAAGGTTTCGAAAACACTGTATTTTAATTTTATGTTTCGCTGCACCTATTTTTTTCATGAGCACTGTATTTTAGAAGTTAAACACTTTATTTTCATGACAAGCATTTGGCAACACTGGGTCCACGTCCACTTGTCGTGAACAAACGACTATTTTATGATTTTGAATAAATATGACCAAATGACGTCACAACCACGGTCCAAGCACTTTAATCTAATACAATCCAACTTAAACTAACTTAATACAATTAAGTACAGGCCAAGAAGCTTATAGTGTCATAAATATCTAAAAAGAGCTTTTTTTAAGCTTCTTGGTACAGGTGCTATGACATGGTATTTTGGTTTTTTGTAGTCAATATCAAATTTTTATTACTGCTCCATTTGATTTAATACGGTATAATTTATCTCAAACCCAGTGTCGGTTTTAGCACTACTAGCGCCCTGGGCTAGATTTCTATAGCACCCTCTAGCCTTTCTATTGGCAAAATTATTAAAACACTGAAGTCTTTTGTTTTCACAATTTCATTTTCGGTTGAAAAAGTTGCCAAGTTTGTCAATTAGGTTTAAAATTCAAATTTTGTCGATTACAAATAGGTTTTTATCAGGTAAAACTTTGGAAACTCTTTTCCTGAATAGCAATTTAGCCCTCAGATTAAGTGACTTAATTCGTAGTTTACCCGAGCGGAGCGAGGGCAGCCCACGGAAAGTGTATTTAATACCTATATTTAATACCTATCAAGCAAAATAATGATGAAAAAAAACAAGAAATCAATACAAAAAAATGTTTATTCCGCTGATTTCTTTAGTCATTTAGGTGAAAGAAAAAAAAGGGATGCTTCTTTGTCCACTAAAATCATCTTTACGAAAAAATAACAAGGTGCAAGAGAATTAAAAATAACTCTTTTTTTTTACCATTAAAATACGCCATCATTACTAAATTAAAAACGCAATACTTTTTTGTACAAACAAAATAGTACTTACCTAGGTTTTTTTTTTGGCGCCATTACTCTTTTTTTTTTTAATTAAATAGTGGCAAAATAATTTATACAGCCCGTTCGGTTTATTTAGATAGTGTTTTATAATAGCAAAGTAGTGTAAGCACGTGGAGTAAAGACACGTGTGTAGACTATGTATACAATTATTGGAACAGATATTAATAAGTGCATAATATCTTTTAAAATACGTACCTAAATGATAAAATGCCATACTAAATGTAAGGAAGCTGAAAACATCAAATTTTCGGATAGATCTAGTTTATTTTATAAAAAATTATTGATAGCATTGGATAGAGCTCATGAAGCACTTTTAAGATCAATAATCAGTATTTCGATATCGTGTATGGTTTAGAAATAATCGAGTGAGATCACTTAGCGTTTCCACTCTCTAAAGTTATCGCCATACCCAATTTCTACTCATAACGTATATAGAGGATATAATCTACGTTTTATGTGCTCAGCTAATGTGCTTGACCTAAACCGAGACGACACGTGACTTCGTTTGTCCACTGCGACCGATTTCGTTGGTTGTACCTGGACATTTTAGAGATCTGAAATCTGTCATATGGACTACACAATAGCCCCACGAAATTGACCATTCTTAAGAAAGAGACAAAGCAAACTTGTAGTCTCTTTTCTCTTTTTTCACTGTTCGCCATTTTGTTTATTTTAATTAAAACCAGTTAGAGAGAGACAAACTCGTCGTCTTCGTCATTCGTCTCTGTCACGCTTTTGTGGCCATTTTTATCACAGCTGGCTAGGAAACGCGGTGGCCGGTTCTCTGTCTATGCTGGACATATACTGAAGAAAAAATAAACAATAGTATATTATTAAGGGTGATAAGGAGAAAATTACTAACGATATGCAATAGCCTTTTGTAGTAGCCTAAGGCAAAAGGCTTTTAGCCTAAGGCCGAAAGGCTTTAATGACTTGAGTTTGTAATTTTTATAGCGCCAGTGTTACACACAATGTTTCTCATCACATTTTGCGAGTAAATAAATAAAAATATATTGTGAATAAATAAACTCACCGAAACACAATTGAAATGGCGGGAACAGAAGTCGAGAAAACAATAACACCGCCAGACGATCTCTAGATATCTAGAGAATTTATGAGTTAAAAAAATTGGCTAAAGTTAAAACTCGTAATTGCTGGCTTGTTATGTGGGCGTAGTTCATATGTTGAACAAACAGCTTTTATACATACTTCATAGAATAGGCGCGTCATTACCGCTCGTTACTTCTATAAACGCTGGCTTTCGCTTATTGAGAAAAGTACAATTCACAAATAAAAGCCCGTAGGAGTAATTAATAGTAGGAGATCTTAGTTCCACCACCTTTTATTTTTGAGACAAAGCAAACCGCTTGGAACAGGTGTTCCTGGGGGTAATCTGAGCTGCTTTAGCCCGGTTGCCACGAGGTTCCCCCCAGCAGGTGGGCAGGGGGAGGGGAATTGCGTCCGGCGCGCCTCACTCTAAGCTTTATATCTGCATACATCTAGCAATTATATCAAGTTTGGTGTTATTTTCGTACAATTCGAGGATGAGGTATTCATTTCTGTAACTCAATTTTCACTCACGTATACAAAAAAATAAAAAAAATTACTCGTCTTTTTTTTCGTAAATCGTATACAGAATTATAACTATGAGGATTATCTCCAAAGAAAAAATACCTGTGAATAGGCCAGTTATCCTTCTATATATAGACCAACATGTTTATTTATATATTTAATTTATATTTGTATATATATCACGTCCAGAAGTAATTTAGTAATGTAATCTACAACCATAAGAATAACCACTTTTCAGAAATCATATAAACATACTTAAAAATTCTAAAAGCTGAACACCGCTCCTACAATGCAGGTACGCCGCGCGACACAAAACATTTTTTTTAACAGAGTTACTAAACGAAGAATGTTTGACAAGTTTACTTTTCTATATAGAAGGAGAACTATTCACAGATACTTTTTCTTTGGAGATAATCCTCATAGTTATAATTCTGTAGACGATTTACGAAAAAAAAGACGAGTAATTTTTTTATTATTTCTCTATTTGTTTGTATGGGTGAGTGAAAATTGAGTTAGAGAAATGAATTCCTCATCCTCGAATTATACAAAAATTACACCAAACTTCACATAGTTGCTATATGTATGCAGATATAAAGCTTAGAGTGAGGCGCGCCGGACGCACTTCCCCCCCCCCCCCCTCCCTCTGCCCACCTGCTGGGAGGAACCTCGAGGCAACCGGGCTAAATCAGCTCAGATCACCTCCAGAAACACCTGTTCCAAGCGTTCTGCTTTGTCTCAAAAATGCAAGGTCCCCTTAGAAAACGGGACCTAAGATCTCCTACTATAAGATCTTAGCACTCGCTTGTGTAGCAGATGTGAGTTTTGACTCGAACCACTCCCCCCTCCCCTATTCTTACGTGGGATTTTTCAAAATGCGTAAATCTGTGCTTGATTGCGTTGGATATATTTAAAAGAAAACGTAACTTACTACTTTGTGGCGTTCGCATAGCTAAGATAATTATACTTAAATATATTAACTTATAATTTACACTGTTTTTTGCCCCCCCCCCCCCCTCTCACTCACGTGAGATTAGGTGAGATTCTGCTGGACTCCCTCCGTCCCTAAACGCCTCACGTAATTTATGGACGCCCTCTTTCCGTCAGCAATATACAATCATATTTTATTGTACTATGGTCGTCAGTTATTTTTTGGACTTTACTATCAATTAAAAACTATGAAATAATTTTTACAAGCATATTATATATTTTTATAATAATTAAGAATAATTTCTTACATCACAAGTTATAAAATAAATACATTTATTGCCTTAAATTATGTCCAAAAGTACTCTGTACAAAAAATTGTTAGCGGTGTACAAACGAGAACTTCAAGTAAAAAAACGTACAAAAAAAAAACAAAAAAAAAAGTAAAAAAACGGCCTTACAATGAATGCGGTTAGGTTACCCACATACTTTATATGACAGGTCTACAAACAACTTAACAAATTGTGTTAGAATCACAACCAATAGTTTGCATCTTAATTTCACTTATCAATATTACACAAACTATTTCAAATCATTGCTCTTTGCTTAACCTAAAACAAGAACCATTCTTTACCTTATAATTATAATTACATTTAATTAAGACTATCTAAATTCTAGCGGATGTATGGACTGTTGCGCAGATTATCACGATTAAGTATTGCCATCCTATTCTGTAATCTCATGGTGATTTTTGTAAGATCAACTAGCAAAGCAATATTACAGAATGGTTTTGTTATATTATTAAAATGTCAACGGAAATATTCAAAATAGTGTAAAATTTCGTCACAGATTTAAACTATCTATAGGTTGCAGTCCCACTACGGGCGTACAATTAGAACTAATTAATCGCAGTATTAAACTAATAATGAATGAACTTGGCAGCCGGCTGAAAGTTAAATTATATGATTTATCAAAACTATGGGCTGAAATAGCTGTAAAGTGTGCATGCACATCAATATGTTTTCGACTAGATTATGAAAAAAATAATCGTATAAATAGCAGTTCACCTGTAATGTTATCTGTTTGAGAAAAAACATCATAAACGTGCATTAAAGGTAACTGTAACGTTCATAACGTGTGAATTCAAGCTAGTGTTGTAGCACAAGCCAATCTATTGGCTATTTTGGCTCACAACACTCATGGATAACACAGTTTTGTAACTTGATCTGTATTTTATTCACTAATTCGTGACTAAATTTTAAATATAAATTAATATACTTTTAATAGGAAATTGCTCACTCTAGACCACAAATCCATATTTTTAGCCTTTCTGTTTTATGGATATAATTTTGCGTATATATTGCTTACATGCCACAACTTTTATGTGTAATACAAGCTAATCACGAAAATCGTACGTCGCTAACAGATCACAAGTCTTGATATTTATGAAACAATCTAATCACAAAAATGACAGGTAGCTAACAGTAAGACCGCAGTTTTATATTATCTTTTAGTTTTTCGAACAAATAAAATTATGTTGTGGATTGAAAGGCCACTGTGACGTAAAAAGTACATAACTACAAGCTAACCGTGAAAATAGCAGGTCTTTTACAGTAAAACCTCAATTCCACATATTAAAGCCCCTTTATTGGAAATTTAAAATTATCTGCTAATATTGCTTTATAATGCCAGTGTATTGAAGGCCATAGAAGCATTCATTTTGTGCTAATATAAGCTAATATCGAAAATAGTAGGTTGTTACAACAAGACTACAAATGTAAATTTTTGACCAATTACATAATACAAAACATAATTTGACGAATATATAGCTTTAACACTGCAGTGTATATCCCACAATGTAATATGGGCAGCTACAGCTAATTGAGAATTTAGCAGGTCGCTTAAAATCAACTCAAATTTCAACCATTATGCCTGATTATTTCAAATTCAGTTTTAGCCTAGTTATACTTAGCATAACAAGTGTTGCAGGCCATTGTGTTCATGAAGGTCGCTGACGAAAGACAAAACTTTACATTTTTATACTTAATTTTATTAACAGAAATGCTTTCAGCTCTAGGTTATTGCTTTAACATAAAAGTGCATTGAAGGCCACTATGACAGTAACAATACGCCACTCCAAGCTAATCGCGAAATTAAGAGGTCGCTAGCAATAAAACCACAACTTTAGAAAACAGAAAATCACTTAAGCTACTAGGATATTGCTTTTACACGGCGGTATATAGAAGGCCACTGTGACGTTCACAATACGCGACTACAAGCTAATCGTGAAACCAGAAGGTCGCTCGTAGTAAAACCACAACATTAAATATTTACAACCCATTATTCGAAAAAAAAAAAACATAATGTTACCGCCATGGTATATTGCTTTAACATGGCAGTGTATTCAAGGCCACTGTGATGTTCTCAATGCACGACTTTAAGCCTAGCATAATATTCATGCTTTAAATAACGTCTACTAAGAAAAAGTAAGCTGCGTCCGCATTTAAGAAGATAGGACGACCATGCTTTTAAGAGAAATGCGTTTTGCGAATATGTAAGAAATTATATATTTTAAGGTGTGTTTTTGTATCTAATAAAACATTTGGTAAAACTTATGCAACTTATTTTCATCAGTCCTAGGTGCAAACTGCTTTTATATCGTGATAAGTAAGCTCGTACAGAAATTTAAGTTTTGATTGGTCTTGCTTATTAGAACTCACTTAAAACAGAAGAGGCCTAAAACTGACGTAGCTGCAAGGTTGTCATCTGAAGGGAGAATTATTTGCATTTTTCTGCCAAACGCTAATCATTCTATCAACTTATCTGCTAAAAATAGTGTTTAAAAATATCACGAAATTAAATTCTTGTGGCAAATAATATGGCATCAGATATTAAGTACACAATTAACTACTTTAAGTAAAATACTAAAATTGTGATTGCTTAAAAATGTGCGTGAAAAAAAACTAACACACTCAAGACATTTGAAATATTTTAATGTATCCAAGGAGTTTTTGAAGCAAAATAACACTAGATAAACGAAAAAAAATCTAAAAAAACAACTAATTCGTTTTATTATTTACAAAGTAAGAACTGTCACAATGAGCTGTCTTAATTAAAAAGAAAACCTTTAAGCAAAATGCTAGTAAAATGTAATATGCGGAAATACGGACGATATTAAATACAACATAGTTACACTTCCTTTTACTATTTTTTTTTATCAACAACTATACAATCCAGTGTCACATTTGCCAATATATTATAAAAAATCATACTTCACACTGTATTGTTAATATTGTTACAGTATAAATTAAAGATAGTGGAAGACTGAACAAACATTGCTATCAGATCGAGAAAGATATTAAAAAAATAGTAAAATTAAAATTGTACACTTTGTATTTCAAACATGTGCTGGCCTTAAAGCCATGAAATATATAACCTCTAAAATAAACCAATTTTACTAAATTTTAATTCTAATAACCTTAAACTAAAATGGACAAAAAACATTCAGTTAAAATTGTTGTGTACTTCTGATTTATTAAAAGTCGCCTAGCTTTCCCACTTTAAATAGGACCTGCTTTTAATTTCAAGATTGACTAGATATCTGTGTGCATAGGAAACATATAAAAAGTAGCTAAATAGAGGAACCAATACACTGTTTTTCTGGCATATTTCTGTGTAAAAAATTACTATAGCCTAAATTATTGCCATAAGCAAAAATATTTCTAAAGATGTACTTTAAATTATGTAGAGTACACATAACACATTTGAAATTTTGTACAATTTGTACAAAACACACATCCTGGCATTCGCTAACATAAAAAAAACATACTCAGTCAAAAACAAATCAAAAATCAATATTACTCTAGTAAACAATATTAGTACGCAAAATACAAAGTCTAAAAAATCTCACCATCAAATTCGGCTAACGAAAAATCACTAACAAAATATTTGATCTTTCATTTCACTGGTGTATACAAATTCATACATTAAGTATGACGAATAAAACATTCGACTGCGACGAAAAAAATCGTCGAGTCATCTCTGCAATATAAAATTGATAAGATTTTCTAAATGACAAACTTTTCAGTTGACATCGACAGGCCATTTTGTAGATCCGTTCGTAGTGTCTCTACCACTCAACACAACCGGCCATCTGTCAGAGCGCGACGAACATTGTGTCGTCTCACACAGAAACGGCAAAAACACTGTAACTACAGTCTCTATCAATCGGCAGTCATCACTTGGACTGCTGATAAGGGGGGTACCCTTGATGAGGTTGCGCCGCCCGACTGCCCGTCGCATACAATTGTTGTTGAAAATTGTGAAATTGAGCCGCATAGTTGGGGTCCGCCGTTGAAGGGCCTGCGAAACCTTGACCTTTAAACGCGGGGTTTGGACCTCCCATCGAAGGAGGTAAGGGCTGAGCTGTCCCCATTCTAACATTTCCGGGACCCATGCCACCTTTGACTCCACGAAAATTGGGACCGCACATGGGGTTAGGCCCAGGACCCCCAAACCCATCGCCAACCATTTTTGGAGGCGAATTAAATCCGCCGGGATAATGAGGCATTCTTAACATTCCCGGCGCCCGCATGACGCCTCGCATTCCACCTTCCATGTCCATTGCTCTTGGTCCAGGAAAATACTGAACTCCGGCTTTACCACTGTCCATTTGCATAGGATTTGTTACTCGATGTAAGAAGTCTAAACTAGGGGGCCCTCTTGGCCCTGAATTGCAAGGCATCTGAGGCCTTGACGGTAAATACTGTATCGTGTTCGGCGCACTTGCTTTTACTTGAACGTTTGCTCCGTTAAAAGGAGGCATTTTTCCGGCTCCACCCATACGAGGTCCCATCATGGACGCATCAGGACCCATGGGGCCTAATGGTCCACCCATGGGTCCCCCTCCCATTTTAGGGCTTAAATTCATTTCAGGCGGAAAATCTCCGGCACCCATCATTCCGTCCATAGGTCCCATGCCTGGGCCTCCCATATTGTCCATATGGCAACCTAAGACAAGAAAATGTATCATTAAATTGATTATGTATAAAACAGATATAAGTAAAGAACAAATAAAGAAAAAAAAACAAGCAAATTTTGTTTGATTTCAAAGTTAAAGATTTAATAATAAGAAGCATACTTCGATATCGATTCATACAATGGCGATTCCACCGTTTTCGAGCAAGACTTGTCGTCTTGACAACTTTTTTAAACTTGTTTATTTATTACTTATTTTGTAGCTAATACGTAAAAGGTCTAAATTTAATTAATTTAAAATTACTTTTTTAATACGCATGTTCATATTTTAATATTTGGTGCGCATAAGGACATTAACGTTGAGAGGTTTCTTTTAAACCGATAATTGATACCGGGCAACATTCGCGTTGTTTGTGGTTCCTCTTTACCGATTAATATTTAAGTGACAACATTGGTTTATTCATTTACAAAAGTCTTTTTGCTTTTAGGACATTGTGCTCACGTTTGTTTAAATGTCTTTCCGATCTGAAAGAGCAAAAACATGTAAGAAACTTATTTTAGTATTAATTACAAAAACAAATACAAATGCTTCATTACTAGATTGAAAGTTCAGTTTTCTCACTGAAATCAAGTGCTAACGACCTCAAACTTTGTAAAACTATTTTTATATTTACCTTTTATTGGTGATTGTCTAAAGTGTTAACAACCTAATTTAGTGCCGTACAAATAGTTACCAGAAAGGCCACCATTTTCGGAGTAAAGTTTTTTCCCCATTCACCTATGTTTTTCATAGATCATTAAATTTAATGTTGTTTCGAATCATCATCCCCTATACTAATCAGGGATAAGGATTAAGACCCCCGGATTTTCCCCCATGTACCGAAAATATGTATTGCTTTAATGGGTAATGTATTTGTTTAAGTAAAGAAAAGGAATTAAACAAATTCCGTACAGTAATAAATTTCCTATATTGCTTGTACAATAATCCGCGAATTAACAATTTGTACCGACTTACGGTACCACTACTTTTTCTTCATTTGTTTTAAATGATCTATCAACTAGAAGAAAGCCGTATAAAAATAATGAGTCGTAATTCCTGACTTGTACCTGGAAAATTCAATTTTCCCCACGTACTCACCTGTACCGCTCAAAAGTAACGGCGTAGGGCTGAGGGTTACCTTCTGATATATTAGCAGCCTTCTAAACATAATAAACGTCATTTTACAGTGTAATTTTGTTTATGGGACTGTGGTCTACCCATATAAATGAATAACTGTAGATCGTAAGCAGAACAGATTTTTATATTTGTAACTAAGATTAAATAATTGTAGTGCGCGGCGTCGGCTTCTGGCCGCTCGTGCAGTTTCTTCAACTACCCTCACATTGTCTAAATGATTCCTACACGCTATACTGACGGTGACCATTTCGCGTTTAACACTGATATCACCATCGCGCAATTAAAACTGTAGATCACTGGATTCCACTTCGAAAGGTTATAACCATCTTCCCTATTGAAATTTTTAACGCACGAATTTTATCGAAAATGTGTGAAAACCGCAAAATTTTAAAATTACCTAAGACTGAATTAAAAAATTATAAATTGATTTTCGGTTTCGTATATAAAATAAATCATTGTGATAGAAATTAAGTGCGGAGTCAGTAGTTGTCACGGAGATGACCTTGAAACCATAAGAGCCGTGGTGCTAACTCACCCAACTTTAAGTACTTTAAAGATCTGCACTTACCTAAGTCGTTCATCATCATATGCGGATGACTATGTGGATGCATTGAATGGTGATGCTGCATGTGATGAGGTGCTGATCCGAATGGTCCCATTCCACTTCCATTAGGGCCCATGGGTCCACCAGGCCCCGGACCACTGCCTCCAACCGTATTTGTGAGCTGCTGCGACATTTGAGCCAGGGACGATATTGGATCAAAGGAAGACGTTGAGGTACCCATAGGCCCATTAGGGCCTTGATTGGGATTGATGGGTATATTGTCTGGCCTGTTCAAGCTGCAAGGTCCAGGGTAAGGGCCTGGTAAACTTGTTGTAGTGGGTCCGCCTGATAACGTTGTCTGTCAAAATATAAAGATAAATTGAAATTAGGGGAACCAATAGTGTCAAGTGTAAAAAAGGCAAACTTCCTGCGAAAACCTAAGTTGAATTTTTGATTCTTTAGGTTAATCACAAGCCCCGCGAGTGGTTCACTAGTAGAATTCTGAGCAAAGTGAGATGATTTTTTTTTATCATGAGTTGTGCACTTTAATTTTTACCATTGACTACGAGAAAACAATACTTATAATTTACGTATTTTCATTTTACTTCGCTATTAACTGCTAACAGTATCTATAGATTAAACAAACATTAACAATAATAATTGGTTTTTTATCCAAAAAGTACTTTTTTGACTTATAAACATAAATACTATGGTAAAAAGTGACTTGAAATATTATAACAGCAACTAAACAAAGCCTGTATGAAGATGATATTCTCTTCCAAAAAAAATAATCCAAGTGAAAAATATTTTTTTGTTCCAAAATTCATTCATTCAATTTAAGCATTATTTAAATTTATCCAAAATTAGTTCGTATGCAGCGCGCTGTGAATCCGATCCTCTTAACGTTATTTTTTACGTTTTGCAATCACATTAATATACTATAAACAACAGCCATTATTAAATCACTAGTTTTTTTTCATTTGACTAAAAGACGTATTTGTAGTTTACATGATACTAGCCAGTGTTCCTAATACCTTAATCTCTGTCGAGTAATAATCGCCTTCGTATAGTTGACTTTGCAGGTAACATTCTTACTGTGTTTTGGAACAGCCTAGGGGGTTTTTCATTGTCTACAACTAAACGTTAACCATTTCTACGGATTTCAAATTTAAATAAGTTTAAACCCTTTTAGCATAAGCGGTGTTTTTTACACACTAATTGGTGGAAAAAAATGTACTTTTTCGGGTAGCAGTGAATAAAAGATTGTTTAGTTAGGCTGAAGTATTATGTTGCAATTGGATTTGTTCTCTTTTTATAAGTCAAAAATCAAAATATGATTAACATTGATAAGCGATACAATATATTGTATTATATATATCTAAAGGGTTTATAATACACTAGCTTTGCCAGCGGCTTCGCCCGCCCTAAATTTGGTTATCGGATAGGATTCTTACGGCAACTCCTCAATTATAAAAAAAACACAGAAGGTAATTTTTTTTAAATAATACGTACCGCCCTTCCCCCTCATGACTGCCCGCCGGTCTGGCACATCATAAACAGGTTACGTTTTAGCTCTCAAAAGGATAAAAAAAAACCCCGATTTTGAAACATTTTTCATTAGTGCTCCGCTCCTATTGTGTTAGCGTGATGATATATAGCCTATAGCCTTCCTCAATAAATGGGCTATCCAACACTGAAAGAGTTTTTTAAATCCGACCAGTAGTTCCTGAGATTAGCACATTCAAACAAACAAACTCTTCAGCTCTATAAATTGATATAGAAAAAAACGCCGATTTTGAAACATTTTTCATTAGTGGTCCGCTCCTATTTGTGTTAGCGTGATGATATATATCCTATAGCCTTCCCCGATAAATGGGCTATCCAACACTGAAAGATTTTTTTTTAATCAGACCAGTAGTTCCTGAGATTAGCGCGTTCAGACAAACTCTTCAGCTTTATATATTGGTATAGATAAGAAGGGTTTTGTTCCCTTCTGACCACTTTCGGGTATAAGAACTGATGTTTTGAAGTTGGAATGCAACTCTTTTACCTATACTTAGTGACGGATGTTGCTTCTAATGTTTCATTGCTTATACTCCTTGTGTAGTGTTAAGGGTAAACACCGCAGATTATTTTAATACAAAATGAATTTTGCCATTATCTCCGAAGTTCCCGAAATTTTACTTTACATTTTGATTTTAAAAACAATAACAAAAATTTATGAGTTCGCCGTTTTTGGTTTCATGAGATTCAGATAAACCATTATTTTTTAATATTTTTGCAAAGGTGCTGGAATTTCTTGTATGGAGCAACTTAAAAAAAAATATAAAAAAATAATGTCCTATCAGAATCTCATGAAACCAAAACCGCAATTACTTAATTATTATTTTTCTTTTTGAAATCAAAATCCAAAGTGTAATTTATGGAACTTTGAAGATTATGGCGAATCAGTTTTGAATGAAAAACAATCTACGGCGTTTATCCTTAAATGGAAGATTTTACATACACTTACCTCAGCATTGTCTGCAAGAGTGTCCATACCGCTACTCGACACTGTAGGCGCCACGCTACAGCTGCTCTTCACGTTGCTGGCACATGATGACGCCGATGATGCCGGCGCGTAAGGCCCTTGACTTAAGCTAGACGAATCCCGCTGGGGCGTCTTGGATGCACTATCTTGACTTGATCGGTTGGAAGATGGACTCGGGCGTGATTTTTCGTCTACGAGTTCAATCATATTCAATTTTTCTAGTCAACACTTCTATTTTACAAATATATATTATTGACAGGCCGCAGCGACTTCCTCCTTGTGTATGTTACGAAAACCAACATCTCATCAGAGCAAAACATAGCCTTTAACTGTCTGGGAGGAGCTCGTAGCCCAGTGACACTGGTCTATCAAAAACAACATGCGAAGTTAAAGGTGCGTTTTGTTTACTGCTTCAATGCGTTGAATGTTATAATCCAGCCAAGTGAAGAAGACAATAATTCTGTGTGGCACACTACTATCTTGGCTCATTCACTTTAGTTGTATTATTGACACTAAGCGCATAATGTAGTACATTATGTCGGTGAATAAAACGCCACTTAAGTAACGTCTGGAAGGAGTTCCTAGCCCAGTGACACTGGTCTATCGGAAACGACATGCGAAGTTAAGTAGCGGCGGGCGCGGTTACTACTTGGATGGGTGGCCGCCTTGTGGTATATTTTTTTGACCGTCTTCGTGATTTGGAGATCCGTAGATCTTGGCTGTTAGTCATATGGGTGCAGTGATCAATATAAGTCAAAGATTTTATGCACGGCTTAAAAAAGGTCGAGTGGCCACTCGCTCGACAACGACCGCCAACCTACATTAGGTCAGCGTGGAGGACTCTGGCCTTAGCCTTCTTCTTTAAGAAAAGGCATATCAGCCTATAACGACTGACGCGTAAATTTTATTTGTGAAGAATATGCACGGCTTAAAAAAGGTCGAGTGGCCACTCGCTCGACAACGACCGCCAACCTACATTAGGTCAGCGTGGAGGACTCTGGCCTTAGCCTTCTTCTTTAAGAAAAGGCATATCAGCCTATAACGACTGACGCGTAAATTTTATTTGTGAAGAATTATATAGTTTTTCAACAGTGAAAAACTCCACCGCATCCACGGGTAAACGAGTTTACAAAATCCGCTTGCTTTTTTTAATATTAATAGACATTTCATTTTCAAATGTCACCCTTCATTAATAGTTGAAATCTACTGTATCTTGTTGCAAATGCTGAATGTTTTTAGCCTTAAGAATGAACCTTATTTAGCAACATATGTATGAACATACCTTCATTAATAGTTGAAATCTAATGTATCTTGTTGCAAATGCTGAATGTTTTTAGCCTTAAGAATGAACCTTATTTAGCAACATATGTATGAACATAGTGTTTTCCTATTGAATTAACTTGTAATATGAACACAAATACAAATACTTTATTTGCAAACATTCATAGATGATGTATATTACGATCAATATTAAAATAATCACATCCTATTACATATTTGTTTTTTTTTTAACTTTCTTAGAGTCATTTTACACAGAAATAATACTTACTAATTATCAACAACTTATAAACCTTGGTTGTAAGTTTTTCAGAGCAATTATGCCTACAGGGAAATATAAAATAATTTTCTATTGATACTGCATAAAGTAAGGACATACCTTGTGAACACTTGGCTCCTGAGGTGGGAGTCTGTGGATTGTTGAACCCAGGACTCTGCTCCAATGAGAACCTTCCTGCCCTTTGTTCTGATAAAGACGAATGTGGCTCAGGAGTGCCAGGCATCATTCTGAAAGGGAACCAAAGACCAGTAAGACTAGTAAACCAAATCAAAGTTGTCGAAATCAAATGAAAATACATCTCTCAAAACATATTTTCCAAAAAATAGTTGCTTGATATGCACCACTTTATTATGGACTGCTTGTAATTCAGTGTGTCTGAACTTAAGTGGCTTAACATATATCCTATAAGTCGTAACTTACAAAGTTTATCGAAGTTGTAAAATGAAAGACTTGGGACAGAATAATATACCCTCTATGCCAGTTCTTGACAAAAAATTATAAGTTAGGGTGTAATTAGACAGGTTATAAGTAATAATTGTTTATCTAATAGTTATCCGGTCAACTAATAAATGCTTACCCAGGCGGTGATTTCTGATTTGAACTGGACTGAGGTGTTTGCCCTCCGCTGTTCGATGGCGGACCACTGTCTTTCAGCGATGTGTTTGGTTGTTTTTGTATCGTCAACTCTTGACCTATATATATGAGTCATAAACATAACTACATTAATATATAAATTTCGATTAATGATTGTACGTATATACGAGTATGATCGATTTAGAATGAAGGAACGAATTAGCCATAGAGTATGAAAGTACATATGTTAGCACATTTTCACCAACCACCACCAAAATGGAAATAAACAATAAAAAAGACATTTAACAACTAGACACACAATAACTCACAATTTACAGACATTTTTAAACTTTAAATAATACAATGAAAAGCATGGAACAATAAATGAATAAAGACGCAAGCAGAAACAATACATTAGAACATTCCTATTGCAAAAACAATAAGTACTTTTAGTAGAAAGAAGGAAAAAGAAAAGGTATTTAAAATAAATCATTTTATTACTCTATAATGTTACCTCTACCGTAACTTAAGAAATTGGATATCCTTCTCATAGAAGTTTTTATAAGCATTGAAATGGAAAATGTATCCCACTAACTCTAATAAATATATTTAAAATAAGATTTAACCTAGCAGTTTTTCATTAATTAAAAATCAGTGTTTGTTATGAAAACTGTCATAAATAGTATTTCAAAATTTATTTTTGCTCACGATCAAAGCTAAATTTTACCTTCGAACTGGTTGAGATAAGATATTTGTTGCGGCGAAGGCACAGGCATCAAACTCGGTTCCTTTCCATGCGAAGACTGCTGATTCTTCTGCTGTTGCGCCGCCAAACATTGGAGAGTACGGACAAAAACGCCATCGTCTAATTTCTCTAAAATTTCTTTCGTGGCCAATATTTGATCCAACATTTAGCCAAGTTTCGTCCGTGTTGTATATTAGTTTTCGTATTCGTCACACGGTGGGATTTCAAGCGTCAAGCGTTTTGCGAGGGAGGGGGAAAACAAAAAATACGCATTACAACTACAGGAAAAAAAAAACAAAATAAAAAAAAATCAATATTTGTGGTTGGGAAAATGTCTAACACGAACGAGAAACAAAGCATGCTGATCTACATCTATGGCCTTCTTTACATTTAATCTAATTTTCACATGCGTTTTTTTAAGACAACTTACCTATACAAAAATAGTTACAGCATTTCATTGACTAATAAGTATTGTACAGAAAAATAGTTTACTCAATATTTAACAAACAATAAAATCACTTACAATTATTTCACCTACCTTATACTTCCTGTCTTAGTGCGGGTTAAATACTTTTAGAACAATTGCTCAGTTATGCATTTAAAACAAATAAACATTATAATACAAACAAAGGATATTATTTTAGACATTAAATTTTTTTGGGAGTTATATAATAAAAAAAAAACAACTTAGATTGCATGATTAAACAACGAAACGGATGAGAAATACTTGCCGTAACTATTTTCGCTTTATACAGCATGTAAAAAAAACCCTGATAGATCAATAAGGTTGTTATTTGAGTGTAAATATAAGAATATTACCACGCAAACAATTTTATCGAATCAAACATAGTAGTAATAATTATTTTTGAATTATAGCATAAAATAAGTGTACTGAGAATGTCTGACAACAGGTAATGTATAGTAACTGAGATCTGATTTCCATAAAGGAGATGGTTCTAATGCACTGTAAATACCATCAGTTTTATGGCATTCAAACTCTACGTGTAATGAACAAAAAAATTAAACTGGAGTTGTCTTTCAGTTTTAAAGGTTTGGCATTTCTATTGGTGCATCTATTTTTTTGTGTCCAACAGGATTTTTGTTACATATGTATATCGCACAGCCAAAATATCTTGAACCACATTATATATGTAGAAGTGAGGTTAGTAGTAGTGAACTAACCTGGCGCGTCCTGCTTTGGTCCTGGTTTACAATGCGCTGGACTGTTAAGTCCAGAGCCAGCTCGGGACGCCTCAGCTGACATCGGCATTTGCACCGAACCATGGGAAGGTGATTGTGTAGCTACAAGTGAGTAGAGAAAATAAAAGAATTTGAAATAATAATAAAAGTAGAGAAGATTTGATAACAAAAAAGGTGTATGGTTCAGTAGCTTTTACTGAGACACGCCCGGGAAATATCGTCTTGCCCATATCACCTGCTAGCCCACAGGATGTATGCTATCTTACTCCAGAAAGATAAAGTTATATTTTTGACCCAGCATAGTGGTTTATTTAAAAAGACTTTTGCCTATGCCCTGTTTTCAAATATCTACGGTTATTTGACCTAAATCAGTTTTCTAATAAGGAAGTGGCTGTTTTAATTAGAAACGAATTGAATAATTGTGATCAAAATTATTTTTTAGACTATACAGATAGACCTGGCAAACTCCCGACGCTGTAATAAAAACGAGACAGATATATTTAAATATGTCTCAGTGATCAATAGGTACAATACCGTCAGTGATCATAGACTTGTTAGAGGCACTCTCTGAATATCAGTTGCAATGCCTACTACTACTAACTCTTCTCTCACACCTGTACTGCCCCAAGCAACTATAGAATCTAACGAGTTTAATTTAGAACTCCAATATAGATAAATACGATACGCTGGAAACCTAAATGTCAGCTCTAGACCAAAATAAGCTGATGTGAGATAGTAAATGCTGTTATAGTAATTTGCAAAAAAATATATATTCCTATTTACTATTGAATAGATGGTAATTGTAATAAGCTCACGTCGACTTACCAATAGGCACTGAAGCGGATCTATGTAGAGGCGAGGCACCGTAAGGGGGCGGCGGTAAACAACCCCCTCTCTCCGAACAAGGGGATTTCACTTGCGTACCTGAAAATATACCTTTTTGTTTAAAACAAATCATGGTTGTGTTAATTGCAAATAGATAGTTTTTTCTGCAAAATTATATCATCAGAAATATATTACAAATAATAAACTTACATTACTTGTATTATATTAAATTATACATTAGTAGTAGTTATAAGTATGTAGTATTAATGATCTATTTGTTAAAATTTGTTGGCTTCCAGTTTTTGTCTTTCATAAGCAACAAAAAACGGCTAAGACCAACAATGGATCAATAGTTTATTTGTGTACCTTATTAACAACTAATATTTAAATAAAATGAAAACTTAATTCATATTCACTCACTTAAATCTGTATCCATTGATTTAGGGTCATCAAAGAACTGGTGGTGTATTTTTTGCCAATCAATATCGGCTGCACTAGCGGGACTTTTTGGGCTTCGCATACCAGGTCCTTTGTGTCCCATGGGCCCACCAGGACCCCCTGGACCCATGCCTCCACCAGGACCTAAACCACCAGGGTCACCTGGACCCATCTGTAAAACAAAATTAAGATTCCAATTTAAAATCAACATAACAATTCTGGAACTAAAACAAATAAAAGTCTCGTCGAGGTTGTAAAAATAATATTTAATAATTATTTTATTATATGATTGCAAATTAGCTTTTAACGTCTTATATACAAATGAGATAAAATATCGAATGACTAGACATCATTTTTATTAGCGTATAATCCAATCTGTCAACGAAAACTTTTTTATGGTAAGTTGGCTATATTATTTTAAAAGCATAGTATGTACTGATGTATAATTAAAAAAAAACCTTGATCTACAAGTAAATGATAGCTAATAGTTGATTAGTAATAATATATGCTTAGCTAATATCATCCTACTGAATTAATAGGTATAACTATTACAATGTTGTAACTATTATTAAATATCGATGTTAAGTGAATTCGTTCCTCGTCCAGTCCTTCATCCAACGTCTATCGCATCTAAGGCGCGGTACAGTGGTCGCGGTAGGACAACACGTCTATTTTAGCAAAGTTTATGAAATCGAATTTCTCTACTTACAATGAACAATAGTCTGCTCAAAATAACAATTATACAAAATTGCAACACTAAAAAATAATGCAACTCACGTTACGACTACGTCCATATTCATCACACATGGGTCCGTTAACGGGCATCCCGTGGTGGTCAGTACCACAATCTGCGTGCGGCATCATACCTCCCATCATACTCCCGTCCATCATTATACCTCCTGCAATAAAAAATCACTGTTATATCCATGTCAACTTCGTGGACATAGCAATCCCTATCATTCAAGGTGTAAAAAAAATGTTTATAAAATACCCGAGGTCTATTGAATGTGAAACCCTTCCTGTTGACTCCAATAGCTATGACAGCATTAGTAAACTAGTATAATAAAGCTAGAGTTTGTTTGCCGAAGCCGAAAATTATTTTTGCTTAGATAGCCCAATTTTTACGACACATAAGAGCTGAGCAAAAAGAAAAAAGGTTAGTAAGAACGTAAAACGAAAACAAAGAGATGGGAGATGGCGCTTCAGATCGTCTCCCAGGTCAGCTAGTAATTTTGAAAACAGTGAAGGATATCGGGAAACCTGTTAGCACTCATAACAGGCAGTGGGATAAAACGGTCAGAGTCAAACATTTCATGGAAAACAAGATTATTATGAAATATACGTTATGTGTTTTCTGTGACGTGTGCAAGTCACTCTACTTGAAACCTTGCTAAATTATGTTTATTTACATAAGGATTCCATATAATTTCGTCATAACACAAACCACTTGCAAAGGCATATGAAAACAAAGAATAACATACAATAAAATAATAAATAATAATATGGATATTTTGTGTCAGTTTAAGACTAATTTTATATAGATTTTAATATATTTAATGTTTCAATATTCATGGCAGTATTTAAAAACTCACCATTCATTGCATTAAGATTAGGCCCTGGCATCATTCTTGGTCCCATGTGAGGACCACCCATCATGCATGGTTTAGGGCCACCCATACCTCCCATAGGATTAGGCATTCGCTGCAATCGGAAAATATAATTGATTGGAGATATATGCTAGACATAAAACGATTGCAAAGCGTAAGTATATACATACCCCCATAGGACCCCCACAACCTCTTCCCATATGAATATCTGTACACATTCCGGTCTTCATATCTGGTCCTCCACATGCACTCCTTATTCCCTTCATACAAGGTCCCATGGGGCCCATCGGCCCATTCGGCCCCATACCGGGCATCATAGGGCCATTTGGACCCATCATTCCATTAGGCCCCATAGACCCATGACCACCCATTCCCATGCCACCTGGACCACCCATTCCTACCATTGGGCCACCCATAGGTCCGTTGGGTCCCATTGCACCTCCGGGGCCCATCGGTCCTGGGCCCATAGGGCCATTAGGACCCATTGGACCTGACATTGTGCAACTAGGAGCGGAGTTCATATTGTTTGACATTGATACCATTGGACCGTTTGGACCTGGTCCCATAGGTCCGTTTGGCCCCATGTTAGACATAGAAGTAAATGGCATATTCATGTTAGCGGCGGAGTTAGGCGGGTTGATTTCATTGTTTTGCTGTCCATTGTCACCAGGACCCTGATTAGGGTTGTTCCCTCCACTCTCCGGAAATAACATCTGTTGCATTTTACGTATTGTGGCCAATTGTACCTCCCGATGGATGCGTTGTTGCGGCGTTAGGTTTTCATCGGGTATTTTTACACCTATAAATAATCTTATTTTAAATTAGGATCACCAATATGCTGTGGTACTTAAGGCTATGTAAAATAATTAAATAGGCAGTACGAAGTATTATCAATAGATTGTAGCTATTGAAAACTGTCAATCACAAATATATAATGTAGTCGTTAACGTATTCTGAACTAAATAATTTTCAATATTAGTTGTTGCACCTTTTTTAATGATCAAATTTAGAATTTTAGGAGCACAATCAAAAAATCCGAAGATTATATCTGGGTAAGGAATGACTACGTAACCCTAAAACAGATCACAGTTAAACTGTAAACATGGGTCCTTAAGGCCACTCAACTCTGTTTCTGTCCGTTTGTTTTAGCATTCAACTAGTCCTGAATATGTTTTGAAAATAATATCGAAAATTCAATAAACTAAACGCTAATAATTTACAACATCTGCTGAAGTTTTTGTTACATACCTTTAGGCCCGTCCTGGCAAGAGTCTGAGCCAGTGTTAGTTGTGTCAGAGGGCGCACCGCTGGAAGGTACGTCACTTGGCACAGACCCGGGCTCCGAGCAGGGCGGGAGTGATCCCGGCCCGTTCGCCATACCATTGGCCATTACTGAGGGGTTTTTCTAAAAAAAAAACAATTATAATACAAACAATTTACTCCAGTATCAACTATATTTTAACAGGCTGATCATTTCAAGGACACAGAATACTATTTATTACTTTCATCAAGTTTCCATGGGAATCCCATCGCGATTATATTACCAAGGAGGAATCGCGGGCAAAAGCTATAGGTTCAATTACAATTTTCGGTAAAATATTAACTTAGTAACAGTTATTAAAATAATCTGAACTCTATAGAACAATATATATATATATATATATTATATATATATATATATATATATATATATATATATATATATATATATATATATATATATATATATATATATATATATATATATATAATACCTCTATAGAATTAAAGAAAAACTAATATTTGAGTTACTTTTGCACAGTGGCATTGTCCATTTTTTATAACAATGAAGCAGTGAACTGGTAATGGTATTTTAAAGAAGTTGCAATATGTTGTGGTTAACTTACGGTGTCCCAGGGCATTTCACCATCAGCACCGAGGCCGTCCATGACACCACAGGACGGGGTGCCTCCTGGAAACCCATCCATAGGCCCCATGCCAGGACCCATTTGGCCCATTTGTCCAGGTCCACCTTTCATCATCATCATCTGATTTCCCGGCCCACCGATCCTGTTTGGTCCCATCATATTAGGTCCCATATGTCCCATTCCACTATGACCCATTGGACCCATATTGGGACCCATTGGTCCACCCATCATATGACCCATTTGATTGGGGGGACCACCCATCATGTTGGGACCGCCTCTCATTCCACCACGATTTTTAGACATAGCGAGATTATTTAGCCACTGAGCAGGACTTTGTTTATTAAATTGGCTCATCTTTAGTGGATGTTTCTGAAAATCCAATACAAACACCTTAAATTAATCCTATTTATTTTGTTAACGAATATGGGGCCACTACACATTAGTCTAGCACACAAAATTTACTCGTAAGCTATGAATTTGACAGTAAAATGTATTAATTGACATGCTGCATTGGCTGTGTATTTAAAGATCGATCTTAAAATTTTACCATTAAATGCCGAGAAGGAAATGATAACATAAAATGGCGTTTCGGTTGTGTTAGAACTGCTTAAACAGCGTAGCGTTCTGCGCTACGTACATGCGAAGCTTTCGTTGATTTATAACTAGAATCAGGTTTATATTAACTTACCTCAAGATACTTCTTAGTAGCTGGTTGGGCACAATGGTACGCAATAATAGAATGATGCTGCCCAGATATCACAGACTCCGCACCTTTGTTCGCCAGAAGTGTTGAGAATACGAAAATTTGACTTTGCTGCTGGGGACAAAGCATGGATTTAATTGGTGACAAATAAACCTTTACAGTTGTGCTAACCATATTTGTACGCAGAAAATCCACATGTATACAAACAAATACCCTGTTTGTGCGAAACCTGTACACATTATTTATTTACATATAGGTATTGTAAGTGCATTTTATTTATAGTAACTGTGTTAAAATATCAATCGTTAGTTTACCTCCATACTACCCGCCTGCTTGCTGATCACGTTAGCCGGCAACGACTGCGCTTCGGAAGACATGGGACCCATCGACACACCGGGGCCCATTGGACCCCCACCTCCCATGCGGCATGAGCCCATATTATCTGGACCATTTGGATTACGACAGTTCTGTCCATCCTGCAATAAAATCAAAAGTGCTGTGAATGAATATATAAAGGATTTCTTAGTAAGTATGCCTTCCAAATGGCAACGAGAAAGTTAACAAAGTGGATTTATGACGCCCGGGGTAGAGTAATTTTCCAAATGTCTAGTCTAATTCTTTTTTTTCCATAGAAAAGTTTGAAATTCACTCCTGTCAGTGTATTAATTAACTGTAAAAAATAAAAATATCAAAACTAGCTCAGAAACTACGTGTTTTTATTTGTAAGTGAAATAGTGCACTCTTATTAAGACACCCGTTATTATAGGATTTAGTCTATTATTTCAATGATATAAAACAAGCATTAGGCGAGTTAGGAGTGAGATCACAAATCGACTGACCTGTTCTCCTTGCATAACATAAAAATTCAAAAAGTTTCTGCAAATCATTTTCTTTTAGTTCGTGATATCATATTATTAAAAAAATAATAAACCTGGATATTGTTTGAGGCACCCCTTAGGCCAGTCTGAGGATCCAATATGTCATTAGAATCGGAAGATAAACGTTCTGACTTAAGAGAACCAGGTCCACCCAGCTCACACGACGGAGATTTTGTTGGATCACCTGTATGTAAGCAAATAAGTCACATTGAAAGTTGGTTTCATTATTATGTACTGTTTACGCAAATTGTAATATAGCTTCACCATTTTCTAAATCTATGCATACCTGCAGACTGTCGTCGGTTCACTCAGAAAAATCTTAACATTCAAAAAGCAATCATGCCACTTACTTATGTTGCAACTCTCTACATACCTATAGTACAATAATTGTTCAATTTCATTTTGAATTTTCAAAGTACAGCGTAAAGGATTCGGTATTCTTTAACATCATTCCTCCCTCACTAAGTTGTAAGTTAAGACATCGCCGAGCTAACGTATTTGGTTAAAAATTACCGCTTTTGATACCGAGAGATTTAAAGTTAAAATCGAATTGTTTTGTAACACTTGATCCCGTGTATATTCCAACCAAGGTTCCAAGGTTTTCTCTAAGGACTACAGTATGGGGTTTTTCAAGAAAGAAGTTATTGGATTTTTGAAGGGTCGGCAACGCGTGAGTTATAACCCTGATGTTACATGCGTCCATAGGTGACCGCTTACGATCAGGCGGACCATGTGCTTGTTTGCCACTTTAGTGGTATTAAAAAAAAAATCACATCTTTAAAAAATACTAAAAATATGGTTTTCCCGCGATCGTTTTGGCCACAAATACTAATAGAATTGTCACAAAACGTTGCTAGCTTTCATCATTTAATGTAGATAACTATCTACATTTAAGAGATCACAAGGAATTTTCGAGAAATGTATGCTGTTTAGAAATAAATAATTTTATTTTTCGTATATCATTCCATCATGTACGCAGGATTAGCCCTTTCCCCTATTTAACATATATTTCAGCTGAACCCAAGTTACACTATTTTATAGCCCACAGTGTTGTCCCAAACGATAACATTATATTATTATTATCCTGTTACATTTTCCCCAAAAACCTAATAAAGTTTTATACGGCGATATCCATACCATCGCCATCCATGAGGCCGTCAATTTCAGTCTTAATGCCATCAACGCCAAGATCACCACTGGAGTCTTCACCCGACTGGCTATGCGGCTCCATTTTTACTCTGTGGGGCTCTTCTGGTTCTTTTTTCAACACCGCGGAAGTTGGCAAGGACGCTGACGGAGGTCTGGACCCGTGGCCTATGGAACAAGAAAAATGAATTAAGGAACCATGAAGGATCTGTATTAAACTTCAAAAATAGTATAAATATCAATATGAATTTAAAAATTTGCTTATTTTAAACTATTTTATTATAATTACAACTTTCAATATCGTTTGTGGACTTTTGAATACAAGGAAGCTTTTCATAGTTTATGCTTTCTGCTACAAAAATATCGGAATTCTCATACAAATTTTCATTCCCTTATTTTCACTTTAGTGCCAGAAACGGTACAACGCATCAACTTTACATTTTAACAAAGTAAGGCCAAATACCAATTTTTATGCATTTTGCTTTTAAATGACGATTCAGTCAGTGTACTCCTTTATACATCTCTTATTTTAGGTTGGACTACCTTTCTTATGTGGAGAGGGTTACCTTTTTATTTCTATAACTACAACATAACAAAAATAAATATTATTACTTTTTAGACACCGTATCCGTAATCTATCCGAACCTTAGAAACATTGTTTCGTTATATCTGCCCGTCGGTACGTTGGACGATTTGAAGATGTGCGTAGTCAAACAGAAATAAATAACAAATTCGGATAAGTGCGGGTCAGACTCATGCACCCAGGGTTCCGTAACTTACCATTTACTAGGTTTTTATTATTTCTTAGAAAATCCGCTCTAACAAATAATGTTCCACTGAAAAAAAGGATTACTAAACTAGTTTAGCTATTCAAAATTTACTTAGTAATAACCAAACTTATGTTATAATTAAACAACTGATTTGCTGCACATAACTTATATTTAATCTACTATTAGCGATTTAGTTTTGTAGTCACCAAATTATGTTACCAGTAGATAAAATTTGTGTTATTGTTAGCTAATCTTTTTTATCAGTGTATGTAAAAATTTCAGGCTTCCTTCCACCTACTGCAGACTAAAAGATACAGCCCCTTAAAAGTCGGACGGAAAAACAGTGGTTACAGAAGTAGAACATAGCTTTGTCATGTCTGTTCATCTAACCGTTTTTAGGGTTTCATAGCCTGTAGTCAAAATTGAATCCTTATATTTTTTTAATGCTTATTCACTCACCTATACGATTATGTTAGGGTTCCGTAGGCAAAAGATAATAAATGTACTTGTAAGTGTCAGTATATTGACTTTTGAACATCAATGCCGTTTTTGTGCAAACGGCGTATTTTGGCTAAACTATAACAACTTAAGGATTGAAAAAAATATATGTTTTAAAAATTGCTTTTGTCTTGTGCATTACCTTACTGATTTTCATTTATTGTATTTAATGCGATAGAAAATCTGGATGTGACCATTGTTTCAACCCTTGTGCAAATTTTTAAAGCGTGTTTTGCATTTGCTTGAAATGATAGTTGGTTAAATAATTAGAATAGCTTGTTATCTAGTGCATTGACTCTAAGTTGTAGCGAAAAGTCAAAAAATGTGACTACAAAACGGTAAAAATGTTAAATTCCATACAAAAAATTTAAAGTTTCAAGGCGTCATTACTGTATAAATTACTTAAAAAGTATATAACATATATATCTCATAGTAATGTATCTGACATTATCTAATGATTTATAGTACATTTACATACACAATGTTAGAATTACAGAAATTAGCTTTCTGGCCTATATCGCATCTTAACAATAAATCTGGAATTTTTATCCTTTTATGGAGCTATTCTTAAAAAGCTTTAGAATAGATCCCCGTTGGAAAATTAAAAAATCTTTATTCTTCAGTATTGTTATTTGTTAATAATTGAAGTAGTTGAAAAATTGAAAATTGGGGATCTAAGTTGGGGAATCCAATTACTTTTTAAATACGTTAATTAGATATTGTTTCACACTAAAAGTAAAAACCTGGTTTTTTTTTACATATAAAAGCATGAAAAAACCAGCCAAAAACGCGTCGCGCTTAGCGTAAAAAAACGTGATGTGCAAAATTCAATCTTTGATTACACAATCGAGGACAATGATAAATAGAAACCCTTAAGTGTCTATCTAAATGTCAAACCCATTTTACTTAGCTACTAAAAATGCTATTGACTTGAAATAAATTTAGCAAAGCTGGTAGAAACTTATTTGCCCGCATCTTACAAGTAGGTCTTAGGCAGAAAAATAATAAGAAAAGCTTCCTTCTGCAAACGTTTTTGAATGAGATCGCTGTCGAGGTTTTTCCTAGGGACTGTAGTGTAGGGTTTCAAAAGAAAGGAATGATGAAATGTTCAAAGGTTGGCAACACGCGAGTAATGCCTCTTGTGTTACAAGTCTCTATAGGCTACAGCAACCACTTAGCATCAGAAACGCAGGCCGTATTCTCTCACAACATAACTATATAAATTAACTCACAAAATGAACAAAAGTTACTTTAAAATACTATTTTAATAAGAATTTTTCAGTACTGCCTGCCAGTTTATAAATTTTTATTTACTCATAACAACTGATTTCAATATAAATTTGCACAAGTGTTGAAAGTTTAAACACTAGTTAAAATTAAAATTTGGAAGACAACAAATTTTCAGCACCAAATACAATAAATTAAAATCACCAAACAAGCTAATTTAATGAGCTGAAACAAGTTCTATATGTCACTACATTAAAAATTCGCTTTCGTAGTATTTACCTGGTTCCGCTGGATCGTTGGGTTCGTCTTTAAGGCGGGCTCCCCCGCCCTTCTCCTTCTCCTTTATCATGCCCCTGCGTGCCTTCGCCAACTTGACTGCAAATATGAGACAAAATAACATTAGCAAAGCAGTTGCATTTCTGATAAAAAATATTAATGCCTGATCCCTCAGGGTGATCAACTCCCTGTTTGCTTAGGTCCCTTATTTATGTCATAAAATATTGACTATTATGTGATAATTTCAACATTTATTGCTATTTCCCTAAATAATCAGATGAATGAGCCCAGGGTTATTTCAAGTCGGATTCAAATCATCTGTTTCCGGGATATGTACTCATACATAATAAGCACTCAGTCATAACTTAACATTATTATATGTTCATTAAAAAAAAAATTGCAACTAAAATCCCTAGCTTTGGGCCACGGCTTCATCCGCGCAATTTCTGTTATCGCCATGAGATACCTACTGGAATTCTTCGATTGGCTAAGCTGCTTATAACTACAAATTTACGGTTTTCAGATATTTTTTCTTTTATTTGTGCTACATGGCATTGCTTTTTGCCAAATTACCTGATTCTAAGTCAACGGCAAGTACCCTATAGGATTTTATTCCCTGCGGTTTAAAAGGAGCATAAACGGCCGTTCTTTTGATTGCGTTGACTAAGAAATTTTATGCTTCAAGGGATTACAGAACTGAGTATTTGATATTTCAGATTGATACCTCCACGCGTTCCAGAGAAATAGGGTCGTGACAAAGGACAGAGATCCTATAAGGGTTACCTTTTTTTTTCATTTGAGATACCGAACCCTAAAAACAAAATTTGAAGAGTGACTGCAATTGTAACGTTGTTCTACACAGCTTATATGGCTTATGTTTTTTAGCAAAACCCTATCTAAATACAAAATTTCATCCAAACCGTAAGAGCCGAGATACGCAAATACATATACAAGAATCGCTCGTTTAGACAAGAATCGCTCGTTTAGATACATAAAATTCTGTTCGTTCTATTAATTTAGCGATATTTTATTTTATTTGTTTATTTTAAAACTGAGCAATTGAGTACCGGTGACGAAGACTGACTGAGCGGAAGCGGAACGAATATCTTACGTGTATTTATAACGTTATTCCGTGAAAAAATAAAACTCTTTTTCAATTTTCGTTACTTGCAACAGTGCGTAGCTCAGAGGTAATGACTCGACTGTTGAATCCAGGAGCATGGGTTCGATTCCCGCACAAGACAAATATTTGTGTCATGATCATTTCTATTTGTCTTGAGACTAGGTGTTTCCTGAATATCATATTTATATTTGTATTGGTTGTCTGGTATCCATAGTACAAGCTAGTATAGAACCAGATAGATAGCACTGTGTGTATTGTCTACAAACATTTATTTATTTCAATTAAATCATCTGTTACTATACCGTAATTTGCTGCCTTAATGGTTACTTTAAATTCAATGTAATTATATCTCCCTACAAGTAAATAAGGTGTATCTAAAAAGAAATACAGTAATTTTCCAGTAAAAGAAGGTATAAAAGGATGATTTTTTCCCAGTTTGAAACTTGCAATAGGACAGTGGAATCGATTTTAAAAAACTGCACTGGTAAGAAAGACCATGAGTCGCACTTAACCAGTATTTTGATTGAGAGATCATTTATTTAAATGTGTGTTGCAAATTCTTTAGAGAAGTGTTTGAAAATCTTTCTACCTATATGTCCTGCGCCATAGTGCAACACGGCATCCTAACGCGGCCATATGGGGGCCGTGTTGCTTGCTCTATGTCCAGCGCCGATTAACCATTCATTATGGACTGTTTTTAGAATATAATTATGGGTATAAAATACCTCGCGTAAATGATAGCAGTTGGTAAATCGAATACGTACTCAAATAAATTGGCGTAATTTATTTAATACGATTTCTTGAATAACAACTTTCGCTAATTAATCAGACTATAATATGACTTTATTCATTACTTTAGAGACTGGTACAGTGTAGACGAACATTAAAGTTAAACAGTTAAATTTAATTATAAAAACAATGATGCCTTGGGTTACAAAAAAAAAGACAAGTTTCAATAATTAGTATGCATAGTAAATCCACATCCTGTTATTCTTGATTCTAATATGAAGATGTAATTTGCATAATAGAAAATATTTATAGTTGATATTTGAAGCAAGTTGTATTTAGCTGAAAGTTTAAGGGTCAGAGTATTTACAAATGGAAAAGCGGTTGTTTAAACTATTAATGATAATAATGCGTTTATGAGCGAACTGTTTTCAGAGCCGGATAGGAGGTAACTAGCGACGCCATTAGATACTATTTTTTCATACACACTGTATTGACACTAGTGATAAGCTAATTAAGAACGTAATGTATTGTTTCTAGAATATATGTGTGAGTCGTAGATATTACTTCTGCTATAAACACCCCCTTTTACAATGCCGGCCGTCATATCCATAGTCTATGACTCTTACTCTGTTGTAGGCATTCTTTATTTAACTTTTAGAGACAGGGTAGCAATTTATAAGTAATAAAAAAAACATAAAACAAATAAACGATATTTTATTATACTTTTGATTCGGTGGGCATAGTCCGATAAACATAATTTTTTTGACTGACATGAAACCTACAAAAATCAAAACAAAGCGTCACGCCTTTCATTAGGTTATCATCAGGTACCTATCACGTCGTCATCGCTATTATTGCGCCAAATTTTAACTTTCTTAGTAAAAGAGCCTTTAAACTTATATTATAACAGTCTGTACGGGCACAAGTGTTCCGATATTTGATAAGTGATCCGTTTTTTTCAGGTTTAGGAAGGGACACTAAAGAGGAAATTTTCACATCTTGATTTTCATATCAGGAATAGGTTTCCCATTCCCGTTCTCAATGATGGCATGGCACACCAAAGAAGAATTTTTAAACCCAAATTTTTGTATAAGCAGACATTTAAAGAAGTTTAAATAACATCGCGTTGTTTCTTTACAACTGGAATAAGTTTTTTCTTATCTACACTCACTGCCTTAAAATAAACTACATTAATACGTTTGCGTTCAAACAGGTTGCTAGTGATAAACGTTAGTTACACGAGAACTTGTTTGTCTAGTATTATGTGACTGAATCTACAGTTTATGTGTTTTTTGTAAAAAAAAATGTTTTTAACTTATTTTTTACACTTTATTATGTCACCTAAATGCCCGCTTATTTGTCGTATTAAAATTAAAAATAACAATGACGATAGTGAAACTCCACTCAACGATTACGGGCACTGCAACTGCTTATATTTTATTCTCCGCCTTGTACTGCTCTTCATAGTCTTACAGCTTCGACTAGGGCACGTGTTTCTAGTTCGATCTGGACTACATAGGTCTTGGTACTCAGCCCTGGACTTTGGAACCTTTTTGCCTTTACTGTTATTTGTCTGTAAGCCAGGGCACAGATCTCTCTATAAAGGAATGAGGTTTAGGCCATAGTCCACCACGCTGGGTCCATTAGTAGGCAGACGTTGCAGAGCTAGGTGCCATACTCAACTCATAGAATTGTCCAGCAACCCATATGACCTCTATCCTGGCTTATTGACTGCAGTCATTTTATGACAACAGCCAGGACCGCCAGTTTCATCCGAATTGTTCAGATCAAAAAATTTGCAACTAGGTAGTCACACATTGAATGACTAACTATGACCAACGATGCTTAAATTCGCATATCCTTTTCAATAGAAGAATATTACTGAGCCATGAGCTCTTTGCAACCCATTGAAGGATGATTTGCTAAGACAGCCATTCCTGAAGAGTGTTAGCCTTACGCTAACAGCTTGACTTTTATTCATAATTGCGTTTGTTATCCGTGGTACCCTCAGTAGTACCACCAGTGGTACCACAGTTACTTTTTCCTAACTGTGGTACCCCAGTGGAACCACGGTTAGTTTTTTCTAACTCTGTTACCACTGATCTTGTGCATGTTGCATGTATGTGATAAATACTACTTTTTAACCTTCTTCAAAAAAAAAGGAGGATCTCAGTTTGACCTGTATGTTTGTATGTATGTTTTTATTTTTGTATGTATGTATGTATGTATGTTTGTCCGCGATTATCTCGCGTCTGCCTAAACTGATTTTGATGCGATTTTCAGAAAAGTATTTGTTACATTCTGGGGAAGGTTTTGGTCCGTAACATAAATAAGCGTGACACAGCTTTGTCCACATTGCCACTTCCCATCAGATGAGATTGTGATCAAACGCATTCCTGGTGAAATGTAAAAGGAAGCCAGGAAAATGTTTTTATTATTGACCAACTACACTACTACACTGTACATCCTAAAAAAATATATACTTTTATACTGGACATTTTTTGACCTTACCTCAAATTTAACGAGTAAAATGTAAAAAAATAAATTTATCGTTTTTATTTTTCTTTTATAGAAAACAAATGAGGAAAGAATTAAAATTTAGGGAAAACGTTTAATTTTTTTATTAAAAAAAAGAAATATCAATTTTTTTATCGTAGGTACAGAGCGCGGGGGGGTCTCATTTTCTTTGTAAAGTTATATATTTCCATTTAAAAAAAATTAAAAACGTATCATTGCTATAGATAAACATTGTTTAAATCGCCAAAAACTAATTTTTTTTTTCATATATGTATGTATATTATACTATTTTAACACATTACATTATATATTATATTATTTTAAAACCGCGTTTATAACTTAATGAAAATAAAAGTTAAAAAAATATGAGTCATTTTTATGATTTCGAACAGTAATATTATAATAATTTATTGACAAGAGGTAATCTTTTAATTATTAAATGAAATTTTACTACAAAGTTTATACGAAATCATTATTTATAATATACAAATATAAGTAACATATGTAACTGCACGAATGTAGAGTTAATATTTTATGACCGTGGGGAAGATTCTGACCAAAATGAAGAATAGCCAAGTAATTCATTAAACAATGAATTTCATGAAGAAATTGTAGTAGAAACTTAGTGAATAATCCAAGAAATGGAAGAAAAAAGAAGAAGAAAAGATAAGCGAAAAAAATATTTGATCTCTTTTTAGTAAAATTGTTCTATACATATAATATGTAAATTAAATTTGTACATATATTCAAATAATAATTGTTAATAAACTTAATAATAAAATTTCATTTAATAATTTAAAGATTAACTCTTGTCAATAATTATTATAACTGTTCGAAATTATAAATATGACTTGCATACTTTTTAACATTCAATTATTTTCCTTACATGAGACTGCTTTACATACCACGGTAAATCTTTTACAGTAAACGCTAGTTAGATATTCCATTATGGTCTTTTTCCTATTAGAAAAGCACAGTCGCCCTATGTGTTCAGATCAAGGTCATTATCACACTACTTGTATAAGTTTTTCTGCTGTATTTTATTTACTGCACTTTATTATATTTTAATTATAGACTACTTATAGCATATTATTCACTACTTACATATTTTTATATATTGTATTAATTTATTATTATAACTATGTCCTTTTTTTAATTTATCATGTATGTACATTTTTATTTGTATGTGTTTAAGTACCCATATATTTATTTCATTAGAAACTAGATTTTGCCAGTGGCTCTACCCACCCACCATCAAAATCATTTATTCAATTTAGGCTACAATAATTGAGCACTTATGAATGTCACTACGCCATCGGTTTGTAAGTCTATAGGGTGGGAGACCTTGTACTGAGAAGAACCGGCAAGAAACTCAGCAAGGGCATTTCTTTTCTCCCTTTCTCTTACAGCGTCCACTAAAAATATTGGAAAATCCCCTTCCCATTATAGAAGGTCACTTTCCATTACAAACATAAAAAGCACAAGCACAACATAAGTATCTAATTGCAAAAAATAGTTTATGTTATTATTTAGTTTAAAAAAAAAGATTTTAATGCACGTTTATGTACCTATTCATCACTTATCAATGTCTTACAGTATTGATAAACAAACAATCGGCGTGGAATCCTATGTCAACTTCTTAATTATACTAATGAGCGTGATATAGCTGTAGCTATAGTTCGTTTAAGCTCGGTTAAGGTTATTCCCGCGGGAACCTATGAATTTTTCGGGATAAAAACTAACCCAAATCCTTCCCCGGGACTCAAACTATCCCCATACTAAATTTCATCTAAAACGGTTCAACGGTTTAAGCATGAAGAGGTAACGGACTGTTACTTTCACATCTATTAGTATGAATAAAAATAGATGTACACCCTACCCGTTTTTTACTTGTAATAATAAATTATTTTTTTATATATAATTATACTAAAATGACAAATGGCAAAAATATTACCTTTAAACACGTTTTTAACTCTTGATAGTATAATTTTATGATTGATATTAAAAATATTTAAAAAAATAAATATAGTTTTATTCTTTGGTGATTTAAACAATGTTTTTCTATTGTAATTATATTTTTTTGTTTAAATAAAAATATACAACGTTAACTAGAAAATGAGACCTGAATGAGAGAAAATGATATGAACAAAAAAACAGATTTTTCATTCAGCGCAGTATTAAAGTTATAGATTTTTTTAGTATCTAGAACTTTCCTATTTGACCATTTTGTCTAAAATCAATACTTTAGCCACAAATCGCTAAAAACCACTTTTCATCTATTTTCAACCCCGGCGCACCCAATTCTGGTTAAATTCAGCTGATTGAATTATATTTCCCGAGTTACATATATTTTTTTTCTACACGAAATTTTTTTTTTCTAAAAATAATTTATTGTAGAGTTATTTAGCCTGGACTACTTGTGTCGTGACAGAAATATTCATGAATTGTCTGGCAGGAAATCTCCACATCAATAATAATATATCCTAACAAAAATTAATGCTTTAAATCAAGTATATTTTTTACTTCTGTCAAATTATGTAATTTTCTCCTTTTAATAAAAAATCAAGTTTCTAGTGGGTAGGTAGTTAGGTTTGCCTACAATATACTATATTATAAAGCACAGAATTATCGAAGATTTTTTACGCCATCTTTAGGGTTCCGTACTTTAAAACCGAAATACGGCCATTTTTGTCGCATTTTTTGGCATTCACAAACAAATTAAAACCTATAGGGTACTTCCCGTTGTCCTAGCATTATGAATTTTGACATGAAGCAAGGCTCAAATATAGAAAAAAATCCGAATTTTGTAAATTTTAGTTGTAACACATTTAAGAGGGTGATATAGGCCAGAAAGCTTATTTCTGTAATACTAATGTTGTGTATATAAATGTACTAAAAATCATTACACAATGTGTCATATAAATTACTAATAGATATATTTGTTATATACTTCCTTAGTAAATTATTCCATAAAGACACCTTGAAACTTAATTTTTTTAGTATGGGATTTAACGTTTTTATCATTTCATTTTTTTAGTTTGTGCTACAACTTAGAGTCAATGCACTTAACAAGCTATTCTAATTATTTCATCAACTTTCATTACAATAAAATGCAATGCACGCTTTAAAAATTTGCCCAAGTGTTCCTTCCAGACTTTTTATTGCATTAAATACAATAAATTAAAATCAGTCATTTAGGTTATGCACTAGACAAAAGCAAGTTTTATAACATTCAGCCACAAAATTTGCACAAAAAACGGCATATTTACGCGGTCTAGCCTACACCGCAGTCTTAAAAAAAAGGTTGCCTTTTGTAATGAACATCAAATAGTAAAGTCCACCGGTTCTTAATGTTGTAAAAAAATCAAGCTTCTAAGTCAATGTGAAAAAAATATGACCAAAATACGGTCATTTTTATCGCATTCTGTGACACAAATAAATCAAAACCTATAGGGTACTTTCTGTTAACCTAGAAGACTTGATGTCATGATGGCCAAACTCGCACTTGGCAGATTTTTTCATTTATCAAAATTCCTTCATCCACCCTGAATAACACGTTCTAAACTTTAGCATAAAAGCTTTTAGGTTTCAAAATATATAAGCAGTTACAGGTTGGTCAGATAGTCAGGCTTGATTATATAGGTTAAATCTAAACATTGTATATTGTGAGCTAACAATGTAGGCCGATAATGACCTGTTTGCAAAACGTCCCATCATCCTTTTGTAAAAAGTCATGATGTCCACAAAAAAAAAAAAACCACTCTTATAAACGGGATTTTTCTGTTTGTTCAACTATTATGTCCAACTGGTTCCCCTGTTCGTACAGGATTTGTTCACCATGTACCAACTAAATAGTTTGATCATTGGAAAACCGAATTTATATGGCCCTTCGTACAACTGCATAGTGTAAGAGCTGTTTAAACTACTTTAGAGAAGGAGGCTTTCATACTTAAAACAAAGTTGATTCAGATTAATGCCATAAAGGTTTTATACTTAACTAAACATCATTCCTTTTAAACCAACTTTTAAATGGAATCTCATCAAGACCTTAATTTCCGATGACACCTGTCAAACTAGAAAGTGCTATCAATCTTCACAACTACTATTTGTTGACCTGAAGTTTCTTTGCAGAAATAATAGATGTCATTAACATCTTCATTTTGGATGACAGCTTTCAAACTAGTAACAGCTCTATCTCTGTAACCATTGATTGTAGGCTAGTAGTTTCTTTTCAGAAGTGCTAGATCTCAACAAGATTTTCATTTGAGATAACAGCTGTCAAATACTTTCAATAGAAATTAAATGTTCTCTGACAGTTCTTAATAAAAATCAACAAAAAATGCGAAAACCATGATGTGCCAAATTATTGACAGTTTATTAAAAGAAAGTATAAAATTCAGAATTCAATTATTTTTTTTAAAAAGTTTGAGATCGTCATGAGAAATAAACAAGAATTTGCTTTTGAAACTAATTACTGTTAATTAATATTCACAAAAAAAGAATCAGTCTGTATTTCTTAAGAAAATCAGAAACAGCTGATAGGATTAAAGCTATCTATTAAAGCTACCAATGGGCAACACATTTTGAGAATATGAAATTTTGAGATAGGGATGTTTTGATAAAGAGACATTTTGAGAGTGAGTTTTTTCTGAGGGGATGTTTTGCAAACGGGACATTATTGGCCTAAATAGTGCATAGTAGTTAAAATAATAAATAATTTATTTATGACAAAATAACATATAATGTCATTATATTTATTTCCTATTGTTTTTATTGTGCATTGAGATTAAAAATATATTAATTTTTCTTTTTAGACAAACAATATGAATATAGAAATCCACGTATGATATACATACAATTTAATTTATTTTGTATTTTAAAAGGGTATCAATACCATATATTAAGTCCTTTTTTTTCAAAGATGCACTCTCTAAATATAATGACTAATGTGGTTTTACTATCGAAATTATCTGTTTGTATACTACTAATTAACTGACTGAATGATACTCTGGGAGTACAGATGTTTGTTACTTTCTGGTTGAGACAATTACCACACCTGGAGCCTGATAACCCTACTAAAATAGGGACATATGGCACACTTCAGGGACAGTGCCCTAAAAGCGGAATACAAGAAGGTGCTTTGTGTTTTAATTAGAGCATGTTTTACAAGTAAAAAAAATTATAATGTTCAAGTAAAAACTTAAATTCTTATTTCTGAAGTCTATTAGAATAGTGACATTATTTTTGTTTGGCATTACTTTCAAACAACCAAGTGATTTTAAAAAAAAATGCTTTACTTAACTCATGACATTACTATAAAAGAACACTCAACTAACAGCGAAGGTGTCAATTACTCCTTTACTAATTAGAAAGCTAGGCGAATAAGGAAGTCAGAAGTCACTCTGAGAGATTTAGATTCTAACCATCCTAACTCTTGTTACATTTTCCTGAATTCTAATAATGATGATGGATTCAGAGTACTGTAATAAGGCTTTAAATAATGTCTACTATGCCCAGTGCTTGTGTTTTAGGTATCATAGGTATTTTAAACATCTTCTAAATTGTGTGGGTTTCCAAAAGCTAGCTATACAATTTCAGTTAAAAAAATATCAAAGAATGTAATTGAAGATTAATATCTGAAAGTGGAGTTGGTACGGTAACTAAGGTTTTGTATGCATGTTACAGAATATTGACTTCAAGGATCGAGGTGAGGTTATAAAAACAGTGTGTTTGTTTATAAGTAGACACATCTGGCACACTGGGCAGCCATTCCTTGTTAGACTTTAGAAACCTAAAAAATAATGGCTCATAAGCTTCTAATGCAAAAAATTACATATGAAACAATCACAACTATTGCATTTGGTTATTTTTAGAATAGAATCATTTTTTCTTATCTATTTATTTACATACCTAAAGAAGTAAGACAAAATGATTGTGTATTATTTTTTTTTTAAATACTATTATTATTTTTATATTAACCAGTACTTAATATCTTATCCACATTTAACTGAAAACATAAGGTTCTTTTGTTAAATGGCAAATTGCATACTTCCAAGACTTTATTTACATACTATATTTATTAATCAGGCATTTACCTTTACTTAAGCCCCCTAATTTTTACTTGTATTAGGATCACATTCATTATTTATTTGAGAATCATGGGGCACATATTGTCAGATATTGAGCATTGATCACAATAATGAATGTGTTGAAAAACCTAACCATTTTATATCCAGATTGTTGGATGCTGTGGCTAGGTTCACACCCACATCATAATGTGTACAAAAGGGAACAGCCTGATTTCATCAACCATTTTAGGTCTGCGTAAGGTGGTGGGCTTACCACCCCATCATCACAACACTGCTTTCGATACTAAGGTGGCTTTATATATGTTCCATAAGCTGGGATGGTATGAGTAACCAATAACATGTGAGGAAAACATAAGGCTAACTAACTAATATATGTTTCATAAGTTGTAAATTACCACATTAAGGGAAGCAAGCAGTAAAAGCTCAAGGACGAAATAATATGCAACCTTTGCCAGTTGTTTTATAAACTATAAGAAGTCAGAATTAGACAAGATTTAGCTGTATATAAATGTGTACTCAAATACATTATTTAAAGCCTAAAATTCAAAATAGACATTGTTCAGTTTAGTATAAATTAAATATAGCTTATTGTCTGTTGCCTATACATTTATATAGACTTATCTTGTCTAAGCTTAGCATAAAAAAATACATAAAAAGAGGACAATATATTTTAAAATAAGTAGGCACCTACTACTTATTATGATTATGCAAAAAAACCTTTGTACTTTTGTACATTTCAGACAATCTTTAATCAGTAATTTTGTATACTTTATTATAATCAAAACAAACTACATTGCTTGTTTCTTAATATTCCTAAGCATTAAAATATTGACTTACACTATAAAACAGCATTCTTTACATGATGATTTTTAGTACCTAAATTAAAGTTTCAAAAATTAATAAACATTTTAACTTAACATTATAAATAAGAATAAACCAGAGTCAACAATTAGTATTAGTCTCATTAAATGGATTATTGAATTTTCATATCAGTATTTATAACATAAATTTGATCACAGTGTTATTATTACACTATCACAATGAAGTCCACCATAACTTTTCCATGTTCATAGTAAAATTACCATAGCAATAAGTTGAGTGTTCAAGAAGTACACTTTCCCGCAAAGACATTACAAGGTACAAGCTACATTACTAGCTTTAGACCATCTATTTCTCATATACTTTAAATACAATTTCTCAAAAAATATTACAGACAAAATTAGAAAAATCAACAGGAAAAGATCACAAAATTTACACTATTTTAAGTGCCAACAATTCATAATAAAGCAAATGCTGTGAAATGCAATATAAATTTAATTTAAAACAATACCACTAAAGTTGAATGAAGCCTATACATGCATACATGAAAAATTGAAGATATGTACTCAAAGAATCCACCTATACTATTTTGTCTTGTAACTAGTGGTAATATTTGGGATCAATAACAAACAAATAGTATGTATTCAATTTTGTCTTGTAACTAGAGGTAGTATTTGGGATCAATAACAAAATAGTGTCCAATCTTGTTTTGCTAAAAAAAATTACAGTGTAACAATAACTATGACCATGAAAACTAATTTTTGAGCACAACTTGCATGACAATTAACAACTGGCACATGGTCCACTAATCTTTTTGATAGCTGCAATAGCAAGAAAGTCGTACATTTGGCGGTGCACGCTATCGACAGATTTTATTAAAAATAGCGATCAAATAAACCTTGACGAATGGCAAAATGCTCCTTGAGCCTAGTCATATAATCAAACGGATTTCAACTATTAAGCCCTAATCCTGTCTAAATCTTAATTAATAACAATATTACATCGCAATTTTTTATAAAAATTCTCAAATGAATCCTCCATACATAAACAATGAGGCAGATTGGGTGTAGACGAGCCATGGGCATTAGCATAAACGCGCACGTTTATTATGGCCGATTTGTTACCTCAGGCATGGCGTGCCGATGAAACCTTATTTAAAAAGATCTGTTCTCACAATATTTCACTACACTAACGAGATATAAATATAAATACACCAAATAAATAAACTACTTGAGAGTCAAAAAATGAGGATAGCTGACATTTTTGTTTATGGTATGCATGGTTGATTGAAGACGAAATCTAGATCCCGTAAATCAAGAAAACGTTAATAATTTCCGACTCTCTAATGATTCTAAAAAAACCTAAATACAGTACGCAACGTTATTTCACATTTGATTAAGTTTCATTGTTAAAATTACCTGATTTATTAAATTTCTTTCAGCATTCAACACAAATCACCACGCACACACAACATAACAACACACATATGCAGACAAAAGTGTGCGTGCATAAGTACATACAAATAGTGATGCGCACGCATACATATAACAGAGTGTGCGTCTGGAGAACAAAACTTTGCTTAAGCGCTACGTTAGCCAACTATATTTGAAAGGACATATAAAATATGTCACTATAGGCAAGCCATAAGACTTTTAAACATAATAGGCTTATAAAGCTACTACATCTTCTATTCCAATAATAGCAAGAACAATTTGGTGGGTCTACAAGCGCTGAACGTATTTATAATTAATAGCTGGAGGGGCGTTTAGAAGATACAACCCAAAGATATTTGTAAACATCTATGCTGTTATTCATACAACCCTAGTTAAGTTGCGGGCAAGGTTACGATTTACTTGTGTTCTAAGGTTATTCACAATAATGTATTCTATTCAGTTTACGTCCGACTTCCACAAAGCATTCTACTTCTATAAAATTATTTAAAACTCAATTGTAGTTTCACAGCAGTCAAATCTTGGGCATCATAGGCCCACCGCACATTAGAAAAATTTCCGATATAAAAATTCTAGTACGCGTCGGATCGCACCTCCACAGGACGTCAGAATTTTTCTCGAGCGGTGTCGCGTCTGCCATCCATTTTGTACTAGACCCCGCAGACTGTCGGAAATTCGTATCAGTTCGGCGGATGTCGTCGTACGCTGGTCTCTTATTTCGCGTTGCAAGATGATACTAGACTTTATAGTCCAAATAGAAAAGTGCTATACTTCGTCTCTTCAACTATCTTTGTGCCTTTTTGCTTAATTGGATGCACCATGCGGCGTAAGGAACAAACAAACAATTGGTCAGCGGGTAATGACCCGACTGCTGAATTGAGGGCCGTGGAGTCGATTCCCACACAAAACAAACATTTATTCAAATGGGTTACTAAGAACACTTTCGAATCGTCAAGCAAATTAACTACAACTAGCTTTACAAACTAATTACAATACTGTTTTATTGCGTGCGTCCCATAGGTAATCTTTTAAAATCACAAATGAAACATAATATTATCAACTATCAACTAATAAATACATGTTTTGTATTAAAACACTTAATAAAGAAGATTTACAATGTAAATAGTTTGATTAAAAAAAAACAATCAAAATTTGGGTACTATTTAAATAGCCTATTGTTTACCAGATTGCATAGAGGGGGCACCATGTGATACGTTAAAAGTTTTCAATTACTAATAGTTAGTTAGTTTTCAATTATTAATAATAACAAAGTGAGATTTTTAGCACCTAATTTGCAACAGCAGAAATCACACTATTTTTTTTTTTTTAATTTGAATATAAATATTAAACATTTCGATTGCTGTAAACATTTCGAGCTGCAAGTAGCTTTAAGTTAACAGCAATTCGTTAAATTTTTCTCCATTATTATTAAGTAACCCAGATTTTTTGACGGCACGTCATAGGTACAGTATTGTTTTTTTCATAGAAAATGCACATTCATTAATAAAGGTTTGCCATCCCTGTCCTAGAGCGATTGATTGTCATATTACAAAAAAGATAATCTATGGTCAATCAAATTATTATGAAATAGACATTTAGAACTTGTGACTTAAATTTGTGCATGCAATTGTGATCCTTAAGGTGGTAAACATTTTCTGACCGCGACTATACAATAGAAACAATAGTGCTAGTTACAATAACGTGCCGTTATCGATTCTGTTGTGCGTGCGTAGAAAGACAGGGACATGTGTCGTAGCGGCGTGGTTAGCCACAACTGCACGCCGAATCGCCGACCCGACCAGTGTGTGGGGTCGGCCCGGTGCGGCAGTGGCGTGTGCTAGAATTTTTCTGTTGGACATTTCTTGCAATTTGCGGTGGGCCTTAAAAATATTAGAAGCGTAAAGATGCGTTCCTTTAAAGTAGCGTTGCTTTTGTTTGTGTGCAACAAAACTTTTGTTGCACAAACTACCCGCTCCGTTCAAGTGCGGCTAATGATTCCAGCGGCAGTGTGTATTTCTATAAGTATTTTATTTTGAATTTTTTGTCGTGTATAAAAGGTTTTCTAAAGACATGCTAATAACACAAAGCCGGTATTTTACTCAATGATTCTTCAAGTTGAATGTATCCTAAGTACTATTATCAGTTTCAGCGACTAATATATTTGTTAGAAATTAGATAGGTATATGAAATAATTATATTAAATAACACCTTCTTTTCAAAAAATACCACGGTTATCATTACTTTTCTCAATAAATTTACATTTAACACCGGTCCAGAAGAAGCACAAAATACCCACAAACTGACATAGCTTTGTGGTAATTTAATATTTTATTGCATAGCCTCTTCAAGGAAATGCTAAGAGTCAACATAAAATGTTGCCATCAAAAGCTAATAAAACGCGAGCCGCTAAAAATTCTGCTTCTCAGTATAAATAAATACTTAGATTGAATTTCCCTATTACATTGTAATTAAGAAATGACACTGAAAAGTGCACTATGCTATGAATCAAGAAACTTATATATGGAGTGCACTACGAACAAATAGTGAAAGCCAATTTTTTTTGTGGGTTATTAACATTCCGGATAATTTCCCTAATTAACAACTACGCGGTGCGATTTTAGAAAGTAGCCATGGGCATCATTTCGAACAATTCCTCAGAACACATCCCAATATACAATACATCATTATTTTTTTACATTGTTTGTATGTAGTAGTTGTTATTATGAGTGTACTTGACACTAATTATTTACCTACATTACTGGCTTAGCGGTGAAGGAAAACATCGTGTGGAAACCTGCATATGCCAAAAATCAAAAGACATACACGGTCCACAATCCGCACTGGGCCCGCGTTATGACTATGACCAAATCACCCTCGGCGAGAGTAAGCCGTGCCCAAACAGTGGAGACGTATGAGGCTGATAAGACGCATATATTACCCTAAACTTGAGTAAAGTAATTATTTTTTTACATTGTCATAATGACTAGAATGTTGTGACTTTTAAAATGACATATGTTTGTTTTGTTTACATCGATTTCCCGTTTTCTTGTAGATTTATTTGTGAATTTTGGAGTTCATTATAAAAATAAGAAAAGTGCTGCATAGTTCGTGGTTGCAGTAGTGTATGGAAAGCAGGTCGTGGCATCAAATTCACATGTTTGGCATAAGTTTACTTATTACAATATTTTATGTTTTTTTTTTGGATAAATAATCCTTTTTACTGTAAAATATCACGTTTAACACGTTCCTTTCAACTTTTACAATATTACAGAATCCTTAGATGTATTTCAATTGCTTTCCAGCCTTTAAGTTTTCATAATATTTATGTATAACATCTTGTTGTGAAAATTGATTAGGGTAAAAATTTAAAGGAAAATTATGACCTACATAATTTTTGGAAAAGATTTTTTTAATGTTTAGAAACTGGAAAAAAAAATCAATAAATACATTAACTTAATAAACTATGTAGGCGAAACTATTTACACAAGATCTAATGCAGAAATGTTATAGAAACGAAACTCTAGCGACCAATTAAAAGGCATCTAAGGATTGTGCAATATTGTAAAAGTTGAAATTTTGACTGTCAGTCAGACAACAGTCGAGTTAATATGACGATGTAAAAAAATAATTACTGTACCCAAGCTTAGGGTAATATATGCACCTTATCAGCCTCATAAGTCCCTACTGTTTGGTCACGGCCTACTCTCACTGAGGGTGATTTGGGCCATATGTTACCGGCCCTACCAGATTCATCAATCTAGTTTGGCCTAAATGATGTAGGCTAGGCCGGACTGATTTTGAATTAACATTTAAGTAAATTAATGCTTAAAATTAAAAATAAATAAGATGCGCTATATTTTTTCACACATAGTCTACCTAATTAAAAAAAAAAGTATTGATTAAAAGCGACACAAAACTTGCACAAAACTATAAAATAAAATCGGTTCTTCTTAGTGTTGTTGCTTTCGTAGGTTAAAAAAGTGAGGGCAGCAAAGAGTATTTTAGGGATAAGGAAATTTCGATTATATACCATTTCGTACATATGACTTCACTTAATTTTGTGATCATATTTTTCTTGCCTGTTGAATGATTTTAATTATGCTTTTACTTTCATTCGTTCCCCAAACACATACCGAGGTTATGAAAAAATCCAGTCATCGTAACATCACTTACCCCCTATATTTCATTTTCCCTTAAATAACTCCAGAGGCTGTACAAAAGTTGATATTTCCACTTTATGCTTAAAAATAAGAGTGCATTTTAGCTACACCAATTTCCAGCTCAATGAGTCATTTAATGTTTTTATACATCGTACAGCATTTTAGACATTCTATATGATCTTTGTATTAAAATTAGAATAGAATTAGTTTACACCAAATAAAATCAATAGTAATAATATTTGATTCTTCAATACAGCTCGCAGCATTATAAGGGAGATGTGTTTTTGGTTGTCAATAACCGTTTATGTGCTTTAGTCTTCTAAAACAGCCAGCAGCAGCAGCGTTTGGACCACAGTAATAAAAAAGTCTACTCTAATGTATTATATTGATTCTTTCTCCATTATTCAGTCATCAATTAGCTGTGCTGTCTTACATCATACGAAATCCTTCTAATACAGTAATCAGACTAGTTTTATCCTCTATTACAGCTAAATTACAGTATAAGACAGTAATAGTAATATAGCTTTTCGGATATAATTAACGTTAGTGTGCTACTTGAGAGGGATATTGTTCTTATTTGGTTTTAATAAAATAAATTAGTTTTTAACACTTAGGTACCTAGAAGCGATTTTTTTTTTTTTTTTTTTTTTTTTTTTTTCTGAGCTGACTATGCAGTTGGCTGTTGCAGCCATTACTGCTTCACCGGACTTTTGGGGCGAGACTCTGAAGGAGCCTCAGCCCATATAGCGCCCAACGCTCAAGGGCTTCCCGCGGGGGAAGCCTCGGCTTGGGTTGTCGCTCTCGGGGGCGTCCCTTCGACCGGCGTGAGTCTCGAACCCGAAGGTGAGTCACCGCCAGGAGGGGAGTTCCCCGTTACGCGGGTGCGGTTGCGATTGAGTGGGGGCGAGAAGCGCCCCGGCACTCTTTGATACCTAGTGTATCCTTGTGGGCGCCGACGAACCCGGGGACGTCGGCGTCGTGTTTGGAGGGAGGCCCTATTCGGGGTCGACGTAGTAGAGACTAATCTCGCTATCCGGACAGCGAGATCGTCATCTGGGGACGTTAGTACGTGCCGAGGCCGCCTGAGTATAGTTTTACGACCGCGACGGGGACGATCGGGGGGAATGTACGTCGTGGATTGCACAACTAATCTGTTCGGGTGATTTTGCGTACGCTCGAAAAAGCGGACTGCCAAGTCTTTAAAGTACTGGGGAATCGTGGGAAGTTCGAAGTCTCTGTGTAGGTCCGCATTGCGAACGTACCAAGAGGCTCCAGAGGCCGCTCTGAGAAAGCGGTTTTGGAGGGTCTGGAGTTTGTGGAGATTGCGCTTGGACAGAGCAAAGACTACGCTAGCATAAGCTAGTATGGGGCGGATGCAAGTTGTGTAAAGATTTAGCTTATTTCTAAGCGACATCTTACTATACTTGCCTATCATGGGATAGAGACGACCGAGGACAAAAGCGGCTCGGTCTCTGACTATTTTGGTGTGAGCGTGGAAGTTCAAACGTCTATCCATGGTCACACCGAGATATTTGGTCTTATTTTGCCAGGGAATGGCACGACCGAAGAGAGAGAGGGAAGTTGGCCGCGGAGGGCTGCCTGTGGTGAAAAGGACGGCAGAGCTTTTGTCGGGATTCACCTCGATTCTCCATTTCCGAAACCACTCGCCTAGGGCGGTGATAGCGGATTGGAGTCTCTCAGTGATTCGACTCACTTGCCTATCGGTAGTATAGAGAGCGGTATCGTCCGCATAGAGGGCTAATTGGGTACCTATCGTTTTTGGGATATCGTTAGTGTACAGAAGGTACAAGACGGGGGCGAGCACGGACCCTTGCGGGACTCCTGCTTCTATGGGGCGGGGGGAGGAGAGAGTGCCTTCAACTCTGTAGCGAAAGCTACGATTCGACAAATAGTCTCGTATGATGAGCACGAGACGATCTGGCAACTGAAAGTTGTACAGTTTAAAAATTAAACCGTTGTGCCAGACTTTGTCGAAAGCTTTCGCTACATCGAAGAAGACAGCGCCCGTGTGACGGGTCTTACCTAATGCTGGCTGGAAGCCAGTAAGAATATGTTCCGTTATGCGGAGGACTTGATGGACGCATGAGTGTTTGGCACGAAAGCCAAACTGCTCGTCTATTAAAATGCCTCTGGAGACTATAGAGTTCCGTAGGCGGGCGAGAAGGAGGCGTTCATAGAGTTTACCAAGGGCCTTTAGTAAACTTATAGGGCGATAGGAGGACGGCTCGGTACGAGCTTTGCCGGGCTTATGGATGCCTATAACGATTGCATCTTTCCATTGAGATGGAAAGATGCAATGTTCCATAGCAGCGTTAAAGATCGCTACTAGGAGGCAGATAAGGGGAAGAGTGAGGCGCTTTAGGATATCGTTAGAGATACCGTCTGCGCCGGGGGACTTACGGGGGCGTAGGTCTTTGATGACCTGTATGACTTCGTCGACAGTGACAGGGGGCAGGGGGTCTTGTGGAGGCAGAGAAGTTCTGCGCTCCACTTCGCCGTCTACCTCGCGCACGTGATCGGGATCGAAAGGCTGTGTGCTTAAGGCACATTGGGCTTGGAGGCTGGATGCTAGGCAATCCGCTTTTTCGTCGTCATTGAACGCGGGAACGCTATTGTTGGGACGAGTTAACGGAGGGAGAGAGTTTGCGGTTTCGGATTTTAGAGCTCTGGCTAAGTGCCAATAAGCTTGGTGAGAAGGAGAAATGTTCTCCATAAGATCACCGAAACGTTGGGCGCGGAGCTCAGCTACAGCGGTTCTTACACGGCGGTGTAAGTCGTTGAAGCGAGCTTTATTTTCGATAGTGGGAGCGCGGTCGCGGAAGCGATTTCGTGTACCCACATATTTATAGGCTACTTTACCATTTTTAATTTTTTTTTATAGATTTACTGGCCTAGTTTTCAGAAATTAAAAGATGCCAAGTTCTTAAAAATTTTTTGTGCTGTCACCAGCTTATATATTATATTCGTTCAACATGCTTTCGACCAAATTTTGAGCCACTGTGTGACACCGTGACCCATGCCCCATTATACAAAGTCAGATAGGGCCCCATTTTGAGCTTTTACTTTTTTTTCCGCTGACAGCTTTTGAGTCCGTTTACGACGTTACCAATTGTACTACAGCCCAAGACGACATAGTTAAAAATAAAAATTATCATTGAAATATGATATGCTTACTTACCTAATAAAAGTTTGAGGCTGTGGTAAGTTTTGGAATTATTACTAGCAAAGTAGCATCAGTATTAGCATCATTGGCACTTTCATTCGATGTACTCAAGGTATGCATGAGGTACCTATATAACTAAAGAGTGGCAAGGTTTCTCAGTTTTTAGGGGTCTGACTTAATTTGGTTCCCCTGATGGTAAAACTTCGATTTTCTCAGCAAATTGTGTCAATTTGAAATATTAAAATCACATCTATAATAAAATAATGTGGCATGTCATATAAACAATAATAGCAATATAAAAGCTTCTATAATTCTAAAAATAAATAAAGTATTTATTCAGATCAAATACTCGCATTCGACTGGTTTGTTTGTGCAAAAAAATGACAATTTGTATTCAATAGAAAGAAATGTTTTTGCATTATTGAATATTTTTTTTCCCACTATCACAAAATTTCGTGAGATAGTGGCATAATGGGACTATAGACATAGAGAAATGGAAAGTGCAATTTCCTAGCCAGCTGAGAAGAAAAATGGTTGCAAAAGTGTGATATAGGCCAAGCAAACGTGTGGTGTCTTGTCTAAGAGAAAAGGTAACACAGGTTAAGTTTGTCTCTTTCTAAATTATGGCCAATTTCGCGAACCTATTGCGCAGTCCATAGGACAGATTACAGAATTCGAATTCTATGCTATTCCCAAGAAATTTCAGTTATTTCTTAGCTCGCGACTTTTGGGTTTAGACCATTTTAACCAAGGTTACAGACACAGATTTTGGGCTATACAAACGAACTCGAGCGTCTTCTTGCAACTGACATCTGGCAACTCTGCCATATAACCCAAATTACCTTTATCATCCTTTGACTATGGTACTTAATAGTTGTATTTTGGTTTTGTTTTACAGTAGGTAACGGAAACACTTCTGTTCAATGTTATAATACTCTATGGATAGATTTATGGTGAAGAAAGAAGAGTGATGGATGTTAGTTGCGTCGTTGTGTTATAAAATTGGTAGTTGTTTCGTGATGTGTTGAAAAAAATTGATGATTAAGACTGTAATTATTGACCTGGTTTGGTTTTCTCGGATATAATATCTATAAGGTATGTATTAAAGTTTATATGCGTCTTGAAAATGGATTACATTCCGACCGCTCCCTGGTGTGTAAGGTACGGACGTCTGTATTTGCCATGGTGTATAGGCTAGGTACTTTAGAAGAATTTTGTTTCTGCTATAGTGAAAGCTACCAGAAAGTGCCTTTTCGTAGTAATCTTGTGATGTATAAAAGTACTTGGCGACCTAAATTAATAATTTGTCAGTATATTTCCAAAGTTTGTAGCCATTTTCAATACTATTGTTGTATTTATGTGTGGATTTCAATGTCTTAAATTTATGAATACATTGTATTGTGCAACCTACTACCAAACAAACTATGCTGAACCATGATACTATTATGTTATAATTTACATAAACAGTAACATGCTGGGTAGGTATTTAGAGTGCATACCTGAACCATTAAAAAACTACCTACTTGTTTTGAAATATATTTTAGGATAGCCACTAACCATTATCTGCGAATATCAGGTTAGACAGTGTTAGTGTTCACAGTGGAGATGATTAGATAAATATTACTAAACCTTAAAATATGAAATATAGACTTATTCTAATTTTTCAGAAAGTTACATGAATATTTGTAGTTAGGTAAAAATCAGTATGAAGACTGATAATTCAAATTTTAATTGTATGATAGGAAAGCATTTCCAAATGAAAGAAGATATAGTGTCAAAGATTGAGAAAGGTGTGTTAGGGTGGTATGGTTTATATGTTGAGAGGAAGGATGAATGACTGCTGCAGCAGTAAATGGATTAATACTACTAACGAAGCAGAGGTAGACCTTGTTAAACATATTGTTGTGAAATTGAGTCAGTTTTCAGAAAAGGCTAGGATAAGAGTACTTTAAAATGTCAATAGTGTAGTGACGCTAGTAGATGAAACGTAAAAAGTGCCCCAGCAGTAAATGACAATAAACCTAGAGGTCTAATGAATGGTTCAACTGGCCAAACAAGATATATGCTGTGGTAGGTAGTGCTTAAAAAGTACTGTGTCTATTATTAGTGATATTTTTATTGTGGTTCTTGGTTTGTATAACAGTCTGATTATAAGTTATAAAACATCAAACATCACCATTCAAAATACCATCTTGTGTAGTGAAATGGTAGAGAAATAATGCATTATACATCTAAAGCTGTTACATTTACCTAGGTAAGAAATAAAATAACTTGAACTAATTTTCAAATTATAAAGCAAATTATTCCAATGAGATATGAGGATAGCATTCTTTCACATGTGACTGTAAAATATTATGAGAAATCATTGATTCAATAATTAATTGATGTGTCAGACACACATTAAAATTAATATTTAGGACATATTCATGTAGTTGTGTCTGCGGTCATTTCTAAATATAAATTTAATAAAAGTTCAAAATAAAAAGCACTTGTTTTGAGCAAAATGATTATTTTTATAAGATTATAGAATTTATAGACTAGGAAGTAATGACAAGGTGAACGACTTATACAAATTTTACCGTGGAGCTACTTGCTTAATAAAAACATGACTTTTACTTTTTTTTAACATGACATTAGCTTTTAATTTTCTTAGTATGTATATTAATGTAATTTATTAATTGTTTTTATAAATGAATTAATAATAAAACAATTGCTTAGTTTAATTTTTGTGTAGGTATTTATTTGATAGGTAAAGTTAAAAATAGAAAAGTAAATAAGTATGGTTTTTTCCTTTATTTATTTTTTCTTAAGTAAGCAAACATTTTTAAATATATATCAAATTAGCTGACTGGGCAGATGTTGTCTTGCATGATACTGACTGCAGTGCAATCTGCCGGGCTGATTTGTGAATCTAAACGACCTAGGGCGCCACCCAAACGAAAACAAAAAATTCATTAAAATCGGTCCAGCTGTTTAGAAGGAGTACAGTGACATACACACATACATTAGAATTACATATATAATGATAGCCAAAACGTTAGATTTAAACTATTCCAAAATTTATAATGAACTTACACTGCTTTTTCAGTATCGCATATTTCTTAGTAAATGTGTGGGTAAAATAGCTTTGAGAAAGTATAAATAAAGTATAATCATTGTATATTTTAATAAGTTGGTATAAAAAATAACATAACTTTAAATGGTCAAACATTTACTTACCTACATACAGTATATAAAATACCTTGGAGCCATATAGTTGAAAAGCAATCTATGGATTGTCATTTTGAAAGCTAAGTTTAAATTAATAAACTGAATGTTGCTTATTTAATGCTTCTTTTTTAATTAAAACAATAATAAACAGCAAATTAATTGTGTAATTATTTGCCCATATTGAAGTTAGGCATCGAGAAAATAAAAATCTTCTTTCTTTTTTTAATGGCAAGTAATATGTTTCTCATGATGGAAACAATTTTCTATTAATGGAAACAAGTTATTTTTGAAATATATTTTTTCGTGTCTTAGATAACTATTTAAAGTAAATATACATATTTATATATTATATATTATTATTATTATGCAGTTAGAAAGAAATTATTGGCAAAGTGTAAACAATTATAGTCAGTTGAATTGATACAATTTTGGAGGTCTAGATTTTAATTCTAACATTTTCGCTATTGTGTTAAAAAAAAAAAAAATTTTTTTCTTTTCAAGTAATAATTTGCCAGCAGTCGTAGGACTATAATCAAATATGTTGGGATGCAGTTGACGTTTTTAGAAGTATGAGGCCAATGTCCCATATTCAATATTTAATATTTGCCCTTTTAAGTCTTAATTAATTTGTTGGGCTGGAGCAACATTTTGGTGAGAGGATTAGGATGAACAGTGAGCCGATCCTTGTAGTTTATTGGGTAACGCTCTATTTCCTCAGAGATAGTTGGGATTTCAAGATAAGAGTTAATTGTTGTCATTCCCTTGTTCTCTGGGCATACCAGGGAGCTCCTGCAATCACTCTTAAAATGTTGTTTTGGGTTCTCCGTAGGCGCTCAACCTTTGACTTGCTTGCAGTGGACCACATTTGTATGCCATAGGTCCAGATTGGTTTTATAACAGCATTGTAAATGAGCAGGTTGTTGGTCAGTGACAATACAGATTGTTTTCCGAGAAGCCAAACAAGACGCTTCTTGTTAATGTGGTTTTTCAATGTGAGCCGTTGATCTAAGTGGAAACCCAAGTATTTAACACAATGAGTTTAACAAAGTGTGTCTTCTCCTAGTTTAACTGGTGGACATAATCCTTTCTTGCAAGCACTTGACTTTATTCTCCACTTTTGTAACCAAGCTTGTGTGATTTGGAGCTGGTTTTGCAGTTCGTGGCTCGCCTGTACATAAAGATGTTGTATAGCACTAGTCCAAGCACAGATCCCTGAGGTACTCCAGCTAAGATTTTTCGGAGAGTGGATCTGGATTCACTCTGTTTTACCTGAAACCACCTGTCAGCCAAGTAAGATTGACCAACAGGGAATATTGAGTGAGGCAAATATTTCTTTATTTTGCACAACAAGCCTCTGTGTCAGACTCTGTCAAACCTGCCTGCTGAACATCCAAAAAAGCAGCTAAGCAGTACTCTTTCTTCTCCAGACACTGCCGAATAGTGTGGTAAACCCTGTGCATTTTCTCAGTTGTAGAGTGGTGTTTACGGAAACCAAATTGGTGGTGGGGAATGATGTCCACTTCACTAAGGCATTTGTTAAGTCTTAGGAGAAAGACTCTTTCCCAAAGTTTTGAGAGAACAGGAGTGAGGCTAATAGGCCTATAGGACGAAATTTCACTGGCTGGCTTCCCAGGCTTAAGAATCATGGTAATCAGTGAGACTTTTCACAGTTGAGGGAATAGTTTAGTCTGAAAATAGCATTAAACAGAATTTAAAGAAACACAATGCATTTCCTAGGCAAAGCCTTTAGAATCTAGGGAGTAATAAGGTCATATCCAGGGGCTTTGTTCGGATCCATCTTTGCTATCTCTCTAGTTACTTCAGTGAGAGTTGTCATTGATATTAAGGGACACTGCTAAAAGTCCTGACTGAGGATTTGGTCTATCTCCTTATCATCACGAACAGGAGCGTTAGGTTGAAATACAGATTCTAGGTAGGTAGCAAAAGCTTCTGATTTTTGATCACCTGTTCGTGTCCATTTATTACCAGTTCTGACTGGATGAGAAAATTGTTGTGGTTGTTTTGTATCTCTTGTTATTTTCCACAAATTGTGCACTCCACGGCCAGTAGCCTGCTCTCTCTTCAATGTTTCATTGGCTGAATGTTTAAGTAAGCATTCAAGTTCCTTAATGGCACAATTGAGGCTGGCTTTGTCAGAGCGACAACGGGACTGCTGCCATATTCTTCTTAGTCGTCGTTTTTCCGCAATTTTACGCTTCATTTCTATAGGTAAGATGCGATTTGAATGGGAGACTTGTAGATCTGGGGTGTTTGCCCAAGCAGCGGTTTGAACAAGGTCTCATCAATGTCTTAAGAAGTTATCAGTAGAACTTTGAGGTTAATATTCTCATTTAGGTATTTTTAGAAGGATTCCCAATCAGTTCTGTGATTGCATAGAGTTTCGTAGCCATTTTTGGTTGTGACTTTTGAAGAGCTTATATTTAGTATGACAGGAGTGTGGTAGGATGATCCATCTAGGTTTGCTTCAATTGTGGTATACAACTTTCCAATGTTTTTGGTAATGAAAAAATCAAGCAAGTCAGGCAACTTGTGAGGATCTGAAGGCCAATAGGTTGGCTCACCAGTTGATATGTTTAGCAGGTGTTTTCTGTCAACGCATTTTTTTTAATTCGCGTCCTCGAGTGACAGTTGTTCTAGAGCCCCAAGATTCATGCTTAGCGTTCCAGTCCCCTCCAGCTATAAAACGGTTGCCAAGTGTCTCCAAGTAGTGTGAGAACATGGACTCACTAATTTTGTGCTAAGTTGGGCAATACACAGCAGATAGTTTATAGCACCCATTTTGTCTTCAATCTGTACATTTGTTGCTTGTAAGTGGTCTGTGGCATACGGGTTAAGAACGCAATGTTTAATGCTTTTTTGACAATTTGTTTTATGAGTATGTCTTGGAGTAAGTTGTTAGCTGCTTCTGCAAATGACTTTGGGGGTTGGGGTTTATTTTTTATTTTTTTAAATAGAAGGTAATAAGACCAAGTCAAACAGTTTTGGATTCTGGTGATGTTAATAGAATCGCTAGGGATTATGCATTCATGCATTTAGAATGTATGGAAGGTTCGGACTTACAGGGTTACACTACGCTTAATGATGGAAGCTATATGGATTCTTAAAATACTTTAATGAAATATTATAATAAAAAGCGTCAAATTGCCATAACATATTACAAAAAGTACAAAATAAAAACAAATCGAGTGAAGAAGTGAAGCGAATTTGTCGGTATAGGGAAAATATAACTTACCTGATAAAAATTTCATGTTGTTCTATTTATTGTGGTCTAAACTTGACAAATCAACTCGTAAAGAATTTCAACTTGAATATAATTCTGACGACATACCGAAATTTGAAGAAGTTCAACAATTTATTGAAAAAAGTTTCTGAGCGTTAGAAATGATAAATCTCAAATCAGGTGGCAGTAATATTCTTGTCAAAGTCTACAATAATAATTATAATATTAAATCCAAACCGAAAGCCGCATTTCTTGTCTCGAATTCGGAACAATGCGCTCTCTGTTCAGGTCAACATTATTTTAAGATTTGCAGGATTTTTTTAAAAATGGATCCTATTTCTCGTTTTTATTTTGTTAAAAAATTAGGAGTATGCATTCTATGTTTTTCGTCTAAAAATAAAATAAAACAATGTCGTGATGCTTCTCACTGTAAAGAATGTAATTTCTCGCATAATACATTGTTGCATTTTAATAAATCATTACAGTCAAGTAGTTCTATTACTGCTACTGATAATTTCCCTGAACCGAATCCTAACAGTACTGTTTTGACATCAGTTGATACTCATCATAGTTATGTTTTGTTCTCAACTGCTCAAGTTTTAATAAAAAACAAGCTTAATAAATTCGTACTTATCACAGTATTATAAGATAGAGCTAGTGCGTGTAACTTTATTCCAAAATCTTTTGCCAACATGTAAGGACTAAAAATTAATAAAACACAGTTATCTGTCACTGGTATAGGTCATTCAACATCTATACCTCCTGGTTACGTATTGTGTGAACTAAAGCCTAGAAATGATTATCTGACTACCAATATTACAACCAATGCCTACATATTTCCATCGATTTGTGCAGATCAGCCCGTGCAACCCATTGACTTTTCACAATGGAGTCATATAAATGACTTGAATTTGGCGGACCCTGATTTCGCAAATACTGGCCCAGTAGATATGCTACTCAATGCTGATATTTTTTCGTCGTGTCTTCTACCTGGGTTGAAACGGCGTAAATCAGGGCAACCAACTGCCATTAATACAATATTTGGTTGGATTTTGACGGGTGCACGTGATGACACTCGCAAGATAATTCGTTACGACTTTCATACACTAAAAATAACTGTTTGTTTGTATCAGATATTTCTAATTTATCTTTGGATAATTCCATAAAACAATTTTGGGAATCAGAAACGGTTAAGCCTTCTAATAAATTTCCGTTATCAAAAAAGGACCAAAAATGTGAAGACTACTTTGTCGAAAAACATTCCCGTACGAATACAGGAAGGTATATTGTTCCGTTACCTTTTATCGATCCTGTAAATAAACCTGACTTTCGAAATACTCGAGAGTTAGCCCTTTAAAAGTTTTTGTCGTTAGAGAAGAGGCCAAACCTTAATCTTGAGTTTAAACGAGCATACGTTGCCTTCATTGATCATTATGCTCTTTGTCGTCATTTGGAGGAAGTTAACCCTCCCACCTCTGATGAAGGCAATTACTACTATATACCTACCATGGAATATTGAACCTGATTCCGTCACTACTCCTCTTCGGGTTGTGTTTAACGCAAGTGCCAAAGATTCTCGAGGTCTCTCTTTGAATGACACTCTATTACCCGGTCAAAAACTACAAGCAAATATTTTTAACATTTTAATTCACTTTCGTTGGCATGCTTGTTTTTTTACTGGAGATATTAAACAAATGTATCGTCAAATTTTAGTTATTGATGAGGATGCAGATTACCAACGGACACTCTGGCGATCTGCTTCTAGCGACCCTATTCATGACTATGAGTTAAAAACGGTTACTTATGGCGTTAGTTTTGCTCCTTATCAGGCGCTTCGCACAATAGCACAACTCGCCCAAGAATCTATTGTTAATTATCCCACTGCATTAGTCGTATTATCCAGAGATATATATAATGATGATATCATTACAGAAGCTAACTCTATTGAAGAGGCTCTACAACTAAGATCGGAATTAACTGCATTATTATCGTCTGGGTTTCATTTAAGAAAATGGACTTCCAATCAGAACGACTTTTTTGTCGATTTTCCAACCTCTGACTTATATTCCGAAGACTTTAAAAGTTTTGAAAATCTTTGTGATTTTACCCCCCCTTAATATTTTAGGTTTAACTTGGCAACCACAAGCAGATTTATACCGATTAAATGTAACTACTGAGGATCGAAGATGTACTAAACGCTCTATATTGTCCGAGCTTTCTCGAATATTTGATTCTTTAGGTTTTCTGAGTCCAATTACGTTTCTTGCTAAGTATCTCATGCAACTTTTGTGGACTTCTGGTGTCTCCTGGGATGATAAAGTACCAGACCATATCGCAACAGAATGGTTGCGCTTCAAATCACAGCTGCCATCATTGATTCACATCTCTACACCTCGACGGTTTTTGTGACGCGTCTGAGCGAAAGTATTGCGCTGTGATTTACTGTCGCACTTTTAATGAAACGTCTGGTTATACAGTTGAACTACGCTGTGCCAAATGTCGTGTTTCTCCTCTTCGTCGGTTAACCATACCTAGTTTAGAGCTTTAAGCTGCAGTTCTTCTTTCGGATTTAATGAAATGGGTTATTGAAGCTCTTCGTCCTTTTCACAATATTACTGATCTTTTCGCATGGTCTGATTCCAGTGTGGCTTTATCGTGGATAAAGTCTTGTCCATCAAGATGGAAAACTTTCATTAACAATCGAGTCAGCCATATCCAGGAAAATTTGTCTCCTGAGCTTTGGCGCCACGTTCATACTTTTAATAACTCTGCAGATATTGGATCGCGAGGTATTTTACCTGAGGATCTTATCAAACATGAAATGTGGTGGAAAGGTCCGTCTTGGCTTTGTAAAGCCCAAGATGACTGGGCTGTATCTTCTGTGACAGTTGATGGTAATTGTTTGCGTGAAGAAAAAAAATAATACTTTCGTCGTTTCTACTGATAACACTGTTGTCAGTCATTTCTTAGATTTTCATCGTTACTTACAATTAAGAACATTCTTTCGTATTTTTTTCGCTTTTTACGTAATTCTAGACATTCAACCCAGAATAAACGGGTAGGACCTTTACAACCAGTGGATTTTATGGGCATTCTATATGGACTACACCTAACAGTCTTCGAGCTTCAAGGATTATAGATATTTACACTCAGAATAAAAAGTGTAACATCTCTTTCTAATGCATTAGAAAAAATATATTCCATTACGCCATATAAAAGTGAGACTTCGAAGAATTTATGGATTAAAATATTAATATGTGTTTTACTTATTTATTACAATAACCATTTGTTAACATGTTTATAAGTTTTTTATTTACTAAAATCACATTTTACTCACTTTGACAGTCTTTTGATTGAGACTAGAGTTTTTACTCATTTGAACATTTTTGTTTTTTTAAATGCTTAAATCTTATTAACTTAAAAAAAACAAAGACTTAAAAAAATATTAAAATTAAGTGATAAAATCAACAAAGGAAAGACACATTTTATATTTGTGACAAATATCAAGTTTGTGTGCGCCACACAAGGATTTGTTGCACTTGGTGCAAAAACTCTTTGTCATTCTTCGCCTTGCACAAATTTTTCTTTTTTTTGGCAATAGGAAGACTAAGACTGAGGTTAGCAGGAATCTGGAATGCGTACGACGACACACTCAAAATCTTTACCACTTTTTTTGAGTCCACGTCGTCGTTTTTACGAAGGTTAGTGATCTAGGGTTAATGGAAGATGTTGCATTTCTGCGAAATTTGATGGATATAAATATTTCATTTTCCGACTTTAATAAATATGAATTAAGCGCTAAAGCTCAAGTACACCAATGAAAACTTAAAACTTGACTACCATAGCTCTGTATTTAAAATCTTGATATAGAACTCTTCACTTTCGATGGGGGGAGAGTATCAATCAGATGACAAAGATGAAACTACATGGAAGCTCCTAATGCCAAGCTCATGCAACAACTCTCAGCTACTTCAGAACACAATACAGTTGTGATAGCTGGGGATTTTAATTACAAACACCTTAGGTGGCCAATTACTGTTAAATGGCAGACCAAATCACTAAACCTGAAGATCTCTTCACTAACAGGTATTTAAATAGTAATTTGTATCAACTGGTTAGTAAGCCTAGGCAGGAACTAAACCAAACACCCTCTCTATTGGACCTCATATTGGTAAACAACGAAACCTAATAACTGAAATCTATACTAATATTATGAATTCGAATAGTAACTATGTTACCTCTTCACGCTTAAAGCCCTCTATGGATTGGGAGGATAGTACTGGCTCAAACCTCAAGTGTGAGTTGGTTTTTTTTCTATAATTTAGAAGTTGCCGTTGAGATCCTACACCCATAACCAGATTTAGAACGGGTGGAACTGCTGGTAAATTTGACAAGAAGATACTTTAAGTCCTGGGGAAGGACATAGACTACTTGGAAACGTCAAGTATGAGTCGGTTATGAGGCTAGCAACCTTTGGCCCAAGGTGAAGTACTGCTTAGGTTTGTTGTGCACGCCAGGTTTTTAGACGCTAACTTTACCGATATTAACACTCAGCCCTTGGAAATGGTAAAGGGTGTTTTTTACACCACTAAGGCAAACTAGCTAACAGACCGTGTGATGTGAAGCCTATGAATGCTTGCAACACCACCGGGACATTACTCGCGAGTTACCGACCCTTCAAAAATCTAATTACTTCTTTGTTGAAGAATCCCGTATGGTTTTCTTTAGAGAAAACCTTGGCAGTGAGCTCATTTCACAACTTAAGCGTCCGCAGGAAGGAGGTTTTTTGAAACCACACTGTACGAGATCATTAAGTTTCCAAGGTGTGAGGATGAATTGTTTGTGTTATGGAATTTTTCTTTTTTTCGGAATTATTTTCGGAACTTAATGTGTGTACGAGTCGCTTCGGTTTTTTTTTTATTTAATTTGAAATTGAGTTTTATAACACATATGCTCGTAAAGGGTCTCTTATTTCACCAATTTCAATATTGTATTGTATCTCATTACGTGCTTGTGCGTTACTGTAATGTAAAACGCATCAGTTTCTTTTTAATAAGGTAAAACGCACGGTTTATCAAGATGCTCCGTCTCTAAAACGAACGGTACTTTTTAAATCTTAGCAAAGAGTTTTATGTCAAAAAAGTGGTCAACATTTTATGAATAAAATAAACTTTGGGAGATAAAATATAATAAATAAACATTTAATTCTTTAATTTTATTAATTTTGACGGCGTTGCTTTCTCTAGACGTTCATAAGTCGAGTGGGCCGGACGGTATACAAGCCGTGGTGCTGAAGCAGTTTGCTCCTGAGTTCTGTCCTGTACTCACGCGTCTCTTCGCGCTTTCCTACCACACTAGGCAATTTTCGTCATCATGGAAGACTGCAAATGTGCACCCCAAAAAGGGCGATCGATCAGATCCATCGAATTACAGGCCTATCGCTATTACGTCTCTCCTCTCCAAGGTGATGGAGCGTGTGATCAACACACAGCTTCTAAGATACCTAGAAGAACACGACCTGATCAGTGACCGTCAATATGGCTTTCGCCACGGTCGCTCGACTGGTGACCTTCTAGTGTATCTCACACACCGATGGGCACTAGCCATTGAAAGTCAGGGGGTGGCATTGGCATGTAGCCTGGACATAGCGAAGGCGTTCGAACGGGTCTGGCACCGGGGTCTTCTATCGAAGTTGCCATCTTACGGACTGCCCGAAGGTTTGTGCAAATGGGTGGCTAGCTTATTGTCCGGCAGACGCATACGAACCGCAGTTGACGATAGTTGCTCTGATAGCATGGACATTAATGCTGGAGTCCCGCAAGGTTCTGTGCTATCTCCTACGCTGTTTCTACTGCATATCAATGAAATGTTGGACATCAAAAACTTTCTATGCAGATGACAGTACTGGTGACGCTTACTACACGGGTCGTTCATTATCCCTCGTTCCGTTGTGCAGGAAAACCGCGGAGAACTTGTGTCTCAAATCGAGACCACACTGTCCAAGGTCTCTGACTGGGGACTGGTAAACTTGGTCCGATTCAACCCCACAAAGACACGCGTTCACCGCTAAGAAAACCCCATTCACTGTAGTCCCACAATTCCAGAACACTCCCCTCTCCATCTCAAAGGGTATTGGGATCCTTGGTGTTGACATCTCCAGCGATGTTCAGTTCCGAGATCATTTGCAAGACAAGGTGAAGCTGGCGTTCAGAAAACTAGGTGTTCTAAACAGAGCGAGGCAGTACTTCACGTCGGGGCAGAGGTTGCTGCTTTACAAGTCGCAAACTGTCGCTGCCATCTCTGGGCGGGTGCACCCGGATACCAGCTTAGCCCTTTTGATTCAGTTCAACGACGGGCTGTGAGAATTGTCGACGATCCCAAACTCACTTGCCGCATCGAACCCTTTAGTCTGAGGAGAGACTTTGCCTCCCTGTGTGTGTTCTACCCAATATCGTCCTTGGTTCTACCGCTTGTACAGTGAGATGTGTTCTGAGGAATTCTTCGAAATGATGCCCACGGCTACTTTCTACCATCGCACCGCTCGCCATCGGCATGGAATTCATTCTCACACCTTAAAAATGAAATGGTCGCATACAGTGCGGTTTCAGAGAAACTTCCTCCTGCGAACGCTTGGGTTGTAGAATGAGCTTCCTGCCAAGGTTTTCTCTAAGGACTACAGTATGGGGTTCTTCAAGAAAGAAGTTATTTTTTAAGGGTCTGCAACGCGTGAGTGATACTTCTAGTGTGACAAGTGTCCATAGGCCACGGTGACCGCCCACCACCAGGCGGACTGTGTGCTTGTTTGCCACCTTAGTGGTATATAAAAAAAAAACATAAATTACAACCATATCTGTAACAAAACATAAAAATATTAATTTACTTTATTAGTAATACTGGCTGTTTTTGTGCTTTTGCCTTTAAAAAAAATGCGTTGATGGGCGCGCACCGCTAATTTGTGAACAAGTAAAAATTAAATATATTATTATTTTTAGCCTATTTTATGGAACTTTCTCCAAAATATAAGTCAAGCTCATTGCGGTGCTACTATTCAATGCTTAAAAGCACTGCGAAAACAAAAGATGGTGTTGATATCAAGTCATACTCCAACTTGCTGGCATTTCTAAAAAGACTTGTGAGTAAAAAGTCGAAAGTATATAAGTAAGTATTTGAAAGTATTATCTTAAATACATAATAAACTATGTAAATGTTAAAATACCATTAAGGTGGCAAACAAGCTTGCGGTCCGCCTTATGGTAAGCGGTAACCGCAGCCTGTGGACGCTTGCAACACCAGGGGCATCACTCGCGTGTTGAATGTCAAGAAGTTCCTAAAAGAAGCTCCGGATTGCTGATATTTGGCTACAAAAGATCCCAAGATCGTTCACAATACGGGGGATCGTACACAATTTTTCACGACATAGTGAAAGAATACGAAGCGCTTCGTTCAACAAAAGCAATATCTAACAGATTTTTTGGGCCCATTGGCATAAATAAATTTAGAGCAACGCCGACACAAATTGCCAATTTCTTAAATTTGGATGGTACTCGGCTACATTGCTCACCGTTTCAGGTGCGAACTTATTAACACTAAAACACTACGGAGGGTGGCGGTCGAACAGTGTAGCCGAGGGCTACATAGATGACTTGATAAAAAATAAAGAAGAAATTAGCTCTCGCATTACAAGGAATATAAATTTGGAGCCAAGTGTTGACTCTCGACCATCTACGAGCACACACGCGTACATTCCACCAGCGTCGGCGCCGCCGCACCCGCTCCGTCACCGCCAGCGACTGCAGAACTCTGCGGTCTCGTTTCTCCTACTTTCACTCAAGAGAGTGAGAGAGAGACTGGTGAATTGACAACATTAAAAATAACTGGCAACGTAATAATCAATTTTACACATTGTTCAAATTTTTCTAACTGCTTTAACAAGTGATTAAAGATTTATTCGTCTTAGAAGGTCCGAGTTTTATTCATTTCCTCGCAAATATGTTATAATACGTCGTATGACATTCTTGCGCTTTGATAATTACATCCTCAGCTTTCTTGCCGCTCTCGGCTGTAATTTTCAACTTACCGCACTTATATCATAAAGTGCTATTACTTAATTAAATTTCGATTTACTTGTAACTTGACTATTGAATTATTACTATAGGTCGTAATTTGACTTAGAAATGGGCAAACAGATTATACAGCTGCATCAAATTTTAAATTGCTAACAGGAACAGCCGTGAAATACAAATAGTTTGCACTAAAATTTTACTATCGTTTGATTTTTGTTCGAAACCCTATTTAAAAAATGCTACAAATTTTTATTGTTTCAGGCACATCGCGTTCTGTGACAATATAATCGAGATCAGTTCACTATGACTTTAGTTGTTTGTACGCTGATGATCCAGTAAGAAGCGGGTTTGAAGTTTTGACATGAGAAGCGAACCACGACAGAAATGGACAGTGTAAAAAAAATACACTCCGGGACGCTCTATCGGTGAGTAATATTTTTATATAGACATTAGAGAAGTGCACTCCGTCATAGTTGAAGATAATAAATTTCTACTGAGACAATACTGGTGGACAGTCGTGGTTAACAAGCTGTTAGTTGTTTGTTTTGTACTGAAAATATCAAATAATTCTTAGTACATAACAGATCATGCCACGCATGCATGTACTAGGAATAAGCTAATAAAGTCTATTACAGTGACTATGTTAAAGATTTCCACTAGGCAAGGTAAAGAAAAATGTATAAAATCTTTGGAATAAAATTTCTTGTTCTAAAATTTCTTGTATGCACAGTATATAATAGGCATGGTATATGTAGGTGTATCATACTTTTTGACATATTTTGTGGAAGTCCCCTTTGCTGCCTCCAAGGCTCTTATCTCAACCTGAAGCAAGCTATGTATAGATTGTCTATATTTTTAATACTGTGGTACAGTAGCGCAATTCAAGGCAAATCAAACTACTTTAAACATACATAAATGTACCACACAATTTGCACTAGTCTGGTTCTGCTACTCGCGGTCGTCCGTTCAATGTACTATCAATCGACCTTCATATAACCTAAGTTGATAATATTTTCTAAGGTATGACGCTGCAGCTCCACGTGCTTTTGTTAACTTAAATTGACATAATTTTTCCATTAAGAAATCTCCTTAGAAAGCCACACAACAAGTCGCAATTCGGATTCTTTTTTTAAAATCATAGTTTTGATTTAGTTTTACATCTTTAAAAAGAATGCCTTATGGTACCTTTACGCCAAACGGTGTTTATTAACATGATACGCTATAATGAATCGTAGGTTAATACTTTGTGCTTTTTTACAAAGATAGTCAGCAGGTATTGCATAAGCTGAACGGTATTTTTCTATTACTTTTTCACTGCGACAATGCGCTGCATAATATGTGGGTTTCATTACTGTTCACATCACGTACGGCACGACTCCCATACTCCTAGTGTGTTCGTCAGAATACATGGACTTTCGTCGATGTACAGCCGTAAAATGTACATAACGAAAGAATCACGTTTTTTGTTCAATCAAATCTGGTTTTGAAAAATGCAATTTTTGTCATTTTACAATTCAAAATATTTACAAAAGTGTTAAGGAAAAACAACAATTAGGGTTCGTTAGTTAGTAGGTTAGTTAAAATAGTAGCTACACACTTTAAGGGCGCCCATAAAGGAAAAAAAGCTATTTTTAACCCATACATCCTCCCCTTTGCAACATATTATGTTTGGCTGGACCCCTTTTCGAGAGTTACGGGCAGAACCTAGTTTTTATATGTGAAGGTTAGCGAATCAGAAACACTGGTACAATTTGAAATTGGTGCAATATTTTTTGAAATCTATACCAATGAAGTATCCCAAAGAGCCTGGAGGGCCGTTCGCAACTTAATTGTTACTGTCGCGCTACTGGCGTAAATTGGTTTTAATGGAATAAGAAGAGAGACTTTTCTGTAACTTCAATTTCTTCTTTTAAAAAGGTCATTAACATTATATACGAAAGTAGAAAGAAGGTAGAGCAATACTTGGCATTTGATTAATGCCAGTTTACCCGATAGGTTTGGAGAATTTATTGTGTATTGGTTGAGGGATAAATTAAAAACTTTATCAAACACAATGTTGGGGCTGGCTTCAAATTGCTCTGATATATTCGTATATTTCTAGATAAAACTTAAACATGGTACATATATTTTGAAACAAAAAGGCAATGTTTTATTAATGTCAATGCTATGTGTGAAATTAAAATAAAATGTTTTATAGAATTTATATAGAAGAAATTTTATAGAATGTTGAATGGATTCCTAAAGCTGTTTCGCCTAAAATGTTTCGAAATTAAAGCACTTAGTTATTATAACTCTATATCGATTACTTTTGAATTTAGAGCTATGGCTTTAAATTTTGTAAAATACTTTATTTTTCACGGTACGAAAAGCCTATCTGAAATGAAGAGCTTGTATTTAAAAGAATAATTGAGAGATTAATTCTTTGGAATTTTTCAATAATTTATTATATACATTATTTTTGTACCTTGATATATAACTTGCCATATCAAATGCTATCGGGATATCCGAATTATCTGCACATACGCCGAACATAATATCCGGGGATACCCACCGAAATACAATTCAAATAATTATAGTTGTGTTCTTTATACGTATTTTCTTATTGAATCAAACCTAACCTACCGTTTTACTTCGCCTCGCCTGCGTATTACATGCTTTTTCTTAATAAAATCATTGTTGTAGATATGTTAAGGTCATTATCCATACTAATATTATAAATGCGAAAGTAACTGTCTGTCTGTCTGGTACCTTTTCACGCTTAAACCGCTGTACCGATTAAAATGAAATTTGGCATGGAGATAGTTTGAGTCCCAAAAAAGGACAAGGCTACTTGAAAACGACAAGTGTGAGTCGGTTTTTTTTTCTTTACAAAATAACAGAGTTGCCCTTGAAATCCTACACCGATAACCGAATTGAGGGTGGGTAAAACCGCAGTTTTTGACTGCTAGTTGTATATATATATGTGACAAGTTCACATCTGAGATCACTAAACAAATCCAGAATCACTTACAGGACTTACAGGATTAGAACGCAAAAACTACGGCCTTTAGCTTCAGGCAGCTTTTCAAGGTAGTGGTTAAAGCAACATCGTTGTGTAGATTGGTTAACAATTGAAAACAGTCAAAACGTAATAACAATTAAGTAACGGATGACGACGATATCACTTCAGAACTTCTAAAAGTTTTCAAGACCGACACGGAATAATGTTTCTGAAAATATTATATGCCTGTGGCCGTGACACGGACGGGGGTGCAAAATTCTGATGTAACTCTCAAAAACTATTATTTTCAAAAGCATTTACAAAATTTAAAGACCAAATGACAAGGTTCAATGTTAGCTATAAAACCCAAACTCTTATTTGACTCTCACTCGACTCTAACTCTTAATTGACTCTAACTACGAGTCTATCCTTCTTCACCATCATAATATATGGCACTTGCTGTATGCGTGTCAAACTTCGAGTTTGGAACCGAAATTATAAGTTGGCGTCTAATTAAAATTGTTGAACCGTAGTTCCACTTCTATTATTTTCAGTGGCAGCTCTCGCTTTTCAACTTTGAACACCGTTTCCTCTCACTAATAAAGGATTTCTTGTATTAGTGGAACCCTTAATTGTAATCAAAATTCATTTTGTAGGCAAAATGTAATGATAACTAATCATAAATTTGAGTTTATTTTGGGACAATAACTAATTTGATATAATGAACCATTGGATCCTATATTTTGGATTGTTCTTAGCACTTTTAGACTTTAGAGAGCGCTCAACTGCAACTTAAATATCTCGGTTACTCATCAGTAGCTATAGATTTTTTTCGACTCCAAGGTCTTCAGTCAGCTGTGAGATAATCACAGGGCTGTCGCTCACAAGTGTCGTGTTTATTACGTGGTAATAGGCTAATTAAAAAAAGACTTCTTAGGCTCAAAGTTATATTTTTATTTCAGGTCAAAAAGTGCTCAGAATAGTTCAAAATAAAACATCCAATGATTCTCATACCAAATTTTTAGTCTGAACCCTAAAATAGTCTCTAAGTTTATAACGAATATTGGCTCCGTTCTTTTAAATGCGTATTAAATTTTCAAAGATATACAACCAAAAAATGCGTCGCTAAGCGGTCACCCATTAATTAAGGCTTAATTTCGCATATCGTTACCAATAACAATAAACACAAACACAAGTGTCTTAAAAACCTTACCTATACGTACATTTACTAGCGTCACTATACATTTACATTATAAAAGATTAATGTGGGTACGACACGGATTTCAGTACACACATTTTTATAGCAGCTAATTGCTTAAAATGATTTTTTTAATTTCTCCTCCGTTAGAATTGTATTTCTAAAAAAGGCCTTTTGTAGGGATGCGTACCCAAAGTCTGTTCGTTCGTCCGTCCGACCTAGTAGGCAGAAGCCTAAATTTTTTCACTATATGTAATCACCGGTAATATAACATAAAAACTAGTCAAGTGTGAGATGGGCTCGAGCTATTAACATTACAAATTACCATATAAAAGCCATCTAGCGAAAAATTAGTCCATATTATTAAGAGAAACATACTAGTGGCTCAGCAAAATTTGTTTATTGAAAGCGTTATGCGAAGTTCAGCAGCTTCGGGCTTGGTCAGTCATTAGATGGGTGACCGCCTTGAGGTATTTTTTTGTTGTTTGATTTTGAAATTTATATTTTGACGTACTTTGCATACCTTCTGTAGGTGTGGATAATATAAAGCGTTGTTATCACTTTGTGTTGTGGTACTAACAAATAGATGACAATGACGAATTATGATTTACGTTGCGAGTAGAAAATAGAAAACAATCCATCAATATTTTTATCAATGTAAAGCGTAAATATAGAAAAACTGTCAATCAGATTTTTTTTTTTTATTCTATCGAATGAAACGTCTTTTTTTTTATTAATTTGTTTTTTGCAAATTCGGTGATGCTGATGACTCCTTCGGGTCGCTGGAAATGTTACATCAAATCAACATTCATTAGACAGTCCATTCAATCGTTCTTTAGATGTTCTTTTAAAAATAAAAATGCATTTGAGGTTATTAAAATAACTTTTTCTCTGTACATTGTAAGGTATTGGGTTCCAAAGATTCTCCAACCTCTCAGAATCAGAAAACAATCACGATAATAGGGCTTAAAATAGTTTTGAATAAAATCAGTTCACAAGTTTTTATAAGTTTGCAATAATTCTCATTCCCGTAAAAAACATACTCGTAAATGCCGACAAATATTCTGAATATATGATTGTTTGCGCTGTCGCACATACTGTTTTTTAACCGAAAAAAAAATAGGACGGTCTATGTTCGACGGGTATCTTTTTTTTTATGTATGTCAACCAATTTCTCCGTCAATTATGAACCGATTTTAAAAATTCTTTTTTATTCGAAAGAGTAATTAAATATTTTCTTAAGTGTTATTAGTATGTAAGCATTTTAGCCCTGCCATACATTCGTCGAGTGGTATAAGAAGTGGCGAGGAAAGGAGACAGAGACGTAGTGTAGCCAAATTACTCGTCATGCCCACCGCTCCCTGTTTTTTTCGGTTTTTGGGCGCAAGTTAAAGGCGCGAGTAGAGCAGTGTGTGGGCAAAGTGGGCAACATCGCGGCAGCCCGAGGAGCTGTATTCTGTTTTCTGTTACACCTGGTATACGTACCTCAAAGATTATGCTGCTATACTAACACTACGCCTTTACTCACCTGGCCTGGCTCAAATTAATATTCTGAAACCTCTCATAATCTTTCCACTGAAATGTGTAGTTTCACAGAGAAGTGCAGAAGCCTTATATAATTATAATGCTAATAAAAACTTTGCTCCAGCTCTCATCCTTGTTATATTCAAAGTTCTTTTTATACAAATATTAATCTTCCGAGGTTATTATTGTCTCTTTTAGTCAGTGGACGCTCTGGTCGCTGGAAAGCAGGTCATGAATTTGAGATGCGTGGGAATTAGGTTTATTAGGTTTGTTTTGCATTGTATTTGCAATTATTTGCCTTGTGTTTGCTATTTTGCTGTGGTATTTTTTAGTTGGTGTAGGACGTATACAATTTAATTTTCAAAGTTTTCAGATATTGGAAGGTTTTGGCGTTGATTGTGATTGTTGCAAAAAAAAAAAGCCTTCTTTTTTTTCTTTAGTGATTAAATAAGATAACGGAGTCTTATTATATAATCATATGGGTTGCCTCACTTTTTACAAGCTTTTATTTAGTTTCACCTCTCCAGTTGTCTGTAATCAAATCTTGTTCGTTAAATTTGACCCATTTCTTGGTGTTCGATTGAGTAAAAAATTTTTGCATACGTAAATTGGATGAAAATGCAATAAAATTATGTCATAGAGCTGGTCTTATGATGGAGCCGGAGGGTGGCCATAAGATCTCTGTAACGAAATTGAGTTTGGGCTTGTTTGATTGATTTGCTTGACAAGTACTCTAGTCCTAAATGATAATCAGGGGATTAATAGGGGTTCTAGTAATGAGTTTCACCACGCTTTTAGAAGTTCAACCTTTTTATTTTAAAATTTTAAAAGAATGTATTTGAGACCCTAACAACAACTCCTTTCATTTGACATGACACAAGGTACAGTTTGCATATTTTTTTTTTTATTTTCTCCTAAAGTGATCTCATGATCAAATTATTTGTTTATTATATTAATTTACGTTTACACGTTCGTATTTGGGTCACACCTTTGGGTTGTACACTTGTACAAATTGTTTACCCTGTCGGTCCATTATATACGAAGCTAATTGGCTGTGACCACAGATCATACAATTCATATCTCTGTGGCTGTTACAGACCGACAGACGGACACTAGTGATTCTGAAGGGTTTTGTTTTTTTTTTCATTCGAAGTTTTAAGACGTAGACATTGTGGTATTTTATTAATGACGTGAAGTAAAGTACAAATTTATCTTATCTCATCGTCTCAAATGGCATTGTAGTTCATGATTTTTAGTACACTAATATTTGTATTGTAGGTATGTTTTTACGGTTGTTTTTACCCAGCAGAGGGCAACCAGTAGCTGAACTTAAACCTCCATCATAACGTGGGAGACAGGTTCCCTTCACCAGCCGTCTCAGACCTGCGTGACGGGTGGTGAACCCAACGCCGCCACACTGCTTTTCAAGGGGCTTCATATACCTACGTTTTATACGTCGTAAATTAATATGTAGGTATATAAAGTATTCCCCTTTGCCAGTAGTTGATTATTGTCGAACGATAAAAAATAAGAGGGGGCTATTTATATGTTAATTATACTTAAAGCTTTCGGCCGGCTAACTATTTAGCATCGCAATTAAAAATTGTTTGAATTTTCTCTTAGCCTTTTTCTTTGCTAAAAGCAGCTACGTTTTGGTGAAATGTATCTACAACTAAGATATATATTCAAGGAATAATACGAAAAGTCTTTAAGCAACTAAATACGCTTTGTTCGAAGAGGAAAAAAATACAATCCAAAGGCAGCGCCAATTAGAGCTTCTATTTCTGTGAAATATCAGTAAGTTTTTACATTTTAAAGGATTATTTTAGCAAAAATTTACAGATGAATCATTTTGTATGACTGCGTTCTGTAGTGGCTCATCTAACTCAAAAATAAAGCCAGAGGAGCGCTTGACAACTTTCTCACGGTTGGTCTTAAGTTGTTTGTTACTTAAAGGCTAGAAATTATTTTTGTACCAGTTTAAAGTTACACGTTACGACATATTCGTCTAGTGCAGAGTGCACCTAAATAGAGAACATGTGATGAAATTTACTAAGCTTTGAACCATTTAGCGCCTTTAATCGTAAAAGTCGTGTATTATTTTTATTATTGGATAATAATATTCAAACAAAACCCATAAAGTAAAGTTGCTTTTGAGAAAAAAAAAAGATTTTCTGTACGTCTGATACCTTTATCATGGGTATGCATTATTGTAAGGTATCGCTATTTATGACCTTTAAAACGCTAAAAATACTATTGTACAAAAGTTTCATGTACCCATTAACTATAATAATTATAATAATATAACTTTATTGCACCAACATAATAATTTTACACCAGAACATATTTTGAAATAGAGAAAAACAAATGGCAGTCTTATCGCTTTAAAGCGATCTATTCCAGACAACCGTTGGGTAGAGGAAATAATAAAGTGAAACATAGTATAGTAGGTGTGTGTCGATAAAATAAACAAATACACATAAATAACATATATAAAAAACATGTATAATAAATATAATTATAATATATATTTCGTATAAGTAAATATATATAAACTAATACAGGTAGTGATGTTATTTTAGTTCTTCAAGTATGTTCAATAATAAGATTTTTATTTCTAAATGTTAAGCGTTCCATAATCTAACAGCCTTTACAGTAAAAGAATCATTATACAATTCTTTGCAATGCAAAGGAATTTCTAGCATCCAGCGTGTAGTCTCTCGAAGAGAAGTATTTCCGATAAAATTAAAACGTTACTTAAAGTATACTGGTGTGTTTGGATTGAACAGGACGTTATGCATAAGAAAGAGAAGAGATTATGAGTTTCCCGGCGAAGTCGAATTGGGAGCCACTTGTTCGGAAACATGGTCGTACTTACGTAGACCAAATATGAATCTAATGCAGAAGTTTTGAAGTCGCTCAAGTTTATTAACCTCGGTAAGGTCAAGATAACTAGCATCAGCATAATCGAGAATAGGCAGAAGAAGAGATTTCGCAAGAGCAATTTTAGTGGGAATCGCGAGGAAGTTGCGTAACCAACTTAAAGATTTCGCTGTAGCAAATATTTTCTTACTAAGTTCCTGTATTTGCGGACCCCAAGATAGTGTTCGATCGATAAGTATACCTAGATTTTTGACTGTGTCTTTGTAAGGAATAATATAACAGGGTTTAGCGCAAAAAACGGTGCGAACGCTTACAATATGTGTGGGGTCCGTGGAAGTTGTCTATGTGTATCATGTGCATAGGCATGGAAACTGTCGATGTGTGAGTAAGATGTTATACACAAGCTGCGTCTTCTGGGAAGAACTATTTATATGACAAAATCTAAGAAATCGTATTAGAGAGGAAAGCTACATTGATATCACATACTTGACTCGGAGAAGTCTGAAAAAAAGTCTAACTAGCACATTGTGAGCGAGAAACTTTCGCTTGGATTGTCGTGTGAAATGTCACAAGAGGCTGACTGTAGTTTTTATTACTTATTCTGTCGCTTATTTTATCTCGACAATGAAAATAATATTGCTTTGGTTGTTTTATTACGTGACAAGCTAATGTTGGTGAAAGAGTTTTTGGTTGTGTTTGTAAAAAAAGGATACTTATACTGCCGGCCGACTGTATTTGCTTGCCACCTAAATTGAGAAAGTGGAGTTCAGAGGTGATTTGCTGGAATTAATTTTTATTTGTATTTATAGACTGCGTTCATTTTAAAAAATCCACAAAAAATCTATTAGTTCGTCTGTTTGGGTATCTAGCAACTTCTGAACAACCTAACCGATTAAGTTTCTATCTATTTACACAATATATTTGGTTCATTGGGACTATGGCTGTCATATGCTAGGATCTGATAGGTGTAACTGTGATCAAGTTGTTATCGAAGTCTATAAATGTATACATTGATAAAAATAAATAATTAAATAAATAAAAAAACTGACTGCAAGACGAGTGCCCCCAAAACATACCAAATATTTAACATAAGCAGTCGTAACTCATTTTCAGGTAACTACTATATTGTGAGCAATCTGTACTACTATATGTTCCCGCATTCAAATAAGTCACGCCTGCTCATAGTTAAGCATTTGGTATGTTTTACACAATCTTACACTTGTTTACTTTTTTTTAGTTATTGAAGTCGGTTTTTTAGTTATTTAATTATTTATTTTTATTTACAGCTTTTTACTGTTATTTCTTTTTACTGGTGCTTATCTATTTTACTGTAAGTGTCATATATTTTCGTACTCGCCTTTTAAAGCCCTTTATTTTAATTTCGTACTCGCCTTTCATTGCCCTTTATTTTAAAACCCAACCCGAGGATCTCTTTATTTAACACAGCTATTTTGACTTTTAAGAAATTTTAATATACCTCGTGTCACGCACGCAATCACGGCGAACGAAATGACACCTCGCATGTCAAAATCTCTTTGTCCGATCATTCGTAGGGCGTGCCAAAGAAACGGACATACATACATACGCTCGAAAAACATTACCCTCCTTATTCCGGCAGTCGGGTAAAAAGGTTAATAATGTATGTTGCTTTAGTGCCAAATATACCTTTTAGATGGCGCTGTGGTCGAGTTTATAATATGGTTTTATGGTTATAACCCAAATGGTTTATTTATTTACATAATAATACTGATGTGGTGGATATCCATGTGAGTAAAAAAAGTTATTACGAAGATTATCTGTTACCAGTGGTCGTAACATTCGCGTTACACCTATGATATTCTGGTTTACAAACAACGGATGTGCCTATACTATACAGTCCGTACTTAGCACAAACCAGAGTCGACACAACATTACAATCGGTCACATAATTGTTATACAATATTTTTGCCTTATCAGCAAAATTGATTTTGTAGTATATGTTACTGCGCTTCTTAACCGCACTACGGCTTATAGCCGTAACATATATACAAATTAATGATACGACCCTATTAGGAGCAGGGTAAGTAGTATCACGGGGGCGAAACCGCTAGGAACAGATACTTTTAAATATCAGAGACAGAAGCGTTCGTATATGATTTTTAGATTAAATGTTACAATAAAGTTATCCTAATCTTCCTTTGAAATCAAAACTAAACAAATATACCCACTGTCACACTCTTGTTAGCAATATTTAATTGCAATTAATTTTTAATTGTGACTGACGCAATTCGCAATTGATTAATGTTGATTGCAATAGCCACAAATTAAAATTAATAAATAAAATAAATATATAAATAAAAAATGTACATAAAAATGATATCTATTTTTACTTGGGTGACGTGTGATATGCTAATATCCCACTAAGATATTGGTTCGAATGAAACACATAAACACTTAAATTTAATTTATATTACACTGTCAGTAAAACAATTATCAGTAACAAACACGATCGATATATGGTATTGACGTGCTAGAATGTATATAAACTATTTAAAACGCATTAGCTAGTCACTTTCGTATTCAATGACTCCGAGTAAAACTAACTACCTCATTGATCCGTGCGGGTCTACAATAGTCTATTGTGCATGTAAGTTACATTGTGTAGATGTGCTTGTTAGGGACATTAGGACAGGGGCAATCTGTGCTGGGTTAGTAGGTTTTGAAAAACATCCTTGCTTGTCAGCGGTGTATCTGTGGGGTTTTGCTCCGCTTTAGTAGGGCTCCGTACATCTGTATGATCGAAGATTTTCTTTTTTTTTTTGGACTGAAGAGTACAGGAGTACAGGAGAGTAATTGTTACTGACATAACTACTACTAGGTAAAATATGGGCTGGGTTTATTGAGGTTTTAGTACCAATCGTTCGACATAAACGTTTTCTGTCACTTTTGTTTCGCGTTAGTGGGCCGACGGTCTGCGTATGTGCTCTGTAGTTAAGTCATTAATAAATTCCATATTCCGAAATGACTCATATTCATAATAACTTTGCTTAGCGCCAAAAATCACCCGTTGTTTAACCGAAATGATTAATTAATATTAAATAAGATAAATTGCAATATTTTTGCATGGAACGAAACCTGAACGGAACAGATGATCAACATAATTGTTTAAAAAACAACGTCAGCTAAAGCCAGCTAGTATGAATCTAAAGTACCTTTTATGATTTTACTACTTAAATTAGTCTTGTTTGTCATTATTTATAACTAGTTTCTGCCAGCGGCTTCGCCCGCCCTAAATTTCGTTATCGGCGTAGATGCTTTCGGCAACTCCTCAATTGTAAAAAAAAAACAAACAATCAAATCTTTCCTCTTTCATGCCATAATACATTGGTGTCTGTGAAACCATGGAAATACACATACAAAATTTCAACCCAATCGGTCAAGCCGTTTATTAGTTGACATACCTACAGCAGCGCCACCTACCGGGTCCAATTGTATTTTTATACACAAAGGCTGTTACAAAGATATAGTGAAAAAGATAAGTACGGAAGGATAATTCTTACAACGTGTTGTCCTATTGCCCGTTTTCCCGTAGGAATGAAGCATTTTTCAGCGGTAGCCTATGTTCTTCAGGGATAATGTCGACTTCTAATGGCAAAAGAATTTTTCAAATCGGTCCAGTGGTTTCGGAGCCTATTCAATACAAACAAACAAACAATCAAATCATTCCTCTTTATAATTTTTATTTTTTATAATAAAATCAAAAACTTACCTCAGTACTGAAATAGTACCGAAATTGATGTTGGTTTGAGCTCGGTACCGTGAATCCAGTCTGATTGCACGGTACCGGCACTGCAACTGCAACTAGAGCAACACACATAATATCTAACTCTATTTACCATCAAGAAAATTGAACAAAGTAACTTGCGCGGAGCTCGTCAGCGAGCTCGTTTGCCGTAGTCTAAGAAATCTCGGTGTTTACAACCTTTTACTTTATGTTTTGCCGACATTTCTTGATTATTAAAGTAGGCAATGAGTTGTATGACTATTCGGGGTAACGTTTTCATGACTTGACTAAATTATCACGTTAGGCGCAAAATGGGGCGAATAACACGCATTTTTAAAACAGTTCTGAATTAGTATCTAATTTATGTTATAGATATTCAATGGACAAAACCCTTCAAACCTAATGTCTGACTAGATGAGGCGTAGTCGGGTTCATACAAACTTCGCACAAAAAATGTTTTAATTGCGCTACAGTTTTGAACATAACACAGCCTAACCTAACTCAAACCAAAATACCTACCTTATATATCGAATTTAAGTTTGTATGTACCAAAGCCCGATTTGGCTAGTCAATCCTCAACAGACATTGACAGATTTTGCCCTTTGGCTGTGACATGTAAACCTGTCTATCTATATATCAGTTGTGGAAAAAAACAACTGTAGCATGTTGTGTAAAATTGGTACCGCGAGGCAATTTTTTTTTTCATGATGCTATTTTTATTGGTTCTTTTGAACAATTCATTGGATCCATGTTCCAAAAATCTCCACGACGGTGATCGCCAATATTACACAAAAATACCGTGCAAAAAGATTGGATTAAAAAAAGATTTTAAGTCGGGAATTTGCAATTAAACTCTTTTCGGCATGTAATCTTGCAGTAGTCTTTATCTCCATTTTAATTTTTACTAATGAAAATGATAATAGTTTTTCTTAACTTAGATTTTACTATTTAAGCGTAAAACAATAAAAACAAACATTATTAACAAATGTTTTAATGTCGGAAAGTAAATTTTTAACTAATAAACAAATATTTGAGTAGGTAGGTACCTAAAATAGTAAAAACTTATACAAAATTTAATAACTAGCAACTAACAACCTACCTGCACTTTACACCGATTAGCACAATACTAAGAACAGAACTGATATTAGTTTAGTTTAGAATTCACCAATTAGGTATATGTTTTAAAATTCATTATATATACTGTAAAAAATCAACCAACCACCACCATTTTCGTAAAAAACACTTTATTTTATTTAGCCAGCATTCCTAATATGTTAATCTCTGTCGAGTAGGTAATAATCGCCTGGTACAGTTGACTTTCCAGTTAACGTCCTCGTTGCGTTCAAGAACAGCCTAGGCTGATTTTATAATTGTCGAGTGGGTTTTGGAATGCAATCTAGTCATGGTTTTCTACCGGTTCCAAATTTAAACCTTATTATAACCTTATTATTATAATGAAAAAGAGGTGTTTTTACTCGCTACGTGGTGAAGAAAATTATACTTTATTCTTTTTCGAGCAGCAGTGGTAAAAAGAATATATATACTCTAGCAGTACAGGACATTATCCAGTATGTCCAATATGATTCTTTGCAGGTCCATTTTAACATAGAATCTTAGGCACTGTTTGTGTCGTGTTCTGTGACATCGAACTTTGGATACTGTGTATGTGCATTTTACTTGCCATATACCAAAAAAGAACAAGTGACTTTGATTGAGATAAAAAAACCGCTCGCTCCTGTCGACGCAGAATGTTTCGCTGCAGCAGTCAGCTCGTAGCCACGACCGGTGCAACTTAGCTGAACCTTACCATATAAAAAGACAATTGTTTTCGCGTATACAATCCTGAAATAATATTACCTATGTGTTCATGGTTTAAAACTGTTATATATAAAGTTACGTTTTTGATTAATAAGACCGCGATCGACACTGAAGCAGCACGACCGTCGACGCAAGGTGTAGTATCAGTTTTTATCTTAAATAAAAACTGGCCAAGTGCGAGTGAGAGCCGTGCATCGACATGGTTCCGTACCACCACAGAACAGCCGTAGCTCGACTCGCACTTCGATAGTTTTTATTATTTGTTGTTTTACTATAGAGCTTACACTACGTTTTAAGTTTGAAGCTTGGACGTATAACCTTTTTTTTCGTTTGTTTAAGAAAAAAGAACAATAACATGTTTCTTGTATGGAGATAGGGTTGCCAACATAACACCTAATCCATAACAAACTTTATATTCCTCTGTAATACTTTTCAATAAAAATAAAGTATCTATAATACTGATTTTGACAACCATGCAGTGTAAACATGACATTGTGTTTCAATTAATGCTCACAAAGAATATACTAGTAACATTAAAAATTAGTATTTCTCGTACATCGTAATCATGGATTACTGTTTGAGTTCGAGCCATCTCAGCATGGACCCATTTGGTTCTTTTCTGTGATGTATGCAAATGGTGGGACGACCGGATAAGCTTCGCATTATTATATATTCATGTTGTCGTATTTTTATGTGCAATGTAAACGTACAGACGGACGAACGGATGGACATGATGAAGCTACTAAAAATATGTATTCAAAGCACTAAAAAAATTAAATACTATTTATATTTCACAAATACTCTGTAATATTTTTCTGCAATATTATATACAAAGTTGGACAGACAGATTCCGAGGGCTAATTAATGGGTTTTTCCCTAGGGTTCCTAGAACCCAATGAACGGAAACGGAACACTTATAATTTCATCAAGTCGGGGCGTCCGTCTGTGTGTCGAAGGCACTTAATTCCGCCATCTTAGCCTCTATTTTGATTAAATATTACAAAAAGCTTTTTTATGTTAACCGCCATTTTATATTTAATGTATTTTTATGTAATTGTAATTAAATTGAGAAAAAATACTTAACGATACTTTTTTATGTATATGCGCCACCCCCGCCCTCTTTCTTACACGCACACAGAGCAAGTTTCTTTCCGAGCATGCATGTGTCAGTGTCGCTTCTTCTAGTTTGAGGTTCCCTTTTGTGCGTAGGTATCTCGGCATCTAGGCGGCGCGGCGTATCAAGTTTGAGTGTAAGGAATTTACTTTATGCCTAAATACATTGAGATACACTATTGCCTAAATTACTCGGCCTCTATGTGGCATATTATGATGAAACATGCACCCGATTTAAAGTTAGACCTCTGGCAATTCAACTCTGAAATCCGCATCCAATTTCGTGTACTTGTTAGCTGTTTGTTGTGCGCGTTCAAACATACAGATAGACAAACATGTTTTTTTAAAGAAAACTGTTTTGGCTTCCATTGCTCTTATAAGGATCCCAGATCCCAGAATCGTATTAATTATTCTATTATATCAATTGATTATTAATTAATCTTCTTTTTTCTTGGAATCGATATTTAATAGATCGATTTGCTTCATCGACATCTAATATCATATTGAGTAGTTTCTTAGAAATATTAAACATGCGGTTGAAAGTAAGTTCTGTAAGGTTTTCGAGAGTGCTGAATTTCTACTAATTTTTAGATATATATCCCGTAGCCCTAAACGTGTTAAATATATGTATATAAGAATAAGTGGCGGCAATATAACAGAAGCTGCAGCTAGACGGTGGTGTAGAGTGTCCGCTGCTCCAATTTCTTCAATGTGATTGTTACTTAGTGTAATACGAACCTACAGTTGGGTCTAGAAATGCTCGGTGCGTTCACCGAGTGCCGTTTCACAATGTCTATATATTCCTTCTTAAATTTTTATTTGCTTTCGTTTGAATTCCTCGTTCTTTAGGGTCTTTTATCCCGAAAGAAAAAGCCTAGTTTATATGTACAAATTTACATTTTCATGTTTATGAGGTTTACATTTACATATACGTTTTTATAAATAAAAACAGGACAATTGCGAGTTGGACTCGCGCATCGAGGGTTCCTTCCCTCCAACATTTACGTAATTTACGAACACAAACAAAAATAAGCGGTCACCTATCCAAGTACTAACCAAGCTCGACGTACTAGGACGTACCCCCTTTAAATTTTAATTTTTTTATTTGTCAGATAATCCCCCATTATAACACATATTCTGTGAAAAATTCAGGCTTCTGCATAATTCAGTCTAATTATTCAGTCAATTTGTACTCAGAAGGGCCCCTTGTAGGAAAGTTTTGGGGTAGTTTTAATTTCTTTCATTCTACACGTATTTTGGGGTGCTGAATCCGAATCTAAGGTTGGCTAACAAAATTTCGTTACGGAACATTGAAAAAATTGCAAAAAAAATTAAAAAAAAAAACTGCTTTTTTCCGGATTTTTGCTGAAAACTCGGAAATTATTAACTTTTAGTAAAAGGCCTGTTAGCAGAAAAATAAAGTTCTTAAAATTCTCTACAAATATCAGTATTTAGTTTTTTTTTTAGAAAAACCGTTCGGTCTGAAGTGCGAGTTGAAAATTGGCATATTTCAGCGGTCTGTGCAAAACCCACTTTTTACATTCTAAAACTTTATTTTTCAATAAGATGCTGTCAGTGAATTTCACTTAGTTTTTAAGTTGATTTCAATAAAGACGGAGGACACGGAGAATTCATAGACCGGGAGATAGTGACAGAAAATACTGGGTCATTTGTACCGGTATGGCGGTTCTTCAGGGGCCATTTGGAACCGTCCAAAAAGTATGGCATGGTGATGTTCGTGAATGGCTACTCGACGATGATTAGCTGTGCAAAAATTAGCTTGGTAATAATGGTTGAATTGTTTTTTTTTTTAAATTAATGTGTTTGCGTCGGTATGGCGGGCTGTAAGTCACATCTAATAACTTCTTTCTTGAAGAACTCCATACTGTAGTCCTTGCAGAAAACCTTGGCAGGGAGCTCATTCCACAACTTAAGCGTTCGCGGGAGGAAGTTTCTCTGAAACCGCACTGTACGCGACCATTTAGGTTCTAAAGTGTGAGAATGAATTCCCTGCCGATGGCGAGCGGTGCGATGGTAGAAAGTAGCCGTGGGCATCATTTCGAACAATTCCTCAGAACACAACCCATTGTACAAGCGGTAGAACACACACAGTGAGGCAAAGTCCCTCCTCAGACTTAAGTGCTCGATACCGCAAGTGAGTTTGGGATCGTCGACAATTCTCACAGCCCGTCATTGAACCGAGTCAAAAGGGTCAAGCTGGTATCCGGGTGCACCTGCCCAGAGATGGCAGCAGTTCTCCATATGGGGCCGAACTTGCGACTTGTAAAGTAACAACCTTTGCCCCGACGTGAAGTACTGCTTCGCTCTGTTGAGTACACCAAGTTTTTTGGACGCCAGCTTTACCTTATCTTGTAAATGATCTCGGAACTGAACATCGCTGGAGATGTCGACACCAAGGATCCCAATGCTCTTGGAGATGGAGAGGGGAGTGTTCTGGAATTGTGGGACCACAGTGAATGGAGTTTTCTTAGCGGTGAACGCGCACACTTGTGTCTTTGTAGGGTTGAATCGGACCAAGTTTACCCGTCCCCAGTCAGAGACCTGGGACAGTGTGGTCTCGATTTGAGATACAAGTTCTCCGCGGTTTTCCTCCACAAGGGAACGAGGGATGTTTGCACGACCCGTGTAAAAAGTGTCTCCAGTACTGTCATCTGCATAGCAATGTATGTTGTTGATGTCCAACATGTCATTGATATGCAGTAGAAACAGCGTAGGAGACAGCACAGAGCCTTGCGGGACACCAGCATTAATGTCCATGCTATCAGAGCAACTACCGTCAACTACAGTTCGTATGCGTCTGCCGGACAAAAAGCTAGCCACCCATTTGCACAAACCCTCGGGCACTCCGTAAGATGGCAACTTCGATAGAAGACCGCGGTGCCAGACCCGATCGAACGCCTTCGCTATGTCCAGGCTACATGCCAATGCCTCCCCCTGACTCTCAATGGCTAGTGCCCATCGGTGTGTGAGATACACTAGAAGGTCACCAGTCGAGCGACCGTGGCGAAAGCCATATTGACGGTCACTGACCAGATCGTGTACTTCTAGGTATCTTAGAAGCTGTGTGTTGATCACACGCTCCATCACCTTAGAGAGGAGAGAGGTAATAGCGATAGGCCTGTAATTCGATGGATCTGATCTATCGCCCTTTTTGGGCACCGGGTGCACATTCGCAGTCTTCCATGTAGACGGAAATTGCCTAGTGTGGTAGGAAAGCGCGAAGAGGCGCGTGAGTACAGGACATAACTCAGGAGCACACTGCTTAAGCACCACTGCTGGTATACCGTCTGGCCCACTCGACTTATGAACGTCTAGAGAAAGCAACGCCCGCCTGACCTCCCGCTGCGTTATGGAGATTTCCGGCATGGACTTACCGCACCACGGTATAGTAGGTGGTACAGCGCCTTCATCGTTCATATTCGAGTTCGAGGCAAAGAGACTGCCCAGTAGATCGGCTTTCTCTTTAGCACTATGGGCCAAGTCACCATCGGTCTTTCGCAGTGGTGGTAACGACGACTGGCAGAAGTTCCCTTCGGCAGCTTTGGCAAGCGACCAGAAAGCACGACTCCCAGAAGGATAGCTCGCAAGTCGCCCACCTATTTTGCCGATGAATTGGAATTTTGCTCTGGCAGTTGCTTTCTTACTGAACCTCGAGGCAGCATTTAATTTGCGTTTTAACTCAGAAATATTCGGATCCTTATTATAACGAGCCGTGGTCCAAGCCTCATATGCATTTTGCTTAAGAATTTTAGCTTTTCTGCAAGACCTATTAAACCACGGTCGTTTTTTGACGCCGGCAGCTACTCGCGGGTTAGGAATATAGCATTCCATACCAGCAAGGATTGTCTCAGTGACTGCGTACTACAGTGACGTCAGGATCTTCTGAGTTAAAGCAGATCTGCCTCCACGGGTACGATGCGTAAAATTCACGCAATCCATCCCAGTCTGCCGACTTATAGTGCCACACACGACGCCAGTTAGTTGGCCCAGAAGGATCAGGTTGTGTGCATGACACTTGAGTCCGAACGAGACAGTGGTCCGAGGAGCCAAGAGGCGCATCCACTGAGCATTACGCTACCGCCTACACGGAGAAAAAACTTTAGTAGCCACAAGTAAATAATACTAATAATCACTAAAATATTTGTAATTCCGAGGACAAGTAAATTACACTGACGGTTACCAATGAGTTTTACTTATTGTGTTTACTAAAAGGAATAAAACTAGTCTTGTTGGAATAACAGTGTTGTTTACTAAAAACAAGTAAAATCTATTGGAATGAAATAACGTAACACGCTTACAATAAGCGTTTGAACTGATAGGTGCTGATGAACCTCTGTGATGCGAAGCGTATGGTTGAACAACTGGTTCGTGTACCTACCTGGCAGATGAAGGGCTGCGGCGGAAGGTGCGTCAAATTTGTTCGCTTCCCGCCAGTTATGCCTGGAGAATGCCTGGGTCTACTTCAGTTGCGATTCTGTTTGTATATATGCGAACTATCGAAGATATCGTCATACTTGATTCGTAGCGGTACCATTATGATGTTTGTAATTAGTAAACTTCACTAATTCTTAGAAAGGTGTTTATAAACGTTAATTGGCCTTCACTGTAATCACAAGTAGTGTTTTATCTTCCCACTTTAATAAAACTTTTTGTGATCTTTCTTTAGTAAGATTTGTAACATTCTGTAATCCGAAGTACAAATTATTATTTTCGGAAAGTAATAAACTATGTTGTAGTTATTAGTTTATGAAATTAATAAAATGTACTTAAAATTATATTGTTTTGCAATTGCCAGAAAAAAAAAATGTTGAAATTAATGAAATTTTGTATTAACGCATTTTAATAAACAGGTTTTTAATTCGAACAATATCTTTTCTCTCTGTGTACATTTTGTTAAGGACTATCGAAAAATACAAGGATTTTTGTGGTACAAATCGTTTGACACTCGTAATTTATCTGTCACGTTCGACTAACACCCACGTGATTGGGCCGCCGGTACCAGCGCTATGACCATCATTTTTCTTTTCGTCATTACGTAGTTAGACCCCAGAAGAACCGCCATACTGGTACAAATGACCCAGTATTTTCTGTCACTATCTCCCCGCCTATTTGTTCTTTTATATTGTTGAACAGCTATTATACCTATAGTTAGATTGCAGTTGCAAGAAAAGTAAAAGATCTCAGTTAAGGGCTCTTCACATTCCAATGTAAAAATGTGCTAACTTTCTGTAGTATGTGTGTGTAAATTCTTAAAGTCCTGCAGAAGAACTTGCAACCAGTCATTGAAGCTTTCAAAGAACCTAACGCACATCAAGATGAGATTGCCACAGCAGGAAACAAGTTATTAACGGCTTTAAACATTGCCTCATTACACCCCACCGAAGCTGCTGCACGAGAATATTCACTAAGAGTTACTATCAGAAGCAACTGTGGTTATCCGGTCAAGCCACACCGGACGAGCAACAAAAAGACCCAAATGAGTGGGGGCGGAAAAAACTAGCAGTGGTCTCGTGCCAGTGCCAACCATTGTACTTTGGACCCTGCACCAAACTCAATACTTCGGTACATTTCTTGTGAATGTAAAAAAAGCTGCCAACGCAATTGTGGATGCAGGAAGGTGGGCTTCCATTGTTCCCCAATCTGCACATCATGCGAAAGACTGTGTGAAAACGCTGAGCCCCGGAAGATAGCTCTGACATAGACGTAGAAGAGACCACCATGCGGAAGGTAGGTCGAATCTCAAAACTTATTTTGTAGTCATTCATCTCTCCTTGATTTATGATCACAAGTTTTCAAAGAGAACGACCCCGTCGCTGACGATGAAGCAATCAGACCCTGAACTAGATCCCGTTGTCATCGAAGAACCTCAGCACGATGCTGAAGGTATATTTAATCTCACAATCTATTTAGCAATCCTTCATCTTTCCTAGAGAAATGATCACAAGTCGTTTTTACATCAACTCTTTTATTTTCAAGAAAAACGACCCCTGAAGCTGACGATGGAACAACCAAAACATATGCCGGGACCCATCGCCACCAAAGAACCTCAGCCAGAACCTTCTAAACAACAACGGCTCATATAATTTTTAATACTTGTATTTGCGTTTTTATAATAATATATGATCATAAGTAACAATATTTTAAGTTTTATTTTGTTAGAGTCCTAACTTTTTTGATTCTGAATTTTGAGTTCTGAGCTTTGTTTTTTTTAAAATTACTTGTGCAGAGAACTGGGAGAAGTTTATCAAATGACAGCATTTTAATAAAAAATAAAGTTTTAGAATGCCAATTTTCAACTCGCACCTGAGACCGAACGGTTTTTCTTAAACAATAACTAAATACTGATATTTGTAGAGAATTTTAAGTTCTTTAATTTCTGTTAACAGGCCATCTACTAAAAGTTAATAATTTCCGAGCTTTAAGCAAAAATTCGGAATAAAGCAGATTTTATTCACTTTTTTTGCAATTTTGTCAATGTTCTCTAACGAAATTTTGTTAGCAAACCTCGGGTTCGGACTCAGCACCCCAAAATACGTGTAGAATGGAAGAAATCTGAACTACCCCAAAACTTTCCTAGTAAAAACACAATTTGACTGAATTATAAAAGATAGAGCTTTTTCGTGGTCAGACAGACAGATGGACAAACAGACAGCGTAGGCTTAGTAATAGGACTCCGTTGGCACCCTCTGGGTACGGAACCCTAAAAATGATCTCATTTATATCGTTCATATCTTGATCCACAGTTGGCGCTTTTATACTTGAATAGACATAGTAAGTAGAACCTACAACTACAAAGAAAAAGCCCGTGGGAATAATTAAGATCTTCGCACCTGCTTTGTCTGCAAGTAATATCACTGTTTATAGTCCAGGAGCCACCGCCGGTTTTTTAAGTGATTAATAATAGGCTGAATCTTCGTGAGTAGGTTCGGTTCGACGAGACGCCCAGATTTTCCCCTTTAGAAATTCTCGATAGAGCTAATGAAGTGCGCAGGTGTAAAACATGTCAATTTGGTGGGGTGTCGAAATTGTCTAACAGTAAGTTTTTTATTGAAATGTTAAGATAATTGGACAATAAACTTGGAAACTCAATTTCCTACAAAATGGATGGTTTGACTAGAGCGTCCTCTACTCCAAACATGGCCAAAAAACGAGGACATATAAATTATTCATAACCAGCAGATTTTTTGTATGCATTTTAATAAATATTTATATAATCTATGTAGTCCCACAAACGTTAGTGTTACGATTTCCCAGTCCTACGTTTGGTAATTGTCCATTCCACGGTAACATTTTTTCATTAATAACCGTAGGACAAAAAAACACATGTTAAAATAATGCATGTTTTGTGTAAAGCAAACAGTGTCCTACCAGAAAATGTTTATGTATCACTAGACCTACAAGAATATTCAAAATAACATAATATGTATGCTATATAGCATCTAAGCTCAAAATAGCGTGGTTGCACAAGTGGAGTGAGTCTGTTTTTTAATACTACCAAAGTGGCAAACAAGCTTACAGTCTGCCTGATGGTAAGCGGTCACCGCAGTCTATAGACGCTTGCGACACCAGGGGCATCACTCGCGCGTTGCCGACTATTCAAATTTCTTCTGTAGAATTATAAATATTGCATGTACCTATGTAACTACAGGTGTTAAGTAGGTACCTAATCGTCCAAACACACCTTCAAAGATAGCTCGATAAATATAATGATGTCACACCCACTACGCAATGAAACGTACGTCACTATCAAAATAAACATCAACAATTACTAAAAAGCTAATATTTATGTTCTATATCTATATGTATATAGAAAACACATTATTACTGCCTAAAGCCATCTGGTCGGTATGTAATCGTGGTCGTGGCGTGGTGTTTCACAAACGGCTCCAACGACTTTGATTAAATTTAGATTGATTAAAATCGAGTCAATTCAGATAAGTGATATCTTAAGAGGCTATGCTAGTTGAGTAACAACTTTTTTGGCAAAGATTTTTCTGGATCTGTTAATTACATCTGTCTAAAATTTAATAACTGTTTCCTTCGAAATATAGTTTAAGTCCTAATTAACGTGAAAACACGATTAATTAACTTTGACCAAAAAAAACTGACCCTTTTTTACTGTTTTTTTAAGTTTTGGGAAAGAAATCTTCTAATCTGATAGCAATGATGTAGGTATAGTAAAATAATAATTTACTTCATGTATTACAATGAAAATCTCAGTGAAGCTGCACTACTCATGCACGCTTAGCTACATATCGCGTCCTCCTTGTTTTTACTCAAGTCTTTGTCACGTACTATTACCACTCGATTACGTACGTACTACTACTATTTAAGGAAAAAATAATCTTACCAGGACAATGGAGGGATTTATAAATGCCGTGAATTTACGAAGGAAGTTTGGTCATTCAAGTTTAGTCATCAAAGTTGAGACCAATGTATTAGTTTGCTAATATCCTTATTAGTATGTCTTACGACAGTTTGTTGCTTGTTACTTGTACACGACCTTTTAAGGTCGATAAACATTAAATGCGATTTTTCGGAGGCAGTTAAGAGGCAGGTAATACACACTGAACAGATTTGAAATCTAGAGTTTCTCCATCACATACGACTCAAAGCGTTGTTTTAATTAGTAAATTTGTTGTTTATTCTATGTACTCTATCAGATTTTTTTTGTATACATTTGATTTACTGTGCAGTATCTGGCGTTACATGCCCGGCCGGACCTTAAAATATTGCCAAATACAACAGTTACCGGATCTTAACCACCACATTCCACTCCAGTTCTAGTACATAAGTATTTCTATAATATAATACGAACCAATCCCTTTTTTTTTCAAGGCAGAAATAGAAGAGTGATTTTATATTAATTTTTATGCCAAATAGCTTTTATTTAATTATGTGAGACTTATTGGGGCTCCTGCAACTGTCAAAATGTAACTTGTGTAACTTTTCCTTTTTGTAATTATGGTCTCTAATGCGCGCCCCTTTTTTAGTAAAACCATGTTCAGATGCATTGAACTATAATTACGTTCCTACTAACTAGAGGAGACACAAGACACCTCACTGTCTCAATAATTGCAGGGGGCTCAGTTAGCTTTGTCACTGGCTGCAACAGGCATTCCCGCGTAAGGTACGTGACTTATTGGATGTTTTCAGATAAGGCGTTATATTGTGCTCGCGCGATAGATGGTCCTCAACCTCTGGCTGCATACAAGGAAACACTATCTTATACTAGAATTTAGTCAACTGTCACTTATTTGTCTCGAGTAGGTAATTCATATTACTTTGTTAAAGACATCGAATACTACTGCATGAAATTGAAATTCAAATTTTTAAACAGCCCTCTTATTTTGGTATTAAACCAAAAATGTAATCAACAGTAGTGAAAGTAATATTTAAGACATATAAATCGCAATTCTTGGATTTTTCTCGACCCTACTGCCTTTACAGTACCGAACCGAATTCCCAAAATTCTGCCATCCTTTAGAGACTTGTTTATATCAGAAAATCTTTTTGAAATCGGTTCGAACGGAAGAAACTATAAGAAGAAGTTATAAGAATAGGGATTTATTGATTATTGATTATTTAAAATCCTAATTTAATTTTTTTTTAAACTTTATAAAGTACCGGGAATTATATTTTGGGGGATAAATCGATACCAGTAATTCCCGGTAGCATGCCCTAATGTTCCTCAGTAAAAATAATAATAATGAAAATAGAATTGAACGATAAGATAAGCACCCTTGTCCTTCCTAACAAACAAACAAACCTTTCATTTTCTTTTTAGAATTTCGCTCATAATCATGACTCTCTTCTCTCTCATAATCTGACCTTTAACAAGGGGTCCTCGTATATGACCTTGACTTTGACTACAACTAACTATTTGCTTCCGTTGCGTGCAAATATACAATGCAATAGATTATCGAGGATTTCAGTTTATTTAGGTAAATGGTAGATAATTGATTATGCAATGTCATGCAAGGGAAACACATTGTTACGCAAATTAAAGCTAGAGCTGCCTAGTAACTGTCGTCACTCGATGTGTCGGTAATTTGCCTTCATAGAAACCACTTTGAACATCACTATATTTGGCCCTAAATTTGGTTATTGGCATGTGATTTCTACGACAACTCCTTGATTATACTAAAGTTTATTATTAGGTTTGTCTATGGCAATGTTTTTCAACCCTTTTTGATTACTCCCCATGACTGTAATATAACTACCAGTTTCAGTGTTTTTTATTGAATTTTCCTTCCATTGGGAGTATATAGTACACTGTGCAATGCAAAATACTTTCTAGACTGAAAGCTGACAATGGGCATAGATCGATATTGAATCCTGTTTTGAAGCCCGTATGTTATAATATAACACATACTAGCTTTGACGGTTCAAAAGTGTTTGGAAAACAAATCTTATTTGTTGCGTGAGTGTTTTGACTTTGTACTCTCGATCGATTTTGTCTCCAATTATCCCTATTGGATGTTACTCTTTTACAAACAAAAAGACTTTTCAAATTATCTATTAAGTAGAATCTATCGTTGTTTTTTTACATAACAATTAATCATGTTGTGCATGTGTGTATTTGTCTTTGTTTTGGAAAGATCTGTGGTTTAATAATGATTTTTCCATTATTAATCATACCAGTTGTAATAAATATGATGTTACTCATACAAAGAATCTAGGAACCTAAATGTAGGTGTGTTTATTACAAATATTGATATTACGCAAGCGTGATATGCACTTATCGCTGCAATGCGCTCGACATAAAATTTATTCGTTTAGTGATACTGATATCTTTCACGCTTTGGATTGTAATTCTTGCTTCCTTTCTTTGTAATAATGCGATACCTACAAATTACAAATCAATATTGTCTTTCGAAGCGGCATGCTTTATAACCTTGGCGCAACTACAGTGGTAGCAATGATAAAATAATAAATGCATAGGTGGAGTTTACTTATCTATGTATTACAAATGCTATGGTATTTACGCGTCTCCTTTAGTGTTTCGTAGACCAATGGCAGAAATGAATCATTATAGTTAGGCCATGTACGTCTATTCTCCTTTTTGTATAGTATTTGCATCCCTGTTTGTATAGGCTTCTGCAATTTTACAAGCTTTTATTTAGTTTAACCTGTTCCGTCGATCTCGTTAGTTAATTTTGATCCACTGTCTTCGATGACTCTCAAAACCACCCCCTGTGTCTGGGATACGTCGACTCACGCTTGACCAGAACTACCACGTGACATCACTGTAGGTTCTGTGTAGTTTTGTTAAGTATTTATATCATTATCGTAATGGGTCTATCGTATTTTTCCGTTCATTAGTTATTCTTATTTAATTACAATGTCGTGAGTGCGATAATGATGTTTGTGGTGACATTCCTAATACCTTTTTAATTATATTTGTACTTGTAAGATAAATCGTATATATATAGGATAGTCGAGAGTATTCGAGTTACAATTTATCATCAAGTGATTGAATTCATCCTGTGTGATACTGAGGCTGGTTCTATTTACTTCAAAAAAAGCTATGGAGGTATGTGTTTTTTTGCTTTATAATTCTTTATCTATATTTATTATATATATTACAGACCCTCAAAACTATGTGTTTGTTTGAATGTCTATTACTTAAACCAATTTTGTTTAGGTTTTCACTTTAGGCAAATTTTTGATTCAAATTATTATACAAATATGTTTTTAAAGCATAGGCTTATTTTATTACAGAATTCAACATTTAACGTAATGGAAGAAAACACGTTCAAGCATTACTACTACGCTACATCGGATGATGAGCAATCAACTGAGAAGGCCTTAGAAACAACAAAGCTCAAACGGTCTCGTCGAAATAGTATCGACTCATTCTTTGAGGGGACCAATCAGAAGAAAAAGAAACTCAGCTCTACAGTGGCGAGATCTTCAAAAGATGGTATCCCTGGTGTCACATACTTGTCTACTAATAATGATGATGGGGCTCATGCTACACATTTGATAAAAATTGAGGTGTATGACCTCATAAAATTGAAAAAAGTACCAGTAGATGAACATTGGAAACACTCAGAAGTGAGGATCAAATATTATACGGATACAAAAGATGAAAAATATGAGCAAACGAAGGGTATCATATTTGATATCACGAAGCAAATAGCAGAAACCAATAACTGTAAAAAATACTTTTTTAAAAAGTAATCTCTAATAGCTAAATTATTTTATAAGAACCATCCTTACAAAATTTTATGAGTATCTAATTGATAAGTAACGAGCAACTATTAATTAACCATCAACTAATATAGTAATCACCTTATCGACTTGTATATATAAGAGAAAAATCGAACATTATATTTATTATTAATTCATCATTCACAAGCAAAGCTAAACTGGTTTATTTCAACCATGTCACTAGAAAGTGTTTTTTTTCAAAATGTTTTTGAAGAAGAAGAAAAAGAACTTATGAGAGCGTGTGAGAATTATGAAGATAATGCTCTGGAAAATCCGTATTATGACACTTCACTGTTTAACATCTGTAAAGAAGTTGAGGAAACATTCAGGTATACATTCTAACTATACTTATTTAAATTTTATGTTACATATTTGTGTTCTTATATTAACATAAGCATGTTATATCTACAGAAAATCTTCAATTCAAGTCGGTCGAGGTTTGAAGAGACAAGCTGATATTAGTGTTGAAGATTTACAACAAGCATCGACGTCATCATCTGCCAATACAACACATAGACAGAACGTTATGTGTCAAATATGTGAATTACAGGTTAGCCAAAGGTTCTATGCTCAGCACTTACGATCTAAGGAACACAAAGAAAAATGTCTTATTCATAATCATAATTTACATAATGTCTCTGTTATATCAGTTGCTTTTGGGTCTCGGGTCTTAACGTATAGAATTGTATCACCTAAAGCTAATGAGTCACTTAAAATACAAACTCCTGAAGTATTCATAGCATCAATTAAAGAGTCGATACTATTTCTTATTCAGGAATGTTTAAAAGAGTTAACTATTGTTAAAGTTGATTTTATTATTCATGCAGATTTTGAACAGGAAACAAAAGATTTAAAAAATTCTTTCGATTTTCAAACAAAAAATTGGACTATTTCTTTAGGGGACGAATTAGAAAATTATTTAGAAACTTTAAGCGAAGACATTAAAAATAAAATGAGTGATTTCGAAGCAAAAGATAGTGGATGGACTTTAAAAAAAATTCAGTTCTTAGAAATGAATGTTAATAAGTTCAATCCCTTACGAGGGTCTTCGTTTATTGAATTACCTTTAGATATTAAGCGTAAAAAAGCAGTCATAAATGTAAAAAATAACGATCAACAATGTTTTAAGTGGGCTTTATTATCCGCACTATATCCTGTAAATAAAAGTTCTGAAAGGGTATCATCATACTTGAGGAATCAAAATAGACTAAAGTTTAATAATATACAGTTCCCAATCAAATTATCGGATATACCCAAGGTAGAAAAACAGAATAACATTAGTATCAATGTTTTCGGATTAGAATTTAACAAAGAAAAAAAATGTAATACCATCGTTGGACCATTATATTTTACAAAATGTCGTAAAGAATTACACATTAACTTATTATTTTTAAACAATGGTTCAAATGGTCATTATTGTTTTATAAAAAATTTATCACGCTTGGTTAGTAAACAAATAACAAATCGAAATAATGCTATTCATATCTGTGATGGTTGCCTTCTATATTTTAAATCTAAAGTTAATTTAATTAATCACCAAAAACATGACTGTGCTCATATTGTTACTGAATTACCAGGAATTCATAAAAAAGGAAAAGATTGGTTTAATCGGGAAACAAATAATGATGAAATCTATTTTGATAAGTTTCAAAGAAAATTAAAATTACCTTTTGTAATATATGCAGACTTTGAAGCTCTTTTAAAACCCGTCACCTCATGTGACCCTGATCCATCGAAGTCATATACAAAAACAATACATGAACATGAAGTTTATAGTTATGGATACTATATAAAATGTTCGTATGATGATAAGCTGTCTACATACAGAACATACACAGGGCCTAATTGTGCAAAAATGTTTATGGAAAGCATTTACAAAGATATTAGCAATATACATAGGATAAATTGTTTTCAAAAATGTCCACTTCCATTAACTAACGAAGAGAAGGAATCTATTAGACAATCGCAATTATGTTATATTTGTGAAGGGCTATTGGGTGATGACATCACAGTAGACTATGATTGGAATACTGGTAATTTTAGAGGTGTTGCTCACGAATTATGTAGTTCAAAGTATCGTGTTCCCTTTTTCATTCCCATTCTATTTCATAATCTAAGTAATTATGATGCTCATTTTATTGTTCATGCTTTGAATTTTAAAGATGGAGAAATAGATATCATTCCGCAAAATAAGGAAAAATATATTTCATTCTCAAAAAAACTTAATATAAGAGGTCATTTAGTACATTTGCGGTTTTTAGATTCCTTTAAATTCATGGCCAGTAGTTTAGATAGTTTAGCTAAAAATCTAAAAAAAGATCAATTTATAGAATTAAGAAAACAATTTCCAAACGAAAATGATTTTAATAAACTTATTAGGAAAGGTGTTTTTCCTTATGAATTTGTTAATTCTTATGAATCCTTAAAAGTTACAACTCTTCCAGATCAAGACGCTTTCTTTAACTCTTTAAGTAATACCAGTGTCTCAGATGATGATTATAAACATGCTCAAAATGTTTGGGTCCAATTTAAATGTAAAAATATGTTGGACTATTCCAATCTATACTTAAGAACTGATGTAATGTTACTCACTGATATTTTTGAAAACTTTAGAGAAATTTGTATTAAAACATATGAACTCGACCCTGTACAATATTATACCCTTCCAGGATTAAGCTGGGATGCAATGCTAAAATGTACTAACATAACACTGGAATTATTAAAAGACTTTGATAAAATAGCATTCGTAAAGTCTGGTATAAGAGGTGGTATTTCACAGTGTTCTAACAGATATGGAAAGGCAAATAACGAGTACATGGGTGATTACAAAGATAACTTACCAAAATCTTACTTAATGTATTTTGATGCAAACAATCTCTATGGTTGGGCAATGTCTCAGTATTTGCCTGTAAGAGATTTTAAATGGGTTAACCCGAACATAGACTTCAATATATCAGATTCATCAGATATTGGATACATACTGGAAGTTGATCTTGAATACCCTGAAAATTTACATGATCTTCATTCAGACTTACCTTTATGCCCTGAAAACATTGTAATCGGTAACAGTAAAGATAAAAAATTAGTACCAAATTTATATAACAAAACTAAATATATTATTCACTATAGAAATCTGAAGCAATGTTTACAACTTGGTATGAAATTAATTAGAGTTCATAGAGTTTTACAGTTTGAGCAAAGTCCTTGGTTGAAGAAATATATAGATTTAAATACACAACTAAGAACTTTAGCTAAAAGTGACTTTGAAAAAGATTTTTATAAACTTATGAATAATGCAGTCTTTGGTAAAACTATGGAAAATGTTGAAAAACGTGTTAATGTGAAATTGTTAACCCACTGGGAAAACCATGGAAAAATTCAAGGTGCACAAAGTTTAATTGCTCGCCCTGAGTTTCATAGTCTATCTATATTCTCCGAGTCTTTAATTGCTGTACAATTACAAAAGACTAAGGTATATTTCAATAAACCATTTGTTTTAGGATTTTGTATATTAGAAATATCAAAAACATTGATGTATAACTTTCATTATAATTACATGAAAAGAAAATACAATAATAGTGTCAAGTTATTATACACTGATACGGATAGCTTAGTTTACCATGTATTTACAGATAATTTTTATAATGATATAAAATCTGACTTAGAATGTTTTTTCGATACTTCAGACTATTCTAGTGATAATGTTTATGGTTTCCCACTTTTAAATAAAAAGAAACTTGGATATTTTAAGGATGAGAACAATGGTAAAATATTTCGGGAGTTTGTAGGACTTCGATCAAAAATGTATGCAATGGACATTGAAAGTAAGGTTATTGCTAAAGCTAAAGGTGTAAATAAAAGTGTGACAAAAAAGATGAATTTGGAAAATTATAAGTTGTGTCTATTTAATAAAAATGTAAATGTTTCACAAATGTGTAGGATTCGAAGTGTGAAACATACTATTTTTACACAACAAATTAATAAAACTTGTCTATCCTGTAATGACACCAAGAGATATATTTTACCTAATTCAACAGATACATATGCTTGGGGTCATTTTAAGATTAACTTATAGTTTTGAAATAATAATAATATAGAGTATTAATTGTATCTGGTTTATGTGTGTTTAAAAAATGTAAGGTAATAACTATTATTAAGTAACCTAATGATTGTAATTTTTTTTTATTATTAATTATATTGTTTTTAATATATAAGTGTTTGTTTTTATTGCTTTCCTCCATATGAATTTGAACATTTTCAAAGAGAACACACATTAAAAATAATTATGATTCATTTTTATCATCCCTTTACAGTAATTGTAGCTGGCCCTAGTGGATGTGGTAAATCAGTTTTTGTTAAAAATTTTGTGAAACATGCTAATGAGATTTGCAATCAACATTTTTCTAATATTATGTGGTGTTATGATGAAATGCAACCGTTATACAACTTGAACAATGTTAATTATTACCAAGGTATTCCTGACCTCAGTATGTTTGATGGAGAACAACCACAACTAATAATAATCGATGACCTCATGCGAGAGTCTGATGGTCGTGTTGTTGACATATTCACAAAGGGTAGTCATCATAGAAACATTAGTGTTTTCTATATTACACAAAATATATTCCATCAAGGTAAAGGACAGAGAGATATTTCTTTAAACTCTAGTTATATAGTCTACTTTAAAAATCCACGAGATAAAACACAAATTCGTTACTTAGCACGTCAAGTCTCACCTGAAAACATTAAATTTTTGGAAGATGCCTACAAAGATGCTACTAGTGAACCTCATGGCTACCTAATGATAGATTTAAAACAGGACACAATTGATATGTGTCGATTTAAAACGAGAATATTTCCTTCTGACCAGAACTGCATTGTATATATACCTAAAAAAGGATTTAAATACAGCAAACATAATGAAATTCCAATCATTCATAAATAATGCATTCAAGAGTGACTACACTTTTAAAATCGTTGCATGTATTGAAACCAAGACATAGAAAAGCTTTACTTAAATCTTGTAGTAAAGAAGAAATAAATTTTATTTGTGAGTGTATTTACAACGTATTACAGGGTAAAATACCCGTCAAGGAAAATGATAAAAACAAATTAAAAAAATATAAAAATATATTGAGAAAGTTGGTGTGTAAAGGAAGAAATCTACTTAGAAAAAACGTAATTATTCAAAGGGGTGGTGCCTTTTTACCTATTATTTTAGGATCTGTTCTAAGTGCCTTGGTGAGTTCAATTTTAAAACCTTAGCAGGAAAAAAAAAGCAAAAATGGAACATGCTAAAAAAATGATTCTAATTGAACCTAATTTGATAGAAAAAATTAAAAAGGAAAATGAAACACAAAGCGCTTTAAATACTTTATCCCGTTTAGATGGTGAAATGAAAGATATTTTAAATAGTAATGTAGAAGATAGAGAAAAATGGATTTTGTATTTACAAACACTACAAAGGTATTTACATTTTACTGAAGTAGAACGACGACCATATCAAATACCAATTATAACCAAAACAGAAAGTTCGCCTAATTATAAAGATACTGATGTCATTAAGGAAACAGTCCTTGACACTGAGCAGGTATCAAACATAAAATCAAAAACCATAAATGATACTGACTTAACCCCATTTTATTCAAAGCAACAACTCTTGAAATTGATTCCTAAGACGTATATAAAACGAGGTGAATTACTAATAGAATCAATTTTTTCAAATAAAAATAAGGTAGATTGGGATACCAATGGAACTGTTAGTATCAATAATATGAAAATACCAGGGAGTAACATTATAGACCTGGTGAATGATACACTAAGACCACTTAAACACAGTGATCCAATTGGGTGGCAAGAGTTTGCATCAGCATTAAAAGAAATTAAAATACCATTAACTTATATTGGAAATCCAAAAAGACTAGAATATATTAATAAACTTTACTTAGGTGATATAAAAGAAGAAATTCCACTTAACAAATTGCAATCAGATAATAGTTTTACTCCTACTAAGACTCATTTTAACAAAATCAAGAAAAAAATAGACTGGGAAAAATGGACCCCCTATTAGAAATAAATCAGATTTACTATGATGTTTCTCATCCTGCTGGATATGGAGGTGTTAACAAACTCATCAACTCGTTAAAGGGAAAAATGACAGCAAAACAAGTGAAAAATTGGTTGCAAGAACAAGAAACTTACACATTACATAAACCTGTAAGAAATAGATTTCCTAGAAATAAGTACATTTTATCTAATTATAATGACTTGTGGCAGGTGGATTTAAGTGATATGCGCACTTATTCTGAATATAATGATGGTTTTAAATATATTCTGTGTGTTATTGATGTATTTAGTAAATATGCATTTGCTAGATGTTTAAAAAAAAAGAACTCTATAACTATAAAAGAATGCTTTGAAAGTATATTTAATGAGTCAAAATCCTTACCTAACCACATTCAGTCAGATAAGGGAACTGAATTTGTTTCTAAGGATGTGCAAAAATATTTTAAAAGTAAAGGTATAAACTATTACACCACTAACAATCCTGATATAAAAGCTAGTATCGTGGAACGCTTTCAAAGAACATTAAAGACAAAAATGTGGCGGTATTTCACACATCATAACACATATAGATATGTTGATATTTTAAAAGATTTGATTTATTCTTATAATCATAGCTATCATTCAAGTATAAAAATGTGTCCCAAAGATGTTAACTCAGAAAATATTATGACTGTTTGGAATAATTTATATGATAGAGATAAAGGGCAAAAGGCTATTCTAAACAGGTTTAAAGAAGGTGATTATGTTAGGATAACAAAACATAAACACATATTTCAAAAAGGATACGAGAGCAACTGGAGTGATGAAATATTTGTTATTACTTCAGTTATAAGAAGATCACCTTGGGTAGTTTATACGTTAAAAGATCTTCAAAATGAACCCATTACAGGTACATTTTATGAAAAAGAATTACAAAAAGTAATATACAACCCCACTCTCCCACATAAAATAGATAAAATACTCCACACTCGTTATTTTGGAAATAGAAAGCAAGTACTAGTGAAGTGGAAAGGTTATCCAAACAAATTTAATACTTGGGTATCATTAAAAGATATAGAAAAAATATGATTAGGGAAGATTTTTATTTAACTTTGCTCAGTAATAGTTCAATGGAATATTTTCCGAGTAATGCCACTACAAATTTTTCAACAAAACTTCCAAAACCTATAAAATTAGAAGGACAGTGGTCTGTTGGAGTTGTAGAATTTCAATACCCATGTAGTATGTTTACAGTTCAAGAGGGTGAAAATATAATGTATATTACTAAGAAAATGATAGTACCTTTGGATAAATCAATATCATCAGTTATTTATAAAAATCATATACCTGCAACCAATTATGATAATATTGATAACATTTTAAAAGCCTTAAACCTAAAAGAAAACTGTCGCTTTCATTATGATAAAGTTTCCCAGATGGTCTCCGTTCAAATTAACGATAAAAATATATCATCTTTAACGTTATCATCCAAGTTAAGTATTCAACTTGGCTTTGAACCAAAAACTAATTTAATAACAAAAAATGTTGGAAGATACCCACCCAATTTACATTTAGGATTACCTTCTCAATTATTTGTTTACTGTGATATAATTGATCCGCAAATAGTTGGAGATGTTATGACACCATTGTTAAGAATAATACCTTTAGACCCCGAGAAATATATCTATGGTGCTTATAAGATGCATGTATTTTCACCACCCCACTACTTACCAGTTATGCGAAGAGAATTTGATACAATTGAAATAGATATAAGAACAAACACTGGTAATAAAATACCATTTCAATTTGGGACCGCATATGTTAAACTACACTTTAAGCGATTATAATGCATAATAATAGTATTTGTCCCTATGAGCAATATTATTCACACCAAGCAGGATCAGGAATTGGTGTAATTTATAAAGGTGTACCACATCAACGTGGTCATGGAATAGGAAGCTTTTTAGGAGGCCTGTTTCGATCAGTACTACCTTTATTATCAAGTGGGGCAAGAGTAATTGGTAAAGAGGCTCTTAATGCTGGAGTGGGATTATTAAGCGATATGATAAGCCAGAAACCAATGAATGAATCTGTGCAAACACGGTTAAAAGATGTAAGTAGTAATTTAAAACGAAGAGCAGATGATAAAATTGAAAGACTAATGAATGGATCAGGTTATATAACGAAACGTCAACGTCGGATTCATTCCATTCCGTCAACAGCTTTGAAAGAGTTGAGAACTAGAAAGTATAAAATTAATAGAAATACTAAAGATATATTTTCAAACAAATAATGTCATTCTTACATAATCATTCATGTGAATGTATAAAATCGGAATTGGATTTATTTGCTTTACCAACAACTCAGACAAGTATTGAAAATGGACAATGGATACACTACAAACCTATATCATCCCTTACAGACGATGGACCAATTGAATTTCAAATTCCTGGTACGGGGGATGATTATATCGATTTGTCTCATACATTACTACATTTAAAAGTTAAAATTCGAAACCAAGATGGCACCAACTTAGCTGCTGCTACAGTAGTAGCCCCAACTAATAACTGGTTACACTCACTGTTCAATCAACTCGATGTGTATTTAAATCAAAAACTAGTATCTCCACCAAACAACACTTATGCTTATAGGGCATTTATAGAAACTTTATTAAACTATGGTCCAGCAGCTAAACAATCTCATCTGACTTGTGGACTATGGTATGAAGACACAGCTGGAAAAATGAATTCACTAGATGATTCTAATGATGGATTTAAAAAAAGGAATCAATTTGTACGTGAGAGTAAAGAGGTAGAAATGGTAGGACATTTGCATGGGGATTTGTTTAATCAAGAAAAGTTTCTGATAAATGGTGTTGAAATTAGTCTTAAACTAGTACGATCAAGAGAAAGTTTTAATCTTATGGCTGGTGCTGATGCTAAACTGAAAGTTACTTTTACTGACGCTACACTTATAGTTCGTAGAGCAAAAATTAGTCCAAGTGTATTATTAGCACATCAAAAAGTTTTAAGTGCAACGACCGCTAAGTATCCTATAACCAGAGCTGAAGTCAAAGTGCTCACAATACCTTCAGGAGTTCAGGGAAAAACGCTTGATAACATATTTATTGGTCAAGTTCCAAAAAGGTGTATAATAGGTTTTGTAAACAATGCTGCTTTTAATGGAAGTTTTAACAGAAACCCTTTTAACTTTGAAAACTATGGAATAAATACATTTAGTTTTATATAGATGGTCAACAAATACCATCAAAAGCTTTACAACCAATGTTTCACAACAATATATTTACCACAGCTTACCATACACTATTTTCCGGGTCAGGTATTCACTTTTTGAATGATGGTAATGCTATTTCTAGGGAACAATATGCAAATGGATATTGTTTGATGGCATTTGATTTAACTCCAGACTTATCAGCTAGTTCTACGTCTCATTGGAATCTTATTAGACATGGAAGCGTAAGACTTGAAGTTCGTTTTGAAGCAGCACTCATACAGGCGGATTCCCGATTCGACTCTTGTGTTGTGCGGTCGTGTTTTCGAGCGTCAAGTGCTCTTAGTGTGCTCCGTGCAGTGGTGACTCAGCTGGTGCGCATTCCTGTGTGGTGTTTTGCCTCAGCGCTGACGACCTCGAATTGTTGTTTGGTTTATTGCCCGCAATTCCTGGAAAATCGGCCTGAGTGTTGAAGCGCTGCTCGGCAGTGTGTATTGGCTGGGAAATTGCTTCTCGGCCCGCGCTGAGTGTGTTTGTGCGTTCTTCAACGCGCCCATAACCGAGTGTTTATCGAAGCGATACTGTGCGTTTTTGTGCGTGAGTGTGTGTTCTCGTAGTCGCGGAACTACTACGCATAGCGGTGACCCTCGCTTGCCTCTTTGACTGTTACCGGTTCGCCCGGTCTGAGTCCGGCTTTGTGTTAAATCGCTAGCGTAGTATTTCCGCTTCAGCGGTTCGCCGCTCCGTGCATTCTCGCGTTTTAAGTGTCGATTGCGTTTTAGTTTGTAGAAATCCAGTTCCGAGTGCTCAAGGGCTGGTGGGTGAGATCGTATAGCTCTTTTCAGAGTTGCGGTCTACCTAAAAGTTTCTCGTTCATAAACGTCTCGTTGCTGGGGGGAAACCTAACGGTGACAACGTAACCCCGGCCGTAGGAGTAGGAGTTAGGTACACACCAGGCAATCCGTAGCACTGCGGGGCGCCTGGCCACATTTAGGTATTCTTGCTCCTCGCCAGCAATGGTGGGGAGTCACTAGGCACACAAAAAATCTACACCTCGGTCACTCCCGCGATGGCCGAGCAACTCATTGGCTTGTCCCCGGACCAGCTAGGGGCAATCGTGCAAAATCTTGTTCGCGATCGCCCAGAGCTGGCCCACGCCATCTTCACGGCGTTGGGGCCTGCCCTCACTGCGTCCAGCACAATCGCGCCCTCCCCGTCCGTCTCATCGCGTTCGACTCCGCGCTCTCGCTCGCGCAATCGTTCGCGCTCTCTCTCCCGCGAACCCCGCGAACCCCGCAATCGCGACCCGCGTCTCGCTCGCCGCGCTCTTCGGGCCCCTGCGCCCATTCGCCCTCCCACTCCGGTAGCCGATGAGACCCCTTCTCGGTCTCTCGCTACCCCGCCCCCCGCAACCTCCGAAACCGCACCCCGGTCTCCAGCAGCCGTAATGTCCGCTGAGTCGGCGTTGTCTGAGGACGACGAAGGCTTCAAAGTGGTTGGCCTGGGAACCAAAAAGGGTAAAAAGCGGAAAAAGTCCGCCAAGTCTAAAAAGGCTTCGGCGGCATCCGCTCTGGAGTCTTCTACTCCTCCTCCCTCCGACTCTGAGGCTAAACGCCTCAAAGCGCCTAGCGCTTCCGCGTCCCCGTCCCCGTCCACCTCGGCGGCCAGCCCTGAGCTAGCCGCCATGGACACAACGCCCCCCGCCGCCACCTCTTCGCAGTCCGACTGTCCCACTTCGGGACGGAAGGAAAAATCTCCGCCGCCCATCGTCATCAAAGACAAGGGGGCCTGGCCGAACATTGCTAACGCTATGAAGGCCAAGCGTATCAATTATACGCACTCCCGCAATGATGCCGAGCGCGGCATCAAAGTGCAGGTCCCGACACCGTCAGATTTCCGAAATCTGACGGCCTTCCTCACGGCTCAAAAATATGAGTACCACACGTACTCATTGGCCGAGGAACGCGTTTTAAGGGCAGTCGTAAGGGGAGTCCCTAGGGAATTCTCCACCACGACTGTCCAGGACGACTTAATCGTCCAAGGCCTCCCCGTACGGGAAGTACATCGTATGTACAATGGCCGAAATAAGTCCGAGTGCTACGACATGGTGCTCGTTGTACTAGACCTAACAAAAGAAGGCAAAGCCATCTTTAACATCAAAGATGTTTGCAGCCTCAAAGGCATCAGGGTCGAGACTCCGCACAAGCGGTCGAACCCGAGTCAATGCCACCGATGCCAGCTATATGGCCACGCGCAGCGTAACTGCAGACGCAGACCGCGCTGCGTCAAATGTTTACGCGATCACGCCACTCCGGACTGTGATCGCGATCGCTCAAACGCATCCGACCCGGTCGCTTGCGTACTCTGTGGGAGTGAAGGCCACCCAGCGAATTACCGCGGGTGCCCCAAAGCTCCCAAACAGAGCTCGCGTAAACCCCATCAGGGTAAATCGCGCCCATCCGCCCCCCGCCAACAGGCTCCGCTCGTGCCTGCCCCCCTCCCGGCTGTCAACGCCTGGAGCCGTCCTCCAGCGCTAGTAGCGTCCAAATCGAAGGAGACAGACAAACTTTTGTCTGCTCTCCCCGGGCCCGTCTCAGTTACGGGCATTCCCTACCCCGCCCCTCTGATGTCCCGGGACATCCCGCGTCCAGCGCCCATGAGAAGTGCACCCGCACCTCTCGCGCATACGCGCCTTGCCCCCTCGCGCCCCTCTTTCGCGCTGCCCTGCAATGCCGTTCATACGGCCGAGCAGCAGCAGCACCTCGGCATTCTCGCCGAGATTTCTTGGGCCTTCGACGCGGCCAATTTCGAGATCGTGTTCGCCGAATACGAACAGATCACCGACTTCTCTCAAATGCTCGGCTTCATGGCTAGGCATCGCGATTTCTTCGCCGCCCTCCGCAGGGTAGCTCCAAAACCGTAGAATCAAAATGGATTGCACAACCGCGCGCGAAAAACCCCGGTCCGTCTCCATAGGCTATTTTAACGCCAACGGTCTCCGCAACCAAAGAGAGGAATTATCGCAATTCCTCTCGTCCCAAAAACCGGACGTCTTCCTCATCCAGGAAACGTTCCTAAAGCCCGCTGTCCGTACCCCTTCAATCGCGAACTATCGTACCGTCCGTAATGATAGAACTGCCTCCAATCTCGGAGGCACTCTCATCTATTACAGGCGCTCCCTGCATTGCTCCCCTATCGATCCTCCACCGCTTACGAATTTAGAAGCATCCGTCTGCCGCTTAGCGATGACCGGCCATCAGCCGATCATCATTGCATCGGTTTATCTCTCTCCCCTAAAAGACTTGCTCGAGAGCGACCTTCAGTCGCTCTTAAGTTTAGGCGACGCCGTCATTCTTGCCGGCGACCTAAATTGCAAGCATCGCCGCTGGAACTCTTCTGTAACTTCACAAAGAGGCAGACTCCTCGACGATTTAGTTGACAGACTAAACTTTGACATCATCGCTCCCATGACGCCCACTTACTTTCCCCACAATACTCGGTTTAACCCCGACGTACTCGACATAGCACTTCTAAAGAATGTAAGGCTAAGCTTTCGCTCTATAGAGGTGCTTGACGAACTTGACTCGGACCACCGCCCTGTCGTCCTCCGATTAGGTTTCCCTTCGGACTCTCCTCCCGACACTAGAACCGTGACGGACTGGGATAAATTTGGGCAATTGCTCGAAAATCCCAGCTCGCCACATCTAGATCGCGTTCCCAACGTTATCTCATCCGCGACCGATCTTAACGTAGCTATCGACTCACTCACTAGCCACCTGACCGCCACCGTTGGCGAGTGCTCACGACAGGTGCCGGTTGGTGATTATCACCACCTAATCCTGCCTCAGCACATCAGGTCGCTAATGACTGAGCGTAACGCGGCCCGCCGCGCTCGCGACCGCGCTCCCACTATCGAAAATAAAGCTCGCTTCAACGACTTACACCGCCGTGTAAGAACCGCTGTAGCTGAGCTCCGCGCCCAACGTTTCGGTGATCTTATGGAGAACATTTCTCCTTCTCACCAAGCTTATTGGCACTTAGCCAGAGCTCTAAAATCCGAAACCGCAAACTCTCTCCCTCCGTTAACTCGTCCCAACAATAGCGTTCCCGCGTTCAATGACGACGAAAAAGCGGATTGCCTAGCATCCAGCCTCCAAGCCCAATGTGCCTTAAGCACACAGCCTTTCGATCCCGATCACGTGCGCGAGGTAGACGGCGAAGTGGAGCGCAGAACTTCTCTGCCTCCACAAGACCCCCTGCCCCCTGTCACTGTCGACGAAGTCATACAGGTCATCAAAGACCTACGCCCCCGTAAGTCCCCCGGCGCAGACGGTATCTCTAACGATATCCTAAAGCGCCTCACTCTTCCCCTTATCTGCCTCCTAGTAGCGATCTTTAACGCTGCTATGGAACATTGCATCTTTCCATCTCAATGGAAAGATGCAATCGTTATAGGCATCCATAAGCCCGGCAAAGCTCGTACCGAGCCGTCCTCCTATCGCCCTATAAGTTTACTAAAGGCCCTTGGTAAACTCTATGAACGCCTCCTTCTCGCCCGCCTACGGAACTCTATAGTCTCCAGAGGCATTTTAATAGACGAGCAGTTTGGCTTTCGTGCCAAACACTCATGCGTCCATCAAGTCCTCCGCATAACGGAACATATTCTTACTGGCTTCCAGCCAGCATTAGGTAAGACCCGTCACACGGGCGCTGTCTTCTTCGATGTAGCGAAAGCTTTCGACAAAGTCTGGCACAACGGTTTAATTTTTAAACTGTACAACTTTCAGTTGCCAGATCGTCTCGTGCTCATCATACGAGACTATTTGTCGAATCGTAGCTTTCGCTACAGAGTTGAAGGCACTCTCTCCTCCCCCCGCCCCATAGAAGCAGGAGTCCCGCAAGGGTCCGTGCTCGCCCCCGTCTTGTACCTTCTGTACACTAACGATATCCCAAAAACGATAGGTACCCAATTAGCCCTCTATGCGGACGATACCGCTCTCTATACTACCGATAGGCAAGTGAGTCGAATCACTGAGAGACTCCAATCCGCTATCACCGCCCTAGGCGAGTGGTTTCGGAAATGGAGAATCGAGGTGAATCCCGACAAAAGCTCTGCCGTCCTTTTCACCACAGGCAGCCCTCCGCGGCCAACTTCCCTCTCTCTCTTCGGTCGTGCCATTCCCTGGCAAAATAAGACCAAATATCTCGGTGTGACCATGGATAGACGTTTGAACTTCCACGCTCACACCAAAATAGTCAGAGACCGAGCCGCTTTTGTCCTCGGTCGTCTCTATCCCATGATAGGCAAGTATAGTAAGATGTCGCTTAGAAATAAGCTTAATCTTTACACAACTTGCATCCGCCCCATACTAGCTTATGCTAGCGTAGTCTTTGCTCTGTCCAAGCGCAATCTCCACAAACTCCAGACCCTCCAAAACCGCTTTCTCAGAGCGGCCTCTGGAGCCTCTTGGTACGTTCGCAATGCGGACCTACACAGAGACTTCGAACTTCCCACGATTCCCCAGTACTTTAAAGACTTGGCAGTCCGCTTTTTCGAGCGTACGCAAAATCACCCTAATAGATTAGTTGTGCAATCCACGACGTACATTCCCCCCGATCGTCCCCGTCGCGGTCGTAAAACTATACTCAGGCGGCCTCGGCACGTACTAACGTCCCCAGATGACGATCTCGCTGTCCGGATAGCGAGATTAGTCTCTACTACGTCGACCCCGAATAGGGCCTCCCTCCAAACACGACGCCGACGTCCCCGGGTTCGTCGGCGCCCACAAGGATACACTAGGTATCAAAGAGTGCCGGGGCGCTTCTCGCCCCCACTCAATCGCAACCGCACCCGCGTAACGGGGAACTCCCCTCCTGGCGGTGACTCACCTTCGGGTTCGAGACTCACGCCGGTCGAAGGGACGCCCCCGAGAGCGACAACCCAAGCCGAGGCTTCCCCCGCGGGAAGCCCTTGAGCGTTGGGCGCTATATGGGCTGAGGCTCCTTCAGAGTCTCGCCCCAAAAGTCCGGTGAAGCAGTAATGGCTGCAACAGCCAACTGCATAGTCAGCTCAGAAAAAAAAAAAAAAAGAAAAAAAAAAAAAAAAAAAAAAAAAAAGCACTCATACAAACAATAAACTGTATAGTGTATGCTGAATTTGATAATGTTATTGAAATAGATAAAAATCGTAATGTTTCAGTAGATTACAGTAGCTAAAATATAATAATTAGAACTCAATGAAAGGACTTATTATACTTTTGACATTCATAATATCAACATTCTGAAATGAATACTTTAGATATTCAAAAATGTTTAAAGATAATTTCTCCGAAAATTAAACTAAATGTATTTGCTGCAAATAGATTACCAGTACTCATGCACCTACCTGCTTTTCTCATTAGTCATTTAGATGTTGACAATCAACCTGGATCGCATTGGGTGGGAATACATATTAATAAAAATGGATTAGGTGAATACTTTGATTCTTATGGTCGTAAACCTAGTAGACATCATTTATATTTCTTAAATAAGAATACTAAGATATGGAGTTACAATAATAAAAGAGTTCAAAATGACTTTACAACTGTTTGTGGGGAATATTGTCTTGTTTATTTGTATTTTAAGTTTCATGGTAAATCAATGATTGATTTTGTAAACCACTTTAGTAATAACACTCTATGTAATGATATTTTATTATATGATATGTTTAAAACAATTTTTGATAATAAAACTTTTTAAAATAAAAAAAATGTTTTTTTCTTATGTGTGTGTTTGTGTAATTAGTGGTTAAAAAACAAAAAAATATTTTTTATTTATATCATTTATTCATTCATTCACAATAAAACTCAAACATGATACAATTTGATTCAAAGTTGATTTCGAGTAATACTGAAGCTGGTTCTTATAAATTAATTTAGCTATTAGAGATTACTTTTTAAAAAAGTATTTTTTACAGTTATTGGTTTCTGCTATTTGCTTCGTGATATCAAATATGATACCCTTCGTTTGCTCATATTTTTCATCTTTTGTATCCGTATAATATTTGATCCTCACTTCTGAGTGTTTCCAATGTTCATCTACTGGTACTTTTTTCAATTTTATGAGGTCATACACCTCAATTTTTATCAAATGTGTAGCATGAGCCCCATCATCATTATTAGTAGACAAGTATGTGACACCAGGGATACCATCTTTTGAAGATCTCGCCACTGTAGAGCTGAGTTTCTTTTTCTTCTGATTGGTCCCCTCAAAGAATGAGTCGATACTATTTCGACGAGACCGTTTGAGCTTTGTTGTTTCTAAGGCCTTCTCAGTTGATTGCTCATCATCCGATGTAGCGTAGTAGTAATGCTTGAACGTGTTTTCTTCCATTACGTTAAATGTTGAATTCTGTAATAAAATAAGCCTATGCTTTAAAAACATATTTGTATAATAATTTGAATCAAAAATTTGCCTAAAGTGAAAACCTAAACAAAATTGGTTTAAGTAATAGACATTCAAACAAACACATAGTTTTGAGGGTCTGTAATATATATAATAAATATAGATAAAGAATTATAAAGCAAAAAAACACATACCTCCATAGCTTTTTTTGAAGTAAATAGAACCAGCCTCAGTATCACACAGGATGAATTCAATCACTTGATGATAAATTGTAACTCGAATACTCTCGACTATCCTATATATATACGATTTATCTTACAAGTACAAATATAATTAAAAAGGTATTAGGAATGTCACCACAAACATCATTATCGCACTCACGACATTGTAATTAAATAAGAATAACTAATGAACGGAAAAATACGATAGACCCATTACGATAATGATATAAATACTTAACAAAACTACACAGAACCTACAGTGATGTCACGTGGTAGTTCTGGTCAAGCGTGAGTCGACGTATCCCAGACACAGGGGGTGGTTTTGAGAGTGGTCAAGCGCGAGTCGCCACACCCCAGACACAGGGGTGGTTTTGAGAGTGGTCAAGCGCGAGTCGTGCGGGGGGCAGAAAAGTTTTAGGCGAGGGGTTGAAGTTTGAGGGTAGTGCGCCAGAACCAACGATGTTTTGAGAGTGGTCAACCGCGAGACACGCGGGGGCAGAAAAGTTTTTAGGCGAGGGGTTGGGGTTGGAGGGTAGTGTGCCAGAACCAACGATGTATTGAGAGTGGTCAAGCGCGAGTCACGCGGGGGGCAGAAAAGTTTTTAGGCGAGGGGTTGGGGTTGGAGGGTAGTGTGCCAGAACCAACGATGTATTGAGAGTGGTCAAGCGCGAGTCGTACAAAGCAGAAAAAAAGTTGGTGAGCTTTTTTTTAGGCGAGGGGTTGAGGTTGGGGGGAAGTGCGCCAGAACCAACGAATCCCCTCTACTCAAGTACTCTGGTCTTAAGCGATAACCACGGCCTGATGAAAGCTTCTTAAAAAGAAATTTTTGCGTATTTCTTGTTTCCAATAATTCTGATTAAATTTTACAGGAAAAATAATCATTTGTAAACTGTTACACGGTTTTAAAGCTAAGTTTTTACGCTACTGTACTTGCTACATGTAATTTTTTTAATTATTATTGTAAGGTTTCTTGCAGAGTTTTCGGTTAGTTTCGTAACTAATGTTTTCTAATGCCATACAGTGGAATGTTGCATTTTAAGCCCTTTTAATTGGTATTCGTAATGGCCCTGCCACACACACACTCTCGTCGAGTGGTGTCGAAAGTAGTGAGGAAAGGAGGATGAAACGTAGTGTGGCCAGTTACTCGTCATGCTCCTCGTCATGCTCACCGCTTTCTGTTTTGTCGGTTTTTTGGCGCGAGGCGCTAATCGCGAGTCGCGAAAAAAAAGCATTGTGTGAACAGAGAGTGCAAGAAAACGGCAAAGCGAGGAGCAGAGCGATAAACAACGCGAGGAGCATAGTGTGGCAGACCTGTAAGAATGTGCTATAGGGGTAGGTATGGGGTTCATAAAAAAATGCTGATTGTTTTTTGTATAAGTTTTGGAATAATGCGTTTTTTAAAATAACTTTTTAAGCGACGAAAAACTAAAGGAGATTTTTAAGTCAACGCGTATATTTAATTATTTTTTTTAATTTTTTACACAGTCCGGTTTTGATAATTCTTTTTTTATTGGATAAGGTATACCTCAAAGTTGGTATTCTTTAAGTTGGAAAAAATTAATAATCAGTCAATCTCTGATTGATTTTACAACTACAGAAATTAAGAAATTAAATTTAATTAAAAACTAACTTATTGGCTACAAAAATAAAATCTTTTTAATATAAAATTAACTGACAAAAAGAAACCGAAAAAGGACATTACTCAAATTAGTTTAGGAGCTTGGTTTTTAAGTCTAAAGAGTTATATTTTTTATTTTCTTTTTCAGTTATTTTTCGTCGTCGACTTAATTTTTGATACACTTGTAACATTTATGTAGGCATATCTTTCACATTTACGCGGTTTTGCTTTGTGCACTATAAGCCCGAAAATAGTCGTTGAGCTGACGTCATGAACACCACCCAAGAGCTTTCAGAGTAATCCGACTACGAAAGCTAAGTTAAATCTATCTTACTTCTCGAAACTAAGAGCTCCTAACTAACTAAGAGAGAAACCCATTTATTTATAAAATATTTTGCTGTTTAGTTTCAAATCGTATCTCAGACTTAATATCGAACTTTCCAGACTTTTATCAAATGATTTATATCGCGTATGTGCGATCTGTCAGATGAAAAGTTTAAAAGAAAAGTTTTGCTTGGACGCTGCGAGTCGGAATTAGATGGCGCAGCTTGAATCACCGTATTTAGGAACTTCTGCCGTCTGCCCCGGTTGTGTTGAGTAGTGAATACTTCTTATACATGGCTTAGGTATATGTTTGATTACCATACGAAAGTTTGTATCTTACTTTTTCTATTTATTATAAGCTATACCTAAATATATTGTGTCAATAGATTCGCTTGTAACAGATATTTTCATATATTTGAACATTAAAATATGATTGTTATATCAAGGTCACAACAATGAAGGATTCATAAATACATAAATTGCGAATAAATTCTAGAAGTTAATTTTTACTTGAATAAGATTGACGCTTTACGTTTTGTTTGGAACTTGGAATCTACTAAAAAGTAAAAAATTAGCCCTTAGGAGTATCCTGTAGAATGTTCCGTCAATAAATCTGCTTTAGCGGCTTTTTGGATCTAAAGTCGGATTAATGTTTTTGCCTTCTACTGAACCAGCAGGTTTTGTCTTGAAAACCCGGGTTGGGTCAAGTGGACGAATGAATGAGAAATTAAAAAAAAAAAACTTCTAGGGTTCTGTTTTAACAACATATCTACGGAACCCTAAAAACTAATGATTCAAAATTCATGACGAAACTGTAAGCGTTTAAATTAGTTTATTTATTACTGTTTGGCTACGTATACTTAAAAAAAATTCTACATGTGTATAAAAAGTATTATTTTTGTTTGTTTCTACAATATTTATCTAATTGCCCTGAACCGCTGGTAAGTTTTAGTGCTCATGACCATATTTTCAAAGAAACTAAATCCTGATCCACTGCATTCAAATCGTAAAACCGATTTTTAATCATACCTCCGATTTTATGACCTCTAGTTATAACGCGTCTAACTCATCATTGTGTGTACGTACTGTGGCGGCCACAAATTCTTTCACATAAGACCATCATGTAAAGTATTAATATTTTTTTTGTATTGTGTGTTGTTATTTTTTTTCCACAGAGTTAATATTATTTAGACAAACCAGAAAAATTATTTCAGATTTCGTTTGAATTTAAAAACTAAGGAAAAAGATAAAGTTTTAAATAGGTTAAAAACAACTAATAAAACATATTATAGTGCAATAAACTTTTCTGACTAGGTGCGCGGTCATAAATCAAAACTGCAGTCGTCATATTAAAATGGTGTGAATTTACAACGACACTAGCGACCAAACACCCAAGGTCAGAAGGTCAGAAAAGTTTGTTGCACTGTACATAATTTTGTAAATACATAAAACCTTGAATTACAACAGTTGTTTATTTAGAGGCCGATAGCCATAGCATATATATAATCATAGTTTTGCCATGTCCGTCTGTTCGTATGTTAAACCGGCACCTATATTATAATTCCGAAATATTCGCACCGATTCTTAGGAAATTTTACAAAAAGGTGTCTTATGTTAGTAAACAGGTTTTTAATAAGTAGCTCTCTATACATATCGAACTGTGATATATTTCTTTTACCCTATTTTGGAGGAGGGGTATCGGCGAATAGGCCTTAAAAGTCATTTAAAGTTTTCATATAACTTTTCTCTCATGAGCACACTATACAATTGTGGCCTTCCTTTTGCTAATTTTTTATCATAAATTCTAAGAATCTGAAAAATGATTAAAATAGGATATTTTAAATACATTACGATCAGTGCGCTTAGTGTGAGATTTTGCTTGTACGTAACTCTACTATCGCGTTCGCGTATTTACTAAAAGTCCTATGAGAAAAAACTGTCTCAAAACGCGTCCGCTAGAGGCGCTGCTTCATATCCATATATGTATTTCGTTGACGCGAACGCGATAGTAGCGTTAAAAACTCGCAATAGGCACACTGATGTATTTTCGTTATACTTATTGTAATTTAAATTACAATCACGTCTTCAACTTTTCGTTTTTTGCATGGAAATTTACGTTTTTATTGTTTTGCAGTCATGTTTAATTACTTAATTTATGCATAAATTTCAGGTATAACAAATTCTAAATATTTGACTTACTTTTATAACAACTCAATGCTAATTGCATACTTAATTATAGCGTTTAAAATTTGTAACATGGTGTTGAAACAATAATTATTTCTATATTTTTTTTTATACTGAATCTATAAATTAAACTTAAGGTAATGACATACCTAAACGAGTTAAGTTTCCTAGAATTTGATTAATTTTGTTACAGTCCTGAGTACAAATTCAAAGTGCGTATTTACGCGATCTAGCCTAATGTTTACCATGTTTTTACAATTGATACATAAAACATTGTAACAACAATATCTGCTATACTGTATCTATGTGCTATAACTATTGCGTGCGGGACAGTACTCAGGCGCGAACATCCCCTCCACGTTACGCTCACCGCTAGACTTATGTGCCGCGGCGTATAAGTAAACTATATTTCATATTAAGAGAGATTTCCAATATTGTGATGCTGAAAAAAAAAGTACTAACATAAACAAATTAGGAGCGACGTTTGTATAGTAAAATACCGAGTCTGATAACAAAGAAAAGCAAAATAAAAAGGCATAAACGCATCAGCGTCTGACCACGCTTGGGTGTGGACAGGGTCTCCGCCACCGTGTAAAAGAAGAAAGGAGCCTAAGACAGTCAAAGCACCTATAATCAGGTTTGTCAAGATGTTCAACGCTGACTACGAAATTGCACGTATTCAAGTTTGCAGACAGCTCAGCCAAGGCGCTTATGATCGACTCGAATGTGGTGCCCCTGTGGAGAAAAAAATACACAGTAAGCAAGTGCCAACACTGATATTGAGGCAATATAAGCCTGGAAATGACTAGTTCGCGGCGCGTTGTGTCATTCGTGGGCTTACATCGCATTTAATAAACACTTTGCGAAAACGTTTTTGGATAATGATTTTAGAGTTTTCTATAACGCGTGTAATGGTTCCTGAATGATTCTATCTGGAAATCATCGTATTCACAAAAATGCTTAAGGCAGAAGTCCGACCTCTACTTGCCCTATTCTTAGGGCTCCCTTATAAATTCATGTCCGTAGATTCTAAAGAAATTTATAGCCTGTGCCAAATTTTTTTATTTTAATTTCCTCTCATATCACTACATTGACTCTTTATTTACGCTTAGCTCATCGAGTGGGGCATCATTGGATAGGACTTTAAAAATAAATTTGAAGTTCTTAAGAAACTTTTTTTCTAAAAAAATTTTTACTTATTGTATTTTTCACGATAACAGAGTTTTAAATGCTACTACCGAAACTGGTTTTGGACGAAGTCGTTTCATAAGGTTTTTAGATATCTGCAATAGTTTTCATTCTACGGAATTCTTAACTAAATACGTATACGACAAGCACTTGGTTTTTTATTTTATAATATTTATAGAGTAATAAAATAATATTTTAGATTCCTATATTTCATAATTATATTTTACCTTAAATGTTAACAAAACCATCACAAATACAACAAATCACTAAACCTAGAGTTGCCAACATGTTTGTGGATGAAAAATAACTTAAGAGTACACGCAGATTCATAAAAAATAATATATAAAGTATATAACAAAATAATATACCTATAAAAAACAATGTAAAGTAGACCAAAAAAGGCAAGGTTTACTAATGAGATGTTTTTAGCTTCTTCGCTCTTTAGATAAGAGGCGAAGGTACCAAGCCACAGAGCCATGTCAATAGTGAAAAGTAGTAGATTACGTACCTAAAAAGACAATTTTGACGTTCTGTATTAGTGTTATAGTTTTTAAGTACACCTACATGTATATGTAGGATAAAATAAATCATTGCCTAATGCACGCAAACTCTTTTTATATAAAACCGGGAAGGTACATATTATTTGCAACACAACATGCAATGCAACGTGCAGTGCAACATTTGCCATACATTTTAATGTGTTCGCGAACGTACTAAAAACAAATGCGCGCTCGCTAAGTGCATTCGTAGCGTGCGCGTTGGTTCCCGCCGATTGTGGGTTTTTCGACGAACGCTTTGAGTTTTTTTTGGTGGCAAATAAGCTTGCGGTTTGCTTGATGGTGAGCGGTCTCGCGCGTTGCCGACCCTTCAGAAATCTTATAACTTCTTTCTTGAAGAACCCCATACTGTAGTCCTTGAAGAACACCTTGGCAGAGAGCTCATTCCACAACCCAAGCGTTCGAAGGAGGAAGATTCTCTGAAACCGCACTGTACGCGGTCATTTCGGTTCTAAAGTGTGAGAATGAATTCCCTGCTGATGGCGAGCGGTGCGATGGCAAAAAGTAGCCGTGGGCATCATTTCGAGCAGTTGATGCGCGTGGACCGTCCTACATACGTTCGTGTTGCATTGCATGCTGTGTTGCAAATAATCTGCACCCAATTTTAGAGTATAATACTCTTTTTTAGAGTACGGTTGGCAGCCCTAACTAAAGTGTGTATGTGAATGCATGTTTCTGTGAAAGTTCGAATACCTAGTCGATGATGGTATTAATGACACCGTACTTGTTATTTGAAAAGTGTATAGAAGGTTTGAAAGTGCGTAATTAAAATAACACAATTATGTAAGCAGATGCTATTGTTCTTATGTCGTAAAAATAAACTATTGAAAAGCGCAATGTGGAGGGCGCCTGTTGTGAAAATATATGGTTGTATGAGAAGGGAGAACCGGGTTTGCGTGCATTAGTTTAAAGCATAGCATTTAAAGTTTATTTGACTAAAATATTTTATACCAGTAACCATTCTGTAAGACTTAATTTTGAACGACCTAAATTCGGTTCTTTCGTTCAGATTATAAGACAGCTGACTTTATCCTAGGCGACACAGTTCCAAACAAGTTATGATTTTCCGCTTTTTATGTACCGTTACAAAAATGCACCTCGCGGATATTTATGTTCTGAACTGAACTACCATGTGTTGCAATCTCGCATTAGTCTCTCTTATCACTTTCTTTGTAAATACTTAACATTTTGAGAGGTTATGGCAAAATTTTGCAAAATCTTATATATCTTATATACGTAAAAGTTTTTATATACCTATGATGTCGATGGGGCGTAATGTTTGGGTCCCTAAATCGCTTTCTAACATTATTTCTCTCTTAATCATAGTTTCTTATTATATTAAATATTACTAAAGCTAAAATTAGTAATGTACTTCTGTCCCCTGCGATTGCAACCGAGTTATTATATAGATCGTCTATAGTACTTCGGAAAATATAAGCGATGACGTAACTACGTGTAGATAGGTGAAAGTTTCAAACAAATGCGTTTATTTATTTTTGAGTTAGTTATGGAGTGATTTAGTTAGTTAAGTATATAGGAGATAAAATTTCTAAATAGGCAGATTTATAAATTACTTGAAAACTTAAATATCTTGCCACCAAAAATTGTTTAAAAGATAAATCTACCAAAAAATTTAAAAAAACGCAAAATTTAACAAAATATGACTTAGAAATGACATATCCTCGAGTGATCATCATTGAGTAGCAGTGCAGCTACCCGTTCCTTAGCTTCAATGGCTGCCATCTGTCACTTTGTTCAACTTTGTTTTTTCGTTGGTTTGGGTAAAATAATGCCGTCAAGTCACTGACCACTAATCAGTCTATTAGATTTTAAAGGCTATATGATAGCCAAGAGCCTAACGACACTTGCCAGCTTTTGGCAGAAATTAACATTGTTAAGAATATGAATATAAATAAATATTATTAGATTTGATTTGATTTAAACGTTCCTGAAAATAAGGTTCTTGACAGAGTTACCGGAGAGCAAGAACAATTCATCTCAGGAAATATTAAAAAGGTATAATATATTTTTTAGTATCTAGTAATTTAATCAAATCTTTTATGTAAACAATAATACAATTAAACTAGTGCTATTATAAAGAACTGTGCGGCAAGTCACTACGCATATGGTGTGAATTTTTCTTTGGATATTTTAAACTTTTGACAAATAATGGATATCAAAATTTGTTGTAAACCCTTCCCTGCTGGAAAAATATGGCGTAGACTGCTACGGTAAGGTCATGAGATAATTTTGTACAATATTTCCATTTTTCATGAACAGTACCTTAATAAAACCTATTTTCCGACATAATTAAACGAATTGCGAGCTGTGAGTGAGTTCATGTGGTACCGTCCTAGTTAGACCGGGCCCTAAATTATTAACATTCATAGTCGACAATTAGCTCTGCGTACGTGTGGGTACTATACGGAACGGTACAATACTAGTGGTAACTTTATTGTACCCTTTGCGTTTATACACCTTATTAATCAAGTCTTCTTAACTAAAGTAGACTAAACTTATTGTAAGGGCACGTTCAGACGGAGAGCTACAACCTATGAGTTAGCAGATCTTTATGTAATAGCTCACGAAGGGTAAAACTGCCATTTGATTAACTAGGTAAGAGTGAAATGGTAAAATAGTAGTTAAATAGTTTTTAGTTCACATTGCGAATTATGGAGATTCCAGCTCAGCTAGTGTATTAGTTGGGCGAGGAGATACTCGCTTGCTGATGCCGGTCACACTCATAATAGCTGAGCTATTAAACAGAAGATAAACTAGTAAAGATATTGGCTTTGTTGATTTAGCTTCACCTAGTTCGCTGTATCGCACGGAAGAAAAAGTGTTAAAAACTGTTTAATTGCGATTAAAAATGAGTTGGAAGAGTGAACTAGAGTTACTACTGGAAGTTCGGAAGATAATGATATATTCTCAAGTATTCCCAAGATAGAACCATATAGTTTGGCTATTATTATTATTATATTAAAGTTCAAACGAACTATCTTCTAGCTTGTATGATCGCCAAGCACCATAAGTTTACTAGCACACTAACCACATATGTAATGCGCACTGATCTGACCGTAATGCGCATTAATTCTGCAAGCGCACTTTTCACTGGTTTAAAGATCGCCAATCAGATCGCGCCCTTACTGTCTTATATTTTTTGGCATTATATTTTATTTCGTGATTGAACATTTGGTTTCTAGTTTGCGCACGATCACCTGAGTGCTAAAATAGTAGAAATTTAGCCTTTCTTCTTGTTGCAATTGGCATTTTTTCCTTGGCATTATACAAGCGGTAGAATACACTCAGACTTAATGAAGAGACAAGCTCTCTTCATTCTTTATTATGTGGACGCTGATTCATGATGAAGCTTGTAAGTTGTGTGCGTCTGACTCAAACTTAAAATTCCGATGAGTTTCCCTCGGTGTGCATTTCCAACTCCCACTTTACCGATATTTTTTAGCGTCCCGTACTCAACTAGGAACTCTTATAATTTCGCTATGTCTGTCCATTTGTCTGCCTATCCGGGTCTTAGCCATGGCTTAGCTCAAGTACTAGAAAGCTGTAATTTGAAATGTTTTGTAAAAAGAGAAAAAGTGGTTGGTGAAAAGAGCCTGTTCCCGAAATCATACTGGGAATTAAAGCTGTATAACATACACAAAGGAAGATTTAGTAAAGTTCCGTTTTTCGGCGAAAATATGAAATATTGAAATTTCTTACTGGGCTCGTACCGTAAATAATCACACTTTTGGTCGAACACTAATTTATACACTAATTGGCTTCTTATTTAACCGACTTAAAAAATAGGTTATTAATTCGAACCGTAAGTATGTATGTAATATTGTTAGAATTGCGCAATATTAATATATGGTAGTCTACGTGAGCTTTAAAACAGATGTGCCAAATTTCTTAAATGTATGTATGTATGTTTGTCGTCGTGTTTTTCAGCAACTACTTTTTAATTGAATTAGGTATCATTTAACTTCTGGAACAGTGCAAGTTAATAATAATTGGTTCAGTAGTTTTCAAGATATTACAAAAATACGTCGGCGACTTATGGAGTTGCAATTCTAACACAGGCCTTATTTTGTGTATTTTACCCGATATGTTTGCCCATGTTGCGCCTATTTTACACACCGCTTTCAGAAACTGTAACAAACTTCTTCTCGTCCGTTAATAAAATGAAGAGATATAGGTTATTCGGTTAATTTTAAATAGTTTATGATTCAAATATACAATTATATATTGTCAAATTTCGAAGTCAATTCCTTATGCGATTGGATTAACTAAACAAATTAAAGTAATAGTAGTACATAAGTCAAAATTTTAAAGTATTACAAAAGGAGAGAAAAAGAAAACAAAACAAAATAATAAAAAGGTTCAAACAATACCTATAAACGTAAATAAAAATTTTAAAAAATAAAAAATCAAACAATAAAACAAATAAATCAATTAAATAAATATGAAACTTAAATTATTAAAAATAAATAATGTTTGATTAAGTACTATCCACTTACCAAATTTAAGTCTAACGACTACTTTTCTTCAAATCAAGAGGGAGCTACCCTCTGATTCAATTTCCTACCTCCCTAAATTTTTTATTTCTACACAATTTTGTTTTAACTTTTTATTCTATAAATAAAAAAAAAAGAAATTTTTAGTTATGTGTAAGTGATAAATGTAAATGTATTGAGTAATGTATGTATGTAAAATTTAATTCATAAATAAATACAATTACAATGAAATTATCCATCTATATACTTTAAATAAATAATTACAATAGAACAGATCTGTTCTACAACACGTCAAATTCCTGAAAATTTAGAACACCTAAACAACCCCAAAAAATTATTGATTTCCTGAAACCTTTCAGATTTATAAATTTATTATTGTTATCTGAAAATCTTTTATTATTAAAAAATTTCCTACCCGAGGGCTCCCTTCCCGCCTACACCCTCGCCTTGCCTGGATAACTACATTCCAGCCTTCAAATCCACCTAGCGACCTAAGTCCACTAAGTTAGTATTTAAATTTCAAACCTTCAAAAATCTATCATTCTGAAAAAAATAAAAAAAAATTTACTTAATAAGATTGAAATTTAAGTACCTTAAAAGGGATTAATATTACAGAGAATATCTTCAAATTATTTCCTAGTCTGACATTCTTGTCTCGTGTTGATATTATTGAATTTCAATAATTTCATGAAAATCTATATTTGACGATGGGTTAGCTTCATACAAAAACAGTATCTTATGTTAATGCATCCTCTGAACTTAATAAGTATCAAATATATCTTTTCAGACCCTAAAGAAATCAGCAATATCAATGAGAAATCCCAGGTGAAATTTTCTATGTTGTACAGTGTTATTCAACTTCTGGTACCAACTCTCAGTCTATACCCAGTCGAATTCTGTTTACAGGTCAGTCCCGCACTCCTCAGATATACGGTACTTTACTGAAAATTTGAGTTCCTAGTGTTTGTTTAATTCCTAAAACAATCTAGATTCTAGGTCACTTAGTAAAATTTATATTTTTAGTGCCTTGTATCAACTGATATTAACAACAGTAACTCAAATCGATAATTTTAATTCCTAGTGTTTATTAAGTTTCTAAAAACAATCTTGATTCTAGGTCACTTAGTAAAATTTATGTTTTTAGTGCCTTAAATCAACTGATATTATCAACGATAGCTTAAGTTGATAATTTTAGTTTTTAGAGTTTGTTTTATTCCTAAAAACAATCGAGATTCTAGGTCACTTAGTAAAATTTGTATTTTTAGTGCCTTGAATCAACTGATAATAATGACAGTAACTCAAATTTATAATTTTTACCAAGATAAAATATATAAAATTATAGAATAATATAAATAACACATAATATCTCTGATACATTCCGACCAACACTATTTATCAGATATGATGCACTTGCAATAATGATAATTGTACAATTCTATCATCAACAAAATGTTGATAGATATGTTTATAGATATTAGTTGAAAGATGTAGAAAAATTAGAACTTTATATTGTTAATCTTCTCATTTACATAATAATTCAAATACTAGAAGTGAGATTTTAGTTCAGTTTTAAATATATAAGGAAACATTGTCTCCCACTGTATTTCATACAGTAAATTAAAAGTAATAACTTTTAATTAATATCATCAAAAATTATGAGAAAATTTACGTCATTAGATACCTTTTTAAATACGTAGAAAAGTGAGATTTCAAAACACTTGAAGTAGATTAAAGGAACCATTGTCTCTTATGTAGATACATACATGTATCACTCACGGTGAAAAAGCATTTTATGTACATCTCACTAGGATTTGAATATAAAGACTGTCAGGTATCTATGAATGTCATGAGCTACAATAATATGTTTAGGTAAATTTTTGCACATCATTCTAACAAAAGTGTTACACATACATACTCTCATCTTACTCGTTACCTAAAGTTTTTAAAAAGCTTTGGAACCTATATCCATTTCTCTACTAACAACGTAGAAGAAGCTCGTCTGGACTCCTGGAAAACCTACTCTCGTACAACCTTTGACTGCTCCGTAGGTCTTCAAATTTTCTTTGTGGAATTCAACATAATAATAAAAAAAAAAAAGACTGCACAATAGAATATCATAAATCTTGAAGATTTATGCCTAGATCTCCTAATTCACATATTATAAATAGAACACAACGATGACTGAAAAATGAACTCGCGAAACACCATGTCCTGAAAAGCGACGCCTTTCCTAAAGAATATATATAGTTGATTTAATATGTGTTGAAGATATTAAAATTTAATAATTTTTTTTTAACATTAATATGAACCTAATTTAAATAAAAATGCTCTAAACGTGGAGATCATATTTCGGATCTGATCATGAAAATTTTCACAGTCAAACTTATTGACTGTATTCTTGCGCGCGCGGGCCCAGATTAACTACTTATTTTAAATTTTGTTTTTACCAAAATTTCAAATTTCACTCATTAACCTTTATAGTTCACACCAATCTTGCTTGTCAAACCCAATATTATTAGTTTCAAGTATTCTCAGTGTATTTTGCTCCATAAGCTCCAATCTCTTCTAAACCAAAAATTTTTTTAACTCAGCTTTGTGCTATTTAATTTACAAAGTCTTGGAGTTTTTATACATTAACATCGACCAAGCATGTAGGGTTGTCGCAAATTTAGAACATTTGGAATTTAAAATTATTCAAAATAAATCAAATTTCTATCAAAAATATGATTTTAATTATACTCTATTTCAACAACCAAACTATATCATTAGGTTTGTACTAGTTTTATTTATAAGTTTTATTATTTTCATGAATTTACTAGCTTATTGTTTATTTAGCTTTTTGGTAATATGTTTAAACATTTAAAGTCACCTTTATAAAACATTTACAGTTAATAATATTGATATTTATGTAAATTTCCAATCTTTTGAAATTCATTCTAAGAAAAGACAAGAAAACTACAATTTTCTTGAATTCCCCTAAGATGACTCACATTAATCCTTTATATTCTATCTTTAAAATCTTTATTATTTATCGACTAATACACATGATATTCCCTAACAAAATTCTAATTAATATACTAATTTAAGATATTGCCAACCCTACTGTAACAATCTTTTTTTGACACCCTCTAACTTTTAAGATTTGCTTTCAGCTTAGGCTTCAGACATGTCAAGCCACATCGAATTTATTGCTAACAAGGAAACAAAAGTCTATTTTAGTTTACTTTTGTATTTAACTACTAATTTGAACTTTATATTGATAAGAATATGTGTTATGTAACTCTTTTCTAATGTTTATAGTTATTTTGTCCGTCGCCTTCAACTAAAAGTGGGAAATAGTTTCCTTTCTCTTTTCATTTAATACGTTATTTTTAAGATAAACAAGGTAAGAATATTATGATTTTTTACAAATATGAATTTAATATGAGGAACACCACCAGTATAATTTGAGCTCTGGACTTTTTATATGCATTCCCAGACTCAAGTGTGCAATGACTGTGTGAAACTTACAATTTTAAGCCAAGTTAACTTTTATGCTATTTCATAATATTTAGGCTAAATGTATAATACTGATTGCATAACATGTATACTCATTATAATGAAATACGGGCCATTATTCAATGTAGCAAAAATGATTTACTACAAAACCTACTAAAAAGCAAAAATCTACGTGGCTCAGTGGGTAATGACCCGACTGCTGAATCGAAGGGCGTGTGTTCGATTTCCGCACAAGACAAACATTAATTACGTGAACATTTGTGTTCGTCTTGAGACTGGGCGTTTTCTATGTATAATATGTATGTATTTACAAAAAAAAATTTATATGTATTTGTTTCCCTCATCTGAAATTTGATTGGGAACAGATGGCGTAGTGTGTAATGTCCAAGAATATTTATTATTATGTATGTATTATTAGTTAATAACTCAATAGTCCTTAATGTTGTTAGCGCGCGGTACTGTTCTGTGTATGTAATATATTTTATTTCCTTGAAATAGAAACGAAACTAGAGTAAGTTTAGTGGATGTTAAGTCTACACTTTGCGTTTTGATAAACATTCGGTCATCATCGACGACAAATTAGTCTTGTCATCAAACCATCAATTATTTGATTTGATTAATATTGAGTTGTAGATAGACAGGTGTAATGTCTAAACATTGTACTTTGTCACCAAGTTACAATTTACATTACTGGGCACAGTATTATTAAGTAATTTACTGAAAGCGCCACAAAATCAATATTATAAAGAGAAAGAACGAATTTTGTAAGTTTGTGAAAGGTAATCACTGGAATTTGAAAAAATATTTTACTGTTAGAAAGCTAGCAGCTCCAGATTAAGTGTTCCTAACACGGAGACGAATTCGCGACGGACTGCTATTTTATAGTATACTGCGTTTCGGTTCTATCTACCTGTGTTTTTAGGTATGCAGAGAAGATAATTTATTTAGTAATGTATTTTATACTATGTTCGTGTGTGTTAAGTTAATTTACATGGGATTAAAAATAGACAAAGACAACCACCCGCACTGTGATTTAACAGATCACTTTGTCTCATCCATACTATCCATACTAATATTATAAATGCGAAAGTAACTCTGTCTGTCTGTCACCTCTTCACGTCTAAATGCTTAAATCGTTGAACCGATTAAGATGAAATTTGGCATGGAGAAGTTCAAGACCCGGGTATAAAGACAAAGGCTTCTTGAAAACGTCAAGTGTGAGTCGGTTTTTTTATAATTAAGCAGTTGCCGTTGAAATTCTACACCGATAATCGAAATTCGGGCGGGTGAAACCGCGAGAAAATTTAGCATGGAGATAGTTTGAGTCCCGGAAAGAGACATAGGCTTAACTTAAAATGTTTTTTTCTATAATTGAGATTGCCGTTGATATCATTCACCGAAAACAGAAACCGCGGGCAAAATCTAGTCTTACGTAAAGCTTACTCGTCTCTCTCCGAGTCATTAGGCAGTTTAATTTACTCCTGCTTATAGCTAATATTTTTTTTATATATATTATATAAGGACTTGGCTTTTTCAGTTATGATAGGTAATCTGATTTTAATGTACGCAGTGTATATTATGTGTATATATTTGTGCGTTAGGTCGGTATTGTAAAAGAATTATGGACAATAATATACCGGCAAGTGCGTGTACGACACACGCATTTAGTTAGGGTTCTGTAGAATGAGAATTAAGGCGGCTGTGTAAAAAACTTATAAACTGATTTTGTCCAAACAATTTTAATTTCTAGTATATATTTAGCCATGTAATCGTGATTACAGGGAAACTTTTTAACTTTTGAAGCCAAACTCGCAAAATGTTAATCTTACACTATACGTAATACTTAAGTTTTTTAAATAAAATCAAAAACTACGGGACCTGTTACGTCACGTTTATCACGGGATTTCTCTCAGCCTGAGCCAAACTAGTTAGTCTATTTTAGCAGCCAATGTGTCGAAAACAAAATTGCTTAGGATCGTCGTTAACGAAGATGGTGCAGAACGATTCACGATATGGGATTTGGGAGGTAACCGTTTCTATAATGGGGTCATCGGGGTAATTAAGGACGTTTAGCGTCGGAAAGAATTAAAATATCCCGCTTTGGAGAGAAAGTGTACGATTACAGTCTCTAATTAACAAGGTTTTTTTATTATCTACAGAAATTTATTACTCCAGTTAGGGGTAATGGGCTTTCAAAGTAGTGTCAAGTTACTGTATTTTATTGGATAAAGTTTAATTTTTTTTTTCACGGTCGTTTTACAGAAAAGACAGGACATTTCAAAAAATAAAATACGTAATCCTTTCTGTCTTTCATCACAAACATATAAATGTATATTTCTTTTTTAATATTTTTATTACCAACTGGTAACAAACTAAGCAAAGCTTGTAGTATGGATACAAGACAACACATGCAAATACATACATATATATATAAATTTAATAAATACATATATATATATATATATATATATTATGTATAGAAAAAACCCAGACTCAAGTCAAACACAAATGTCCTGTGCGGGAATCAAACTCACGCCCGTCGGCTACACTCAACCATGGAGCCGCATTTTGGCCTGTTTTACATTATAATATAATTGGGTAGATCGGGCATTATAAAGTGCTTTTGTTGCGATTCTGACACATTTTGTGCCACATTTAAAACTATTTTTTTCGTACCTATCCTTTTTAATTACTGTTAACCTCTAGAAACGTCACTTATTTAGTCAGTTTAGGTTTACCAGTAGCGAACCACGTTACTGTTTGCGGTGAGTGATTTTGAAAGGTCAAATATGTTTAAGCGCAAAAGTAAAATAATGAAATAATAACAAGATAAACAGAACTCTAAGATACATGTTACAGGATTTAACATTGCACGATTTCAAGATGTAGAGAACTTGTAAATATATTGCTTTGTCATGTGATGGGGAAGTTAATCAATTACTTTTTTTAAGGTTCTGTACGTCCGAATGAAAAACAGCGGAACCCTTACTCGTGTGTTTGCCTTTCCATCTGTAGTAGCCAATTTGGCATACATTCGGCTTTCTGTGACCTAAACACGGGCATGTAACGTAAACAAATTAATTTAAATATGGGCTTCACTTTTGAAGGTAAATTAAAAAAATAGAACAAGGTTTGCAAACTGTATGGTGTGACATATTAAATGAAAGGCTTGTTGTGTCAATTTGACATTTTTTTTATAATTTTAAAATAAGTGGATTAATAGTTAATCCTGGATCGTAATTTGACTTGGAAATGTAAATGAAGTAAGCCGAAAAGTTTATGCTGCTTTCTACTCTTTAAAAGTTTCCAGAAATTCCTACCTATTTAAACTAAAATTATGCTTTCCAATACTCTTCTATTTCCTCTTCTCGACTATGCAGATGTTTGCTATTCAGATACCAATGAACAGCTACTTAATAAACTTCAAAGGCTTCAAAACTTGTGCATCCATTTTACTTACGGTCTGCGCAAGTTTGAGCATGTATCTAGTTATCGAAAAGTTAAAATGGCTCCCAATCCGATTTTGCCGGAATACTCGCATCCTGACAGTACTTTTTAATATCTAATCTAACGCTGCTTTTCCCAAATTACCTTTGTGAGCGTTTTGTATATCTCTAGAAACAAGACTTTGCAATCTCATATAGATAATAACTACGTTATTTCTAAAAACACTACAAAACCGTACTGATATTTTCTGTATTTTTTTTTGGTAACTGCTATTAGATAATGGGACGCTCTACCTAACCTCATTCAAGAAGCCTCAGCCGCACTGTCGAATTATTTAAAAAAAAAAGGATTAAAGAGCATTATTTATAGCAATCCTAGTAATATGCGGGTTCAAACAATATGTGTATACATACATGTAGGTATGAATATAGAATATTTTATATATTATGTTGATTTAGGAATTTGTTTATATAGGTATGTATTTATTTGTATTTATAACTTACAAGAAATTACTTTTATATTGGTAGATTTAAAATTTCAATAGTTGTAGGTATTGTGTTTAACTCAAAGAGTTTAATTTATGTTTTAATTACGGTACACATGTCTACCCGGTTTCATATTACACATGCTCTGAAGTTTAGCTATAAGAAATCTCTTAATAAGCTTGCCTCAGTACATAACCTTAACCTGTAAAAGTCATATTCTTAATTTTCTATTTAGTACTAAATAAGTAATTAAAAATATAAGTAGCATTAACGTTCAATAAGTTTTAAATATTGAATATTTTCCCTTCCCTTACCTCCAAAATTACTGATACATATAACATTTTTGAAAAAAAAAAAAGAAAATAGTTATTTACTTATAGATTAAAAGATTACCTATAAAAAGTTTATGGTCCTAAAATAACACGGTCTTAGTAAGACAAGACAGTAAGTCTTTTAGTATTGGGCGCAGGTACAAACTGACAAAATCAAGTTTCATTTAGCATATCAAATAAAGTGCCTTTTCGTCAGATAAAATGTAGCATATCAGTTTTGTGTTGCTTCCAAGTGATAGAACTATGCAGTTTCAGAAGTATTTGTGACCTAGTTATCGAGAACTACTGAGATTCTAATTGGTGTAACGTGAAGTTAGCATCTCATTTTTTTTATTTCGGGCCAGAACTATTGCTGTGATGGCTCCAGGGGATAGAACTATGCAGTTTCTTACGTATTTATGGTCTAGCAACCAAGAACTGTTGAGATGCTGATTGGGGTAGAGTGAAGTTAGCACCTCATTCTGAAATATTTTTTTTCAGAAAGTTGATCAGAACTTTTGAAAAAAAATATCAGGAACTGTAGAACTATTGGGGATAATACTAGAACTGCCTTTTTATTGCGAGATTCTAAAAATTGATATGCCAAGTTCACACACATAGTTTTCAGTTTTTGAGTAATTAAAAAACCTTTTTAGAATCCTGTTACGGAACCCTCGGTGCGCAAGTCCATCTTGCACTGGACCAGTTTTTTTTTATTTAGCTGCAATTTTTTGTTAATGAAGTTTTTTTTTCGAATTCTTTTGCCGCCCTCCAATCGTAGTGTCGACCGTCCTTATAGTTTTATTTTCGAAGTCGGAAATTCCTTTCCATGTGTCATCATAAGAGAATGCGGAAAAGGCGAATTGCCACAAGAACTGTAGGCATTATCTTCTTAATAACTAACCTATTGGTTAAATGCGTTTAATCATAAAGAGTGTATTATTTTATTAAGGTATATGTCAATATGAAGCTTAAAAGACCGACCATACTTAAAAGGCTACCTACAATTTATAGTTAAGAAATAAGTTTTCTTATTGCTCGATTAAGTCGTCTTAAATGTGATTTGATTATGTACTGATTACAATGATTGTAAAATGTAATTCTAAATGAAATAACAGATATATTTAATAACAATGAACATTAGATATACAATAAAAATTAAAATTAAAATACAATTAAAATTATAATTTATTATATATGATATATGTTTAAATATATCAAAAGGCAATAAAGTATTTGTTGTAATTTATGTAATTAATGATGTTACTCTATTATTTTTCAAATACTGAAATACATACAAAACTTAAAGCTTGTTACCCACAGGTGTAGCCAGAGAACAAATACTTCTATTACACTTTTCAAATTATTTTTCACTATAACGCGGATTTCGAACATTAAAGAAAATCTTACCTAGAGAAAGGAAATAGTTATTCGTTCAACAAGTGAGCAAAGTTGTTTTGTATGTAATGTAAGTCATGTTTGTATGTAAGTCCTAACTTTGAATCCCGAGCTAGTGAAATAACCTAGAATTAATAAAATATGAGCGTCGCTAGTAATTGTAATATAAGACCTGAAAAAAATTGCTCTAGTGTGACACACAGAAATTCTCACTTCTACTAGCAAGAAAATACGGTTGTAAGTAAGAAACACACTAAAGGCAAAGCTATATTAAACAAAAAAAATATTCTAATTTACAAATACTACATATTATTTCAGAATAAACAATAGGTCTAACTATAGCAGTTTTTTAACTATAGCACCTTTCGAAAATTGAATAATTCGTACGCTTTGAAGTACTTTTTAACCGATTTTGATAAAACATAAACTCGGCAGTAGACACTTGTTGTTTTAACTCTTTTTGTAATACAGAAATATTTTCTCTAATATCTTTATAAATAATAAAATAATTTTATTTTCAGACATTTAAAGTCAATAGTTTGTTAGTAACAATTACACTTATATATCTATGTTAGTAATACAACAAAATAATTAAATTAGATTACAACTTTTTATGGCAGCCCGCCACACCCAGCAGGCTTGACTTGAAGTTGGGTGAACCTGCCTGAATTAAGTTATCTTAAGATATCTTAAGTATATATTAAGTAATCACCCAAGAGGCAGAGTCCATCCTTTTCCCAATCATTTTCAGCACTTGGTTCGTACTTCCCACCACGCGCCGCACAACCGAAGCAACTTTTTTGCGCATAATTGCATAAAAATCATCTGTGCATCGGCGTCAGCAAACATGCCAGATGCGCTGCAGTGGCGAGGAAGACAGAACAAAGCCCTAAAAATATTTTTGTATTGGATTCGCAACGCATTGTAGCTCTTTTGCATAAAGTTGGCCCATAGACCGCTCGTGTAGAAGGTCTGACAATACGCTTTGAAAAGAGTTATTTTTACCTCTGCTGTACAACGTGCAAACCAATGCGCCAACATATTGCCCCGAACAGACAATACCCTGCGCTCCTTTTCGATATCCTGGTCATCACTAAGATTCCCAGTCACGATATGACCAAGATATTTATAGTGCTGAACACGGCTTAAAGGTACTCCACTTAGATGGAAGACGGGCCCTTGCTCTTTCCCTTAAAAAGCATAAACTCACCCTTTTTTTCGTTATACCTCAAGTCGTGCTCCACCGCATATGCCTCACACCTGGCAAGCAACTTTCTCAGACCTCCAATCGAAGGGCCCAGCAGCACTATTTCATCTGTATAACTTATGTTATTGACACATACGTCATCTACAAAGCATCCAACATGTATGCTACTGAGCTCCTCTATCAATTGGTTTACATTAATATTAAAAAGCCGAGGTGAGGTCTAGCGAATATTCATCAGAATACACTCTTAAGTGAATACACTAACGTGAAAAATAGTTGCTCGCCATTTCACTTTGTTTTTTTTTATAGAAGTTGCGTTCTGCAATTTTACTGCATGACATTGTTATCAAATTCCAAAAGTTAAGAGGCTAATTTTTTTGCACAATTTTTTGGAAATGTTTCTCCGGATCCGCTGAGCAGATCCGACTAAAATTTAATGACTGTGTTCTTAGGGATATGATTCAAACCCTAAAAAACGTAAAAACACGATTAACTGAACTTTTTTCGAAAAAAAAATTCTAAACTGACTCCTTTTCACTGTTTTTTTTAAGTTTTGGCACAAGACTTCTTGCTTATACATAGCTGTGATAGTGTTTTAGACCTTGAGAAAAAGCATTTTCTGATAACAATGATGAATTATAAACCAATTCATTTCATGAACTTCAATGAAAATCTTAGTGAGTTAAGATGAAGCTGCACTACTTACGCACGCTCAGTTACATATCGCGTCATCCTTGTTGTTGCTGTCACGTAGTACCGCCTCTTATTGTTGGAAATGAACTACTTTGTTTTACGCTCGCAGCAAGGAACGATTTTCGTGCTGGAGACGCTTAAATATTTTTTACATTTCATTTCGGCTATATTCGGCTTTCACGTTTAGAACTCTTGAAATTATTATTTTTTTCCTGAGCTCCACTCATGAAAAACAAATTAGGCCACTGGTCTAATCAACAGTTGCTACAACATCTCATTAACAATACTAGTTATTGGAGGGTAGTGACAGTACACATCAAACACTTACAATACTTAAAAATATGAAAATTAATCTGGATTATTTTCTGATCTTTTGTTTGTTTCAGCAACGGTCCAGTAGAGGGCGCGTACGGTCCACAGCACAGCCCCGTATCGCGTTCAGACGCCTCTACTGAAGACGCGGAGCTATCTGCCGCACTTGCGCACCAACACCACCTCGCCATGCAGGTCAGTTGTCACAGAAACGGTCTACTTCAGATGTGATCATCCACAGGATAGTGAGAATACAGCAAACGAGTAGATGATGTCGACGTTCGAAATTTTATCTCTCTATTATTCGAAATTATCTCGGATGAACTGAGAATTAGGTCCCAGAGTTTGCATATGCCGATGAACAGAAACAAATATCGAATAATAATAAAATAACTCTAACAGCTGTAATAAGTACGCAATCACATGCAAAATACAGCTTTAACTATAAAATCTGCTTAAAGTGTTACAAAATACTAAAAGTTGTATTGTAGAAATTTTATATTTTGTTTAAGCTTAGGGACTTACGCGGATCTCACAGAGCTGTATAATAACCTATTAATTACTCTTATAAAGATAAAAACATTTTGACATACTTGTGCATCTCTAAAAGAACTCTAAGTTATATTGATGCTGCTTGGGGCATACTAAGAGGTTACGTGAACTTTGCAATTTGTTTTTATTGTTGGTGTTTCTTAATTAGCCGGATTGTTAAGCTTTAACTTTTTGCAGGCGGGAGAGTACCCGCTGGTCGGAGCCGGAGTGGACGCCGAGTATGGACAATACGTGTCTTCACCGGCCGCTCACTACAATCACATTGGACACCTCACTATGGCACCCTCGCAGAAATACCCCCATGTGAGAGTAGATATTAACTTAATGTAGTAGTTTGTAGTCTATAGAGCAGGTTTCAAGAAATCTCGAACGGTATGTTAATTTCGGGCCAGGCAATGTCCATTTTGTGCGGTGAAGCGATGAGTTGCCGATGAAAACACAAAAATATCAGACAAATGACTGGTATGTTATTATATACATTAAATACTAGATACGATTAATAATAGCTGTGTTACCTGTCATATGAGTGCCTTCATAAAAGGCATGTATTTGGACGCGGAAGAAGGGCAATTTAACCCTTCCGACACAAATGGCTATGCCAACGAATTTGTTTGATCGCAAATCTAGCGTTCATCGTTCCATGCGAGCTTGCTTTAGGACTTCGACGCAATGCATACTTATATTACAGAAGAATTTTTTAACGTTTTTTAAAGGAGTTTTGTTTCTTGGAAGTTCTTGTGTCATTGGGTCTTAAGTTTTAATTAGATGTTGCCACCTGAAAACGACAAACTGTTCTTGACGATCGATGATTCAGTTTGGAACTACCAATGGTCAGGGTCTTTAGGATATTCATATGTATGATTTCTATATTTATTTTCAGCAGGTGATGGACTCCGTGTCGGTGAGCGGTGGGGGTAGCTACACGGGTGCGGGGGGTGGGGGCCACTATGGCACGTACGGACACTACGGTGCGTCCGCCTACCCCGCGCAGACCGCTTACATGGTAGAACCGCCGCCGCTGGTGCCCGCTTTCATCGCACAGGTGAGGAAGCCATTGCCCGCTCTGAAATTCATGTTTTTCGTCAAGATGTACATAAATAAAAATATATTAAAAAAAAAAAATGTTTATATTGATATTGGGATGATAATAAGGAATGAAAGATTGATTCCCAATGATCCCAGGGTATGCTCCTGTTTGCAACAAGAATTTTGACATATGGCAAAAAAAATATGAAAAATGACCATTCCCCTTATTAACAATTAACACTAATATTTACAAAACATAGATACAAAATCATATAATTCCTATGAGTTCATCATACTATGTAAATGTAGCATTAAATTAATAAGTACAACTGCTAGTTTAGAAATGTCAATTACGTACACTTTACAGGAATATGTGGAAGGAGGAGGCAGTGCGTCTCCACGGAGTGCATCCCCGGGAGCTTTGCCGCAACACAACTTACATTTGCAGCAGAGGTATGTTCCTTTATTCAACCGTCACCGCATAGAGTATAAAATTGTTATCGATTTTATTGCTGACTTTAAATTACGTAAAAAGTCCCCAAGATAGTCCATTATCTTTTGAAACCTATAAAATTTACACGAAGCAATCACTTTGTCTCAAAACATGTTATTCCCATTCTTTCGTAATAAAATGTTAACAAACAACATATTCCTTTATCCAATGTTTCAATTAAAGTTTACTCTAATAAGGTGTTTATGTTCTTAGTCATTTATTAATTTTGTTTCGTTGTAGATATGATTCGGCTTCGTTAGAACAGTTAGGACGGCACTATTGTGTGACGTCGCCACGCGGAGAGTACGCAGGGGACACGTATGGGTACCAACATTATCCTGCCGCGTATGATCCACCCCATCATCAATCCATGCCATATAAGGTCAGATATACTTATATAATTAATAGTATTTCTTGTATTTTTTTGTCACAACCTATTATTGATTTGTTTATTTCAGTTTCATGTAGAATAAACATGTTTCAAAAATATCCTTTTATATTCAATAGTCTATTTTTAATTTTATTTTTGAAGTCTGCATCGTCTACGTTATAGAAGTTACGTCTAGGTGAGATACTTAACCATTCTCCATTTTGTAATCCAAA